>BSUD01000001.1:17581350-17596550 GCA_033239045.1 Fagopyrum esculentum | reverse complement strand
TTTTAAAAGAATATTTCGATTTGTTATTTTTTTGGCTTATGATATCTTTATGTTTGTTATATGATTTTACGGTTTTAGAATTCGATATCTTTCAAATTTTAGATCCGATTTTAAACTTTCCGGTTAAATTTGATTTACTTTTTCGTTTATGTTATATTTCCATTTGTTTACTCAACTTATTTGTTTGTGTAAATTTTCAGGCAAAAAAATCAATATGTGAGTGAGCATTGGGCATACTTAGGGTCATATACTCATATCTATCAACCTAAAACGAAGTTGTGTCTAGCTTGTATGATAATTGAATTAAAGCATAATTAGGATCATATCATTAATGTTTCATGAATATGTTTTACATATAGATGTTATAATGACATTTTAATAAAAAATATTAATTATATAAATATATCCGCACTTTGCCGTGATAATAACATTTTATAAAGAAATATCAAATATATAACATATACCCGCACAAGGTGCGGGCTATAAACTAGTTATAAAAAAATTAAAGGTCATTAATAATATGAGAGACTAATACAAAATTATATAGTAAAATATTTAAAATAAATTCGTAAATTAAATATTTAAAATAATTTGGTTTAACATGGTGGGACCTAAATTAACAAAAAAATTGACACGTGGAAATTTAATGAAGTGAATTTCCACTACTCTGGTTGGAACCATGAGACTCATGAGTACTAATTTTGAAGCTCTACAACTTTGAAGTTGACACAGTTGTCCAAATTCAAAGGAAATATCGTCGAAATGGGGAATCTCTAAGAGGTCTTCATGAAATGGGGTCCAAATTCAACGATCTTCACATATTCTTCAATTCTCCAGTCTTCAACATAACTCGTAAATTCGATCCTCAATCAATATAGATGTATTCTATGACATGCTTGACCTCATGGAGGATAGAAATTCGTATTCTAACATTCTTTCATCGTTCTTGCTCATTTCTGCTCTTAAACGTCTGAAATATGATATAAAACCAAAGTAGACACCACACTATGCATTAGGAAGGAATTATGCTCTATATGAACACAAACTAAACCAAATGATGTATGAAATGCATACAAACGATGACTTAAAGGACATATGCTTTGGACTTATCAAAAACCCCATACTTAAACATTACTCGTCCCCGAGTAAGATCATGACATGTGGAACACTATGATGATTCCACCTTGATTATGAAATGTCTTATGTGAATGATGGAAGACTTAACATATATATGCGGTTTTATAAACTAACAAATATTTATTATATTTCTAGATTGCATGTCTTGGTTTATTTGTTCAAATGTTTACAGGCCATGAAAAACATTTCAAAGGAAGAACTCAAGCCTTGAAAAACATTACAAAGGAATGACTTGACTTAGGGTTTTACTACAAAACACGCACATCTACAAAGACCAAAACAAGAAGATCTTAGAAGATCTCAACCGAAGGAGCTAGAAGATTTGATTAAGAGAAGATTTTGACACATCAAGAAGATAAGAAGATCCCGGCTATCTAAAGTGAAAGATCTTCAACGACTTCTTAAGGAGAAGATCTTGATTCAAAGTAAAAGATACTCAAAGATCTCCAACGGACTTTCAAGAAGAGAAGATCTCGGCTGGATTCAAGATTCTCAACAACTTAATAAGATATTCAAAAAGCTTAACAAGAAGATACGGTGAAGGTCCTCAACGATCGTCAAAAGAGAAGATACGGTGAAGATCCTCACATCTATCAAGATAAGATCTAGGACTTGAGTTGAAGATGAAGATCTTGTAACGGATACTTCACCTCAACCAAGCTGCGTATACTATGGAGAAAGAGAAACGTTACAACAGATAAATTACAACGGCTAGAGAAGATCTCCATAGTAGACTATAAATGAAGATGGCGATTGAAGAAGAAAACAACGAGCTTACACGGATAAGAAACCAAGTCTTCAAGCAATCAAACATCTTCATTGTTCCAAAAGTTTTTCTTCCTCTTTAAGCTTACATTCGTATACTTCCTTAGAGTGAAGATAAACACAAGAGCTCCATTGACATATCTAGAGTGTGATACTCGAGTGTGTTAATCTGCGAAGTAACTAGGCTATTATTGCTAGAATAGAGTTGACTAGATCGTAGCATTGAGGCTACATTGAGAGAAAAAGGGAAGTTCTTCTAGGTTGTATCTAGGACTCACAAAAAGCTGATAATATATAATTAGAATCCTAGGGTCGGAAACCCTAGGTGGAGAGTAGGTTGTTAGGGCCGAACTTCGTAAACATATCATCGTGTTGATCTTTTCTATTCCGCACTTTCTATCGCTTATATTGTGACTAACCATATTTTGCAGGTTTCAACGTCAAGACCTTGAAATCAACTTCAAAGCCTTGAGAACCAGTTTTGTCACTAAGCGCACATATCGACTTCAAGGACTTGAGATTAGTTTCAAAGCCTTGATATACGATATTGCGAAAAGTTCCCATACTCTATTCAACCCCCCCTTCTAGAGTATTTATATAATTATTATTCACCTATCCGGTTCTTCACACTATATGCAACTAAAACCATGCCTCAACTAAGAAGAAGAATAACTTTTCAAACCATGTCATCATGACATCAATCATTGTCAAACGAAGAAAGATGAATCATAACTGTCCAGACCGCTCAAAGGATAATGTTTCACTCAATCTCACATGATGTTTTCAAGAATATACCAATAATCACTCAAACTCAACAACCATACAAAGATCTTACATAGGCTTGACAAGGCATTCTTAATCTCCACCACCTGTCAATTGAAACTAAAATTCAAGATGTGAATTATGAGGTCTTTTCATAGGGTGTAACGGGGTCATGGGACAAAGGAAAACAACGTTAGTAGGGAAACATTTGGTAATGTGGTGCAATAAAATTATCCGGGGTACCGTATCTACGCAAACTCAAAAACTCTTCAATGAAACAACACACCGACCAAAAGGCAAAATCTTACATAAATTGCTACACTATTCCACAAGCTCATAACACTTAAATTTTAGGCTTTAAAATCACTCTTTAGGGATAAACACTATAAAACTTCACTTTCAACCGAATACTTACTTTGAGCTCGGCTTACACAAAGTCCTTTTGACAGAATAATGAGAATATGAGGAGAGTACCTTTCATATAACTCAAGAAAATAAGGGAATCTTGGCTTGCTACTACTATCAATCGTGTACAGCTGATCAAAGTTTTAATATGTAATCGACAGGAATCACATGACATAGCTAATTAGCAACAATCCTGTCAAAGAACTTGTTATCAGATACAAAAAATCCCTAATCAACTAACATTCAAGCACAGAAGCGCAACTTAGCCAAGAACTGTACAATTCTCCATAATTGAAATGAAAACATAATTACATTACACACAATAATCCTAATACACAAGAGAAACTCGCAACTCATAGAGCTCGATAATTAGGAGTGGACAATTTTGCCCCTAAGAATTTAACGGTACTAATCTTTGGTCGTGCTCAGAAGATGAGGTATCATTCTGATAGTTAAAAAGATGGGTACTAAAGTTTAGTCAGTCTAAAATATGGGTACTATTTAGATAGTTTTCTCTATCTATAAATCATTTACAAAATGCTTTGAATAATGATTAAAATATATATGGCCAAATTAGCTAAGTAAGCCTTTTTAAGATTTCTCTCTATTAAGTACGCCCATGGTATAAATATATTCGGTAAATGTATCCCTAATCAAACTCTTACCTTCCAACTTCAATATAATAAAAGTGGTAAAAATTCAATAAAATATAATTAATCTTTGTCTAATCATATTATCATCATTAATTTATCATATTTTATAGTTTAAATTTAACGAATAAATTTATGGAACATAAACATTTGAATATGTGAGAAGCATATTTCACCGATAACTTTTCTATGTTGTCATTGATACTTTTTATTTAAAATGTAGTATAAGATGTATTTGCATATAAAGTGGGCATGATAGTGACAATTAACGAGAAAAAAATGAAAGAAAAATAATTCATTGTATAAATAGGGGTAAGATCCGAACCTAAAATCATAATTCAATCTCAAATAAAATATTTTCCTACCTTAATTTTGAATATGAGGGGTGGAGTTGTTGTATGGTTTACTTTTGCTGCTGCCACAACTCTCATGGTGGCATACGCCACCGATCCGAATCCGCTTCAAGATTTTTGTGTGGCAACTAATGATCCAAACAATAAAGGTAATTACTATATTAATTATCAATAACTATTTACAAAAAAATTATGTTAGATTACTAGATTGCTCTTTGTTAATAGATTTATTGTTTTTAGTTATTTATTTATAAAATGGTCTATTAGTGAATTAATTTTTTTTAAATTATTCGCATACTATATTTATTCGTTTTTGAAATTTACATAAGATGAAATTATTCTTTTCTAAAATCATAAAAGATGTCATGATTAAAAAATATTTTTTTTCTCAAGAAATCAAAATTATTTAATTAATTAACACCATTCATCCATATGATTTATAAGAGAATGAAGAACTAGATTAACGTATAAATTGTATGATTTTACTATTCAATTGACTGTATTAGCTTTGGTTTATAATAAAAACATATATGTATAAGTTTGATACTTAAACATTATGAGTTTTTTTTTTTAATATAGAAAGACTTATCAATGGGTTGGCATTTTGTAAAAAGAAAAATTGTCATAAAGTATGAAATTTATTACATATATAAAATTTATACTGATCATATAGGAACTTTTAGGTTATATGGGAACCATGACGTTTTAATCCATAATATATATGCATATGATATATTACTTTTTATTAGTAGTTAGGAAATTCATGCTTAATAATCTAAATGATAAAAAGGAAAAAAGTTGTTGATTAGACGTATAACACTCTTTTTTATGTTGAAAAGCGATATGAATTTTCTACCAAAACTCTATTTATCGATTATATTACATATTTTAAGATTATCCGATGAAAATTACGACCAATTTTTCTAATTGATTTTTATATCAAATGATCTTAAGTGTACGTGAATGGACGTTCGTGTAAGGATCCAAACGAGGTGACATCAGAAGACTTCACCTATCGGGGACTGAACATAGCAAAGGATACAAATAACACTCTAGGTACAAACCACAACGAACTGAACCCATCTACTTTCCCTGGGTTGAATACTCTTGGAGTGTCAATGGCAAGGCTCGACTACGCAGCATCAGGAGGAATGGTGCCGCCACATCTGCACCCACGTGGCTCAGAAGTCTTGACGTTGCTTAAGGGTAGCTTATACACTGGCTTCATCAGTGGCGCAAACAAGTTATACTCCAAAGTACTCTCTCCGGGAGATGTGTTTGTCTACCCCCAAGGACTCGTCCATTTTGCATACAATGTCGCAGATACTGATGCTGTCTCGCTTGTCGCCTTTAGTAGCGAAAATCCTGGCAACTCTAGAGTAGCTAATGGCATATTTGGGACCGATCCCCTAATCTCCGTGGATGTAATCTCTAAAGCCTTTCAACTCGATGCCAAGGTCGTTCAAGACCTCCAATCAATATTTCCTATTTAAGTTCTATTTTCTCTAAGACATGTTCCAAACTATTTTACAATATAAATTATTAGGCATATTATTACAATAAAGATAGCATATTATGCACTTGGATGCTGATTATGTAATGTTTGTATCATTGATAATTGTACTTTCATCTTAACAAAATAAATAAATTTTATTTGTTGAATGATCCATTTACTGGCCGCGCTTCCACTATAGCCATCGATGGTGATCAACTGTGTACTGGTGCAAGTCTGGCTTACTAAAGATTTGGCATTAAATGCCCCTAGTAATCTGCCGTATCTGCAAAGGCCAAATCCTCTATGAATAGGAAAGTTTACTAACAAAGAGCACTCTAGTAATCTAAGGATCATTGTAAGGTCATGGGGCCATCAAACTTGCTACTGAACGGGATCTCGTTGATGATGCCATAACTTAAATATATATATATATATATATATATATATATATATATATATATATATATATATATATATATATATATATATATATATATATATATATATATATATATATATATATATATATTATAATCGATCCGATTGTGTTGGAACCAAAAAATTTGTGAGCTTTTTTATGCAGTTTTTTTTATTTCAATTAATTCAGTTTTTACTTTCACTATATTTCGCAAAGATCTTATTGATCAACTGATTGATCCCTATAATGATTTGATTTTTAGGTGTGTCAATGAATTGTTGAATTGAGATCATATCAATTTGCTTCGTCTTAATATGATGAATTTCTACCTTAAATTTACCTTTGAAATAAGTGACATATATAAAAGGTTCTATATAGAAACGAAAAGCGTGTTGGTTTTATTGAAAAAGAATTGAGAAGAACTTGATTTAAGGGATTTTATCCTACCTTTTACTTCCAAGATCTTAACTATCATAAAAAGTTTCAGTTTTGTACATTTTCTAGCTCATCCGTCAAAAGCGAGATTTTTCTTGGTCTTTTCTAGATTTCTAAATGCTTAAGGGGTTATCATACTTGTAATTGCGATAGCACTTGGAAGACAAATAAACACAATCCTTTTTTTTTTGATACAAAGGTAAGAAACTAGGTGGATCAGTTTCTAGAAACCAATCGACCTAAGACATCCTTGCGGATGAGGTCTTGAATATCTTTTGGAATCTCTTCAATGCGTAGTGAAGCTATCTTGTCTACAACCAGATTAATTTCCCTTAAAAAAAATGTCGAGTGACGGAGACAGTAAACTCAGAGATGATATTCGAAATGTCGTTGATAATCATATCTAGTTCCCAAGGTGGTTTCCAGATACGATTGTTCGAATTGACAAGAGTCAAATGATCTCCTTCAATCTCAATGAATTTAATTCCAATGTCCTTGGCCTTTTGGAGGCCATTTCGTAAGGCCAGAGCTTCCGATTCCAAAACGGATTCGGCATCACACCTACCACTTCCAATTTCAATTGGGACGGCATTGTGATTTCGGATGATAAAACCAAATAAAAATTTTCCTAACGAGTTTTGTGAACCATCAAAATTAAGTTTGTGAAACCCATTATATGGTGTTTTCCACTTAATGTTCTTCTTTTTTCTTCTTGGTGATTTATTTGTTGTGTTATTCATGTTTTGTTTCCTATTTGCATCGTTCCACACTTCTATTTGGTTCAAAGCTATGCCTTTTATATTTTCCATAATTTTTGTTTTGTTAAAAATTGATTTGATTACTTACCATCCATATGTTCCACCAAGTGACTACTATGAGATTCATTTCTTTAGTTGATAATAATTCTTTCAAGTCACTGTTAGCATGAAATATGACTATATTTTAGGCACTTGTTTTAGTTGTTTTTCCCTCTTTATAGTGTTCTTAGATATGAGTTTGAAGCAATTGTGAGCTAGTTCACCCACTTTGTCGATATAGAGATCTACACTAGTTTCGTTTTGTTTTTAGGTGAATAAAGCTTGGAATGGAGCAAAATGTGGAAGGAAAGGAGCGTTTGACCACACTTGATGGCAAGGAGATGCATTGGAGAGGCTAAGGAAGGAGCATGGATGAAGGATGTCACGAAACTAAGGCAAAAACAAGGATTTAGAAGAACCACGCCCTGAATTACGGCCGTGGAAGAGGATTTGAAGTCCACGCTCTAAACCACGACCGTGGATTTGGCAACATGAACGTGGACGTAAGTTTGGAGCACTGCAGAGAGTTATACGGTCTAAACCACGACCGTGAAAATCATATGGTACCGTATTCTGATTCCACGCCCTAAATTATGGTCGTGGAAAGTTGTTCTTGACCGTGATTTTGGTGATTCTGTGACGTGTCATATTTTGCCACGTCAGCCACGTCATTCGGCTTTCTCGTAACCCTACCTCGCCTTATAAAAAGGCTTGAGAAGAGAGTTTTTGGGACGGTCGCATACGCTCGCTTATCCTCGCTTACCGCTGTTTAGAGTTCCGCTTAGAGTTTGGAGACGGCCTTAAGGTTTCATTTCGACCTTAAGGATTGGAGATTCGTGGAGGACGTATTTTCGAAGATTGTGTACTTTGCGAGATATTTTAGGGTTTTTATTGAAGGACGGATTGACATCCCGTTCTTTGTGGTTTCTCTAGATCTTTGTGAGGGTTTCTATTTCTATTCTTTTGAATTCATAAACATACGACTTTGTGTTTGGATTTCGAGATTGACTTTGAGTTTTATTTGAGTTTTCGAGGGTTTTCATCTTTCATCCTTCTTAATTTGATTATTGATATCATAATGATGATTATTGCCTAAAACCCTTTAGCAATTATGAGAGTTTAAGAAATATCGTCGACACCCTAAATCACGGGCTGTTCTTGGTTTCCACGGACGTGATTCTCAAGATCTAGCCGTGATTTCCCCTGGTTTACGAACTTTGCTTTTGCTTTGATCCAAAGTTAAGGATTAGCTTTAACCTAGCCATGGCTTGCCTTTCCTAGGTAGTAGTGAGACTCAACATCCTCTATTTCGATTTCAAGTGTCACAACCTTAACCGTTTTAGCTTATCTTTGATTCCTTGGGTTTGGGCATGGGTATTTGAGATTAATTCTTACCTTTAGATCCTTTCTATACTGCAACCTCAACAGCCTTTATAGAGAGAGTCTTTGGGTTAGACATATAAGGTTTTGGAACTTCATCGTACATAACCTTGCTCTAGTATACCTTTACAATTCTAAACTCTGTCCTTATATATATAGTATATCTTGAATCGATTGCCACAATTTGATATCCGGATCTTTAGGGTTCATGTTTTCCCCAATATTTGCAAAGCTTCTACACTTTTATTTGCTCGACTACTTGAAACTGACTTTATTTCACCAATTCCCTGAGTTTGATACTCTGGAATACTTGCTAATCTACGCCGATCCGTACACTGCGGATTCGTTTGCTCTTATTCTAGTTTTATAAATTAAAACTTATTTGCACGCACGTTTAGAGGGGAACAGTCATGGAGAGCCTCGACGATTCTCCAATTAGTAAAATCGTAGTTTTTTAAGATCGTTGTTATATATTGAATTTTGATGGTTGATATCATAAAGGGACACTGGAAGAAGAGGTGTTTGGTGCTTTCAGTATGGTTCTTACAAAATTCACAACTCATTACGACAAGGATCTTTTGCCTGTCGAGATTTTCCTTTGTTTTTTTTTTTTTTTTGAAATGGTACGTTTCCGGTTCGGCTTCGCCTACGTCCGGATAGGGTATTTATTGTGGCCCATTAAATACCCTCCCAATACCAATGAGATTTTCCTTTGTTGGTAGGCCATCCAGAGCTAGCTTCCATAAGAAGTTTTTAATTTTGGGCATAATGTCCATTTTTCAAATCCAAGATTTATCCGTAGTAACTCCGACCTTATGTTTTTGTAAAAACTATAAAGAAGATTTAGTCGAATACCATCCTTCCTCATTCCCTGACCAATATAATATATCCCGAATGTAACTATTGGGAAGATTATACCTTTTTATTTTTTTCGATTATGTTCAGCGGTAGTATTCTACTTAATTGGTTGATTCGTTGGATGTCCCATGCGTTATCCTTAATGTAAGTTGAAGTAAGTTCCACCTCGTTTACAAGGTTTGTGTTTGTCACCAAATCTTGTAAAGGTTTATCTAGTATTCATTTATCCTTCCAGAATTTGATTGTTTTTCCATCCCCAACCCTCCATGTGAGACCTTTGGTAAATTCTTCGTTTAACTTAATTAGTTTCTTCCATTACTATGATGCGTTCGTCCCACATTTATATTCCCAAAGTCGGGTACCCCTTAGGTATTTTTTTTCAATAATTTTTACCCAATTATTATCCGGTTCAGCCAAAATTTTCCACCAAAGTTTCATTTGAAGGGTTTTATTCATGTCTTCTGATTTTATGATCCCCGTTCCGCCTAGGGAACGTGGTTTACAAATTTTATCCCAACTAATCAAGGGATGGAAATTTGGACCTTTATTCCAGAAAAAAGTTCTATTTAGTTTGTCCAATTCTGTATGGATGTTTATCGGTAGTATGAATGCCTGTATGATGTAGCTTGGTTTTGCATTGAGATTAGCTTTTATTAACGTTATTCTTCCTTCTTGGGACAAGGAAGATGCTTTCCATTTGGTTAACTGTTGCTTTGTTTTCATAATCACTAAATTAAATGTATCTTTGTTTACTCGCCCATTAAAAATGGGGCAACCTAAGTATTGTTCTAAATTTGTAGATAAATTGATCCCTAAATGGCCATGAATTCTTCTTCTAATACTTTGATCAATGTTAGCCGTAGTTTGAAACGCTGATTTATGGTAGTTAATGATTTGACCAGAGATGTCGCAACAGTCTCTTAATGATGTGAGTACCAAATTACTCGCTTGAGTAGTTGTCTTAGAAAAGATTATAATGTCATCCGCAAAAGCTAAGAAAGGAATTCTAGTTCCATTCTTTGAGATAGGGAAACCTATAGATTTTGGATACTCATTGGATAATTTCTGTAAATTTCTAGAAAGCACTTCTGAACAAAGATTGAAGAGTAGCGGAGACAGTGGATCTCCTTGTCGAAGACCACGTTGAGGGCAAAATAAACTGGTGGTTGAGTCATTAATTAGGATAGAATATGGGACGGTAGAGGTACATTCGTGTATCCATTGTCTAAATTTTTCTCCAAAACCGAATTTTTCTAAGACCGCTTTCAGGAATTCCCAATCTACTTTATCATATGCTTTTTCCATGTCTAATTTCATTTCCATGTATCCCTCCTTTTCTTTTTTTGATTTGAAACCATGGAATGTTTCGTGAGCAATGAAGACATTATCCTGAATAGCTCTATTTTTTATGAAGGCACTTTGTAGTGGATGGATAAGTTTAGGTAGGACTAGGCTTAATCGCTTTGCTAATATTTTCAAGATAATTTTATAAACCGTAGACACTAAGCTAATAGGTCTATAATGGGATGTTGATGTTGGGTTGTCATTCTTTGGTAGGAGAACAATAAACGCATGATTAAGTTGTCTAAGAATTTTTCCGGTTCTATAAAAGCTCTTGACTGCCGATGTCACTGTTGGTCCGAGAATGTGCCAATACTTTTGGTAGAAAATCGCATCCATCCGGTCCCGGCGATTTATCCGCACCAATATTAAAAATTGCTTCCTTTATGTCCTTTGTGGAGAACGGCATTTCCAAGTTGTTATTATCTATTGCAGATATTTCTTGGTAAATAACTTGTAATTGACATTGCATTTTATTCATGTCCATTACTGACACTTTGAATCGATTCTTGTATTCATTTACAAATTCTTCATTGATTTCCGTCTCTTTTGACACTACCGTCCCATCATTTTCGGTGATTGTTGTGATTATTTTTTTATTTCTTCGGCCCGTAGCTTTTCTATGGTGAAATTTTGTATTCTTATCTCCAAATTGGAGAAATTTCGATTTGGATCGTTGTAACCAGTATTTATGTTGATATTCCACCAAACAATCTCTTTTCTTAATTAATCTTCCGATTTTGTCATTCATATTTTGTTCAAACTGTGAAAAACTTTGCTTTTGAATCCCCTTGAGTTCTTCATCTAGTTTTTGAAGTTGTCTTTTAATGTTACCAATTTTTTCTCGACTTCATTGTTTAAGTTTTTGTTTGAGAAGTTTTGTTTTCTTTGCGAGATTAAACATGGGGGAACCTTCGTATTGGGTTCTCCATACTTGTTTGACTAGGTTTTCACAATCTTGTCTTAGCGTCCACATTGTTTCAAATCTAAATGGTTTGTTCTTAAAACTGGTATTAGCATTTTGAATGTAAAAGGATATCATGTAGTGATCCGAGTTTGTAAAAGCATGGTTTCGGGTGTGAATGGTTGGATATTCTTGGATGATATTGAGTGAAGTCATCACTCTGTCTAATTTTTCATATGTATTATTATCACCCTCTTTCTTTTTTATCCATGTAAAAAGATTTCTTTTAGTGGGTAGATCCAAAAGGCTAAATTGGTTCGAAAACTGTAACAGTCTATCGAACTTACAGTTGGCTAGAGTCACTCCGCTCTTCTTGTCTGTAGGTTCCAATATCTCATTGAAATCGCCAATAATAATCATCGGAATTTTTATATTATTCATTTCATTTATTAATTGTGACCAAAATGAGTTTTTCAATTGTTCATTTGGGGGAGCATAAATGAAGATAATCATGGATTCGAAATTAGTATTTACATTTGTATGTTTTACAAGTAGATATCGTTCATTTGCTTTAATAATCTCTATTTTTCACCTTTGATTTGTTATTCTATCCAAAGTAGACATAGACAGCCCGCAAAACCCATTGCCGGAATAAAGATGATGTTATCAAAACCCGCATTTCTCCATATCATTTCTTCAAGTTCGTCTTTAGTTTTAGTTTCTGCCAACATGATCATTTGAATGTTTTCATTCTTACACGTAATATTTAAATTGGTCCAATTTTTTTTTTCTTCATTCCCCTACAATTCCAGAAAGCAATCTTCATTTTACACCTTGATATAGTTTTGGGTGTTTAACTCCCATTGTTCCAAACATTATTTCCAATTTCAAACTTTTTTCTTTCAAACTGTTAACCTTAATATCGTAATTCCACCATAATTTTCGGGACCGTGGACTGTCCCAACTAATAATGTAGTTCAAAGTTACCTTAGTTTTTTGTACCACTACTCGATTATGCTGTGAGTAATGGCTTCTTATGTCCGGGTTCCTTAATAATAAAATAATAACTCACTTTATTAACCTTGAATTCATACTTTATTTTTATGTGTAGATTGGTTCCCACCTCTTCTTTATGGAGAGGAGTTCGCTCATGAAGATTATTACCTCCTTTTTCCTTCCTAGCAATGATCAACCAACTTGGCTCATTTGTTTTGTAGAAAAAGAAAGACCTTTTGGCTATGTAAAAAAGGTCATATGACCGAAAATCCGTATCGTGTTTGGTAGAAGTCCTAGATTTAACTCCTTTTTTGGTCTTTGTATTATTATATGAGGAGAGACTCAAGTAATTATATTTAAAAGCCATTAACTGCCTCATTAACTCCGTACAAAATTTAGTATTCTTTCCGGTTTGAGGTAATTCCGCAGAACAAACACAAACAAGGGAGTCATAACATAAGGATTTAGATGAACTAAGAAAATTTGGGAACATCAAATGTTCATACAACATTACATAAACATCGCTATAAGTCATTGTGGGCTTGCCATCAAGGTTTTTCAGATCTAGGAGGAAACTTCTCCATTTTGTTTTATTGTAGGGTTGATCACTATAATGCTTTGAATTTGTCAGCTGCATTGCCACTGCCTTATCACTTGTTCTATTTCCTGCAATCAATTCAAATTTCCTGCAAACAGTAATTAAAGCTCCAGGAATCATATTTAGTGACCATGTATGAGAACACCGGATTTCGCATCCGAATCAACACAAACTGCTGTTGTTCTTACTAGTGCACTGTTATTGACTCTTGCTCCGCTGTTATTGACTCTTAGTACACTTACTCTGATGCATTTATTCATATAGAAACCAGGTTCAAATCTAATCAACTCAGCTTTACTCTTATAATCCATGGCTTGTGATTCCCTCACAATGTATAGCCCTTTGTTACTCATAATATCAACACATGTTGTGTGGTATTCAATTGATCCTGCAGAGCAAAGAGGAAGACAATAGACACCACATAAGAAGCAAAAAAACAGCTTAATACAAAAAGCTGAGTCATTTCTTCTACCTGATAGATTGTTAACTCCATTTTGTAACAAGTTATCAATCATGTCTAAATAAGCAAAGAGCTTATAATAGCAGGCATAACTCAGTAGAACAATCCTAGAGCCAAAGCCTAACACTGAAATGGAGCAAACAAACTCCAAGCAAGTAGTGCAGCATTGACAGTTAATCAAAAGAAAGTAGTTTTCTGATTGAAGTATCGAGTATCCTTTGTTCTGTTTTTGAGTAGAGGATTCACGACAAATAGCTTCTTTGAAGGCTTTAAGTAAAGAGAAATTCACACATTCAAACTTATGATACTCAGGATTTTCAGCATCAATTTGGACCATGTATGGATGTGTAATCGATGCATCTTCAATGATTGTCTCTAAGTAGTTCAAACGAATCAAGTTACTTATTCGGACATTTGTCAAAAGCCACAATGTAAAGTGTGCCAAGGCTGATGAAGCAAAGTTATATTCATAATTCAGATAAAGTCTCACCCATCTCTCAACATCAACGAAGGAGAAGTACCTAGTGTTGTTTTACCTAAGTATTCGGTTTTACTAAAACAACAAAAGAAGAAATTTTTTTCATATTATTAATCAAAACAAAGGTTGGGCTCTTCCTCAACATTGTTCTAAGTTCAACGGACATAGTAGATTCATGGAATGAAAGAACCTCATAAAAACTCCAGAAACTAATAATGCCAAAGATTTTCATGTTTTCAGGGATTATGAAGTACCGGGTTTCACGAAAGTAGGCTTCGGTCGGAGGAAAGGGGTCGGAGCAGTCGGCGAGTGTCCTTCGGAGATCGGCGAAAAAGAAAGGCACCCAGAAGAACGATAGTCTTCGCCCATCTGCCAATGCAGACTTTTGAGAACTCCCTAGATCTTCACTCCGTTCACTTTCGAGTTTCTTCCACTCAAACACCGCTTGACAACGGTTGGCGACAGCGTCCTCATGAGGTATGATATCCTTCACTTTTTTGTGCGGGATTTGGGACATCTCTAGCGTCCGAGTCAAGACAGAAACATCCTTGGTCTTGGAGAAGCTAGATGCACCGCTGGCCGACAGAGATTTATTATCATCCTTTGAATCAATTTGGCCAGGGAGAGGCTGGAAAGGAGGTCAAAACTGCGGCTTCCTCAATCTGTCTTTGTTTCGCTTCTTCTTGCGTTGTGAATGGAACCTAGAAGCAGGCTCCCTTCCACATCTCAACACTCGCAAGAATCGCAAGCCCTTATATTTGCCATGGTTCCTCAAACGCGACTCCTTCATCTTTCTTCGCAGGTTTTGCTTCATCATTTTGGGAAATAGATACTCTTTTGTTGGGAGATATTCTCTATGGAGATCTTTGTGTGGCAGAATTTTTCATTTGGCGATCTGAATTTTTCAAAATCAGATTGGGGATCTGGATACTTTGGGGGCTAGAGTATTCGCGGGGGGGGGGGGGGGG
>BSUD01000001.1:17540815-17581340 GCA_033239045.1 Fagopyrum esculentum | reverse complement strand
GGGGGGGGGGGGGGGGGGGGGGGGGGGGGGGGGGGGGGGGGAAGAGAGGGTAAGCGGCCTGAGCGTGAAGGCGCGTTCTCCTTCTTAGCTTTTAGGGTTTTCTTAAATAAACACAATCTTTGTTTGTCTATGGAAAAGACGATATTAGATAGTTACCTACAATATTCATAGATCAATGTTCATGATATTCATATACATGGTTTTACATTAATTCATTATAATGGTGATTCATGTTTTCTTATATTTCTTTCTTTATATAGTTTACAACACGATCCGCTTCTCTCTCTCCTTTCCTTTCCTTCAACCGTTGATCTCCAACCCTTCACGTGCAGTCTGCCATGGTCACCTCTGTCTTCATTCCAAGCCACAACAACCGAAGTGAGGAGCTTCCTGGTGCACTGTTACACAGAGGTGAAGCCCTTACTTCTGCATTGATGTCACGCCACGCCCAGCACTCTCACAGCAGATTGACCGCCTCAGTGTCGACCACTTCTGTGTCCCTTCTCCTTCGACTACCAAGTGTCGACCACTGCTGTGTCTCCTTCCCTTCGTCTAATTCATACCAATCTATCCGACATATTTTACAAAGTGCATAAACCCTTTCCCTCGAGCAACCCTTGTCTTCACCGACAACCTGTCAACCGACACGCCCACTAGAAGATGTCGGTGAACCCACTCCAACCCGAAGGAAGGCTAGTTCCTCTCTTGACTGCAGTCAGGTAAGTAACTCATTGCTTCTATTGGTTACAGTATACACATGAGAAAGAGAAATAAATTTGTGAGCCTATGGCATTGTAGGGATTAAACCGACGATCATCAGCTTGCACAAACTTGGAACAATTTTTGTCCATGGGGAATTTCGAACCCAAGACTTGTTGGTAGAGTTTCAACTCAGGAGGTTGGTGAGGATTCTCGAACTCGTGACCTGTTTGATTGTGTCTGGGTATGTTTCCAGTTTTGACCTAACCAATCCACTTTGAGGCTATGGTTTGATGCCTTAGAAAAGTAATTCACCGTTCAAATTTTAATATGTGATAGAGAGATATGCATTTTGTAATGTGCAAAAATTGGGATCAATCCAACAGTTGGATCTAGAGTTATAAGGTTCCAAAGTAGACTAGTTATGCAGTTTGGTAAATTGCAGATTTTTGGCTAAGTATGCGAGTTTTTGTGTTGAGGAGTCAACTTGAGATTTTTCTGTAGGATTGATTATTAATCCTTTTTAGGTTTTCTTTGTTTTAGTCATGAGAGTGCTTTGCATAGAAGGTTTAGATATTTTAATTTGTTTTTTTAGATTTTTGTACAAGGGTTTTACGTTGAGTCAAAGTGAGATCCTTAACAAGTATTTATGAAAATTAGAAGTCAACTTAGTTATGATTTCTTGTTGAGTGTTAGATTATGGTTAAGGGTCCCATAAGATATTTTTAGAAATATTCAAGGAATATTTCTAGGGTTTTGATACCCGATGGTAAAATAGTCTTTTTACCCTTATAGGTAATTCTATAAAATGAGCTCACCTAGGTGATACTCTGGACTAAACGTTTATATAAGCTACTCCGTCAAAGTATATATTTGGTTTGGTCAAAGTTATATACAAGTAGGAAATTGAGCTTTGAGATTGATACATCATATCATAGTACGTTTGGGTTTCCTCAAAAATATTTGTGATTTGGTAGAACTAGTAGAATCTCGTGTTAAAGTTGGACATTACGAGTTTGGTATTTTGGTTCTTAGAGGAACCTTGTTAACTTAGAAGTTGGACACTTCTAAGAGGGCGGGTATTATATTGACCCAAGTTTCCTATTGTAACCAGGTGTTTGAGATATTATTCTGCGGAATCGAGTAGTAACTTTATTGGGACTTTGACTTGATTCAGGTAAGTCCCTTAGACTTACTTAGCTAGCTTCTAAGTGTTAGCATGAATGGTGATACTGGTGTGTGCTTTGATTTATTGATAATTATAACCTGATAGGACAACCTTATTTGTATTGTGGCCCAAGTGTATGTTTAACGGGCAGTGACATCACTATCCAACTCTGACATGAGACTAGGAGGTTCTCTATGACTATCCCAGATAAGCACACGGTGAGGTGCATCAGATCTAGTCTTGTTGGTACACGGGGACATAGGCGAGGTTCGGGATATCCTCGTGTCACAACCTAAGTTGAATTAGAAAGTGTATGACATAATAAAATATAATAAAAGAACTTCTGTGCTATCATGATGTGTGTTGCCATTTTTGCAATGTGTGTGTTTGTGCTATTATTGTTCTTCTAATATGTAAATTGTTAGCTAATGGTTTATCCGCTGTTGTAGATGTCTTGCAGGTTAAGAGTTGTAGAGAGATCTGGAGTGGATGGTCAACCGGATCCACATACTCATTTTGATGGGAAGGGAGAGTCTTTCCGTTTCTGCATGCACTATGTTATGTTTATGTTTTTGTAAGGTTGACCTAAGCATACATTCATCATTTTAACCTTTAATGATTTCAAATTGATTTTACTACGTTTGTGCCTTTAATGATTTCAAATTGATTTTACTACGTTTGTGCCTTGTTGTAAGATTCAATAACATTATTGTCAAACTGAGGTCAGGACCCATTGTGAGGTCCTAACCAGTAGCTCCCTAAGTTCCGAGAATTTGGGGTGTTACAGACGGTGACAACACTCAGTTCTTCCGAGGGAGTCTAAGAGGTTCTTTGGGACTTGGCTAGACCTGATATGCGGTGAGGGTACCGAGCCACTCCATATGGTATACGGTGGAGTGCTCCTAGACACTCCAAATGGTCAAAGAAACAGGGGCGAGAGTCGTAGAATTCTCGTGTCACAACCTTTAAAATAGAATATGAGTGTCTGCCTTATTAAAGATAATAAACGGGAAATCTGTGATAGCATGCTTGGTGTTTAATGTAATTTTAATGTGTGAAAGTGCTTATGTATTACATGTATATATGAATTGTTAGTTAACGGTTCATACCGTGTTGTAGATGATTTGCAAGTTAGGAAGGCTGAAGAGTGATCTGGAGGAAGTGATCAACCGAGGGTTTCCGTACATGTTAGGATGGTTATGGGTTTTATATGTATAGATACATGATTGTACAATTTTGATACTCGGATGTCAGTTTTGTACACAATTGGGTATAATGTATTTTAGTTTTATAAATGTTTGTTTTATATTTATTTGTGCCTTGTTGCAAGATCCGGTGAACTTGTTGTCAGGCTAGGGTAAGGACACATTATGAGGTTCTAGTGTAACATCCGGAAATTTAATTTCTGGTTGTTTCTAAGACAAACCGGAACTCGACCGGTTTGGACCTTTCCGTCATTTATGTCATTTTATGTGACATCGAGTTTTTCGATATTTTTATTAGTTTATGCGAGGTTTATACTCACATAAAATACGCGGAATCGATCTACCTTTTCTTAACCATTAAAAGAGTTCAATTCATTTAGATAGGCCATCCGGGTCCATTAAGCATACCATCCGGGCCCAGTAGAAGGATGATGGAGCCAACCCTAGCCTTGTGTGTTTTACGTTCAACCTTCATTCCCTTTTGTTTTTACATAAACCCTAGAACTCCTCCCCTCTTCCTCTACCTTGCTTCACGTTGGTGGCAACACCTCTCCCTCTCCTTCTACGATCTCCCTTGCACGCAGCAGCTTCAGGCGGTCGCCGTCGACACAGGTCTCTGCACACAGCCGCCACAAGAGATTGCCTTCAACCCTTCTCTTGCAGACAACAACCATGACGGTCTACGTGAGCGCCTTGTGCACAACCAACAATTGTGGTCTCCTAGCTTACCTCCCTTTGTCGAACCCTCAACAACGTAGCCAGACTCGTTGCACTATCCACATCGAAACCAGACAGCAGATCAAAGTTCTTCTCGAGCAGCACACGCAACAACAATTGAAGTAGCGTTCTGCGCACAGATGGCACGGGTGCGCCTTCAGTCCGCCGTAGGGGCGCCTTTTGGAGACTGTGGATGCTCTTCCCTCCTGATGCACACAAACCTGAGTGACTGGATCCCTTTGCATTTCTGTTCGCTCCAAACGGTGTGTGCAAGCTTTAAATTTATAACCCTAGACTTAAGCTTAAAACAAGGATGCGAACCCGTAGTGTATGGGTCAATCGTAGTAAAAGCAAGGAATTCCAGGGGTCGATCACAGGGACTTGGTGAAACAAAGTCGACAACGGTATGCTTATGTAAATACTAACCACAAGAGCAATCAACACAATCAAAGATGAATAAAAAGTCAATAAAGCAAGCATGCAATTCTAGGGATTAAAGCATCTAGTTGTGGTTCCAACTCAAGATCTATAGATAAGCGGACAAAGCTGAGATTTTTTGCATAGGGAAGGTGTTACTAAAGTGGAATAGATCACCGGGTAAGTCTCACTACTCACTAATCCAAAACCGTAACTCCTATTACCGGGTAAGTCTCAAGGAATTAAGATAAAGAACTATAACCTCAAACTAATACGCCATCTAAGGGAATATAATCAACCTTTACCGGGTAAGTCTCAGGCTAACTCACAAAGATGGGATGGAAGCACACTCAAACCCCAATAAAGGATAAACCTTTATTACCTACACTTATGATCGTTGGTACACAAACAAAGGGATTACCGGGTAAGTCTCATCCTAAGCTTGCATTGAACCAGAAAGGTGTAATAAGAATAGGATTTGACAAACTCTAACACTTAACTCTCAGTTTAGGATCGGATAAGTCACCTCGGTCAGAAGAATTCCACCCCGGCCGAGATGTTCATCGACTGAGCGAGATGCTTAGGGTTAAGGTTAAAAACTCGAACTTTCAGGATCCTACTGGAATCTAAGATTATTCTATCATTGTTTTTCCCACAACCTTCAGCCAATCACCCTAGAATCACACAAGGAAATTAGCCACTCATCATCATGAAAATATTAATCAAATATATGGGAAGAAGGTGAATATTTGAACAAGAAGAATTTAATGAAAAGACTTCAATAACTGAATCAAATATCACAACAAAAGCGTTCCTTGGATATAAATCCAACAAGCAAGACAACAAAGAAGGGAATCTAAGATAATCTTACAAAAACCCTTCAAAAGCTATAAAAGCTACAATCTTCAATCTTCCTTCAACCTTCAACAAGGTTCTTCGAATCTCCCAAATTGGAGTGTGGCTGCTGCGGTGTAAGCGGGATATGCGACGTGTATGCAGGATGTATGCAACCTGTATAGCGTGATATGGATTTGTGGAAATCCAACCCTTTTTATAGGAAAATAACCCTCCAAAGATAAGATATCTTAGAAGAGATCTTTGCCCATAAATATAGGTAAAATATATGATCTAGCATATCTTCTTCCTTCCAGGAGCCAAGCCCAAAAATATAAGATCACTTTCCAAATATAAAAGATCTCAGCCAAGAATAAAATATTCTCGCCGCGTCCCAGGTGTTCGCCTCGTTCGAGTCGGCTCCTCTGGATCACCTCGGTCTAGGTATTCACCTCGGTCTAGGTATTCACCTCGGTCTAGGTGACACTGTGGCTGACCTAGGTGAATTTCAGCTGCGTGAAATCTCTCAAATCTGGTCCAAAGTGAATCTTTAATCCATGGCTATGCTTCTTGGATGTTTCCTTATGTTCCCGAATGTAGCTCCAATGACTCCATAGCTCCTTTTGCTCCTTTTTGATGCAAAACGTGCCATTTTACCTACGATTACAACAAAACTAGGTGTAGACCTCGATTCTCGCAAAGGTAGATGAAATGGTAATATAATCACATAATATACATACAAACATGCAGATTATGAAAGATAAAACGTCCAAACAAACCCTAAAATATAGACTATAATTCAGGCTATCACTTTCCATCTCAGTGCAGCTGCTGACTCAACAACAAACTTGTGTCAACCACTTGCTTCCTTCCGAGTCTTGGAACCGGGTAAGGTTGTGTTCGCTCTAAACGGTGTGTGCAAGCTTTAAATTTATATCCCAAGAAATATGCTTAAAAAAGGATGCGAACCCGCAGTGTACGGATATATTATAGTAAAAGCAAGAATTCCGGGGTGTCGATCTCAAGGACTTAGGTGAAACAAAGCAAGTATAAGTAGTCAATGCAACTAATAACACCAAAGGCGAATAAAACAATAAAAAAGATGATAATAAGGTCAATTAAAGGAAATATGCAAATTCTAGGGATTAAAGCGTCTAGTTGTGGTTCCAACTCAAGATCTCAAGATAAGCGGACAAAGCTGAGATTTTGCAAAGGGAAGGTGTTTCTAAAGTGGAATAGATCACCGGGTAAGTCTCACTACTCACTAATCCCAAACCAAAAGCTCCTATTACCGGGTAAGTCTCAAGGTACTAAGGAAAGAAATTATAATCTCAAACCAACACATCAACTAAGGGAATAGAATCAACCTTTACCGGGTAAGTCTCAGGTTAACTCACAAAGATGGAATGAAGGCACACTCAAACCCCAATAAAGGATAAACCTTTATTACCTACACTTATGATCTTGGGTAAACAAACAAAGGAATCACCGGGTAAGTCTCTTCCTAGGCTTGCATTGAACCAGGAAAGGTATAATAAGAATAGGATTTGGCAAACTAGAACTCTTAACTCTCAGTTACGGATCAGAAAAATCACCTCGGTCAGTCAAGTTCCATCCCGGACGAGATGTTCGTCGACTGAGTGAGATGTTCTAGGGTCAAGGGTAAAGACTCGAGCTTTCAGGGTCCTACAAGGATTAAGATCATTCTATCATCGTTTTTCCCACAACTTTTAGCCAATCACCCTAGAATCGCACAAGGAAATTAGCCACTCATCATCATGAAAGCAATAATCAAATATATGAGAAGGGAATGAATATTTGAACACAAAAACCTTAAGAACAAGGCTTCAATAACTGAATCAAATATCAAATAAATCAGCGTTCCTTGGATCACAAATCCAACAAGACAACAAAACTAAAGGGAATCTAAGAAAGTCTTACAAATCCCCTCAAAAGCTATCACAAAGCTATCAACTTCTTTCTTTCAATCTTCAAACTTCCTTCAAAGCTTCCAGAAATCACTTCTTTGCTGGTTATTCTCAGCCTCCAAGCATTGTTGAACTTGTAGAAAATCCAACCCTTTATATAGGAGAATTATCTTCCAAAGATAATAATATCTTAAAAAGATAATTTCCTATAAAATATATCTTATCTCTAAAATAGATCTCTTAAATATATGATCTTTCTTCCAGAAATCCAGCCCAAAAATATAAGATCTCTTCCTTCCATAAATAAAAGATCTCAGCCAAATAAAATATATCTCGCCGCGCCAGGGTGTTCGCCTCGGTCGGGACGCTCCTCAAGATCACCTCGATCGAGGTAACACTATAGCTGACCGAGGTGAATCTCAACTGAATGTGAAATCTCTCAAATCTGGCCCGAAGTAAATCTTCTTTGTTAGTTCCTTGCTTCTTGAGTTCTCTTTTAAGCTCCAGAATGTAGCTCCAATGACTCCTTTGCTCCTTAGCTCCATTTCGATCCAAAACGTGCCATTTTACCTACGATACAATGAAACTTGGTGTAGACATCGATTCCCCTAAAGGTAGATGAAACAACAATATAATCATATAATATACACCCATATATGCAGATTATTGAAGATAAAACGTCTAAACAAGTCCCAAAATATAGACTATAAAACATGCTATCAAAATACCCCATACTTGTCCCTTGCTTGTCCCCAAGCAAGTTCCAAATCTTAAGTACAAGATAGAATATATTATAAGTCATAAAGATTAATGAAAAGTATTTCAAAACATTTTGGTGGTGTGCTCCACTCATAGATCACTCTAAGAGAATACTTCATGGCATTTAATATCAATATATGATCAAAACATTTTATAAATATAAGAAAATTGTTCATCTTTTCATAAAATCATAGAATGCATAATAAATCATAATTATCGAAATTAATCATGTATAATCCAGTTTAAACCACTAAGTCAATCAACAAGCTCGAGGTCTCAAGGGCTTCCAAAAGAGGTCAAGAAACGTGTGAGGGTGGGATGTATATAGGGAATGTGGTACTAGAATCCGGGAAAAGGATCTTACTTCACTTCCTTTGGAACTCAACATCATCCACCAATAAGCTTTGCTTATTTTTTACTTTTACTTTTTGGGATGCATGGACAGAGGTGCACAATAACCGAAGCCTAGGAGATCAGCAATCATCAATTTTTCGAGATGACTCAAACCCTTGATGCACATACCATGACCCGTTAGGAATATCGCTCAATCCGACTTTGTCAAGACACAAACACCCGGCTATGTGAATGGTTCCGAGTTACTTATCATCATGATTGACTTCCCCAAACCTATTTGTTTCTTTCTAAACTTCCAGCCAACATCTTGTCTTTTGTTTCACTTTCTTGCTTCCAAATTTCCGGATAGGTAAAGAAAGGCAAATATGTATATGAAGGGCTAAAGTACGATCAAGAAGAAGAAGAAGAGAAGATAATGAATTGCCTTAATCATCCCAGGAAGAAAGTGAAAGAACTCATCATGTGGTGTCAACCTTCAAATTCAACATAATTTGGATAAAAATAAAGTATTAAACATGCCAAAATTTCAAACAAAGCATTTAGCAACTTAAACATATCATAAAACCTTTCGAGCATATAAAGATTTCAAAACCAATCTGCAAACAGAATCATCACTGAGGTCATATCCAGAAAAGAAGCACAAAAATCGTTTCGAAAACTTTTTCAGTTAAACCGCCTCGGTCGAGATGTTAAAAGTCAACCGAGATACTTGACCTCGTTTGGCAAAAATCATCCTGGTCGAGGTCATAAAAAAATTTTCTTAATAGTTTTTGACGTTTTTCTTAATCAAATAACCTGTATGCATGCATGTAGTCTCAGATAAGCATATAGAGCATAAGAAAGATCATAAATAGAAAGTCATACAAGTCATACACATAATGTCGAATAAGGTACATCCAAATACCCCATACTTGGGACACATTGTCCCAATGGGTCAAAAGAAGTCTAAAAATAGAGTACTCACCGGACATAAGCTGAGTTGCATAATAAATAAAGAAAAGAAATCCCTACTAGCTCTAATCCTCCGCTGGTGGTGGTGGTGGATACGGGACGAAAGGATGCTGAGATGGATCAAAAGGGTAGCCCATGGTATGCTGGAACTGTATCTCCATCATACGGCGCTGGTAGTACTGGCTCTCCCTCATCTCCAACATATCCACTGACAAGGCGGCGTAAGAGTCAATCATCTGATCCGTCAGCTCGTCAATCCGTCGATGAGCAATGGGATCCCTCTGCATGCGGACTCTGCGCCTAGAAGGACGTGATGGTTCTGCAAATGCCTCCTCCTCTGTCGCCTCGTCGTCTAAGTCGACAACTGGCACACTAGGGCCGGCCGTATATGTCCATGTCTCCATGGCAGCACCGCCATCATTATCCTCATCCCCCTCCTCTTGCACCTGAGCTGTTACAGCGTTTCTAGCATCCTCTATGTACGGTATCCAAGCGGTGGACCAATACTGAGGATCGTAGACTGAGAACTGAGCTGACCACATTATACCCTGAGGGGCAGTCTGCTCCCAAGGCATCGCCACGTATGGTGTAATGAGTCCACGAGGAACTAGAATCCTTCTCGTGATCATCTCCTGAAGTCCTAGCGGCTTTGCAGCCGCCACCAATGTACAAGCAATCAGATCCAGCTCCATGACTGTCGCTATATGAGTCACCAGGCCGCCACAACAGATATCTCCCTTCCCCTTAGCCTTGATCCGGTGCAGATCCTTAGCTAACATCGCCCCAAAATCAGGCACTCCCTCAGTCACCATACAGAATAAACCGAGCAACTCTACTTGTCTAATCTTCTCGGGCGTCTCAGTACGCGCTAGAAGGGTCTCACTGAAGATCCGGCGGGCTAGTCGGAAAGCAAGGTGGAAGATGATGCGCTCCCTGGAGTCTCCAGGTCTCCCCTATCAGCATGCTCTACAACATGGGCTATTTGCCCCCAAAACTGTCGAGCTATGGCTCGAGAAGGGAAGTTGGGAACTTTAGGGGTCGGGAAGCCAAAGATATCTCTCAACTGGACCATGGGAACGATGTAGTTCCGGTTCAGCAACCGGTACTTGATGGCCTTCTGCTCAGGCAGGTGAGTAATAGAACTCATGAACTCTAATGTAGGCTCGAGGTAGGCTGGAGCTCTAATCTCCATGAACTGCTCCAGCCCCACCATGGAAACCATCCTCCTAAGATCAGCTACATGGAGGCAATCAAAAGCAGAAATATCCAAAAAGCGTGGCGCAATCACAGGGCACGCGCATATGCGGTCAAAGTCAGCCTGGTGACGCTCGTGAATCACCGGGATGGAAGGTCGGGAAAAAGAAGAAGGTGAGGATCTACTGGGAGCATCCCTCAGAACTATTTGGCGATCAGAACGAGAACTCATTTTTTTTATCCTACTGACAGGTCACCTCGGTTGCTCTGACAAGGCTGAAGAATCACCTCGGCCGAGACACAACTCGACTGGACTGAGGTGAAAAACTGCTCGATCTCTACTCTTTGATTTTCAATTCTTTCCCCAATATCACTACCGATTGTTCCTATGGGGTACTTAAGCCTTTTTCAACATAAACCAATGGCAACCAAAGCTAAATTGGACTGAAATCAGCGGGAATAGGAAAGTTAGGGTTTTTGAACGTTTACCCCAAATTCAGTCGATTGGAGGCGCTTTCGTTGCAGATTCTCGCTTGCAATCTGATCCTCTAGCCTTTCCTTGCGAGATCGGAGCAAAAATCGTAGAAAACGATTGAAAATGGGGAAACGAGGTGATTATGCCGCCGCAGTCGAGAGAGAGATGGGAGGGAAAGAGAGAGAAACTGTTCCCCTTTTATACCCCTCGCTGGATCTGACATCACCTCGGTCGAGGTGGTCCTGACTGGACCGAGGTGTCTGGACCGATGTGGATCTTTGTCAGCCCTAGTCGCCTCGGTTGCTCAAGAATCATCTCGGTCGAGGCATTGTGACAACAACCGAGATGTGTCTCATTCAAACTCCATCTTCTCAATTTCTCGAACTTCTGTCCTTCCAGTGTTGCTCTTGGGTTGTAATCCTTCCTTAGAAAGTACCTGGTTTTTGTCTAGGACGCCAAAAACAAAACAAAGCAAAGCAAAAGCAAACTATCTAAAGCTAGACTAGGAAAGAAAAAAGAAAGCAATACCTTGGGTTGCCTCGCAAGAAGCGCTTGATTTAAGGTCGCTAGCTGGACCGTACGACATCCCTAAACATGATGGAAGGTATCC
Source organism: Fagopyrum esculentum (assembly GCA_033239045.1). NCBI lineage: Eukaryota > Viridiplantae > Streptophyta > Magnoliopsida > Caryophyllales > Polygonaceae > Fagopyrum > Fagopyrum esculentum. Next base: position 17,570,029 of record BSUD01000001.1, on the reverse strand, counting down.
TCACCCCATACTTCACCTTCATCATGGGGTGAGATAAAGAAGTCTATCAAACGTTCCAGCAAATGCAAGTGCTTATCGGGGAATGAATCGTCTATGGGTGGTTCGTCCTTCTCGCGTGAAGAGGGAGGTAGCCGGCTGAGGTGATCCGCAGCAGAATTTTCGGATCCCTTCTTATCGCGAATCTCTAGGTCAAACTCTTGAAGCAAGAGAATCCATCGAATAAGACGTGGCTTAGCATCCTTCTTAGCAAGCAAGTAACGAATAGCTGCATGGTCAGTGTAAACAATAATTTTCCCTCCCACTAAGTAAGAACTAAACTTCTCAAAAGCATATAAAACAGCCAAGAGCTCCTTTTCGGTGGTGGCGTAGTTTAGTTGAGCTTCATCTAGCGTCTTGCTAGCATAATAAATGGTGTTGGTCCGGCCATCCTTCTTTTGTCCAAGCACTGCTCCTAGCACCACGTCACTCGCGTCACACATGATCTCAAAGGGCAAGGTCCAATCCGGAGGTTGGATAATAGGAGCGGAGATCAACGCTTCCTTTATCCTGAAAAATGCATCAAGACATTCCTATGAAAACTCAAAAACAACATCCTTATTCAAGAGTTTAGTTAGTGGTTTAGAAATCTTTGAGAAATCCTTGATGAACCTCCTATAGAAACCTGCATGTCCGAGAAAACTCCGCACACCCTTAACAGAACAACGGGGGGAAGTTTCTCAATAGTCTCGATCTTAGCTCGATCGACCTCGATACCTCGGTTGAAAACGAGGTGTCCTAGCACAATGCCTTCATTAACCATAAAATGACACTTCTCCCAATTCAAAACGAGATTAGTGTCTTCACATCTTTGTAGAACTAGAGAAAGGTTAGATAGGCAATCATCAAAAGAGGAACCATATACTGAAAAGTCATCCATAAACACCTCCATGATCTCCTCTATGTACTCGGAAAAGATAGCCATCATGCATCGCTGGAAGGTAGCGGGTGCATTGCATAATCCGAATGGCATCCTCCTATAAGCGAATGTCCCCCATGGACAAGTGAAAGTGGTCTTCTCTTGATCATCCGGATGGATAGAAATCTGAAAGAAGCCACTATAACCATCTAAATAGCAAAAATATAAATGTTGGGCTAACCGTCCGAGCATTTGATCGATGAAGTGAAGTGGAAAATGGTCCTTCCGAGTGGCCACGTTCAGCTTCCTATAATCGATGCACACCCTCCACCCCGTAACGGTCCTAGTTGGGATCAACTCGTTGTTCTTATTTGTCACAATGGTCATCCCTCCTTTCTTCGGAACTACATGCACTGGGCTCACCCACTTGCTATCTGTTCGCTCCAAATGGTGTGTGCAAGCTTTAAATTTATAACCCTAGACGTAAGCTTAAAACAAGGATGCGAACCCGCAGTGTACGGGTCAATCGTAGTAAAAAGCAAGGAATTCCAAGGGTCGATCACAGGGACTTAGTGAAACAAAGTCCAATTACGGTATGCTTAAGCAATCACTAACCACAAGCAATTAAAACAATCAAAGATGATATAAGTCAATAAAGGAAACATGCAATTCTAGGGATTAAAGCATCTAGTTGTGGTTCCAACTCAAGATCTAAAGATAAGCGGACAAAGCTGAGGTTTTTGCATAGGGAAGGTGTTACTAAAGTGGAATAGATCACCGGGTAAGTCTCACTACTCTCTAATCCTAAACCGTAACTCCTATTACCGGGTAAGTCTCAAGGAATTAAGATAAAGAACTATAACCTCAAACTAACACACCATCTAAGGGAATAGAGTCAACCTTTACCGGGTAAGTCTCAGGCTAACTCACAAAGATGGGACAAAAGCACACTCAAACCCCAATAAAGGATAAACCTTTATTACCTACACTTATGATCTTAGGTAAACAAACAAAGGAATCACCGGGTAAGTCTCATCCTAGGCTTGCATTGAACCAGGAAAGGTGTAATAAGAATAGGATTTGGCAAACTCTAACACTTAACTCTCAGTTTAGGACCAGATAAGTCACCTCGGTCAGAAGAATTCCACCCCGGCCGAGATGTTCATCGACTGAACGAGATGCTTAGGGTTAAGGTTAAAGACTCGAACTTTCAGGGTCCTACTGGATTCTAAGATTATTCTATCATTGTTTTTCCCACAACCTTCAGCCAATCACCCTAGAATCACACAAAGAGATTAGCCACTCATCATCATGAAAGTATTAATCAAATATATGGGAAGAAGGTGGATATTTGAACAAGAAGAATTTAATGAAAAGACTTCAATAACTTAATCAAATATCACAACAAAGCGTTCCTTGGATAGAAATCCAACAAGAAAGACAATAAGGAAGAGAATCTAAAGTAATCTTACAAGAAAACGTTCAAAAGCTATAAAAGCTACAATCTTCCTTCTTCAACCTTCATAAAGGTTCTTCAAATCTCCCAACTGGAGTATGGCTGCTGCGTGTGTTTCGGTGTAAGCGGGGGTGATAGCGGATCTTCCGAGTGTATGCAGCGTCTCCAACTGTATGCGGATGTCGGATTTGTGGGAAATCCGACCCTTTTTATAGGAAAATTACTCTCCAAAGATAAGATATCTTAGAAAGATCTCTTCCCATAAAAATAGGTAAAATATATGATCTAGCATATCTTCTTCCTTCCAGGAGCCAAGCCCAAAAATATAAGATCTCTTTCCAAAGATAAAAGATCTCAGCCAAGAATAAAATATTCTCGCCGCGTCCCAGGTGTTCGCCTCGGTCGAGTCGGCTTCTCTAGATCACCTCGGTCGAGGTGAATCTGTGGTCAACCGAGGTGAATCACAACTGAATGTGAAATCTCTCAAATCTGGTCCAAAGTGAATCTCTAATCCATGGCTATGCTTCCTGGATGGTTCCTTATGTTCCTGAATGTAGCTCTAATGACTCCATAGCTCCTTTTGCTCCTTTTTGATGCAAAACGTGCCATTCTACCTACGATTACAACAAAACTTGGTGTAGACCTCGATTCTCGCAAAGGTAGATGAAATGGTAATAAAATCACATATTATACATACAAACATGCAGATTATGAAAGATAAAACGTCCAAACAAACCCCAAAATATAGACTATAATTCATGCTATCAAAATACCCCATACTTAGCCCTTGCTTGTCCCCAAGCAAGTTCCGCATATAAAAGACAAGATAGAATGGATTATAAGTCATTAAGATCAATGAAAAGTCTTTCAAAAACATTTTTATGGTGTGCTACAATCATAGATCACTCTAAGAGAATACTTCATGAGATTTAAAATCCAAATATGATCAAAACATTTTATAAATATAGGAAAGTTGTTCATCTTTGCATAAAATCATAGAATGCATAATAAGTCATAATTATCGAAATTAATCATGCATAATCCAGTTTAAACCACTAAGTCAATCAACAGGCTCGAGGTCTCAAGGGCTTCCCAAAAGAAAGGTCAAGAAACGTGTTGGGTAGGGATGTATGTAAGGTAATGTGGTGCTAGAATCCGGGAAAAGAATATACTTCACTTTCACTTTGACTTTCAACATCTTCCACCAATAAGCTTTGCTTATTTCACACTTTTTCTTTTTACTTTACTTTTTGGGATGCATGGACAGAGGTGCACAATAACCGAAGCCTAGGAAATCAGCAATCATCAATTTCTTGAGATGCATCAAACCCTTGATGCACATACCATGACCCGTTAGGAATATCGCTCAATCCGACTTTGACAAGACACAAACACCCGGCTATGTGAATGGTGCCGAGTTACTCATCATCATGATTGACTTCCCCAAACCTATTTCTTTCTTTCTAACACTTTCACTTCCAGCCTACTTCTCAACTTTTACTTGCTTTCACCACTTCGCTTGCTTCCAAATTCCCGGATAGGGAAAGGGAGGCAAAATGTATATGAGGGGCTAAGCATGATCAAGAAGAAGAAGAGAGAAGAATGAATTGCCTTGGTCTTTCCAAGAAGAAAGTGAGAGAACTCATAATGTGGTGTCAACTTTCAAATTCAACATAATTTAGACAAAAACAAAGTATTAAACATGCCAATAATTTCAAACAAAGCATTTAGCAACTTAAACATATTATAAAACCTTTCAAACACATAAAGAATTTCAAAACCAGTCAGTAAACAAAATCTTCACTGAGATCATATCCAGATAAGAAGCACAAAAATCGTTTTCGAAAACTCTCATTTAACCCACCTCGGTCGAGGTGTTCTTAGGTCAACCGAGGTGAAACGCCTCGTTCGGCCAGAACTGCCCCGGTCGAGGTCAAATTTTTTTTTTAAAACCATATTTCTTTCAGTTTCGATGTTTTTCTCAATCAAATAACCTGTAAGTATGCATGTAGTCTCAGATAAACACATAGATGCAAGAGTAAAGCATAAATATAAATATCCGGTCAAATAGAGTCATACATCAAATAAATGTCAAGTAATACACAAATACCCCATACTTGGGACACACTGTCCCAGTGGGTCAAAATAAGTCTAAGGAATAAAATACTCACCGGATAATAAGCAGAACTGCATAAAAATAAGAAAGAAAATCCTGCAGCTCTCAGTAGTCACGATCCGGTGGTGGTGGTGGCACATACGGATACTGGGATGGGTCAAATGGATAACCCATAGTCTGCTGGAACTGGATCCCCATCATCCTGCGCTGATAATGCTGGCTCTCTAGCATCTGATGAGTCCAACTGTCGATCTGTCGGTGCTGGGCGGCAAATCTCTCATCGATGTCCACAGTTAGAGCAGCATAAGAGTCAATCATCTGCTCTGTCAGATCATCGATCCGACGGTGAGCCTCTGGATCTCTATGTCGGCGTGCCCTACGCCTAGCAGGTCTCACAGGTGATGCAGCAGGTGCCGGCTCAGTATCCTCATCATCGTCAAGATCAATAACTGGCGCACTCGTCCCTGCAGTATCTGTCCCTGTATCCATCGGGACTCCACCATCCCTGTCATCGGCTGTCTCCTCATCATCTACCTCCTCCTCAGCTGGGGCAGCTGCTGCCTCTCTGTAATCCTCCATCAGTGGGGCCCAGGCGGTCTGCCAATAATGAGGGTCATAAACAGTAAACTATGTTGACCACCTGATCCCCTGCGGTGCAGTCAGCTCCCATGGCATAGCCACGTATGGTGTAGTCAGTCCTCGGGGAACCAAAATCCTCCGAGTGATAATCTCTTGCAGCCCAAGCGGCTTGGGAGCCGCCACCATCGTGCAAGCGCTGAGATCCATGTCTTGATAGTTGGCGATGTGGGTGACAAGTCCTCCGCAGCAGATGTCTCCCTTTGCCTTGGCCTTGATCTTGTGCAGATCCTCTGCCAACATCAAGCCAAAGTCCGGGATCCCCCCAGTCACCATGCAATATAAACTGAATAGCTCCCCCTGTCGGACCTTTTGGGGCGTCTCAGTACGCGCCAGAAGCGTCTCACTGAAGATCCGGCGGGCTAACCTAAAGGCTAAGTGGAAGATGACCTTCTCCCTGGAATCTCCAAGGCGCCATCTGTCTGCGTGCTCAGCAATATGGGCAATCTGTCCCCAAAACTCCCTAGCTACAGATCGGGACGGGAAGTCAACAGCTGTGGGGGCAGGAAAACCAAAAATCTCCCTCCAATACTCTAGTGGCACTATGAAGTTCCGGTTCATCAACCGGTACTTCACAGATCGCTTTGTGGGGAGGTAGGTGAAGGAGCTAATGAACTCTAAGGTGGGCTCCAAATAGGCAGGGGCTCGAATCTCAGTATACTGATCCAGCCCTACTGTAGATATCATCCGTCTAAGGTCTCCGTCTACTTGGAGACAGTCAAAAGCAGACATGTCCAGGAAGCGGGGTGCAATCACTGGACGGCCGGAAATATGCTCATAATTGACCCGGTGTCGCTCATGGATCACCGGGCGATAGGGTCGGGAAGAAGAGGAAGAAGGGGAAGGGGAGGATCTATCCCTAAGGGCAAGGCGTCTGTTAGAACTCATTTTCAAATCTGTCACCGTCAGGTCACCTCGGTCGACTGACAACTCTCAAGAATCACCTCGGCCGAGGCACAGAACGACTGGACCAAGGCGGAAAACTGGATTCTAATTTCTTCAGAAAATTCAGTTCTTTTCCCCCAAAATCACTACAACTGCTTCCTATGGGGTACTTAATCCTTTTCTCAGCAAATGGAAGGACAACCAAAGCCCAAATCGAAGCGAAATCAGCGAGTTAGGGTTTTGGTTTTGTTTTACCTCGTTCGGCCGAATCGGTTCAATTTCTTCGCAGATCGATGATGCACTGGGATCCTCTACGATTTAATTGCAGTTTGGAAGCGAAAATCGTCGAAAATGAGCGAAAATCGGTGAAGCGAGGTGAAGAAGAGCGCCGCGGTCGAGGGAGGGTAGAATGGAAGAGAGAGAAAATTAATCCCCCTTTTATACCCTTTTTGAAACTGCTGTCACCTCGGTCGAGATGGTCTCGACTGGACTGAGGTGGTTCTTCAGAAACCCTAGTCGCCTCGGTTGCTCAAGAATCATCTCAGTCGAGGTGCTCTAATAGCAACCGAGATGCCTCAGTCAAAACTTCGTCTTCTCAAATTCTTGATCTTCTGTCCTTCCAGTTATGCTCCTTCCTTAGATGTCTCCTGTTATCTGTCTAGGACGCCAAAAACAAAACAAAGCAAAGCAAAAGCAAAACTATCTAAACTAGACTAGAAAAAGGGAAAAGAAAGCAATACCTTGGGTTGCCTCCCAAGAAGCGCTTGGTTTAAGGTCGCTAGCTGGACCATGATGCGTCTCAAACGAGGTATATTGGTGCAACCTCCTCAACCGGAGTTTCCGGTTTGTACTTCTTAAGTCTATGACCGTTGACCTTGAAGCTTCCGCTCGTTTCGCCCCATATCTCAACTGCACCATGAGGAAAAACATGTTTCACAACATAAGGTCCGGTCCATCTAGATTTTAACTTACCTGGAAAGAGGCGGAGGCGGGAGTTGAAGAGTAGAACTAAGTCTCTTTCGTTAAGCTCCTTTGGAATGATACGCTTGTCATGCCATTTCTTTGTCCTCTCCTTATTGATTTTGGCATTCTCATAAGCGTTCAAACGCAGCTCCTCCAGCTCGTTGATATCCAATAGCCGCTTTTCGCCGGCTTCCTTAATGTCGAAGTTTAGCCATTTGATCGCCCAATACGCTTTGTGTTCTAACTCAACGGGCAAATGACAAGACTTCCCATATACCAAATTATAAGGGGTGGTACCTATGGGAGTCTTAAATGCGGTCCTGTACGCCCAAAGAGCATCGTCCAATTTCATGGACCAATCCTTCCTTGTCCTAGAGACGGTCTTCTCCAAAATTGCCTTGATTTCTCTATTCGAGATTTCGACCTGTCCACTAGTTTGAGGGTGATAAGAGGTTGATACCTTGTGGGTTACCCCATACTTCGATAGAAGTGCTTTGAACTTCCGGTTGATGAAATGCGTTCCTCCATCGCTGATGATGATGCGCGGAGTTCCATAACGTGGAAAGATAGTTCTGTTTAAGAACTTCACAACCACCTTGGCGTCGTTAGTGGGAGAAGCGATGGCTTCAACCCATCTAGAGACGTAATCAACTGCAAGAAGAATATAGAGGTTTCCTCCGGAGGATGGGAAAGGTCCCATGAAGTCTATCCCCCATACATCAATGATTTCCACCTCTTGGATGTTATTAAGCGGCATTTCGTTCCTCCTTGACAAATTTCCTGTTCTTTGGCATGCATCACAAGAGACAACAAACGATTGTACATCCTTAAATAATGGAGGCTAAAAGAAACCGGAACGTAATACCTTAGCGCACGTCTTATCGGTGCTAGCATGTCCTCCACAAGGAAGTGAATGGCAATGCCGTATGATGCTATTAACTTCATCTTCCGGAATGCATCTTCGAAGCATCCCATCCGGTCCGCGCTTGAATAGAAATGGCTCGTCCCAGTAGTAGTGGCGTACCTCTTTGAAGAATCTTTTCTTTTGAGAGTACGTCAATCCGGACGGTATTTCCTGGCAAACAAGATAATTCACAATATCAGCATACCAAGGTCCTTTATTATCAGAAAGTTGGTGGATAGAATGTTCCACCAACTGAGGGTGAATGTCAGAGAAAGGAGTAGGAAGTTTGTTATTTTCAGCAATCTCAGTTGACATCATCTCGCCATCGACCTCGGTCGAGGCACAGAGACGTTGACCGAGATGTTCTTCAGTCGCCTTGCTCAGTCCAGAAAGTGCCTCGGTCGAGGTGCTGCAACTGGAACCGATACTGGAGATCTTCGTCTCCTGGATTAGCTTCTCAGTTTTAGCTCCTCGATCTTCTTCCAGTGCTTTTAAGCTCCGTATATCTGCATCACAAGAAGCATCTATACCTTCCTCCATTAAACTGAAACTAATAACTCTTTCGAGTGGATCGTTAGTAAGGATAGAGCTCACCAATTCTCTTGATTCTTCTTCATCGTAGATGTTGAAGATATCATCGCTTAGTTGCTCTCCTTTCATGGCTGCAAGTAGTGCAAACTCCACCTCATCGCCACCAATGTTGAATTTCAACTTGGCGTTCTTGCAATCCACGTTGCAACCCGAAGTTGCTAGAAATGGCCTCCCGAGAATAATAGGAACATGATAATCTGCAGGAATGTCAAGTACAACAAAATCGATAGGTAAGTAGAAGTTACCTAACTTGACCGGAGCGTCTTCCAAAATTCCCACGGGATGGGTGATGGAGCGATCCGCCATATATAATCGAATCTTGACCGGCTTGGGCTCTCCAAGTCCGATCTTCACACATAGCTCCAGCGGGATGATGCTCACGCTGGCTCCTAGATCACAAAGGGCTTCACAAGTGACATCCCCAACTGGAATGGGGATATAAAATGAGCCGGGATCTCTCAATTTAGGTGGCATATTCTCCTTCATGATTTGAATGAGCTCCGAGGATTTAGATGTCATCCTAACTTCACCAAAGTCTTCCAGTTTCCTCTTCCTTGATAGGATCTCCTTCAAGAAATTCCCATAGGCGGGCATCCCTACAATAGCATCAAGGAAAGGAATGTTAATGTGCAGTTTATTCATCAAGTCAAGGAACTTACCAAAGTACTTGTCTAGATGTGCTCTGGCCCTTGACTGGGGGAATGGAAGTGGTGGTTTGTATGCAGGAGGTGGAACATAAACTTCAGTTTTCCCCTCCGCTTTTTGTGGCTCCACCTCGGTTGGCGTCTCGGTCGAAGTGTTCTTCGACTGCATCTGGACCGAGGTGGTCTTCATCGGTACTGGCACCGACCGAGGCACTGGATCTGCAGTTTTCAGTCCACTCCTCGTAGTTATGGCCATGATCTGGCCCTTGGGGTTGCTTTCCGTCCTTGCTGGAAGCTTCCCTGGATCTCTTGGCGCTTCATTCGCCCTACTTGCAAGTTGTTGTTCAAAGGCTTTTTGGGCCTTCGAAAATGAAGTCATAGAAGTCTCCATAGCATTAAGCTTGATCAAGATAGCCTCCAGAACTACGTCTTTCTTTTCTGGCTGAGACGAACTTGATCCTTGCCCCTGGCTCTTTAATGGAGTAGAATAAGAAGAAGGGGAAGAGAGGAAAGGGTTAGAGGAATCGTTAGAGTTGGAGTTTGAATGATTGTTACCAGAATTTTGGTTGTTCGCCCTCCAATAGTTGCTATTGGACCCTCTATTATTGTTGTTGTAGTTGTTGTTCCGGGAACCGTTGTTGTTGTTACGGTATCCATTGTTGTTGTTCCTTTGTCCTCGCTCTTCCTTCTTGGTTTGAGCAACCAAGAGTTCCTTAAATTGCTTCACGTCATTCTTCAAAGACGTGAGTTGATTGTTGTTGGGCTGAGTTTCTTGGAAGTTAACTCTTTTAACTCCACCTTCAGCTCCTTGATGGGTGTACTTCTCCATATGCAAAGCTTGCTTTTCGATAAAGTCCCAAGCTTCGTCAATCTCCATGTCCATAAAGGTACCGGCGGAGAGTAGTTGGAGGTTGAACTGGGTGCTTCCGTCCAGTCCCTTGAAGTATATCTCCAATAATTCTAACTTTGGAATCCCATGATGTGTGCAATCCAATAGAATGTCCTTGAACCGCTCTCATGACTAGGACAAGCTCTCCTTGTCCTTCATAATGAAATCGTTGATCTTCCCTCTCATTTCAGCCGTCTTTGAGGGGGGAAAGAATTTGGTCAAGAATTCCGTAGTCATCTCCTCCCATGTACTAATTTTTCCTGGAGGAAGAGATTGATACCAAGTAAGAGCTCTATCTTTTAAAGAAAAGTAAAAAGGTCTTAGCTTGTAGTTATTATTCTCAATTCTTGAGGGTATCAAGGTCTCTATCAAGATCTCATAGTTTTGAAGATGTTGATGCGGTGATTCTTTTTCTAGCCCTCCGAACTGGCATTGGCGAATCATGGATAGAACTTGCGGTCAAAGTTCGTAGTCATGGTCCGCTGGATCTCCTAGGTTAACTCCTGGATGCCTCAGTTGTTGATTAGGGTTCATCCTTTGACCAAGGGTTTGTGGGATTCCTGCAAGAAGAGCGCCTCGGACTGGCATCCGAGGTGGAAGTACCTCGGCCGGGGCATTAGGTACTGGAACCTGCCTCGGTCGAGAGTCAGCAACTGGGACCTGCATCGGTCCAGCATCGGGAACTAGGTCTTCCCTCGGTCGAAGTTGATATTGGTCTCTTAAAGCTGCCATATCCGCTTCGATTGCTTCAGTCCTGGTGCGAGTTTCTTCCTTCTCTTGTCTTAGCTCTTCCCTGCTGAGGCGTAGCAGCTCTAGCGCCTCTTTCAATTCGGCCTCAAGATCGCGGTTGTCTTGGTGGGCCATCTTCGCTTCTCTTAAGCGTCGTTTGTATGTCTTCTCTGGTTCGGGATCGTAAGGAATGATTTTCTTCCTAGTGCGGGTTCTTTGCATTTACCTAAGAAAGAACCTGCAAAAGTCACTCAAGTAGAGTGGTTAGTAGATACGGGGGCAAGTGCCCCAAAAGCAAACCGGAACCGGCTCGGTCTAGACCAAGTCCCCGGCAACGGCGCCAAAAACTTTTTCGCTCTAAACGGGTGTGCAAGCTTTAAATTTATAACCCTAGACGTAAGCTTAAAACAAGGATGCGAACCCGCAGTGTACGGGTCAATCGTAGTAAAAAGCAAGGAATTCCAGGGGTCGATCATAGGGACTTAGTGAAACAAAGTCCAATTACGGTATGCTTAAGCAATCACTAACCACAAGCAATTAAAACAATCAAAGATGATATAAGTCAATAAAGGAAACATGCAATTCTAGGGATTAAAGCATCTAGTTGTGGTTCCAACTCAAGATCTAAAGATAAGCGGACAAAGCTGAGGTTTTTGCATAGGGAAGGTGTTACTAAAGTGGAATAGATCACCGGGTAAGTCTCACTACTCTCTAATCCTAAACCGTAACTCCTATTACCGGGTAAGTCTCAAGGAATTAAGATAAAGAACTATAACCTCAAACTAACACACCATCTAAGGGAATAGAGTCAACCTTTACCGGGTAAGTCTCAGGCTAACTCACAAAGATGGGACGAAAGCACACTCAAACCCCAATAAAGGATAAACTTTTATTACCTACACTTATGATCTTAGGTAAACAAACAAAGGAATCACCGGGTAAGTCTCATCCTAGGCTTGCATTGAACCAGGAAAGGTGTAATAAGAATAGGATTTGGCAAACTCTAACACTTAACTCTCAGTTTAGGATCAGATAAGTCACCTCGGTCAGAAGAATTCCACCTCGGCCGAGATGTTCATCGACTGAATGAGATGCTTAGGGTTAAGGTTAAAGACTCGAACTTTCAGGGTCCTACTGGAATCTAAGATTATTCTATCATTGTTTTTCCCACAACCTTCAGCCAATCACCCTAGAATCAAACAAAGAGATTAGCCACTCATCATCATGAAAGTATTAATCAAATATATGGGAAGAAGGTGGATATTTGAACAAGAAGAATTTAATGAAAAGACTTCAATAACTGAATCAAATATCACAACAAAGCGTTCCTTGGATAGAAATCTAACAAGAAAGACAATAAGGAAGAGAATCTAAGGTAATCTTACAAGAAAACCTTCAAAAGCTATAAAAGCTACAATCTTCCTTCTTTAACCTTCAAAAAGGATCTTCAAATCTCCCAACTAGAGTATGGCTGTTGCGTGTGTTTCGGTGTAAGCGGGGGTGATAGCGGATCTTCCGAGTGTATGCAGGGTCTCCAACTGTATGCGGATGTCGGATTTGTGGGAAATCCGACCCTTTTTATAGGAAAATTACTCTCCAAAGATAAGATATCTTAGAAAGATCTCTTCCCATAATAATAGGTAAAATATATGATCTAGCATATCTTCTTCCTTCCAGGAGCCAAGCCCAAAAATATAAGATCTCTTTCCAAAGATAAAAGATCTCAGCCAAGAATAAAATATTCTCGCCACGTCCCAGGTGTTCGCCTCAGTCGAGTCGGCTTCTCTGGATCACCTCGGTCGAGGTGAATCTGTGGTCAACCGAGGTGAATCACAACTGAATGTGAAATCTCTCAAATCTGGTCCAAAGTGAATCTCTAATCCATGGCTATGCTTCCTGGATGGTTCCTTATATTCCTGAATGTAGCTCTAATGATTCCATAGCTCCTTTTGCTCATTTTTGATGCAAAACGTGCCATTCTACCTACGATTACAACAAAACTTGGTGTAGACCTCGATTCTCGCAAAGGTAGATGAAATGGTAATAAAATCACATATTATACATACAAACATGCAGATTATGAAAGATAAAACGTCCAAACAAACTCCAAAATATAGACTATAATTCATGCTATCAAAATACCCCATACTTAGCCCTTGCTTGTCCCCAAGCAAGTTCCTCATAGAGAAGACAAGATAGAATGGATTAATAGTCAAGAAAATCAATGAAAAGTCTTTCAAAAAATATTTTTTATGGTGTGCAACAATCATAGATCACTCTAAGAGAATACTTCATGGGATTTAAAAACTCAATATGATCAAAACATTTTATGAATATAGGAAAGTTGTTCATCTTTGCATAAAACTATAGAATGCATAATAAGTTATAATCATCAAAATCAATCATGTATAATCCAGTTTAAACCACTAAGTCAATCAACAAGCTCAAGGTCTCAAGGGCTTCCCAAAAGAAAGGTCAAGAAACGTGTAGGGTAGGGATGTATGTAAGGTAATGTGGTGCTAGAATCCGGGAAAAGGATATACTTCACTTTCACTTCGACTTTCAACATCTTCCACCAATAAGCTTTGCTTATTTCACACTTTTTTTTTCCACTTTACTTTTTGGGATGCATGGACAGAGGTGCACAATAACCGAAGCCTAGGAAATCAGCAATCATCAATTTCTTAAGATGCATCAAACCCTTGATGCACATACCATGACCCGTTAGGAATATCGCTCAATCCGACTTTGGCAAGACACAAACACCCGGCTATGTGAATGGTGCCGAGTTACTCATCTTCATGATTGACTTCCCCAAACCTATTTCTTTCTTTCTAATACTTTCACTTCCAGCCCACTTTTCAACTCTTACTTGCTTTCACCACTTCGCTTGCTTCCAAATTCCCGGATAGGTAAAGGGAGGCAAAATGTATATGAGAGGCTAAGCATGATCAAGAAGAAGAAGAAGAAGAGAATGAATTGCCTTGGTCTTTCCAGGAAGAAAGTGAGAGAACTCATAAAGTGGTGTCAACCTTCAAATTCAACATAATTTGGATAAAAACAAAGTATTAAACATGCCAATAATTTTAAACAAAGCATTTAGCAACTTAAACATATTATAAAACCTTTCAAACATATAAAGAATTTAAAATCAGTCAGTAAGCAAGATCTTCACCGAGGTCATATCCAGATAAGCAACACAAAAATCGTTTTCGAAAACTTTCTGTTACCCACCTCGGTCGAGGTGTTCGTAGGTCAACCGAGGTGAAACACCTCGTTCGGCCAGAACTTCCCCGGTCGAGGTCAAAATTTTTTTTTTTTAAACCATTTTTTCTTTCGGTTTCGACGTTTTTCTTAATCAAATAACCTGTAAGTATGCATGCAATCTCAGATAAACATATAAATGCAGAAGTGAAGCATAAATATAAAATATCCGATCAAGTGAGTCATACATCAAAGTCATCAAATAAATACATCAAATGCCCCATACTTGGGACACACTGTCCCAGTGGGTCAAAATAAGTCTAGAGAATAAAAGTACTCACCGGATAAATAGCTGAACTGCATAAAAATAATAAAGAAAATCCTGCAGCTCTCAGTAGTCACGATCCGGTGGTGGTGGTGGTGGCACGTACGGATACTGGGTCGGGTCGAACGGATAGCCCATGACATGCTCGAACTGAATCTGGGCCATCATATGCTGATAATGCTGCCGCTCCTGCATCTCGCGGATATCCAGTGACAAAGCAGCATATGAATCAATAACCTGATCTGTCAGGTCATCGATCCGTCTGTGAGCATCTGAATCCCTGTGTCGGCGTGTCCTACGCCTCGCAGGTCTCACTGGAGAAGTAGCGGGTGCACGCTCAGTGTCCTCCTCATCCAGATCTATAATTGGCGGTGCGCTCGTCCCTGCAGTATTTGTCCTTGTATCCATCGGGACACCACCCTCTCTCTCATCAACCGTCTCCTCATCATCAGCCTCCTCCTCCTCAGCTGGGGCAGCTGCTGCCTCTTTGTAATCCTCTATCAGTGGAGTCCATGCGGTCTGCCAATAGTGTGGGTCATAAACAGTGAACTGGGCAGACCACCTGATCCCCTGTGGCGCAGTCAGCTCCCACGGCATAGCCACGTACGGAGTAGTCAGACCTCGGGGAACTAGAATCCTCCGAGTGATCATCTCCTACAATCCAAGCGGCTTGGCAGCCGCCACCACCGTACAAGCACTGAGGTCCATGTCCTGATAACTAGCTATGTGGGTGACAAGCCCTCCGCAGCAGATGTCTCCCTTCGCCTTGGCCTTGATCCTGTGCAGATCCTCTGCCAGCATCAAGCCAAAGTCCGGGAAACCCCCAGTAACCATGAAGTACAAGCTGAAAAGCTCTCCCTGTCGGATCTTCTGGGGCGTCTCAGTACGCTCCAGAAGTGTCTCGCTAAAGATCCGGTGGGCTAACCTAAAGGCTAGGTGGAAGATAACCTTCTCCCTGGAATCTCCAAGGCGCCATCTATCTGCGTGCTCAACAACATGGGAAATCTGCCCCCAGAACTCCCTAGCTACTGATCGGGACGGGAAGTCAACAACGGTGGGCTTCGGAAAGCCAAAAATATCTCTCCAGTACTCAAGTGGCACTAAGAAGTTCCGGTTCATCAACCGGTACTTCACAGACCGCTCTGTGAGAAGGTAGGTGAAAGAGCTAACGAACTCTAGGGTCGGCTCCAAGTAGGCTGGGGCTCGGATCTCAGTAAACTGATCCAGCCCAACTGTAGAAATCATCCTCCTAAGGTCTCCATCTACCCCTAGGCAATCAAAAACGGACACGTCCAGGAAGCGAGGTGCAATCACTGGACGGCCAGAAATACGGTCATAATCCACCCGGTGTCTCTCATGGATCACCGGGCGGTAAGGTCGAGAAGAAGAGGAAGAAGGGGAAGGTGAAGATCTATCCCTAAGGGCGAGGTGTCGTTCAGAACTCATTTTCAACTCAGCTACTGTCAGGTCACCTCGGTCGACTGACAATGATCAAGAATCACCTCGGCCGAGGCACAGCTCGATTGGACCAAGGCGAAAAACTGGATTCTAATTCCTTCTGAAAATTCAGTTCTTTTCCCCCAAAAATCACTACAATTGCTTCCTATGGGGGTACTTAAGCCTTTCCTCAACAAATGCAGGGGCAACCAAAGCCCAAATCGAAGTGAAACAGAGAGGTTAGGATTTCGGTTCGTTTTACCTCGTTTCGGCCGAATCGGTTCGATAATCTGTAGATCTGTACTTGCAACTCGTTCCTCTATCCTTCAATCGTAGTTTGGAGACATAAATCTTCGAAAACGAGCAAGAAACGAAGGAGGCGAGGTGAATCTGTCGCCGCGGTCGAGGAGGGTTGAAAGTGAAGAGAGAGAAAATTAATCCCCCTTTTATACCCTTTCTGGAATCTGCTGTCACCTCGGTCGAGATGGTCTCGACTGGACCGAGGTGGTGTGGACCGAGGTGGTTCGTCAGAAAGCCCTAGTCGCCTCGGTTTCTCAAGAATCGTCTCGGTCGAGGTGCTTCTGTCAGTAACCGAGATGCCTCCGTCTTCTCAAATTCTCGAACTTCTGTCCTTCCAGTTATGCTCCTTCCTTAGATGTCTCCTGTTATCTGTCCAGAACGCCAAAAACAAAACAAAGCAAAGCAAAAGCAAAAACTATCTAATCTAGACTAGAAAACGGGAAAAGAAAGCAATACCTTGGGTTGCCTCCCAAGAAGCGCTTGGTTTAAGGTCGCTAGCTGGACCATAATGCGTCTCAAACGAGGTATATTGGTGCAACCTCCTCAACCGGAGTTTCCGGTTGGTACTTCTTAAGCCTATGACCGTTGACCTTGAAGCTTCCGCTAGTTTCGCCCCATATCTCAACTGCACCATGAGGAAAAACATGTTTCACAACATAAGGTCCGGTCCATCTAGATTTTAACTTACCTGGAAAAAGGCGGAGGCGGGAGTTGAAGAGTAGAACTAAGTCTCCTTCGTTAAGCTCCTTTGGGACGATACGCTTGTCATGCCATCTTTTCGTCCTTTCCTTATAGATTTTGGCATTCTCATAAGCGTTCAAACGCAGCTCCTCCAGCTCGTTGATCTCCAAAAGTCGCTTCTTGCCGGCCTCTTTAATGTCGAAGTTCAACCATTTGATCGCCCAATACGCTTTGTGTTCCAATTCGACGGGCAAATGGCAAGACTTCCCATATACCAAATTATAAGGGGTGGTACCTATGGGAGTCTTAAACGCGGTCCTGTATGCCCAAAGAGCATCGTCCAATTTCATGGACCAATCCTTCCTCGTTCTAGAGACGGTCTTCTCCAAAATTGCTTTGATTTCTCTATTCGAGATCTCGACCTGTCCACTAATTTGAGGGTGATAAGCGGTTGATACCTTATGGGTTACCCCATACTTCGATAGAAGTGTCTTGAACTTCCGGTTGATGAAATGTGTCCCTCCATCGCTGATGATGATGCGTGGAGTTCCAAACCGTGGAAAAATAGTTCTGTTCAAGAACTTCACAACCACCTTGGCGTCGTTAGTGGGAGAGGCAATGGCTTCAACCCATCTAGAGACGTAATCAACTGCAAGAAGAATGTAGAGGTTTCCTCCGGAGGATGGGAAAGGTCCCATGAAGTCAATTCCCCATACATCAAAGATTTCCACCTCTTGGATGTTATTAAGTGGCATCTCATTTCTCCTTGATAAGTTTCATGTTCTTTGGCATGCATCACAAGAGACAACAAAAGATTGCACATCCTTAAATAATGTAGGCCAAAAGAAACCAGAACGTAATACCTTAGCGCATGTTTTATCGGTGCTAGCATGTCCTCCACAAGGAAGTGAATGACAATGCCTTATGACGCTATTAACCTCGTCTTCCGGAATGCATCTTCGAAGCATCCCGTCCGGCCCGCGCTTGAATAGCAGCGGCTCGTCCCAGTACTAGTGGCGTACTTCCTTGAATAATCTCCTCTTTTGAGAGTACGTCAATCCGGGCGGTACCTCCTGGCAAACAAGATAATTCACAATATCAGCATACCAAGGACCTTTATTATCAGAAAGTTGGTGGATGGAATGTTCTACCAACGGTGGATGAATGTCAGAAAAGGGAGTAAGAAATTTGTTATTCTCGGCAGTCTCAGTTGACATCATCTCGCCATCGACCTCGGTCGAGGCACAGAGGCGTTGACCGAGATGTTCTTCAGTCACCTCGCTCAGTCCAGAAAGTGCCTCGGTCGAGGTACTGCTACTGGAATCGAAACTGGAGGTCTTCGTCTCCTGGATTAGCTTCTCAGTTTTAGCTCCTGGATCTTCTTCTAGTGCCTTCAAGCTCCGTATATCTGCATCACAAGAAGCATCTATACCTTCCTCCATTAAACTGAAGCTAATAACTCTTTCGAGCGGATCGTTAGTAAGGATAGAGCTCACCAATTCTCTTGATTCTTCTTCATCGTAGATGTTGAAGATATCATCAGTTAGCTGCTCCCCTTTCATGGTTGCAAGTAGTGCGAACTCCACCTCATCGCCACCAACGTTGAATTTCAACTTGGCGTTCTTGCAATCCACGTTGCAACCCGAAGTTGCTAGAAATGGCCTCCCGAGAATAATAGGAACAATATAATCTGCGGGAATGTCAAGTACAACAAAATCTATAGGTAGATAGAAGTTACCTAACTTGACCGGAACGTCCTCCAAGATGCCCACGGGATGGGTAATGGAGCGATCCGCCATATAAAGTCGAATCTTGACCGGCTTGGGCTCTCCAAGGCCGATCTTCACACATAACTCCAGCGGGATGATGCTCACGCTGGCTCCTAGATCACAAAGGGCTTCACAAGTGACATCCCCAACTTGAATGGGAATGCAAAATGAGCCGGGATCTCTCAATTTAGGTGGCATCTTCTCCTTCATGATTTGTATGAGCTCCGAGGATTTAGATGTCATCCTAACTTCACCAACGTCCTCCAGCTTCCTCTTCCTTGATAGGATCTCTTTTAAGAACTTCCCATAGGCGGGCATACCTAGAATGGCATCAAGGAAAGGAATATTAATATGTAGCTTATTCATCAAGTCAAGGAACTTACCAAAGTGCTTGTCTAGATGTTCTCTGGCCCTTGACTGAGGGAATGGAAGTGGTGGTTTATATGCAGGAGGTGGAACATAAACTTCTGTTTTCCCCTCCGCTTTCTGTTGCTCCGCCTCGGTTGGCGTCTCGGTCGAAGTGTTCTTCGACTGCATCTGGACCGAGGTGGTCTGCGTCGGTACTGGCACCGACCGAGGTACTGGATCTGCAATCTTCAGTCCACTCCTCGTAGTTATGGCCATGATCTGGCCCTTAGGGTTGCTTTCTGTCCTTGCTGGAAGCTTCCCTGGATCTCTAGGCGCTTCATTCGCCCTACTTGCAAGTTGTTGTTCAAAGGCTTTTTGGGCCTTCGAAAATGAAGTCATAGAATTCTCCATAGCACCAAGCTTGATCAAGATAGCCTCCAGAACTGCGTCTTTCTTTTCTGGCTGGGACGAACTTGATCCTTGCCCCTGGCTCTTTAATGGAGTAGAAGAAGAAGAAGAAGGGGGGGGAGAGGAAAGGGTTAGAGGAATCGTTAGAGTTGGAGTTTGAATGATTACCCGAATTTCGGTTGTTCGCCCTCCAATTGTTGCTATTAGACCCTCTATTGTTGTTGTAATTGTTGTTTCGGGGACCGTTGTTGTTGTTACGGTACCCGTTGTTGTTCCTTTGCCCTTGCTCTTCCTTCTTGGTTTGTGCAACCAAAAGTTCCTTCAATTGCTTCACGTCATTTGTCAAAGATGTGAGTTGAGTTTCTTGGAAATTAACTCTTTTAACTCCACCTTCAGCTCCTTGGTGGGTGTATTTCTCCATGTGCAAGGCTTGCTTCTCGATGAAGTCCCAAGCCTCGTCAATCGCCATGTCCATAAAGGTGCCGGCGGAGAGTAGTTGGAGATTGAACTGGGTGCTTCCGTCCAGTCCCTTGAAGTATATCTCCAATAACTCTAACTTTGGAATCCCATGATGTGGGCAATCCAAAAGAATGTCCTTGAATCGCTCCCATGACTTGGACAAGCTCTCCTTGTCCTTCATAATGAAAGCATTAATCTTCCCTCTCATTTCAGCTGTCTTTGAGGGGGGAAAGAATTTGGTCAAGAACTTTGTTGTCATCTCCTCCCATGTGCTGATTTTTCCTGGAGGAAGAGATTGATACCAAGTAAGAGCTCTATCTTTTAAAGAAAAGTAAAAAGGTCTTAGCTTGTAGTTGTTGTTTTCAATTGGAGGTCTCAAGGTCTCCATCAAGATCTCATAGTTTTGAAGATGTTGATGTGGTGATTCCTTCTCTAGCCCTCCGAATTGGCATTGGCGAATCATGGATAGAACTTGCGGTCGAAGTTCATAGTCATGGTCCGCTGGATCTCCTAGGTTAACTCCTGGACGCCTCAATTGTTGATTAGGGTCCATCCTTTGACCTAGGGTTTGTGGGATTCCTGCAAGAAGAACATCTCGGAATGGCATCCGAGGTGGAAGTATCTCGGCCGGGACATTAGGTATTGGAACCTTCCTCGGTCGAGGGTCAGCAACTGGATCCTGCATCGGTCGAGGATCAACAGGAGGATCTTCCCTCGGTCGAAGTAGAATCTGGTCTCGTATGACTGCCATCTCCGCCTCGATTGCTTCAGTCTTGGTGCGAGTTTCTTCCTTCTATCGCCTTAGTTCTTCCCTGCTGAGGCGTAGCAGCTCTAACGCCTCTTTCAATTCGGCTTCAAGATCGCGGTTGTCTTGTTGGGCCATCTTCGCTTCTTTCAAGCATCTTTTGTATGTCTTTTCCGGTTCGGGATCGTAAGGAACGATTTCCTTCCCAGCGCGGGTTCTTCGCATATACCTAAGAAAGAACCTGCAAAAGTCGTTGTAGTATAGTGGTGAGTATTCCCGCCTGTCACGCGGGTGACCCGGGTTCGATCTCCGGCAACGGCGCCAAAAACTTGTTCGCTCCAAACGGTGTGTGCAAGATTTAAATTTATAACCCTAGACGTAAGCTTAAAACAAGGATGCGAACCCGCAGTGTACGGGTCAATCGTAGTAAAAGCAAGGAATTCCAGGGGTCGATCACAGGGACTTAGTGAAACAAAGTCGATAACGGTATGCTTATGTAAATACTAACCACAAGAGCAATCAACACAATCAAAGATGAATAAGAAGTCAATAAAGCAAACATGCAATTCTAGGGATTAAAGCATCTAGTTGTGGTTCCAACTCAAGATCTATAGATAAACGGACAAAGCTGAGATTTTTGCATAGGGAAGGTGTTACTAAAGTGGAATAGATCACCGGGTAAGTCTCACTACTCACTAACCCAAAACCGTAACTCCTATTACCGGGTAAGTCTCAAGGAATCAAGATAAAGAACTATAACCTCAAACTAACACACCATCTAAGGGAATAGAATCAACCTTTACCGGGTAAGTCTCAGGCTAACTCACAAAGATGGGATGAAAGCACACTCAAACCCCAATAAAGGATAAACCTTTATTACCTACACTTATGATCGTTGGTAAACAAACTAAGGAATTACCGGGTAAGTCTCATCCTAAGCTTGCATTGAACCAGAAAGGTGTAATAAGAATAGGATTTGGCAAACTCTAACACTTAACTCACAGTTTAGGATCGGATAAGTCACCTCGGTCAGAAGAATTCCACCCCGGCCGAGATGTTCATCGACTGAGCGAGATGCTTAGGGTTAAGGTTAAAGACTCGAACTTTCAGGATCCTACTGGAATCTAAGATTACTCTATCATTGTTTTTCCCACAACCTTCAGCCAATCACCCTAGAATCACACAAGGAAATTAGCCACTCATCATCATGAAAGTATTAATCAAATATATGGGAAGAAGGTGAATATTTGAACAAGAAGAATTTAATGAAAAGACTTCAATAACTGAATCAAATATCACAACAAAGCATTCCTTGGATATAAATCCAACAAGCAAGACAACAAGGAAGAGAATCTAAGGTAATCTTACAAAGAAAACCTCCAAAAGCTATAAAAGCTACAATCTTCAATCTTCCTTCAACCTTCAAAAAGGTTCTTCAAATCTCCAAATTGGAGTATTGTTGCTGCTGCGTAAAACCCTGATCGATGGTATAACATTCTTTGGATTTGTGGAAATCCAACACTTTTTATAAGAAAATAACCCTCCAAAGATAAAAATATCTTAGAAGAGATCTTTGCCCATAAATATAGGTAAAATATATGATCTTTCATATCTTCTTCCTTCAAGGAGCCAAGCCCAAAAATATAAGATCACTTTCCAAATATAAAAGATCTCAGCCGAGAATAAAATACTCTCGCCGCGTGCTAGGTGTTCGCCTCGGTCGAGTTGGCGTCTCTGGATCACCTCGGTCGAGGTGATCTGTGGTCAACCGAGGTGAGTCACAACTGAAATGTGAAATCTCTCGAATCTGGTCCAAAGTGAATCTCTAATCCATGGCTATGCTTCCTGGATGTAGCTCCATATGACTCATAACTCCTTTTGCTCCTTTTTGATGCAAAACGTGCCATTTTACCTACGATTACAACAAAACTAGGTGTAGACCTCGATTCCCGTAAAGGTAGATGAAATGGTAATATAATCACATGATATACATACAAACATGCAGATTATGAAAGATAAAACGTCCAAACAAACTCCAAAATATAGACTATAATTCATGCTATCAACGGGTTCTTCGCATAAACCTAAAAAGAAGAACCTGCGAAAGTCACTCAAGTAGAGTGGTTAGTAGCAACAGGGGCAATTGCCCCGAAAGACAACCGCAACCGGCTCGGTCTAGACCAAATCCCCGCCAATGGCGCCAAAAACTTGTTCGCTCCAAACGGTGTGTGCAAGCTTTAAATTTATATCCCAAGAAATATGCTTAAAACAAGGATGCGAACCCGCAGTGTACGGATCAATTATAGTAAAAGCAAGAATTCCGGGGTGTCGATCTCAAGGACTTATGTGAAACAAAGCAAGTATAAGTAGTCAATGCAACTAATAACCACAAAAGCGATTAAAGCAATCAAAAATATGATAATAAGGTCAATTAAAGGAAATATGCAAATTCTAGGGATTAAAGCGTCTAGTTGTGGTTCCAACTCAAGATCTCAAGATAAGCGGACAAAGCTGAGATTTTGTAAAGGGAAGGTGTTTCTAAAGTGGAATAGATCACCGGGAAAGTCTCACTACTCACTAATCCCAAACCAAAAGCTCCTATTACCGGGTAAGTCTCAAGGTACTGAGGAAAGGAATTATAATCTCTAATCAACACACCAACTAAGGGAATAGAATCAATCTTTACCGGGTAAGTCTCAGGCTAACTCACAAAGATGGAATGAAGGCACACTCAAACCCCAATAAAGGATAAACCTTTATTACCTACACTTATGATCTTGGGTAAACAAACGAAGGAATCACCGGGTAAGTCTCATCCTAGGCTTGCATTGAACCAGGAAAGGTATAATAAGAATATGATTTGGCAAACTAGAACTCTTAACTCTCAGTTACGGATCAGATTAATCACCTCGGTCAGTCAAGTTCCATCCCGGCCGAGATGTTCGTCGACTGAGCGAGATATTCTAGGGTCAAGGGTAAAGACTCGAGCTTTCACGGTCCTATTGGGATTAAGATCATTCTATCATTGTTTTTCCCACAACTTTCATCCAATCACCCTAGAATCGCACAAGGAAATTAGCCACTCATCATCATGAAAGCAATAATCAAATATATGAGAAGGGAATGAATATTTGAACACAAAAACCTTAAGAACAAGGCTTCAATAATTGAATCAAATATCAAACAAATCAGCGTTCCTTGGATCACAAATCCAACAAGACAACAAAACTGAAGGGAATATAAGAAAGTCCTACAAATCCCCTCAAAAGCTGTCTAAAGCTATCAACTTCCTTCTTTCAATCTTCAAACTTCCTTCAAAGCTTCCAGAAATCTCTTCTTTGCTGGTTATTCTCAGCCTCCAAGCATTGTTGAATTTGTGGAAATTACAACCCTTTATATAGGAGAATTATCTTCCACAGATAATAATATCTTAAAAAAGATAATTTCCTATAAAATATATCTTATCTCTAAAATAGATTGCCTAAATATATGATCTTCCTTCCAGAAATTCAGTCCAAAAATATAAGATCTCTTCCTTCCATAAATAAAAGATCTCAGCCAAATAAAATATATCTCGCCGCGTCAGGGTGTTCGCCTTGGTCGGGACGCTCCTCAAGATCACCTCGGTCGAGGTAACATTGTAGCTGACCGAGGTGAATCTCAGCTGAATGTGAAATCTCTCAAATCTGGCCCGAAGTAAATCTTCTTTGTTAATTCCTTGCTTCCTGAGTTCTCTTTTAAGCTCTAGAATGTAGCTCCAATGACTCATTTGCTCCTTAGCTCCATTTCGATCCAAAACGTGCCATTTTACCTACGATTACAACGAAACTTGGTGTAGACCTAGATTCCCATAAAGGTAGATGAAACAACAATATAATCATATATATACACTCATACATGCAAATTATTGAAGATAAAACGTCTAAACAAGTCCCAAAATATAGACTATAATACATGCTATCAAGTTGATACCCTTTTCTTCCTTGCACTTCCTTCCACGTCTTTCATGCCTTATGGATGCATTTTATGTCTCCTTATCATACTCAGAACAATCATAGATGAAGCAGTGAAAATTCATGCCTTTTTTGAGTTTTGCAAGAAGTGACGAACAATCAACTTCAAGTCCAGATTTGAGTAAGTTATACTCCTCCTTTGCTGCGAATTTTGGATGTCATAGTTAGAATTGGATAGTAGAATATATCAAAATTTGAGAAGATTCCATGTAGGGGTTTAGTAGTTAGGATTTTTTAAAGTCGAGGTTGTAAGCAGTTTTTTGGATGGTTGCTGAAATTTTCGAAGTGTTGGAAAAACTGAATGTTGATACAGTTTTGTGATCCAGATTTGGGTAAGTTATACTCCTTTTTTGTTGCTGATTTTCGGATATGTTATATTTGGAATTGTATAGTATAACACACTAAAATTTTAGAGTATTTTGAGAAAAACTGCTCGCGATGCAGTTTTGTGAGATAGATTTAGATGGGTTATTGACCTCTGTTGGATTTGAATTTTAGATATATTGTTTATGGATATGTATAGTAGCATGTGGTAAAAGTTGAGAGGGATCCGTTGTTTTAATCCAATTTTATGATGTCCCGAAGTTAGGTATAAGCATAGTTTATATAAATAAGGGATTTTGGCTAGGTTTAGAATTTTGTGTTCTTGGAGATCGCTTTGGGATTTGTGTGACTTTGTGGATTAGTATTATAAGGGTATACATGGCTTTGTACGTAAGTATGTATTCTCGGAATGTTTGAGATTTATGAGTAATGTGTAAGTTGGACCTTAGTTTAGATTAGGAGTTTGAAAGTCGGGCACCTTTCAAACTCAGTAAATGTCTTCGTCTTAGAGTAGGACATCATGTCTTGGATTTTTGGTAGACGTTCTTGAGATCTCAAGGAAAATTTAGATTTTTGGATCCTAGGATAAAATTGTCTTTTCTTAGAAAAGAGTTGGTTTAGTGCACTTTCTCGGTTTTCCATCGTTGATCTAGAAGTTGATACTTCTAGAGGTCAGCTAGTATATTGATATGAGCTTTATGTTGTGGTCAAGCAGTTAAGGTATTACTCAGCGGGATTGAGTGCTTTGGGTGACAGGACTTGACCTGGTTCAGGTAAGTCCACATACTTACTTAGCTGGCTTCTTCGTATTAGTATGTTGTGTATTGGTGGTGTGTTAGCTATGTTAAAACAACGAAACCGGAATAGGAAGACCTATATATTATATAATTGGCCCAAGTGTATGATAACGGGCGGTGACATCACTTCCTAGCTCTTGCGAGAGCTAGGAGGTTCTCTACGACTAGCCTAGACAGGTAGGCGGTCGGATGCATCAGTATCATTCCTTGCTGGTAAACGGGGACAGAGACGAGTCTCGGGGATTCTCGTGTCACAAACCGAAAGTTGAATTAGTAAGGAATAATGTAAATAAAGATAATAAACGTACTTGAGTGTTTGCATGTTGTGTGTGGTTGTCTTCTTTATGTGTTTATGTGCCTTTACCTTTATTATAATGCTTAGAATCTTAGCTAACGGTTTATCCGTGTTGTTAGTTCTTCGCAATTTTAGGCAGTTGTAGAGAGATCCGGAGTGGATGGACAGCCAGATCCACATACTCATTTAGATGGGGATGGGGGCGTCTTCAGTTTCTTCACATGCGTTGTATATTTATCGTTGCCTTGTAAGGCTGATACATAAAATTCATGTAAATATTATTTAACATTTTCAAATGATTTAAATATGTTTGTGCCTTGTTGTAAAATCCTAGTAAAGGTTTTGTCAAACAAAGGTCGGAATTCATTGTGAGGTCCTAACCAGTAGCTCCCCGAGTTCTGAGAATTTGGGGTGTTACACCTAGTCCGTAGCATTCCGAGTCCTATGTATTTGGGGTGTTGCATGTAAGCCCGAGGTCTTAGGGACACTGTCCCCATGCCTGTAAGATCCCAATTTTCACCTTCACCGCCCCAGCGGCCTTGGTGTTTGTCACCGCCCCTGCGGTGACAACGGGCCGCCCCAATGGCACGGGCAATCTGCCCTTGCGGAAGTGCCACACATCGCGAAGATCTTATTTCCTTTGTCGGTTCTATCTTGTTTCCTATCTTAGAAGATCCTATTTTCTTATCTTTGGAAGACTTTCCTGGATCTTCTAAACCTTAGACGTCCTTTCCATCTATCTTTCCCGCCTCTTGTATATATTCCCATCTATTCTCCTTTTTCCCGTTTCTTGCTTACGTCTTCTTCAACCCTAGAGCGTTGCAGCTTTGTTTCCTGTGACCTTGCTGAACTTGTAAGTTCCTCCTCTCTTGTTCTTCATCACGTTCATATTGTGGTTGCACGCCCATCCTTATGTTTAGTTTTCTCCTTTCGTTCTTCCTTTTCTTCTTATCCAAGAATCAAGTTTGAACCTTGATTCTTGTTTGCATCCCCGTTTTTTATGTGTTGCTGTTCTCAGACTCTTTTGGTTGAGTCTTGACGTTTTTGGATCAAAGGTTCGAGCTTTGGATCCCTTGCTGAGAAGTTTCTGTCGAGAGAAAACCGACAGTGGTTGTTGTCACAATTTCCGCCCCCGCGCCCTGTAGTGCCGCCCCTTCGCCTTGTCCAGCCGCCCCTGCGGTTTCTTTTACAAGAACTCCCGTTCTTGTGAGTTACTTTCCTTCCTTGCTTTTCTTGTATCTTTCCTTGGCTCTTCTGGATGTTGTTGAACCTTGTTGATCTGTAAGACTAGGGTTTGTGACCCTAGCTTGTGTACATCTCTTTGAGATCTTGGAGACTAGAAGTTATAGACTTCTAGCAATCATTTTGGTTCCTGATTTGTATGCCTTGTTGAGCAGGCTTCCCTTTGTTCCTTTCCTGAGGCTTTTCTAAGTGTTTGTTGAGTGTTGAGATTACCTTCGAGTGAGGTAAGTCCCTTGGACTTACTTAGCTTCATTCCGCGTATTGGTTTGATCGTATTGACTTGTTTGATTTGTTTATTGTTGTTATAACTAATAACCGGAATAGGATTGACTGTGTATTATAACCGGGCGGTTACCGCTTGTCCAATTCATAATGGAGAAACTTAGAGATGCTCTCGCGACCAGTCCAACAGGTGACAGAAGGATGCATACGTTCTATTCCTGTTGGTGAAAGGGGACGAATGCGAGATCGTAGCGACTCTCGTGTAACAACCATAAGTTGAATTAGTAATCGGATAACTTAATGAATGATAATAATCGGTTGAGTGCAAGCATGATATATGTTTATATTACCTTATGTGTGTTTGTGCCTTTACGTTCTTTCTGATATCTAGAATGTTTATATAACGGTTTATACCGATGTTGTAGATGTTCCACATGTTCAAGAAGCTGCTGAGTGATCCGGGTGGTGTGGTCAGCCGGGGTTCCTGTACATTGTAGGACGAGATCGGGTTTATGTTTATGTTGTTGCTTTCCCTTTTGTTTTGAACTCGGATGCGAGTCTTTTACGTTTCCCTTTGTTTAAACTTTTGGTTTTATATTGAGTTTTGGTTTCATTTGTTTGTGCCTTGTTGTAAAATTTGTTGTGTCGTTGCTACTCTGAGGGTCGGGACCGGTTGTGTCTTCCTACCCCGTAACGCTTCGAGTTCCCAGAACTTGGGGTGTTACAATGCCCACCATTAATGCGCGAAAACTTTTCAAGAGGTCACCCATCTTGAAACTGCTCCCGTATGAACACACTTAACTCGAAAGTTCTTTGTCCTCAATCAACCATTGGAAAAGAAGAATTCTTGTAGACATATATAGCAACACATCCATATAAGTTAACCATCATTCCTCATTTAAATGATGCAGGATTATAATTTTACGTGGTGCTACAAAATTATATAAAAAACATACAAACTTAGAATTCAGGTTATAAACTTGGCGAAAAAACATTTTAATATTTTTAAATCATTTACAAAATGCTTACAATAATGATTAAAAAATATATTCAATAAAAAATAATTAATCTTTGTTTAATCATAATATCATCATTATTGTATCATGTTTTACAATTTGAATTTAACAAATAAATCTATGGAACGTAAACATTTGAATATGTGAGACCGACAACTTTTTTATGTTTTCAATAATATTGTTTATTTAAAATGTAGTGTAAGATCTATTTGTATATAAAGTGGGTATGATAGTGACAATTAACGAGAAAAATAAAAGGAAAATAATTCATTGTACAAAGAGGGGTAAGATCCAATCCTAAAATCATATTTCAATTTTAAATAAAATTTTTTGGGCAATTTTGATAACTATGCCTTTTTGAAAAAATAGAGTAGTAACTAGGCTTTTTAATATTTCAATTAAATAAATATACCCCAACACTTTGTATTTATTCTCAAACTCTAAACATTATTCTCTCGAAGGGTATATTTACTAAATACAAAATTAAAAAAAACATAGTAAACCAAATTATTTCGAACCCTTTTCCTACCTTAATTTTAAATATGACAGGTAGAGTTCTAATTATGGTGTGTAGTAAGTCTCATGAGTCAAATCAATGACTAATATTATGATAAAATTCTAAAAAATGCCGAGAATAGAAAGAGTTCCACAAAATCATCCAATTATATAAAACATGCAATTTTAGGCTTTAGGTAAAAAATTTGGCAAACAAATATTTTAATATTTATAAATCATTTACAAAATACTTTTAATAATGATGAGAAGATATATTCAATAAAAAATATATAATTATTATTTTTATCGTATTAAATCATCATTATTTTATCATGTTTTACAATTAGAATTTAACGAATAAATATATAGAACATAAACATTTAATTATGGGAGTAGCATATTTCACCGAGACTTTTTTTTTTTTTT
>BSUD01000001.1:17461472-17514963 GCA_033239045.1 Fagopyrum esculentum | reverse complement strand
TATATATATATATATATATATATATATATATATATATATAGGCATGTACCTATTCTCACTTCCCTTAACTCGTATACTTCCGTAACTACTCGGTAGTTATATATATATATATATCTACGTAATTCCGTAGTTCCAAACTCATGCTTATATACATAACCCATATTTTTTTTATACACTATTTTTTTTTTTATCCTTATAAGTATATGCTTATATACAAATTACGTACCTATATATAAGTGTATATACACTACGGTACCTCACTCAAATGTCTAATATATATATATATATATATATATATATATATATATATATATATATATATATATATATATATATACATATCCGTAAACGAATTCTCCCATTTTTTTTTCAACACCGTAACTGTATATACATATATATACATACTATAACATACCCACATATATATATATATATATATTCAGCCAGCTTCTTTCAATATGCATACTTAAATCTCCTTCAACAGATATCCAACAATACAGAGAAGAGAGTTTGCAGAGGAGGGGACAAGTACTCATGGTGGCTCGCGTTAGGCTGCGGTTCTGGTCTAGAGGGCTCGTGCGCTCTGCGATGTCCGGCTCTTCCTAGTTAGCGCTTATTACGACTCCTACTGCAGCACCGTCTTCGTCTGTAGCACTCTCCTTCACCGGTGGTACGGTTCGGCGGCTGAGCTTCCCTGTCTCGCGCCTGGTGTAACTCGCTCTGGGGTGCAGCCTAGGTTAGGGTCGCGGCGGTTCGGAAAAGATAGAGAGGACGACGGCTGGATGTAGATGGTTACCTGGAGTCGGTCGCCGGAGTCGCACGCGGGTGTAGCTAGCCGCACGACAGGGCGTTCGGAGTGGTCGCTTCTGGTTCGACGCGGGTGGTGAGTCCGAAAAGCGGTGGCGCTGCTGCGGTGTTCGAACGGGGGGGAAGTTCTCCTATCTCGCTCTTTCTACAGGAGCAGTGCGTCGCCTGCCGGTTTCGATGTAGACGAAGGTAAGGCTGCGGTTTTGGGTTGTGAGGAAGAGGGTGATTGTAGATTAGGTTAGACTGAATAATTAGGTTAGCATTACTAATTTAGGTTTAGGATTAGAGGGAATTGTTTGGGCCAGCCGATAGAATCGTATGGGCTGTTAGTGGGCCCACCGGCCTGCTCTCCCCTTAAATCGGATTAGGAACTCGTTACCCGTTCGGATTTCTGGTTAGGTGCGGGAATTTATATAATACGGAATTATATCCCGTATTATATAAATTATTAATTATTTATATATATATTAAGGTGCGTAAACTATTTCCGGTTGCAAAGTTTCATCATTTTATGTGACTTAAGGTCACATAAAATGATAGAACTTAAAACTCGTTTTATTTATTTTAATTTATGTACCTATTTAGTTAAGATTGACGTCTCGGAAATCGGTTAAATTCAGGTTTAACGGAGTCTCAAAATTCCGGTTATTACAGTTTTGTATCCCAACACGCAAGTTGATTAGCGTCTTAGGGTTGGTTTTGGGTCCAGGATGCAAGTAGATTAGCATCCTACGGTAGTTTTGGGTCCTAGGACGCTACCGTCCTAGGGTAAATTTTAAGCCCTAGGATGCAAGTTGATGAGCATCCTAGGATAGGTTTTGGGTCCTCAAACGCAGGTAGATTAACGTCCTTGGGTAGGTTTTGGGTCCTAAGACGTATGTTGTTTAGCGTCACATCGTAGGTTTTGGGCCCTAGGACGGCGTCCTAAGGTACATTTAGGCCCTAGAATGTAGGTAGATTAGCGTCATAGGTAGTTAATACGATGGGATGAAATGAGGACTAGATGGAACCTCCTCCATCCCTTATTTGGTGATTGGTCTGTTAGATTGACGATAACAACATGCCATCTTTGAATTATTAGGTTGACAATAACAACATGCTAGTAGAATCGGCTCTAGGACGCTTGTAGGTTGAGGGTGACAGTGATGCAACTAGAGCTTATTTTATTTCATTGATCAACCTTAACATTATTGATATATACAAATATAAATGTAAAATAGGGTAAAGTAACTAATAAAGGACTAAGGTCATTATAATCCCCAATATACAACTCAATATACTCTAATATGTACGAGATGGAAATAGTTCGAAACTCAACTGCCGTGCCCTGGTGGCACCTCCACTATTGCCATCGGTGGTGATCATTGAAGCCCCTAGTAATCACATGTTCAATCTGCCCGTAATTACAAAGGCCAAATCCTCTCTAAATAGGAAAGTTTCCTTTCTTGTGGAGCCTCAAACCACGTTGATCCCTCATATGATTCATGTGAATGAATGTCCACATGAGAATCCAACTGCTCACGTCCCTGTTTTGGAAGGGTGCAAATATTCTACAACCAAACGGGCCATCTCTAATTATGTTACTTTCAAGGCTCCTACCAAAGTTTATCCTAGACACCTATTGTATTACCTCTCGTATTTTGAATGCATTGAATTTAATTGAAAGCTCTAATACTCCAAAAGATAAGATTGTGAATGACAATACCTTAACTAGAAATAATGTGCATGATCCTATTAGTTCTTCTATTGTTGTGCGTGATAACAATGTCTCTCGTTGATGCTGTCATAGCTTATATATCTTATAGTTGTTCCTATTGTGTTATCCAATGGTTATACGGTTTTGCTTGCTACTTGTACCACTTTTATTGAGGCCTCTAGGGTAGTTTTGGATAAAATACCTAGTGCTAGAGATATTGATGATGGTTCCAAAAACCTACCCGCAAGTTGACTAAGCCAAATGTAGTATATTTAGTGTCGAATTCACAAGGATCGCGTATGAGTTGGAAATTACTAACAATTCAAGGGTGAATAGAAAAGAAGGGAGATAACAATATGTTTTTTGGAAATGTTTAGTAAATATTAAATGAACAAAAAAAACAATGATTGTTTTGTGAATATATAAAGGAAAGCGATCTATGAAAACACAGATCACCACGGTAATAAATTATAGTAAAACTAAGTATATGAATGTCATGAACATTGATCAATATATATTCCAGATAACAATCAAATATTGTCCTTGCTACTGACAAACAAAGATTGTATTTAACCCGTCTTAAGGATGCTTTTGTAATTATATCAATCATAAGAAGAACCTTTA
The DNA here is from genome assembly GCA_033239045.1 of Fagopyrum esculentum. Lineage (NCBI taxonomy): Eukaryota > Viridiplantae > Streptophyta > Magnoliopsida > Caryophyllales > Polygonaceae > Fagopyrum > Fagopyrum esculentum. The sequence goes on along the minus strand of BSUD01000001.1, from coordinate 17,511,836 downwards.
AGCATTTAGAAATCCAAAAAAGGCCAAGAAAAGCCACACTTTTGACGAAAGAGCTAGAAAAGGTATAATGGCCGAAACTTTCTATGATAGTTAAAAATTATCGAAGTATAAAGTATGTAGCTTCCTTTAAACCAAATTATTCTCAATCATTTCCAATAAAACAAACACGCTTTTGGCGAAGAACAATTTTATCTAAAACCATTTATAAATGTAACTTTTTTCGAAGGTAAATAGAAGGTGAAAATCAAATCATTATAGGCATCAACCAATCTTTATATCAATAAAAATCTAGCTAGACATAATAAAAGAAAGACATAGTTTATATAAAAGAGAAAACTGCATTAAAACTAACTAATTGTTCGGTTCCAACACAAAGAGACGAACCTGCAAATGACGGCTATTGAAATATATCAAGGTTCACTCAATTAAACAATTCATATGCACAACTATAAATCAAGTAATTATAGGGATTAACCAATCCTTAGATCAATAAAGAACTTAGCTAGACATAATAAAAGAAAGACATAAATTTTATAAACGAGAAACTACATCAAAACAAACTAATTGTTCGGTTCCAATACAATAATGCAAACCTGCAAACGAAGGGTATTGAAATATATCAAGGTTCAATCAATTAAACAATTTATATACACAGTGTGTTAATTTTCATAAAGATTGGTGCTACTAGTCAAACTAGTCCCTCCTTGTGTTTGTCTCAATTTAGGAGGCTTGTGTAAGGTTGAAGAAGGAAGGGTTAAGGTAACTCTTTGTTGAAGGTCTTGATCCAATTGGTCAAGGATCTTTGCAAGTTTATATCTTAATACTATCTTCCTATATTTTTCATCAATTTCAGTCCATTATCATCTTCTTTATCTTACCATTACTATTCATAACATTCACTTTCTCATTCTTTGAGTTTTCAGAAATCTCGGTCTTACCAATACCAAATCTCACCCAAGATTTAAACCGAGATTTTTTTCTGTCATTGATTTCGTGGACTTCAATCTAGATCGAAAAACCGCGACATCAACCCCACATCACCATGCTAGGCTCCCAAGGGAAGAAGTGTCATCTTGTGAAGCTTGCAACTTGATTAATGACCTTCCTTTGGATCAAATGCTTGGTTTTCTTGTTTTCTTCCTCCTTCCTTTGCACTCGAAGGATAGAGGTGATGATGCTTGGATGCTTTAATGGATGGCTTGATACCTTCGTTTTTGCTCCATTTTAGGCCCAAATACCTACAAAGACACATAAACAAAGAGAATATATATATATATATATATATATATATATATATATATATATATATATATATATATTAAAATTGTAAGCATTAGTTATGATGTAGATGCCTAAACCATGCCAAACTAATACAAAATCACACAAAATCACATCTAAAAACATAGCATAAAATGCTATCATGTACTCTTAAAGAAGTGTTGTACATAAAGATATCACCAATAAAATCGACAACACATATCAATATAAGAATCATTCACATAAAACATCAAAAGCATGAGCGGGTTAGGTGGTGCAGGGGTTGTTTTGTGCTCCCTGCTAGTTCGACTCTCATTCTCAAGATGATACTTGATAACATTCATTTTAATGTATTTTTTCACTATCTTTTTATACTTCCTTAAGAGTTGAACTATAGTAGGGAATCTATTCACGCTTTGAAATACATTATATAGTGTGTGGTGTCTAATAAGCGTCAAGAGTCAAATCAATGAAGAGTATTAAGATAAAATTATAAAAAAAAATACCTTGATTAGCAAGAGTTCCATAAAGTCATCTAATTATATATATAAAAAAAAAGCATACAAACTTGGGATTCAGGTTAAAAACTTAACTAACAAACATTTTAATATTTATATATCATTTACAAAATGCTTTCAATAATGATGAGAAGATATATTCAATAAAATATAACTATTTTTTGATTGAACGTATTAAATCATCATTATTTTATCATGTTTTACAATTAGAATTTAACGAATAAATGTATGGAACATAAATATTTAATTATGTGAGTAGCATATTACACCGAGAATATTTTAATTTATGTTGTCATGAATAATGTTTATTTAAAATGTAGTGTAAGGTCTATTTGTATATAAAGTGGGTATGATAGTGACAATTAATGAGGAGAAATGAAAGAAAAATAATTCATTGTATAAATAGGGGTAAGATCCGATCCTAAAATCATATTTCAATCTCAAAGAAAACCTTTTCCTACTTATAATTTTGAATATGACGGGTGGAGTTCTTGCATGGTTTACTTTTGTTACTGCCACAAATCTCATGGTGGCATACGCCACCGATCCGAATCCGCTTCAAGATTTTTGTGTGGCAACTAAAGATCCAAACAATAAAGGTAATTACTAAATATTAGTAACGAAATTCCATTTACGAATTTTTGGTGTCAAGTGTATTTAGTTAGAAAAATATATCATATTTGAAAACTTATTATAAAAAAATAGTATTTTTTTAAAAAAAAATATATTTTTTATGAAAAAAATAGTTACAAAATTGTTATTTAAAAAAAATAATTTAGGTTTTTTTTAACATACTAAATGTTATTACCTTGATTAAAAAAATAAATTCACATCAGATAATTATTTCTTGATTACATGTAAGATTCCGGTTGCCAAGTCATCGCCGGAGTTATGATTTTTGCCGGAAGAATAAGACATATTATTTTTGATAAATACGTTGATAGTTTGTATCGCTCCAAATAATTCTCAAAGTTGATATTATTTTGGGTCGAATGTTGATATTTGATATTATTTTAGATTATTTTTTTTAAATATCTAAAACTACTTAATTCACAGTCAAACTAAAACATGTATATATGTTACCAACAAATAAAATAAAATTTAATTGTTCATACAAATTGTACCTTTAAAAAAGTATTCACCAAAACTGTATATAATCATATAAAGCTAATTTAAAAAATAATAGCAAACATGCACATTTTCATCATTAAATAGAGGTGGTTCAGTCAAATAATTGATATTTAACTATAAAATAATTATTGGTAATTCATTTTAAAATTTACATCAGATGAAATTATTCTTTTCTAAAATTATAATAGATGTCATGATTAAAAAAATAAATTTTTAAGAAACATTTTTTTCCTTTCAAAAATTCAAAATTAGTTACTTAATTAACACAGCCATCCTTATAATTGTAAAAGAATGAAGAACTAGATTAAATGTATAAATTGTATGATTTACCTGTTCAAATAACTGTATTAGCTTTGGGTTATAATAAAAACATACATGTATAAGTTTGATACTCAACATTATAAAATTTTTAATATAGAAAGACTTATCAATAGGTTGGCATTTTGTAAAAAGAAAAATTGTCATAAAGTAGGACATTTATAACATTTATTAAATTTAAATATAGGAACGTTTAGGTTACAGTGCACCATAACATATTTAATCCATAATATATATGCAAATGATATATCACTTTTTATAAGTAGTTAGGAAATTCATGCTTAATATTCTAAATGATAAAAAAAAAGAAAAAGAAGAAAAAAAAACTGTGATTGTTGAATGAACAAATAAGAATTTTTTTTTATGTGGAAGAGTAATATGAATTTCCTATCAAATCTCTATTTACCGATCATATTATAAATTTTAAGATTATTGGATGAAATTATACTAATTTGTCTAATTGAATTTTATTTCAAATGATCTTAAAAGTGTATATCAATGGACATCCGTGTAAGGATCCAAATGAGGTGACGTCAGATGACTTCATCTTTCACGGAATAAACATAGCATTGGACACAAATAACACTCTAGGTACAAACGATAACCACCTGACCCCTTCTAGGCTCCCTGGGTTGAATACTCTTGGATTGTCCATGGTAAGGCTCGACTACGCGGCATCAGGAGGGACGGTGGTGCCACATGTGCATCCACGAGCCACAGAAATGTTAACGTTGCTCAAGGGTAGCCTATACACTGGCTTCATCAGTAGCACAAACAAGTTATACTCCAAAGTACTCTCTCCGGGAGATGTGTTTGTCTACCCCCAAGGACTTGTCCACTTTGCATACAATGTCGCAGATACTGATGCTGCCTCATTTGCCTTCTTTAGTAGCGAAAATCCTGGCAACTCTGGAGTAGCTAATGCCACATTTGGGAGCGATCCCCCCGTTTCCGTCGATGTCATCTCCAAAGCCTTTCAAGTCGATCCCAAGGTTGTTCAAGACCTCCAATCAAAATTCCCTCTTTAAGTTTAATTTTATTTAAGGCGTGTTCGGAACTATTTTTCAGTATAGATAATTATATTGTTTCAATAAAGATAAGCATATTGTGCACATGTATGCTAACTATGTAATGCATGTATCATTGATACATGTATTTTCATCTTAACTAAAAGAATAAATTTTACTTGATGAACAACCCATTTACTATCATGTATATATAAAATTACTTTAATTGTGTAACTTTATTTTATAATGTAAAATCAACAATAAATTAAATATAACACATGCACAAAATTAGCAATTCTTTTGGGTGATTTTCGGCGACCATTGTTTAACCCTTCCGGCGTCAATCCTAGAAGCCTTGGTGTTTATTCATACTTCATGTTCCTTCTTCCTAGTCTCAAAACTTAATTCATACAACCTTGTTGTTTTCTTAATATAATACCCGAAAATTTTATTTCTAGTAAACTCTGAATCAAACAGTATGGTGGGACCAACCTCCTACATGCATGAATCATCCTTATGATTTTATGTGACTAAAGAATTTAGAAGCCTCCATACCTATTATTGTATGTGTGCTTCTTTTATACTTACATACTACCAATTTTTACCTACATTATATGTGTATGAATATCACATAGTCTTCTACATTAAGACACAATTTTACTCACATTGTTACTCTCCTTTTAACCCTTATTTTTTTCGTTCCTAAACAATCTTAATTTTCATCTCTTATAACTGCAAGATCCTACCTTGTTTTCCTCCCATGATATACCAGTTGGGCCTTATTGTTTTCACGTAAAAATCGCTACTCCTGGCCACCAACACAAACCCTAGCAAGACCTGCTCTCTCTCATTCACGCAAGCCAACGCCAACAAGCCCTTCCCTTTGTAACACCCAAATTCTAGGAAATCAGAGTGTTACGGGATAGGACCTCACAATGGATCCCGACCCTTAGAGTATCAACAATATCACCGGATCTTGCAACAAGGCACAAATAAACGAAAACAGAAATAGATAAAATATCAAAAGGTATAACAAAGAAAAAACGAAAGATTCTCAGCTGAGTTCAACAACAAACTGAAAAGACATCAGCACTAATAATAAACCATGATTCCATCCTATAATGTACGGGAATCCCGGTTGACCACTCCGTCCGGATCACTCAACAGCATCTCTAACCTGTTGGGCATCTACAACGACGGTATAAACCGCTCGCTAACATTCTAGATATTAGAAAATAACAGTAAAGGCACAAGCACATATAAAACATAACATATAGCATGCTCACACACAAGTAAGTTATTATCTTTTAATAAGTCATCCATTACTAATTCAACTTAGGTTGTGACACGAGAATCTCCCGAAACTCGCCCCTATTTCCGTTACCGACATGAATAGATCACATGCATCCATCCGTTACCCGTGGGGCGGTCGCAAGAGCACCTCACAGTCTCTTGTAGAACTGGGCAAGTGGTCACCGCCCGGTTATAATACACTTGGCCAATTACGGTATAAGGTTGTCCTAGTCCGGTTTTCCGTTATAATGATAAAGTAAACAAACACTACCAATAAGGTCAACTAATACGCGGAATGCAGCTAACTAAGTCCAAGAGACTTATTTGGATCAAAGGTAACTCAAACTCAGCTGAACTACTCAACTTCCCATAGGAAAGGTTCTATGTGTTCTCAGACAAGGGATCACGAATCAGAAACTATCTCAAATGCTATAAGTCTAGACACTTCTAGTCTCAATGACCTCTACAAGGTCTACAGTAGCGTACTAGAAGGTTCCTACTTCTAGTCTCAATGATCTTTAACAGATATCCAACATGTTAGGAAGCACGATTATTAGTCTCAAGGTTTTCAAGGAACAACATCAACAACACAAGCTCAAGGTTATCGAACCATAACCAACTCATAAGAATCCACAAGCCACTAACTGGAAATCACCGTAGTTCATTTAGGTCCAACCTAGCATGATTTAACACCAGCAAAGGATAAGGAAGCAAGGATGGAAGCGACTTACCAAAGACGATAGTCATTGTAGAGAAGGCGTGGGCGCGGGTGAACAGAGGTGCGGATGTGGCGACAAGCTACGGATGCCGCGGGGGCGGCAACAAGGAGGCGCGGGGGCGGCAACACGGAGGCGCGAGGGCGGTAACTTCGGACAAGTGCTGGTAAGTTCAGTAGTGGGGGGCGGTGAACTTCCAAAAACGGACGTCGAAGCTTTCTTCGACTGCAGAATGCTAGCAAGGCCAGCTTAAGCTTCCTCTTCAAACTTCACACAACAACACTCAACCAAAAGGATTCTAGAACACATACACAACAACTAATGAAGGCCAAACCAGAATCAAGACTCAATATTGATTCATGTTAAGAAGAAGAAGGAAGAGGAAATATGCAGAAAAGAGACTTAGGAACCGAAGAGGAGCAAAAGAGGGGGTGAAAAACTTACAAGGTTTCTGCAGGGTTCAGATGGAAAAGACTACAACTTGACTCGAGGTTGAAGAAAACAAGGAAGCAAAAGGAAGAGTTTGAAAGAAGAAACGTGAATATAAAGGTTACGGCTGGAAAAGAATGGAAGGTCAGAAATTAGGTCAGAAGATAGAGGAAAAACGGCTCAAAATATAGAAGATCAAATCTTCTAAGAATTGAAGGAAAAGAAAGAATACGGTTAAAACATACCACGTACGATTTGGGGTCAGCCTCACCACGGCTTTACCCTACCGTGACCGCGGCAAAAGCGGTTGGTCGCGACCGCGGCCCTTCGTCACCGCGTGGGGCAGTGACGTGAAAAACCCAGATGTTACATCAAATTCCCCTAAAAAGAAGTTTTGTCCCGAAACTTAAAGCAAACCACACATGACCTACTCAACTAACATAGTAGAATCACCGATCATAACTCATATTCCCTCACGGGACACGTAAATCAGATCATCACACATATGCACACAAAATACAACAAGGAAACGGGAACTCACCCGCCGATGCTATAGGTATATCTAGCTCAACATAAAACTCTGGATAATTCCTCCAGATATTATCCTCTGTCTCCCAGGTAGCCTCATCAACTCCTCACATCGACCACTGCACTCTCATCATCTGTATGCCCTTCGATCACAGCGGTGAAGAAGGCCGCTCCAGCGGCCTTGGAGGTAGACCTCCAACAGTGAGAGGTCGGGTCGATCCCCCATCTACAAGCCACCAGTAGATGGACTAGTTGAGGATAGGAACGTGAAGATTGCTAAGAGTATGACTCCCAAAGTTGGGAATGAGACTGTTGTTAGACCAGGACCGCAGAAAGCACAATCAGTTGATTCAAGTTGTGTCTCGATGGAAGAGAAAAGGTTTAGAGAGTACGTCCAGTAGGTGGCCTATGTGGCTTGGAGGGGAGGACGTGCCCTAGATCCCGTGGTGCCTACGAGGTCTATTAAGGAGTCATAAAGAGTGACCCCAGTGCAAGCTACACCGGAGAGAGTCATTGGGGTCGTCAGGGATCGGGATGAGCCAAGGGTCTCAATGCCATACGCATGGTTGAAGAATTTCAACCACATGCGAGTACCTTCCTTTGATGGGAAGCTGGTCTTAGAGGTAGAGCACTCGTCGGGCCATGTGGAGACGGCCTTAAGGTTGATCCGTTGTCTAGAGGATCAATGGGTTGAGTTGGTACATACTCTATTAGAGAGCAGGCACAGTACTGGTGGAGGTATGTCCATAGCGGAGTTATAGGATTTGAGAGGATGATGAGTCTAATTAGAGAGAAGATCTACCCTGCAGTGCTAAGGATGGAGAGACAACAAGACCTTCGGGAGACTCTATTTGAGGATGTTCCGATCTCTGAGGTGATCGGGAGATTTTGAGAGGAGTTGGCACTACTCGGACCGGTTGCACCTCTTTTAGATCAACATGTTTATCTATTCTCGGGGAGACTGAAAGAGAGTACCCGCTCTTATCTTGTAGGGTTTCGTTGTGAGGGTCTGCTAGACTACCAAGATAGGACCTCGACGTATGATAAAGACAGGCTAGGTCCTAGGAGAGTTCCTCAGTCACGTTGGCCGGAGAAGCGGCAGAGAGTAGGACACACTAGCACAAGTGCATGAGTTTTTGTCTATGGATGAGGTCAGATGCACGGATGACTGAGTTATCCTCCTACAACTCAGACTTCAAATAGAGGACGGCAGTGTCACAATTGTGGAGGTTGTGGACATTCCGGCTAAAGTGTAAGAAGTTGTTGGTGATCTGCTTCACTTGCGGCAGGTCAGGGCATAGGGCTTCATTTTGCCGTCAGGACAAATCTCATCACAACAGGGGTCTTCCCTCTCAAGATCTCACACGATCTAGTCTCAATGATCTCACACGATCATATAACACAATTCTAGGGTGTCCCAATCATAGTCTCAATATCCTCACAAGATCAAACAACAACATCTCTACGTTCTCGAACACTTCTTCAAACCACCAAAGGTGTTCAACCACAATATAACTCACAACCACTAGCTGGCATTCGCACTAGTTATGATAGTGAAGAACCGGTAGGTGAATAAAAGGATAAACGATACTCTAGAAGGGGGGGTTGAATAGAGTATGAAAACTTTTCGCAAAACCAATCTCAAGGCCTTGAAACCAATTTCAAGGGCCTTGATGTCGATCTGAGCTCTTTGTGATACACTTTGATTTCGAGGGCTTTGAAATAACTTTCAAGGGCCTTGACTTTGTACTCCTGCAAAACAAAGTTAGTCACAATAAAGCAAGATAAAATGCGGAATGTAAAAGATTGACACGAGGATATGTTTACGAAGTTCGGCTCAAATAGCTTACTCTTCGTCCCAGGGTATAGCCTTAGGGTCTAACTATCTATTATCAACTTCAAAGAGTCCTAGATACAAACTAGAACAAATCCCCTTCTTCTCTCATTGTAGTCCATGCTACGATCTAGCTCCAACTCTTCAACTTGCTATAATAGCCTACTTACTTCATAAAGTAACACACACTTGAGTATAACACTCTTTAGATATACCAATGGAGCTCTTGAGTTTAATCTCTCTCTAGGGGATAAAGATTTTTAGAGAAAGAGAGAAAGAAAAACTATTTGATCGAATGAAGATGTTTTGGATCGCTTGAAGACTATTGATGTTTCCGTGTAAGCTTCTATACTTTGTTCTTCAATCGCCATCTTCATTTATAGCCTTCTATGGAGAGGTCTTCTAGCCGTTGGAAAGATGAACGTTTGAAGATGATTCTTCTTCTCCATGAAGATCGCTTCTTGGTTGAGATGAGATAGGCGTTGTGGATCTTCATCTCCTGAGAACACGTTCATCTCTTGGCTCCTTAATCTTGTCGTATTTGTTGTGATGATATCAAATTCCAGAGGAGAGAATCTTCGTGCTTTCGGTTGAGGATCTTCGTAAGATCTTTATTGGTCGGTTGCATATCTTCTTGTTGAGCAAATCTTTCCTAGAAGATCTCTTTAGTGATTTGAATTCCTTTAGCGTGCAGCCTTGACTTCTTTGTTCCCTTGAAATAAATTTCAAGGCCTCCGTCTTTTAACCACTCTAAACTCTTGTCTTTCCTTGCATCCGATTTCAAGGTCTTCCAAGATCCTTTGAAGTGTCTTTCAAAACCTGCATTTATTCAATACAAACCACCAAACCAAACCAAGCAACTCGATATATAATCAATAAATTGTTAGTATATAAAACTACTTCATTTGTGTTTAAGTCTTTCTTCATCAACACCTGTACAACTTTATAATCAAGGTGGAATTTTCAATCTCCCCCTTGATGGAAGACAACACAAATGTTTCATACCTACATTGTAAAGTTAGCGATGCATATATGACTATCAAACTAACTTAAAATGCAGAATGCAGAATATCGAAAAATGTCATATCACATTTATTTCTCCCCCTTTGTCTTTCAACAAGGGAGAAAAATAGTCAAAGCAAGGGAGTTTTAAAGCATTACAACCTAGAGAAAGTATTTCATAAAAACCACAAAAACAAGCAAGTTCCCTCAAACATCAAGCTCAATCCTCCTCATAGAACCTCCTTTTTCCCTTAGATGCAGACTTATTGTGGCTCCAATCATCCATTTCAACTGCTAAGCGTCGTCTCTTTTCTTCAGCTCTTCGTTTCTTAACCACCTCATATTCGATTACTGGTAAAATAGTTGGCTCAACATGAGTTGGATACAAAATAGATTTATTGTTTGCAATTCATTAGCACATTTCCAACTTTCTCTTGAGTATGTTGAGCTACACGTTAGTCATGGGTAGAATCCTTCCCATAGTGGTCAGAGTAAGAGCATTCATCAAATACATTTCATTGACTTTAGCATTTATGGTTGATAGCAGTTCATGATTGGCATCCATTCTTCTCTTAGTGTTAAACTGGAAATCAGACAGTTCACAATTCAGACATACCAGTTCTTTCTCACAACCTTCTAACCTGATTTCGGGAGTAGGAGTAGAAGATGTTGGAGCTTCTTGAGATGGAATTGGAGTAGCTCCTTTCCCTTTTAAAGTCCATGTGCCTGCAAGAGTCTTCTCAATCCCTAGTCGTTCTAAGTAGGTCTAATCAATCTTGTCAAAAATTGACTGTCGATCTTTAGAGGATGTATCAATTTTGAAATAATCAAAGATCTTGGGCAACAAATTTCCATAAGGTAGAGGGATGACTCGCTTAGAGTTAACAGAATGTATCATATGGTTGAGAATGAGGTTAGGTACATCAATGTCTAACCCAGACATAATCAGATGAATTAGCTCCAGGGATTGATCAGTCAACAGTTCTCTTGAGTTTACACGAGGAACAACACATCGAACCAGAATAGTAAACACAATTTTAGCATCTAGGGTTAGGGAAGTATGAGTAAGTTGGCGTGAGGTTGAATTTGGAACTAGAAACTTCTCCTTAGCAAGACGGACATTCTCTGATCATGAGGGATGATTGAAAACAATATCTATAGGAATTCCAAAAATCTCACTTAAAATAGAAGAAGTGAGCGAAATTGGGGTACCTTTCACTGAAGATTCAAGAGTGATAATTCCTTTTTCTCGTTTTGTGATGAGATTGACATAGAACATCCTCGTGAGCCGTGGAAAAGCGAAATCTCCAGGGTTTAAGATTTTCCAAACTATCGAACTCTTGAGCTTGTTAATGCACGGGATCTAAAGAGTTTCGAGAAAGGCAGTATCCACCAGATCGCACATACAGAGCGGTCAATTGTGAAAACCATCAAGCCAAGATCTTGAGGCTTGAAAATTGATGAACCAAGATGTGGGAAGACCAGTCGTCTGAGAAATGTCCAAATCCTCAAAAAGTGTTTCTTCTTTTGCAATCGAGGAGCTCTGAACAGATTTCTTTTTGGGAGATTAAGGAGCGGATTTCTTGCTTCTGGGAGACATGGGTGATGTTGAGAGAGAAAGCAAGGGTTTTTGAAAAAGGGTTTATGTGAATGAGAAAAATGAAAATGATAGGAGATTCTGGCCTTTTAAAAGAGTGCAAATAATAACAAGATTTTGAGAAAATCAAGCTTTTAAAGACCAAAAAAAATTTCCAATAAAAACTCAACAAATCTTTTTCAATCCTTAAACGAATAAAAACATAAAAGCAATTTAAGAATTAAAATATCTAAAAGATATTAATTCTTAAATAGATCCGTATTTCTTAATTTACCCTTGAATCTTGTTTCAAGGCCCTTGAATTACCTTTCAAGGCCTTTGTAAATAATAACTGGGCTACATACGAAGGAGAAAATAAAATGATTTACTCCCCCTACGTTAATGCTTCCTTGTTCAACATATCAAGCTCCAATCTAATAAAATTAAATTGCTCTTCAAGAAGAGGCTTGGTGAAGATATCTGCAAGCTGCAAGTTAGTAGATATAAAAGAGATCGAAACATCACATTTCTCAACATGATCACGTATGAAGTGATGTCTTACATCGATATGCTTTGTCCTTGAATGCTGCACAAGATTTTTGGTTATAGAAATAACACTAGTATAATCACAATTTATTGGAATACCTTTCAAATCAAATCCAAGATCACGAAGTTGTTGAGCAATCCATAGAATTTGTGCACAACAGGCTCCCGCAGCTATATATTCAGCTTTGGCTATGGATAGGGCGACATAATTTTGCTTCTTGGAGTGCCAACTGGTTAGGGATGACCCTAAGAATTGGCAACATCCAGAAGTGCTTTTCCTATCGACCTTATAACCTGCAAAGTCTGCATCTGAATAGCCAACAAGGTGAAACGAGCTTTAACGCGGATACCATAACCCTAGATCCTTAGTTCCATTGAGATACCAAAAAAATTCTTTTCACAATAATCAAGTGTGAATCTTTAGGATCAGCTTGAAATATTGCACACATGCACACGCTAAACATAATGTCAAGTCGACTAGCAGTTAAATACAACAATAAACCGATCATACCTCGATACTCCTTTTGTACTATACTTTTGTCATCTTTGTCATGGTCAAGCGAAAGTGTCGAACTCATAGGAGTCTTTGTGACCTTAGATTGATCCATCTTATACTTCTTAAGCAAGTCCTTTGTATACTTGCTTTGATTGAGAAGAATTTCTTTCTTTGCTTGTGTAACTTGAAGTCCAAGAAAGAAATTTAGCTCACCCATTAAGCGCATTTCAAATTCCCTGCACATAATATCTAAAAATTCCTTGCAAAGGGAATCATTAGTAGCACCGAATAATATATAATCAACATAGATCTGTACTACTAAAATATTGTTGCCTCTAGTTTTGATAAATAAAGTTTTATCAATCAAACCTCTTTTGAATTTTTTTTCGAGAAGATATTTTGACAATCTTTCATACCAAGCTCGAGGAGCTTGCTTAAGACCTTAAAGAGCTTTGTCCAATTTAAAAACGTGGTCAGAAAATTCATCATTTTCAAAACCAGGAGGTTGAGCAACGTAGACTTCTTCTTCTAAGAAGCCATTTAGGAAAGCACATTTTACACCCATTTGAAAAAGTTTTATATTCATAAAAGATGCAAATGCAAGTAGCATACGTATGGCTACTAACCTGGCAACCGGAGCAAAAAATCTCCTCATAATCAATACCTTCTTCTTAGTTATAGTCTTGTGCTACAAGTCGTGCTTTATTTCGTATGACTTTGCCACTTTCATCCAACTTATTTCGAAAGATCCATTTTGTGCCAATGACGGATTGATGCTTTGGTCTTGAAGTAAGAGTCCAAACCTTGTTTCTCTCAAACTCATTTAGTTCGTTTTGCATGGCAATGATCCAGTCGGGTTCTTGAAGAGCTTGAACATAATTCTTTGGCTCGATAAGAGACACGAACGCAGAGAAAGCACATAGATTGTTTACTTTAGATCGAGTTTGAACTCCTGCGTTTGGATCTGAGATCACATTCTCTTGTGGATGGTATGAAGAGTGTTAAAATTTTCTTCTTTTGTAAGATGGAGCAGATCCTGAAGGTTGAGCCTCATATGCTTGACTAGATTCAGGTACCGTTGATGTATTGCCCTTGGTTCCTATTTCAAGGCCTTGAAGTTAGGTTTCAAGCCCTTGAAACGGAGTTTTGACATCACAGTTTTCTGTTTCAAGGTCTTGAAGATGTGTTTCAAGGTCTTGAGGGTTTTCTTCAGTATCTTGAATCATTTCTTGCATATTCTTTTCTTGATCTTTAGGATCTTCATCTTCATCAAAATTGTGATCTTCTCGTTGATTCAGATTTAGATCTACAAAACTTTCACTCAAAGTACCATCATTGTATTCTTCAAAAATAACATGGATACTTTCCTCAACAATTTTGGTACGTTTATTATAAACACGATAAGCTTTGCTATTTGAAGCATATCCAATGAATATAACTTCGTGCATCAAATTTCCCAAGGTTATCTTTGCCATTGTTATGAACAAAACAAGTACATCCAAAGGGTTTGAAATATGAAATATTTGGTTTCCTTCCTTTAAAGAGTTCATAAGGAGTCTTTTTCAAAATAGGGCGAATTAAACATCTATTCAAAATGTAATTAGCAGTGTTTACTGCTTCAGCCTAAAATTTTTTGGCAAACTATTTTCTAAAAGCATAGTCCTAGACATATCATCAAGAGTGTGGTTCTTACGTTCCACAACTCCATTCTGTTGAGGAGTTCTAGGAGCTGAAAAGTTATGTGAAATACCATATTTTGCACAAAACAAATCAAACTTTAGTTGATCAAATTCTCTACCATGATCACTTCTTATAGAAACGATAGGTAGGTTTTTCAAAGTTTCCAACTCCTTACATAATTCTAAGAGATTTGACACGCATAGGTCCACAAAGATCCATATGTAAGAGTTCAATGGGTCGAGAAGAACTTACAACTTTCTTAGGTTTGAATGTACCTCTTGTTTGTTTACCTTGTGTACAAGCTTTACATAGTTCATCTACCTTGAAATTTAGGTTTGGCAAGCCACGTACCAAATCTTTTGAAAGTAGCTTCTGCATTGTGTGCATACTTACGTGACCAAGTCTTCTATGCCAAAGCCTTGGATCATCAGTCAAGGCCTTTAGACATTTAAACTTAGTTCATGAAACTTGGTTAGTACTCATAGAAAAAACATTGTTACATCTAGGAGCAGTAAGCATAATTTCACCCGTCTTTTTGTCTTGAACTTTACATTTTCTGAATCAAACAATATTTTGTTGCCCTTCTCACATATTTGAGAGATGCTAAGCAGATTATATTTCAAACCGTCGACCAGATATACATTATCAATGAAGTTAGATGAATCATAACATATTTTACCAATGCCAATAATGTCACACTTTCCTTTATCACCAAGCGTAATGGTTCCAAATGATTGCATCTTTAAATCTGAGAATAGTGAGCTTTTTCCACTCATGTGTCTTGAGCAACCACTATCTAATATCCATTTATGCTCATTTACTGGTGATATCCTGCAAAATAACAAACATCAACCTCTTCGGGTCGACCAAATGGCATATTTTGGTCCATATTCAGGTTCGATCATGTTTGGTGGTCTAGTACCTTTAGGAACCCAGATTTGTTTGACCTGTTTCCTTAAACATAGAGGATAGGTGTTTCTAATAATATAAGGGTAATTTCTTCTATATGGACATGTAGATTTCACATGACCCTTTTACAACAATAGAAGCAAGTAGGCATATGAATACTTCCTTTAGCTTTGACAAAAGTGGTAGTTGGTTTTCTAGAAAAGCTCCTATGATAACCTATACCATTTTTGTTAAGTGAGGATTGTTGCTCATCCATCATTCTTTCAAGATTAGCTTTTGAACGAGTAAATTTAACAAGTGTTGCCTTCTGGTCTTGATACGTTAAAGTTAGATCAACTTTCTCTTTCTCTAGATCGATATAGTGTCGATGAAGATAGGAGAGGTTGTCCTTGAGAATCGCATTTTCCGATTCCAAGGATTTGATATTGTCATCAAGGTCTACTTTTTCCGTGTTAAGATTTTCAATTTCCAGAGACATCTCACTTAGTTGTTTTCCTTGTTCAAGAAGCTTTTCTTTTAGAGAATTTATTCTTATTCTATGTTCCTTGTCACAAATAATAATGTTTTTAAGGAATTGTTTCAAGTCACATTCAGGTTGAGACATAATAGTACTTACCACATTGTCAACATAGAGATTTGAATCTTCTTCATGATCGGCCATGAAACATAGGTTTGCTTGTTCTTTTTTGTCTTCTGATTCATTTGAGAATTCTGAATCACTCCATGAAGCTACCATAGCTTTCTTCTTTCGATCATTTTTCTTGAAGTTGGTCCTCTTCTTTTGTGGACAATCCTTCACAAGATGATCTGTTTCACCACATTCAAAACAAGTAAGCACTCTAGTTTTCTTGTTAGAGTTAGAAAACTTACCTCAGGGTTTTGATGTTCGTGAATATTCTCTATTGTTTGCAGATTGTTTCTTTATCTTGAGAATTCTCGCGAGACCCTTAGAGATCATGGCAATTGCATCTTCTTCATCATCATCATCACTATCTTCCTCTTTTGATGGTAATTCATCCTTTCTTGATTTCAATGCTAGATTCTTAGTGTTGGATGGGAGCTCTCCGTCTTCTTCACCAAGAACAATTTCATGTGTGATAAGTTTTCCAAGGAGGTCATCAAGAGGAAGAGTTGAGAGATTCTGAGCTTCTTCGATGGCAGTCATCTTTGGTCCCCACTTGGCTTTAGGTAAGCTCCTTAGAATCTTCCTAACTTTTTCTTCATTTGTAAAGATCTTTCCTAGTGAGTCCAGGTTGTTCACGATCTCAGTAAAAATTGTGAACATTTCTTTGACTAGTTCATTTGGATTTATCTTGAATAGCTCGTATTGTCTGAGGAAGATGTTAATCTTTGTTTCCTTGACTTGACTTGTTCCTTCGTAAGTGACAACGAGTTTGTTCCATATTTCCTTTGCACTCTTGCATGATGAGATGCGGTTGAATTCGTTGGCTTCTAATCCGCAATAGAGTATGTTCATAGCTTTGTAGTTCTTTGGCACACTGTCCAAGTCAGCTTGTGTGAAGTCAGCTTCCTTCTTTGGGACTTGGACACCTTCAACCATCGTAGTTGGGACTTTGGGGCCATTCTGAATGATACTCCATAGTCTCATGTCCTGATCAATAATGAACATATGCATGATTGCTCTCCAATGGGCAAAGTTGTTGCCACATAAGAGTGGTGGTCGCGATGAGGATCTTCCTTGAGAAAATCCTCCATCACCTACAGGATTCATCATTAGTCTCACTGATGGTTAAATCAATATACGTAAGTCTAGCTCTGATACCAATTGAAGAACCGGTAGGTGAATTAAAGGATAAACGATACTCTAGAAGGGGGGTTGAATACAGTATGGGAACTTTTCGCAAAACCAATCTCAAGGCCTTGAAACCAATTTCAAGGGCCTTGATGTCGATCTGAGCTCTTTGTGATAAACTCTGATTTCAAGGGCTTTGAAAAAACCTTCAAGGGCATTGACTTTGTACTCCTGCAAAACAAAGTTAGTCACAATAAAGCAAGATAAAATGCGGAATGTAAAAGATCGACACGAGGATATGTTTACGAAGTTCGGCTCAAATAGCCTATTTTCCGTCCCAAGGTATAGCCTTAGGATATTATCAGCTTCAAAGAGTCCTAGATACAAACTAGAAGAAATCTCCTTCTTCCCTCACTGTAGCCAATGCTACGATCTAGCTCCAACTCTTCACCTTGCTATTATAGCCTAGTTACTTCGCAGAGTAACACACACTTGAGTATAACACTCTTTCGATATACCAATGGAGCTCTCGAGTTTATCTCTCTCTAGGGAATAAAGCTTTTTAGAGAAAGAGATAAAGAAAAACTATTTGATCAAATGAAGATGTTTTGGATCGTTTGAAGACTATTGATGTTTCCTTGTAAGCTTATGTACTTTGTTCTTCAATCTCCATCTTCATTTATAGCCTTCTATGGAGAGGTCTTATAGTTGTTGGAAAGATGACCGTTTGAAGATGATTCTTCTTCTCCATGAAGATCGCTTCTTGGTTGAGATGAGATAGACGTGGTGGATCTTCATCTCCTGAGAACATGTTGATCTCTTGGCTCCTTAATCTTCTCGTATTTGTTGTGAAGATATCAAATTTCAGAGGAGAGAATCTTCGTACTTTCAGTTGAGGATCTTTGTAAGATCTTTATTGGCCGGTTGCATATCTTCTTGTTGAGCAAATCTTTCCTAGAAGATCTCCTTTAGTGATTTAAATTCCTTTAGTGTGCAGCCTTGACTTCTTTGTTCCCTTGAAATGAATTTCAAGGCCTCCGTCTTAACCACTCTAAACTTCTTGTCTTTCCTTGCATTCGATTTCAAGATCTTCCAAGGTCCTTTGACGTGTCTTTCAAAACCTGCATTTATTCAATACAAACTACCAAACCAAACCAAATAACTCGAAATATAATCAATAAATTGTTAGTGTATAAAACTACTTCATTTGTGTTTAAGTCTTCCATCATCAACACCTGTACAACTTTATAATCAAGGTGGAGTCTTCAGATAGGTTTCAACTTAGCATGATACTAATTATCAACAAACTTAGACAACAAGAAAAGAACCACGTATCGATACTCGGTACTTTCTGAAAGCATCACGTAATCGCGGATCAAGAAGGCGCGATCGCAGAAGGAAAGAAGTCGGAGCGGCTGTAAGACCAAGAGGGTGCACCCGCGGCCAGGAGGTGATGCACCCGCGGCCAGGCGCACCCGCGGCCAGGAGATGGCGTACCCGCGGCTCGCAGCCAGGCACACCAGTGGCTAAGGCTAAGCACGATTGCGGCTGCGAACCTGCTTCTGCATGCGAGGCTCGTCTGTGTGTTGTAACAATCCATAGACTTCAGTGAGGTTTGGTCCGTCTGGTTTGCTCGATCCAAGTAAGGTCCCCTGCTGCATTGGTTGATGTCTCAAGTCTGGAGAAGCCGGTGCAGTAGGCTCGTCTCAATAACACGCATGAAGGGCGGTGAGCGGACCTTCTTTCATTCGTTGGTGTCACGGCAAGGAAGGTCGAGACCGGGGAGACCATTGGTTTTTCGTGAGGCATGGATAGGAATGTCATCGGTTGTTGCTCGTCTCAGAAGAATGTCGCTGGTTTGCCAGAAGGAGAAAGGAGGAGGTAGGAGATGGAACGTCGTTGGTGTCACGGCAAGAACTAGGGTTTCATGTGAAGAAGGGAGGGACAAAGGAGAAGAGGAAGAAGGTTGTGGATGTAACGTAAGTTGCCGCTTCTCTTCCCGGGCCCTGATGGCATAAGATAATGGGCCCGGATGGCCCATCTCAAAGGTTAAACTTGTTCTAATGGTTAAGGGAAGAAAATATAACTCGATAGGTATATTTTATGGGGAAAAACCTAACATAAAAATAACAAGAGGGTGCAGACAACCGAAGAAACAAATACAGAGTATCATATCACATGATAAAACGATGGAAGGAAGGTCCAACCGGTCAAAATCCGGTTGTCTCAGAGCTCCTCGAAAATAAAATTTTCGGGTATTACAATATATATATATATATATATATATATATATATATATATATATATATATATATATATATATATATATATATATATATATATATATATATATATATATATATATTTGAAGCTAAAATATGAAGTTTTTAAATTTTGGTAGAACGGACCTAAATGCTTAAGTTTCAGACCGGTCTAAGTCCAGTAAAATAAAATCGGCCCGGTCCGAAAATGAACGTATCTACTGAAGTATGATTCACCCATATTGAACTATTTTGTTCGATTGTTAGCAAAAAAAAAAAAAAACTATTTTTGTTCAATTTAAAGATTTGTTACATCTTATTTATAGTTATGTAAAATAGTACATTAATATTTTAATGAGTTTGTAATTGGTTTACAAATATCAAAAGGTTAGTGCCTCAAGTATTTAACATAAAGGTATTTTTCGAGATTGCTATTTGTACCCACCTTTTCATGCTAAATGTACCCATACTACGCGTACGCGTAGTAAATGGGTCATTTTCTGCATGAAAAAAAAAAGAAAGGAAAGAAAGTAACTACGCGTTCGCAACGCGTACGCGTAGTTACTTTCTGACGTTTGAATTTAGGAAAGTAACTACGCGTACGTGTTCGCAACGCGTACGCGTAGTTTGTTTCGCTTCCACAATGCGAACGCGCAGCTTCTTCTTCCCATTTCCACAAAATTTTCTTTCTTTTCCTCTCGCCGGCGATTTTATTTGCAACCGACGAACCACCACATCACCACCAGCCATGGTCAGAACAAGGGGAAGAGACGGAGGTGTAGTCCGTGGTAGCCGCTCCGGTAACGGCGGAGGCAGAGGTGACTCCTCCGGCAGCTTTTCCGGCGAGGTCGGTCCGGGACGTGCCATTTCCGAGACGGATGTTGGGCGAGGACGGGGCGCACGTGGAGGGCGCTTAGGGCGAGCTGTAGTCCGAGGTTGCCCGACATCTCGCGCTTCTAGCGAGGTTGGGGTACGTATTTATTAATTTATTTATTATATTAGTTGTTAATTAGTTATTAAATTTCAATTTAATTAATGTGTTAATTACTGATTTGGTGGACTATTAATCGATAATTAATAAAATTTATTGGAAAGTAATTAATAGTGGACAATTAGCTGATAATTAGTTTAATAAGTAAGTAAATTAGTTTGTAATTTGGTAATTAGAACACAATTAGTTAATGATTAGTTGATTATTATGTTATTAGTCGAAAATTAGTTTAGTAATTAATGAAGTTAGTTGTATATTGGTTAATTAGTGGACAATTTGTTACCAATTAGTCGACTAATACTTAATTATCGATAATTAGTTGTTAATTATTGAAATTAATTGCGAAATAGGTAATTAGTAAGCAACTAATTTAATATTAAGTTAGAGATTAGTGGATTAGTCGCTAATTAGTTGTTAATTATTGAAATTAATTGTTATATAGGTAAGTAGACAAGTAGTTAATTGGTTAATTACTATGCAATTAGGTTCCGGTTACTCGATTACTATGCATTTACTCCATAATTAGTCAATAGTTAATGCAATTACTTGTTAATTGGTTAATTATTGAGCAATTAGGTTCCGATTACTCGATTAGTAGTTCAATTACTCCATAATTAGTCAACAGTTAATGCAATTACTTGTTAATTTGTTAATTATTGACTAATTAGGTTCCGATTACTCGATTACTATGCAATCAGGTTTCGATTACTCGATTAGTAGTTCAATTACTCCATAATTAGTCAATAGTTAATGCAATTACTTGTTAATTTGTTAATTATTATGCAATTATGTAGGTTGCCGAGACTAGTACTCGTCCATGGGCCGCTACGGTTTCGAAGCCGTAAGCGGCGTATGATTGAGATGGGAGTAGCGCACCCTGATGACGTCCCCGAGGATCCTCATGAGGAGGAGAGAGTTGAGGAGGAGCATATAGAGGAGTGGATGGACATGTTATTTGGTTCATCCGACGTATCTGGCGGCCACATGTTACCCGAGACAGATGTGGATGCTTATGTTATGGAGTTGCATGAGTCGTTGGACCGCCGATCAGCTACACCCGCTCATTCAGAGAGCTCAGCCGCCGGGAGTAGGAGACTCGGTCAGGAGGGTGGACCACCACCACCACCACCACCACCACCACCACCTCCTCCTCCTGAGGTTGTAGATGACGTTGTTGGCTATCCTGGAGGTCCCGCTATACGGGATCTCCTTGTCTGTTATGAGAGTCACGTCGCTCGCGACCTATGGGTTGGTCAGGTATGGATTTAAATTTCGATTAGCTTTTTATATTTCATTAAATTCAAACGTGTTACTTACGTTTAAATGATATTTTCATAACAGGATAGAGGTGTTTTACGAGTCTATCGGCTAGGTGCCACGGTCAGTGGCTTACGTAGCCTTGCTGATCGATTTCCAGAGTCGGAGTGGATGATACTGGTTAGGGGAGTGGACTACACGGCCTTCTAGAGATGCAGTGGGGCGGTGTCGACCATGGGCTTGCATCTGCCTTTGTTGAGAGGTGGTATCCAGAGACTTTCGGATTTCACTTCCCATGGGGACAGATCTCTATCACCCTCCACGACATATATCACCTCTTAGGATTTCGCATTGACGGAGACGAGGTTGTCGGCGCCAGGGATGACACACTCTTAACCTCCATGTTCGGCTTCCCGCCGTTGGAGGTGAAGGCCACCGTGAAGGCGGGTGGGTGGCCTTCTTCTCATCTCATATCTACACTGAGGACTATGGCTGAGTCCCTAGAGGCTAGGTAGGAGGATATAGCCACCGGATTTCTTGCTCTTCTCATTGGCTCCACCCTGTTCATTGACAAGACCACGAACAGGGTGAAGTCTTATCTTTTGAGCGTCTGTCGCGACCCCACCACCATGGCGTCCCGTGCTTGGGGGACTGCTACATTGGCATATCTATACAGACAGCTCGGCGAGTCTTCTAGGAGGGAGGTTCATACATTAGCCGGTTGTTCCCTTCTTTTAGAGGTATGCAATGAATTATATTTTTTTTGTTTACAATCTTTTAATTAATATATTAATATGAAAGTGATATCTTTTGTGCAGTCTTGGATTCACGCTTATTTTCATCACTTCCGACCTAGAGACCATATTGACCCTCTTAGGCAGAGAGAGGGGAGACATGCACAGAGGTCAGAGAGGGCACCTACTGGACATGTGGAGATATCGGCCCTTCTGGGATTTAGGGCGCAGTTGTCGAGGTGCAGGATGGACGAGGTAATTCTCTTTCAATTAGGCAACACTTTTTGAATTAGAATTGTGAAATGACTTTTTATGTTTGTTGTAGGTCACGTGGATGCCGTGGGGTTTGCTTGACGGCTTTCAGACTGGACAGGTGCGCGTATCAGCCTATTTGGGGGTGATACGCTTCTGTTGGGTGGAGGAGCCATATCACCCCCAGTTTCTGCTATGCCAGTTTGGGCGTGTACAGGTTGTCCCTCCGCTTCTTCATACCGTTCCTCCAGGGTATGTCATTCGCCCCTTCGTGATGAAGAGGCCATTGAGGATAGGGAAATATGAGTTGTTGTTTTCCCCTGAGGCATGGCATTTGTGGGCGACGTGGGACCAGCATCTATACGACATACACAGCGTCCCAGCAGTTGTCGACCCATGGCACATGGATGAGTACTTCTTGGATTGGTTCTTACCACGTACTCACCCATACCTGCAGCCACCTCCAGATGGTGCACCACCACCGCCTGCACATCCAGTTGCACCAGTTGTACTTTTAGACCGGGTAAGTGTCTACTAATTGTCACTTTGAAGTTCATCTTCTTTAAGGTTTAATTTAGTAATTAAAGTGTTTTTTGTTCTGCAGCGCGTACATATAGCTGTAGGTATGGTTCGAGAGGCTTTGGCTCATGGTCCTCCGTATGAGACTTCTTTTCTTCGCCGTCTACTAGATGTTCTAGGAGGAGAAGAGGTACCAGAGGCGCCACCTCCTGTTAGGGCATCACAGCGACAGGATTAGACACTTATGTTATTACTTTGACTTGTATTATTGCAAACCCCAAGGTATATTACTTTGCTTGTTTCATTTTATTACTTATTATGTGTGATTTGTTTTGAAAACATCATAACCTCAATTCGAAAACATCATAACCTCAATTCAAAATCACAATTCATAACCTCATTTCGAAATCACAATATTTTTCTGCATTCTTGTTACCTTGTTAGTGTTACATTGCCGCTTCCAGTGCTTTAATATGTGCATACACAATATTTTCCAATCTGGTTATCCGTGCCTCCAAGTCAAAACCCGAATCCTTAGTTCTTTCATTTGTAGAACTCTTACGGTCACAGCTTGTAGCAACCTCAACTTGGGGAAATGATCTCTCACCTCCAAGTAAATCTGTCCTAACCTCCGTACCTTGGATTTCATCGTGTTTGGTATCTGTAACTTCACCTTCTTTCGTTTCGTGGGGTGATTCCTTGATATAATCCATTGCTTCACTGGATTCACCATCAGAGAGTACATAGATCACATTTGAACGTTGTTGTTGTACTAATTGTTCGTCGTCATTCTTGCCATCTTCTTTTGCTACATCTGGTAATCCAACTGTTGCCGGAAATGACTGTGTTGACCCAGTTTCCAAAACAGGAACATAATTAGAATCGGATTCACATTCAGATTCACATTCACATTCACATTCACATTCAGATAGAGCTATGGCTTCAGTTCGGGGAGGGAATCCCGGTGGACCACAATCAACAACGTTTTCTGCCTTCAGTTTCTTTACATGTGATCTTGTAGAGCATCTTTGTTGCTCCTTTTCTTTATTAACAGATGACTGAAATGCAGGACACACCTTCACATCATCATATGTATTCTGTTCCAACCCGAACTGCCTTGCTACACGTTCAGGCTGATATCTTTCAATGCAAGAATCAAATCCTACGAGATTACTTGCCTTTGTAAATTGATCAAAAGCCTGAAGATCTTTTCCTTCACAGTTAACAAACGAGCCATAAGGGCACCACAAGAAATCCCTTATTTAAATTTAACCTACTTTTCATTTTTTTGTAATATCACTTTTTTTTCCTCTATCATTTAATAAGAACAAAACTCAAAGTTTTTTAAAGAAAGTTATATATATATATTTTATGATTGCTTTTGCTTAAGATAGCTAATGCAATAATGTTTTTATTTTTAAAGAATGTGATATATATCAAGAGAGTAACCATGATCACTAATTCATTTGTGTTTCGATAAAAATTCAAAAGGTGTGAAGAATATAAGGTGGAAGAGTGTTTACCATTTTTTTGTTTTGCAAATCTTTTTTTCCTTCTAAAATCTGTTTTTAGTCTTCTTTCTTGTTTACCATTTGTGATTTTCTAAAGATTAGATACTTAAATCGCTTTTAGTTTTGTTTTAACTCCTTTCGATATAACTGTTTATGGCTGTGTAATGGTAGGTTTAAACTCCTTCTTGGATTATTGTAATTTTATTTTTGTTTACAAGATTTCGCTTTTTGTTAGATCTAAATCCCTAACCTCATCTTTTAGCTAGTTTTTGTTCTTCTTACACATGTTTTTTTTCCAAGGTTTATTCATAATCTCAATTCGAAATCACAATTCGAAATCACAATCCATAACACAAGTCTTGTTACATGAAAAAACGGACAATTACACTTTCAATTCCAAATAAACTTCTAACTAGGAATCCGCCTCTACTTCTCTCTGAAGCAGTCTTCTGTATCTCGCTATTCTCGGTCATATATGTGGGCGAAGCTGTCAACTGAAGCATCGTGATCTCGCATCCAATCATGACATATCGGGGGCAATGGAGCGTTTTGATGCAACCAAATCTGTTTTCATAATACAAGGGCAAGTTAGTTAAACATCTTTTGCGTTATAAACGTATTAATAAGTACGTTAGAATTAAATCGACTTACCGGAACGTAGTGATTATCATTAAGTACAGCATATGCTTGCACTTCTGTTGGAGGTTCTTGTTCTTCTTCAGAATGGGCAATCAAGGGCAAGCAAGTGTATGAGTCCAACATAGAAAAGACGACAAGGGACACCCGAAACAAAGTGGCGTAAGCGAGAGTACAAGTAGGAACCTCCATCCAGAACTGTGATGTGCAAGGTGCGGGGTTAAGGTAGTTAACGTTGTCAATCATTTCTTCGAGCTCATCATCGCCATGTATTCCGGAGTATACATGCATGTGTCTACTCAACTCCCAAGCTATCTCTCTCCGGACACGAATGTACTCATCTGGACGGTAACCCAATAACGCACCAAGTGATCGATATCCGCAATGTCCATCGCCCGGAACATCTATCACACGATCAACGTAAGATAACATAAATGCTAGGATATTCCGATAACCCCAGTTGAATCCTCGGACCACAAGTTCAGATGGCTCATTTGGAACGGTCGTCTCAGACTCCGGGATGGTACTAGGCTCGCCTGTGGTGTCAGCTCGTCCTCGAACTTTTCCTCTCGAACTTTGGGATGACTTCCTCATCTGTGACTCCTTATCAGCTCGAGCATGCTCAAATCCAGATGGCACTCGACGTTGCTTGTTTCCCTTCTCATAAGGATGTGAAATTCTCGGCTCCCAAGCAACTGACTCCGTCGGATACAACACAGTTGCCGCATAAGCCCCAAACTTGTCCACAATGTCTTGGCTCAACCTGCCCTCCCTGTGCATGGCCATAAAAGATGCCAAAGTAATATCCCCCATCGACAAAGGAATAGCATCGAGTTCTTCCACTTCTTCGGTGACCTCATGCCACACAACCTGCCTCCAGAAGGGATGTATTGCAGTCAAAAACATAGGTCTGTTTTCCCCGAGAGCTGCTGCAAACTCATGCACGCACGGGATCCCATATGATTGCCTCCAATACCAGTCGTCACATGTAGCATCAAATGTCCCTTGGCGCGCTAATTTGCAATTCTCGATCAAGTACTTCATGCAGTTGTTTGACACCTTTCGTATAAGAAATGTAAACATAGGGTCTTCTTGGATGCCTACGATAGCGTGAGTACGTGACTTTTCTATGGTACCCTGAATCTCATCAATCTGATCTCCTATCATTCTACGGATGGCCTTGATGAGAGTATCGAATCCACAACGAGTAGACTTAAGAGTTCTCTTCAGCACCGAATGAGCACCCTCAGCCCTAAGATTAGAACATAATTTAAAATTAAACATAGATCATTATTAGTACACTTATCAATAAAAGATGTAATGATTATTTGTCTAACCTTCCTGTCGTCCTTGATCCGAGATGGAGGTAGTGATCGGTCCAACAACAAACAATAGCTTCCTTGTACTTGTCCAACCATGTCTTCTCGAGGTACTCCATCAAATGATACTTGTCCATCCAACTATCCCTCATATGCAAGAGTCTCGCCTCATAAGCCGCAATAGTAGTCGATTCAAACAACTCATGACAATCTCTCATGAATTTTGCTTGGATGGATGGCGAATGTGACTTCCACCAACTATTTGATTTGATGTTTCGATACACATGCCACTCACACAAAATATGTTTGGCATCTGCGAAGACTCTAGGCATTGCTTTTATGAGACCTAATTCCCTGTCCGTCACTATCACTTCCGGATTCTTTCCGTTGAATAACAAGGCAATGCGTTCCAAAGCCCACTCGTAATGACCCGTCGTCTCCCTTTTCATTAACAAAACGCAACGGGAAAAGTTTGTTGTGTGCTGGTCAATCCGACGATCTCCAATAACGGCATGTCATATCTTCAAAATATAATGTATGAGATTTTGTAATTAAAAAGAGGTTAATATAAACAAATAATATAAATTACATAATAACCTGTTCGTCTTGTATGTAGCAACCATGATGACAACGTATGGAAACATGGCAACCCAACGCTTTGACTCGGGATGGGCTAGGAATAAGTCACTCACCACCTCTCCTCCTTCAATGGTTTCCATCCTAATATCCCAAGAGTAATCCTTCTCTTTCAAGAATTTCAACGCTTCTTGAATTACCGTTCGATCTCCCATCGCTTCCAACCTAATTTAATTCCGAGCGTTTGAAACTTGCTTCCTAGAAGTGACCATCTTATCGGGATCTTCAAAATCACTCTTTAACAAACGAACAATTTCTCTCGGAGGCATTCCCGCTTCGGTGTATATTTGGACTCGTTTCATTTGTGCCTTCGTCAACCGTCCAGCAAAAGCATGACCTACCAACTTCTTCGGAAGAGGATGATTGTGAATTCCGTGAACATTCCTCACACCCCAAAGACCCCTTTGTACCTCATCAACGTGTAAGCGAAAATTACAATCGAACTTCTTCGTTTTGCATACCCTCAAGCCCTTTGCCTCACTCTTGCGGACTCCGTGATGCTCACACACAAATATCACCTTTCCAAAACGACGATCATCCGACTTGTATGACTTTAGTTTGATGAGAACCATATTTCTACTTCCACCTCTCTCAAGAACCCACACAACTAACGAGTCCGTATCCGTCCATATCCGATGGTCCACGAACAAACTTGTATAGTCATAATCATCGGGAATAACAGCAGCCTACAATAATTATTCACTAATTAACGACTAATTGATAACTAATTTCATAAATTAACAACTAATTGTCTACTAAATCATTAATTAACGAGTAATTGTTTACTACTTCTCCGCTAATTCACGACTATTTTTCTACTATTTTTTAACCAATTAACAAGTAATTTCTTCAATTAAAGACATATTAAATTAATTATTGACTAAGTAAACACTAATTAATAACTAATGTAATTAACTAAGAACTAATTGTCTACTAAATCATTAATTAACGACTAATTGACTAAGCATATAGGATGACATTAACTAATTTATTTGATTAACGACTAATTGTCTATTAAAACATTAAATATTCACTAAAATACCTTAAACAAACAAAATGAAAATACTAACCTCAACAACCGAATATGGATCATAATTGCTAAGCATTGCGGGGTTGAACAATCCCTCCTCACCACCAGCGATATCAACACCGTCATCTTCATCGTCGGCGCGAAATTCCTCTTCTCCATCGTCGGAATTCATCTTCGAATGAGATTTTCTTGCGAAACAATGGTATGAAATGAGTTTTTATGGAATGATTATGTACGAGTTCGGTCGAATACATAATATTTATACTAGTTATTAGGATACATGACCGTTGGATAACGACTAATTAACAATGCTACGCGTACGCGTTGCGTACGCGTAGCATTGACGCTCAGCAAGCAGGTTGCTACGCGTACGCAACGCGTACGCGTAGCAACCTGTAATACTACGGTTACGAATTGCGTAGCCGTAGTCACTTCCCTTTAAATTTTGCGAACGATTTCATCTCCTCACTACGCTTACGTAATGCGTACGCGTAATTGTGGTACATTTAGCAACAAAATGTGGGTACGAATAGCACGAACCGGTATTTTTATGTAATTTGGATGGTTTTCTGAAACTCCTTTAATCGAACACAGATTTTTGTGCATTTGTATTGTTGATTGATTGAGATTCGTCAGGTTTTTTAGAACGACGTAACGTTACCAAAACTGTAAATAGTGACATTAAAAGAGTTGAGTAGATAACACAAGCCGGGTTCAACAACTTTGACATTACATATTTGTAATCAGTGATAGGACTTATGAGTAAGGTCACATGTTTAGTTATATATATATATATATATATATATATATATATATATATATATATATATATATATATATATATATATATATATATACACACACACACGTGATATTAAGTAAATTGTATATTCCAAAGTATCAATTGGGTGATGTATCACTAAACTGAACTAATAGTTTAGGCATAAGTCTTTATGGCATGTATTCATACAAATGCCTAGCTATATTTTTCAAAATTTCAAATGGTGATTATGCGATGAAAGAAGATAGGTGAAAATTGAACATGATTATTTAAAGGTAATTAGAAATTGTATATATCTTATTGGCCCGATTATTGATGGTGCTAAAACCTATCGGCAAAAAATTGGTCATTTATATTAAATCAAGTGTCGAATTTAATAATTAATAATCATTCTAAGTAAAAGGAGATTGAGAAAGGGGAGAAGAAAACAATACATTTTTTTGAAAACTATAATAAGAAAAACAAGGAAAATCAATGATTTTTGTTGGCATATAATAGAGGAAGACTGTCTAAGGAAACAAAAATGACCAGTATAATGGATTAAAGGCAAACCACATATATGAATATCACGAACATTGATAGAATGTTGTGAGTAACCATCAAATATGGTATTTGCTACAAACAAACAAAGAACGTGTTTACCGATTTGAGTTTTTCTCACAATTGTATGAAGTATAAAGAAAACCCTTTAAGCACTTGAGAATCCAGAAAATACCAAGAAAAGTCTCGCTTTTGGCTTATGAGCTAAGAAAGGTACAAAGATCGAAACTTTCTATGATAGTTAGATATCCTCGATGTAAAAGGTTGGATCTAATCCCTTAAAACAAATTCATTTTAATCTTTCCAATAAAACAACCTCGTTGAGCGTATCGTAAGCGTTTATCTAAAATTCTTCATAAATGTCACTTCTTTCGAAGGTAAATAAAAGATGAGGACGAAGTACTTTGAAAAGAAGAAAATTTACAATCTCAATTCAATAGTTCATAGATTCAATAATAAATCAAATCATTATAGGGATCATTCAATCCTTTAATCAAGGGGATATTATCTAGATATGATTGATTATAAAATAAAATTTATCATGTATAAAATATGCATAGACAAACTCACAATTTTTTGGTTTCATCACAACGAGGCGAACCTTCACAAGAATTGAAATCTACTCTAAAGCTAATTAATGGTTGCTGGATTTATAGTTTTGGAGCATTGGTGCATATCAAAACTAGGGCAGATACATGTGTTTCTATAAGGGTTCGAGATCGGAGATGTCAGGGTCACAAAATATACCTTCAAAGATAAGAACAAAATATATGATCTCGGATAAACAGCGAATTCGAGACGGCTTGGAGACGGCATGGGGATGGGGATGGTAAGTGAGATGGCTTGTGATGTCGTCTAATAACTTGTCTTGATGTGGTTTGGGTCATATCTTGGGTTGCTTTAGTACTGGTTTGAACGATGTGGGGATGAGCACAAGACGGCCATGAAATGGCTTAGGAGGTCATCTGGATGCCGTTTTAAGACCGTTTGGAAAGTGGTCTTACTTCGAACGTTGTTGCGATCTTCGATCATGTATTAAAGGCTTCTTAGGTATTTTGTGTTCCTTGATTCATTCCTCGGTCATGTATTATGCTTATTTGTGGCTTTGATTTCACGGAGGAATGAATACTTCGTATTTCGTACCAATTGATGCCAAAATTGGTCTTAAATGTCTAAAATACAAAATAACCAAGGTAGACACTGAAATAGGAAAAAAGAAAGTTTTCTATACTAGAAGTGAAGTATAAGAGAACATATGATGTAAGAAATGCATGATTCTAAAGGTTATATGAAGTTACAATTGAAACTCATCAGTTATGCGTTAATCACAAATGCTTAGCTATATAAGGAAATTTACATAATTTCACCATCTTTCTTTCTGTAATATCCAAAAATTCAATTTCGAGTATTTTCGAGTTGAACCGGACTTCGACCAATTCGATCATTGTACATGATAATTATTATCATGAGTCTAGATAACTATCATCATTTTTATGTGAGATTATTACCCATATAATTTATACTTATTCCTCTTATTGCTTCTTTAAACATTTGAAGATATGGGCCCATCAAGACAAGCCATCCGGGCCATCAAAGGAAGCCAGCTAGCCCATTAAAAACAGGCCAGCTGGGCCCGTTAACCTTAGCAGCCCCTTTGTAATGTTTTCCTACGTGAATCAGCTAGCCCATTAAAATCCCATAGCGTTCTTCTTTAGCCTCCCTCACAAACTACTCTGTCACAAGCAACAACTCACCGTCATCGTCATGCCTCGCCGAAAAACAGGCACGTCTTCTCAGTCTCAGCCTGCCTCCTTCGGTCCCTGTCGGTTCTTGAAGTAACGAGCATGCCTCCCTGATCTCCAGTCTCGAACAGATACGCCCTCTAGAAGGCAAGCCGACACCAGTCGACCTCCCCTTTCTGCACACCGGCGCCGACGACTGCGAGTAAGGCCATAGTCGATCCTGCCTTTTGGTGGTTCCTCCCTCCAGGCGTAGCAGCGAGCCGAGCCTTCTTGTTATCGGCCATCGGAGAGCAGGAGTAGGTGCACACAGCCGGGGAGTCGTCGTCCTCTCGCCTTCACCGACTGCAGCCGCCGGGTAAACTTCTTCCTCTTCCTTCGTGATGTAAGGTTGAAGATGATAGCCATGTTACTGGTTTGGCAATTACGGGTTTCGAACTTGTGACCCTTAGGTAGATTTAGTAGCAGGATAACGCTGGCAGGGAGTATCGACACTAGACCTTGTGCAATTCCTTTTATTTTTCCAGAATTATACGTTTAAACTGCTGACTTTGAGGATTAACTTTGATTCTTTAGAATGACCATCCACCGTTAAAACATGAAAACTATGTCCGAAGTAGGGTAGAAATACAAATGGGTATAGAGTTAGATTTTTGGTTAAGTGTGGGTTTATAGGTCTCTAAGACCTTTGGCTTTGGGCATAGTTTTCATGTTTGATTATTTTGGATTGTTGTTGTTCTAGGGGAGGTATTCGAGACTTGTTAGATTGTTTCAGGGTTTCCGGGCCGAGGGTAAAATCGTCTTTGTACACCAATGAAGTTATTTTGGGTTCTTCTTTTAGATTGTCCGGCTAGCTCAGAAGTGGAAACTTCTAAGGATTCGTTTGGTACGATTCCCATGGAATCAAGAATCGGAATCAGAATGAGTCATACCAATACCTCGTGTTTGTTAAGGCTTGAAATCGAAATGAGAATGATTCCATAGAATGGTCATTCCAACTTTATAGAAGAAGTTGATTTCACAAATGAAAGGTGGTATCCCATTCCAACATAAACTCATGTTAAATTTAAAACTACATTTATATATTTTTATTATATAAATATACTTTCTTATTTAGTTTTACAAAATAAAATTAATATTTTTTATAAAAATTTTTTTATTGTCCATCAATTAATTAAAATTATATAATTATTTTGTAGAAAAACAAGATTTTGCCAAAAAAAAGTTTTTTTTACCTATAATACGAATAATTCACTCAAGATGTAATGTAACCGAAAAATGCTCGAAAATAATATAATTTGTTCGAGTATAACAAATATATTTGATAGAAGAAATATATACCTATTTATTTGGGTTGACGATTGTTGATCGTTAGTCTTTATTTTTCTTAAATGTTGTTTAAAAAATAACTTATATTTACATTATATACATTCACACCTACATCATCAAATATGATATGATTTCTCGTTTCATAACTTATATAAAGTCAAAAACATGTGTCAAAAATATTTGATTACAAATCCATACCAAACACCAAGTATAGGAATGACTTATTCCAATTTCTTATTCCATACCGATTCCTGATTTCAACCTCATTCCTACAGTCATACCAAACGAGCCCTAAGAGTGTGGATATGAAATTGACCCATGTTTTCTTGTTATAACCAAGTGGTTGAGTTGTTGTTCTTGCGGCATCGAGTAGTAGCATTGTTTCGGGATTTTGACTTGATTCAAGTAAGTCCCCATGTAAGACCCCAGTTTTGCCTTCACCGCCCCTGCGGTGAAAAACGCCGCCCCAGCGGCCTTCTGTGTCTGTCACCGCCCCCGCGGTGAAAAGGGTCCGCCCCTACAGCTATTATCTTTCTTCCATAGATAGAATATCCGATTTTCTATCTTATGGGTCGGCTTCCTTATCTTCTTCCAAACCCTAGAACGTCATTTCCATCTATCTTTCCAGCCCTCTTCTATATATTCCCGTCTTTTCTTCTTTTTCCCATTTCTTGCTTACGTTTCTTCAACCCTCGAGTGTTGCAACACTTGCTACCTGTGATCTTGCTGAACGTGTAAGTTCTTTCTCCCTTGTACTGAATCACATTCATGTGTTGATGCACCTTGCTTCCCTTCTGTTTCGTTTCTCCCTTCGTTTCTCTTTTCTTCTTCTCTAAGAATCAAGTTTGATCTTTAATTCTTGTGGAGCGTTCCGTTGATGGTCTTTTGACGTTCACAGGCTCCCTTGGTTGAGTTGTGAAATGTGAAAGTGTTGGAAGAGCAAGTCTTGGCCTTGTCGTGGTTCTGTTGTCATCGAAGAAGTCGACAGTGCTTCTGCACCAAAATCCGCCCCCGCGCCTCTGCAGTGCCACCCCTGCGGATTTCCCCTGCTGTCGCCCCTACGCTTTTGTCCAGCCGCCCCTGCGGTTTCTTCTGCAGTAACTCCCGTTCTTGTGAGTTGTTTCCTTCCTTGCTTTCCTCGTTCCTTTCCTTGACTCTTCTGGTTGTTGTTGACCCTTAGTGTTTTGTAAGACTAGGGTTTGTGATCCTACCTTGTGTAGATCTCTTAGAGATCATGGAGACTAGAAGTTATAGACTTCTAGCAATCGTTTCGGTTCTTGATTCGTGATGCCTTGTTGAGCAATCTTCCCTTGCCTCCTTTCTTGAGGATTTCTGATTCGTTCGCTGAACGTTTGCTGAGTGTTAGATTACCTTCGAGTGAGGTAACTCCCTTGGACTTAGCTTCATTCCGCGTATTGGTTTGATTATATTGGCTTGTTTGTGTTGTTTATTATGTTATAACTGATAACTGGAATATGATTGACCTTGTTATATCTTAGTTGGCCCAAGTGTATATAACCGGGCGGTTACCGCTTGTTCAATTCAGAATGGGGAAACTGGGAGGTGCTCTCGCGACCAGTCCAACATGTGATGGAAGGATGCATACATTATATTCCTGTTGGTGAAAGGGGACAGAGGCGAGATCGTAGCGATACTCATGTAACAACCATAAGTTGAATTAGTAATTAGATGACATAATGAAAGATAATAACCGGCTATGTGTGAACATGTTGATGTGTTCACTTTACCTTATGTGTGTTTGTGTATTTACTGTCTTTTTGATATCTAGAATTTTAGCTAACGGTTTGTACCGATGTTATAGACGTTCCACAGGTTCAGGATGCTGCTGAATGATCTGGATGGTGTGATCAGTCGGGGTTCCCATACATTATAGGACGGGATCGGGTTTATGTTTATGTTGTTGCTTTCTATTTTGTTTTGAACTCGGTTGCAAGTCTTTTACGCTTCCCTTTGTTTAAACCTTTGGTTTTATATTGAGTTTTGATTTTCATTTATCTGTGTCTTGTTGTAAGATCCGTTGTGATGTTGCTACTCTGAGGGCCGGGACCCATTGTGAGGTCCTAGCCCGTAACGCTTCGAGTTCCCAAAATTTGGGGTGTTACACCTCCAGACTTACTTAGCTAGCTTCTGCGTATTAGTTGGACGTGTATTGGTGGTGTGTGTTTATTTATTTATCGTTATAACCTAAACCGGACTAGGACGACCCATATGTATATTAATTGGCCCAAGTGCAATAAAACCGGGTGGTGACCAATTCTACAAGAGACTGGGAGGTGCTCTGCGACTATTCCAATGGGTACACGGTGAGATGCATTGGATCCATTCCAGTTAATACAAGAGGACAGAGATGAGTTTCGAGAGATTCTCGTGCCACAAAATAAGTTGAACTAGTAATTGAATAACTAAATAAAAGATAATAACCAGATTGTGTGCTAGCATGCTATGCGTTTATATTTCCTTACGTGTGTTTCTGCCTTTATTGCTATTCTAATATTTGAAATATTAGCTAACGGTTTTAAACCGATGTTGTAGATGCCCTGCAGGTTAGAGACACTGCCGAGTGATCCGGAAGGAGTGGTGTTCGCTCCAAACGATGTGTGCAAGCTTTAAATTTATAACCCTAGATGTAAGCTTAAAACAAGGATGCGAAACCGTAGTGTACGGGTCAATCGTAGTAAAAAGCAAGAAATTCCAGGGGTCGATCTCAGGGACTTAGTGAAACTAAGCAAATAACGGTGAACTATGTAATTACTAACCACAAAAGCGATTATAACAATCAAAGATGATAAAAAGTCAATTAAGGAAGTATGCAATTCTAGGGATTAAAGCATCTTGTTGTGGTTCCAACTCAAGATCTAAAGATAAAGCGGACAAAGCTGAGATTTTGCATAGGGAAGGTGTTTCTAAAGTGGAATAGATCACCGGGTAAGTCTCACTACTCACTAATTCCAAACCGTAACTCCTATTACCGGGTAAGTCTCAAGGAATTAAGGAAAAGAACTATAACTCAAACCAACACACCACCTAAGGGAATAGAATCAACCTTTACCGGCTAAGTCTCAGGCTAACTCACAAAGATGGAATGAAAGCACACTCAAACCCCAATAAAGGATAAACCTTTATTACCTACACTTATGATCTTGGGTAAACAAATAAAGGAATTACCGGATAAGTCTCATCCTAGGCTTGCATTGAACCAGGAAAGGTGTAATAAGAATAGGATTTGGCAAACTCTAACACTTAACTCTCAGTTTCGGGTCAGATAAGTCACCTTGGTCAGACGAATTCCACCCCGGCCAAGATGTACGTCGACTGAACGAGATGCTTAGGGTTAAGGATAAAGACTCAAACTTTCAGGGTCCTACTGAAACTTAAGATTATTCTATCATTGTTTTACCCACAACCTTCAGCCAATCACCCTAAAATCACACAAGGAAATTAGACACTCATCATCATAAAAGCAATAATCAAGTATAAGGGAAGGAAGTGAATATTTGAACAAGATGAATTTAATGAAAAGACTTCAATAACTGAATCAAATATCACAAACAAAGCGTTTCCTTGGATCACAATCCAACAAGACAATCACAAAAGGGAATCTAAGGGAATCTTACAAAACCCTTCACAAAAGCTATTAAAGCTATGAACTTCCTTCCTTCAATCTTCCTTCAACCTTCGAAAAGGTTCTTCAAATCCCAGCTATGGGGAATGCGGTTTGTCACGCTAAGATTGTGTGATGCGCAAATGGGTTTTAAATTTATACTCGAACTAAATCCTAACTACTTAGCGAAACCCGCAGTGTACGGGACGTATGTAGAAAGATAAGTATTCTGAGGTCGAACACAAAGACTAAGGTGAAATTGATTCAAGTTGTGATTGAGTTTAGCAAAGATCTAAGTCTAAAGAAAAGAAGGAAATAAAGGAAGGAAAAATCTCAATTGTTTTTGGTTGGTTTTGGTGATAAATCAAAGATCTCAATTCATGCAAAGTAAACAATCAAACTAACAAAAATAAGCACAATAGACAACCAAACGAGATAATGATCAAGGAAAGAAAAAGACGGATTCTAGGGGTCGGAAATTCCGGTTATGGCTTCGAACTCAAGTTATCTATTCATTCTTTGGATTTCACTATGATATGTTGGGATTAAGTGTTTCTTAAATTGGGATCAATTACCGGATAGGTCTCATGGTCCAACTAGTCCAAACCTAAGGTTTCATTACCGGTTAGGTCTCTAAGAACCTAAGGTTAGGAATTCTACACAAACCGGAATAATTAATTAGGGATCTAACCTATCCTTACCGGGTAAGTCTTGGAATGGGAAGTCCTAATCAACATTCCTAGCACATCTAATCCAATGGCGGCTTATTAGGCTCACCACTACCTAAGGTTTTGCTATTCTAGATTCTAAGGGCAAGGATTACCGGGTAAGTCTCTCCTAACACTTAGTCACTACACTAGGACACCCTAGGGTAGGTTAAACTCAACAAAAACTTAGGGTTTCAACACTTTATAGATCTAAGGTAAGATCATTCAAACCAGGGAAAATCACGGTTTGTTCTATAGAAACCACGACCGTGGTTCTTCAAGAACTACCCGTGATTTCTAACAGTAACTACGTTCATAAGCAAAAATCATCCAAAGGTAAATCTAAGTCCGTCCTATCATAGTTCTAGCCACAACCATCCTTTCCTTACCCTAAAATCACATCAATTTAGCCTACAACTTTCATAATTGAAATCAAAGCAAGCAAACATAAAATCATAACCTCCATTGCAAGATAATGAAAGAAAAGAGATGAACTATGAACTTCAAGAACAAACAAATCTGAAAATGGAATTAGGACAACTTACAACCCTTCCAAAAGAAGGTTTCAAGGGTTTACAAAGCTCTAGAAATGGAATCCGAAATACAAGAAAGCTATGGTGTGTTCTTCTCTTCTCTTCAATAGAACCTTTCTTCTTCTCTTTGGCACTTTCCTTCCTAGAAAAAATCTTCTTCTTTTGAGAATATATTTGTTAGAGAAATGGATAATGGATGAGCTGCTCCCAAACTACCCCAGCTGCCTCAAACAACCCATCAAGGACCACTTTTATAACAAATTGTGCATGAGCTGGCCATGAGAGTCGTGGCACAGCTGTCACGAGAATCTGGCAAAATCCACGGTCATTTCCACGGCCGTGGTTCTTCAGAGAACCGTGATTTTGTGCAGAAACTTCGCTTTGGATCATTAGGCTGTGGTTTGGTGCATGGCTTGTGTTGGCAAGGTTCCATGAGTCCTCCTCAGCCCTTGGCTTGTGTCCTAACGAGTCTGAGGGTGTGTCAATTAAATGAACGACCCTCAAACGCATCGTTTTAGCTCTAAACTTCCCGAAATACCTACAAAACGCGCACAAGTCCGTGTAGACGTCTATCTCGACAAGATACGTGAATTGGGCGCAAAACGTCTTAAACTAATGCTAGATCATGCATGAATGAGTGAGAATTCTATCTAAATGTACACCTAAAACTATGCTATAAATCGTGTTATCAAAATACCCCATACTTAAGGTTTGCTCGTCCCCGAGCAAATTCCCAACTATAGACTAAGAGATGACATGATTTATGTATGCAGAAAAATGGCAAAATCTTTTTGGTTTTGTGCTTCTACTATTGGATCACCTTCATAGTCATGATCAATGGCAATTTGATAAGCAATTATGTATCAAACAAGAAACGCATGGAAAGACAATTGTACTTAACTCAAATCATGCATGAAATGTGAGGATG
This sequence comes from Fagopyrum esculentum, assembly GCA_033239045.1. Lineage (NCBI taxonomy): Eukaryota > Viridiplantae > Streptophyta > Magnoliopsida > Caryophyllales > Polygonaceae > Fagopyrum > Fagopyrum esculentum. The sequence goes on along the minus strand of BSUD01000001.1, from coordinate 17,473,518 downwards.
AAGAGGTCAAGAAGATCAAGAGTCTATCCAATCTAGATTACTAAGCCTTACAAACATGCAAGTAGGTCATAAGGGCTTGTGACATAAAAGGCCAAGAAACGTTGCAATTGGGTGGGGAATTCTCTAGGTTATGTGATGCTAATCCGGGAATGGAGCTAACTTCACATCCTTGTCCTCGATCAACTTCCCCCAAGTGTATATTTTTCCCTATCTCGCTTTCTTTTCTTTTTCTTTAACTCATTTTTGAGACAATGGCATTGGTGTACAATAGCCGAAACCTCGGTGATTAGCCATCCTCGGGCTTTTTCTCTTTTTCGAGGTGCATCCACACCGGGCACACATACCAAAGCTCGTTAGGGCTATTGGTTCATTTGACTTTGGCAAGGCACCAACACCCGATTATGTGAAGTTTACCGAGTTACTTGTCATTTAAACCAACGCCCCCAAACCTATATTTTGGCTACACTTCCACAATAATTTCAGCATTTCATTCACGACATTCTTCTCATTACATCTTCACCCCGCACTTGCTTTTTACACATTCAAACACACTAGCATGCTCCTATTCCCGGATGGGTTTAAAGGAGGTCGAATTTATATCAATTGAGGTGCTCAAGCAATCATGATCAAGATGAGAAGTAGAGAAAGATGAAATGCCTTATTCATTCCTAGATGGTATGCAAGAACTATCATGTAATTTCGACTTTCAATACTCAATCCATTCTAGGGAATCATCATGATCATAAGTCATTCATAGAATTTTAAGAGAAGTAGTTCAAGTCCCTATATGCATTTATCAATTCAACACATAAGGCCATTCATAGCCAATCACAAGACAAGTTTCATCATTAGGATCATATCCAAGCCTAGAAAGCACAAAAAAATTTTAAATTTTCTGATTTTTATGGAATTTTTGGTTTAAGTATGTACAATGCAAGACATGTGCAAATATTAACCTATCCTAGATGCTCATCATGTAAAGGATCATGCGAACCCCACCCCATACTTAGAAACACATTGTCCCTAATGTGTAGATGAAGTAGAGAGAGTGAAAGAAGGTTCTCACAATGTAAAATTGTTTGCTATGGTATTTGGGAATTCTGAAGTGAATTGATGTTGGATGATCCTTTCAACCATGGTAGAGAGCTCTAAGCATCCTTCAAAGCTTTGAAACCCGCGCTAGGCACCGCTAGCCGTCCAAGTTCCGCGTCCGCTCCACCCATAATTGGTGAGGGTTTCATCATCATCATTCATATGCCAAGGAAGGCTTCCAATGCCATTAATGCTTCTAGCATACACACGAAATAGACAAAAACACACACAAAGCACACAAAAACAGAAAAATCTAAGCAAAAATGAAAAAACGGAAAAATGTTACCGATGGGTTGCCTCCCACCAAGCGCTTCTTTAAGGTCACTAGCTTGACCAAACTCGGGAGCGTCTATGCAAGGTGAAGCGGGGCAATCATGTCTATCGGGGCTCCCGGAATATACTTCTTCAAGCGATGCCCATTCACTTTGAAATTTCCACAATGCTCCCCTCCTATCTCAATAGCTCCATGGGGAAAGATCCTCTTCACCACATATGGCCCGGTCCATCTTGATTTGAGCTTTCCGGGGAAGAGTCTTAGCCTCGAGTTGAAGAGAAGGACAAGATCTCCTTCACTCAACTCCTTTGGAATAATCCTCTTGTCATGCCATCTTTTGGTTCTCTCCTTGTAGATCCGGGCATTCTCATAGGCTTCCAACCGGAGCTCCTCAAGGGCGTTGATATCAAGCAATCTCTTCTCTCCCGCTTCCTTGAGGTCAAAATTTAGCCACTTAATGGCCCAATAAGCTCTATGCTCCATTTCCACCGGAAGATGGCAAGACTTGCCATAAACTAACTTGTAAGGAGTGGTGCCAATCGGTGTCTTGAAGGCGGTTCTATATGCCCATAGTGCGTCATTGAGCTTCATAGCCCAATCCTTCCTTGTCCTAGACACCGTCTTCTCGAGGATGGCTTTGATTTCTCGGTTGGAGATCTCCACTTGACCACTAGTTTGGGGATGGTAAGGTGTTGCCACCTTATGAGTCACCCCATACTTAGCCAAAAGTGCTCCAAAATTCCTATTTGTGAAGTGCTTCCCCCCATCGCTAATGATCACCCTTGGTGTTCCAAACCTAGGGAAGATTACTCGGTTGAAGAACCACACCACCACCTTGGCATCATTTGTAGGAGAGGCGATTGCCTCTACCATCTTGACACATAGTCCACCGCCAATAGGATGTAGAGATTGCCACATGAAGAAGGGAATGGTCCCATGAAATCTACACCCTACACATCAAAAATCTCAACTTCTTGGATGTTATTCAAGGGCATTTCATTCCTCCTTGAGATGTTGCCCGTCCTTTGGCAAGCATCACATGCCGCTACAAAACCTTGCACATCTCTAAACAAGTTAGGCCAATAAAAACTGGATTGCAATACCTTTGCACACGTTTTGTGTGAGCTAGCATGGCCTCCACATGGTAAGGAGTGACAATGCCGGATCACACTTTCCATTTCATCTTCCGGTATGCATCTCCTAAGCACCCCATCCGGGCCTCTCTTGAATAGAAGTGCCTCACTCCAATAGTAATGCCTTACGTCGTTGAAGAACTTTTTCCTTTGTGCATATGTCAATCCGGGAGGCACTTCCTCACACACTAAGTAGTTCACGATGTTGGCGTACCATGGCTCACTTCCACTAGCCACTTGGAACAAGCATTCTTCCACCATTTGCAATTGTTCATCCCGAAATGAATCATCTATCGGGATGTTGTCTTTCCCAAGCTCCAATGGTGGGAGTCTACTAAGGTGATCCGCTACGGAGTTCTCGGATCCCTTCTTATCTCGTATCTCCAAATCAAACTCTTGAAGAAGAAGGATCCACCGAATCAACCTTGGTTTGGCATCCTTCTTTGTAAGTAGATAACGGATCGCCGCATGATCCGTATAAACTATGACCTTCGCTCCAACAAGGTATGAGCGGAACTTCTCAAATGCATACACCACCGCTAACAACTCCTTCTCGGTAGTAGCATAATTGAGTTGGGCATCATCTAGCGTCTTGCTAGCATAGTAAATAGCATGAGTGCGCCCTTCTTTCCTTTGCCCCAAAACGGCCCCAACGGCCACATCACTTGCATCGCACATGATCTCAAATGGTAGGCTCCAATCCGGAGGTTGCATGATAGGTGCGGAGATCAAGGCGTTCTTCAACCTACAAAACGCTTCAAAACAATCTTTGGAAAAGACAAAATCAACATCTTTCATTAGTAGGTTAGTGAGAGGCTTAGAAATTTTAGAGAAATCTTGAATGAACCTCCGGTAAAAACCGGCATGCCCTAAGAAACTCCTTACCCCCTTCACCGAGGTAGGTGGTGGCAACTTCTCTATCGTTTCGATCTTAGCCCTATCAACCTCAATGCCACGGTTAGACACCAAGTGTCCTAACACAATCCCTTCACTTAACATGAAGTGGCATTTTTCCCAATTTAAGACAATATTTGTCTCCACACATCTTTGCAACACTAATGACAAGTTAGCCAAGCAATCATCGAAAGAAGAACCATAAACAGAGAAATCATCCATGAACACTTCCATGATATTTTCTATGTATTCCGAAAAGATAGCCATCATACACCTTTGGAAGGTGGCGGGTGCATTACACAACCCAAATGGCATTCTCCTATATGCAAAAGTGCCCCATGGACATGTAAAGGTGGTTTTCTCTTGGTCATCGGGGTGGATAGGGATTTGGAAGAATCCGCTATAACCATCTAAGTAGCAAAAATGAGAGTGTTGAGCTAACCTCTCTAGCATTTGGTCAATAAAGGGGAGAGGGAAGTGATCTTTCCTAGAGGCCATGTTTAACTTCCTATAATCTATACACATCCTCCATCCCGTGACCGTCCTAGTTGGTATTAGTTCATTGTTCTCATTAGTTACTACCGTCATCCCACCCTTCTTAGGCACTACATGAACGGGACTAACCCACTTACTATCCGAGATAGGGTAGATAATTCCCGCATCTAGCAACTTAATGATTTCCTTTTTGACCACCTCTTTCATTATAGGATTCAATCTCCTTTGATGTTCAATAGAGGGCTTGTGGTTATCTTCCATCATTATCTTATGCATGCACAAAGATGGCTTAATGCCGACCAAATCATCAATAGTATAACCAATGGCTTTCCTATGCAATCTTAGTTCATGCAGCAATTTAGCAAGTTTATCATCACTCAAGCATGCATTAACAATCACAGGGTATGTAGAATTATCACCAAGGAATGCATACTTTAAATGAGAGTGGAGGGGTTTAAGTTCAAGTGAGGGAGGACCTTTATCGGTTGAGGATGATCCAAATAAGGTTGGATGAGATGAATCCAAGGCAAATGAAGACTCCCCATGGCTCCTAGAAGCTTGATCATCATCAAGAGTTGATTCAGGAAAAACCACGGTTGGAAACACGGGTTGCTCATCTTCCACGGCCATGGTTCTTACCAAGCTTGCTTCTCGGAGTTGTCCAGAGAGTTTGACGGCCGTGGAACCTAAATCTCGACCGTGGAACTTGCAGCTGTTCAACACCTCTTCGTGGCCTTCAAATCCAACTCTTGGCTCCTCTTCCAATGCCTTCAAGGCCTTGATCTCTTCATTGCAATCCTCCTCAATGTCTTCCTCCATCATACTTAAGGTAAGAACCTTCTCCAAGGGATCCTTGATCAAGATCGAGCTCACAACTTCTCTAGATTCTTCTTGCTCGACTATGTTGAAGATATCTTCATCAAGGGTTGGCCCTTTCATCATTGTGGATAGCTTGAACTTGATGTTCTCTTCTCCAATGTTGAAGGAGAGAGTCCCGTTCTTGTAATCCACTAAACATCCGGAGGTGGCTAGGAAAGGTCTTCCTAGGATGATGGGAACCGGATAATCCGTCGGAATGTCCAATACTACAAAATCAATAGGCACGTAGAATCCTCCTAGCTGCACCGGAATGTCCTCTAGAATCCCAACCGGATGAGTGATAGAACGGTCCGCCATATAGAGGGTCATCTTGACCGGCTTTGGCTCTCCTAGGCCCACCTTGTTGCTAAGTGCAAGCGGTATGATGCTTACACTTGCCCCAAGATCACAAAGGGCCTCGTACTTCACGTCTCCTACTCCAATTGGAACGCAAAAAGATCCCGGGTCTCTTAGCTTGGGAGGCATTTCCTCCTTCATCGTTTGGATCAACTCCGAGGATCTCTTGGTCATCCTTATCTCCCCATACTCCTCCAACTTCCTTTTGTTGGAGAGTATTTCTTTCAAAAACTTCCCACATGCCGGCATTCCTAAGATGGCATCCATGAACGGAATGTTAATATGTAACTTGGACATTAGTTCAAGGAACTTACCAAAGTGATTGTCCAAACGAGCTCTTGCTCTTGATTGTGGGAACGGTAGTGGGGGCTTGTATGGAGGCGGTGCCACATAGGTTGGCTCTACATCCTTGCTCTTGCCTCCATCTTCTTGCTTTCTTCCCTCTTCTACCACTACTTAATTTCCCTTAGCTTGGTCCTTGGGCAAAGGATCCTTCATACTCAACCCACTCCTTGTTGTGATAGCCAACACTTGGCCCCTTGGATTGTCCTCGGTTCTTCCGGGAAGCTTTCCCGGATCTCTATGTGCTTCACCCGCCTTTTGAAAGACTTGTGCTTCCAAGACCTTTTGAGCCTTAGATATTGAAGTCACGGTGCTCTCAAGTCCACTCAATCTTCCTAGCAATTGTTCAAACATGACTTCGGTCCTATCCTTTGAAGGTTGAGTAAAACCGGGTGGAGGTTCTTGTGAAGCTCTTTGTAGTGGAGTTGTGCTTGTGGAGGCGGGAGGGTTCAAGGCTCCATCCGGGTTAGAGTAAGAAAATCCGGGATGGTTGTGGTTTGGCCGGTAATTGTTGAATTGCCGGTTGTTGAAATTCCTTGGGCCTTGTTTGTTGTTGAAGTTGCCCCTTCCCATATAATTCACATCCTCCTCCTTGGAAGACAAGTTAGCTTGTGGAAGCACTTGAGGAGTTGCTTGGCTCTTCAAGGTTGTAGTACACAACTCTCTCAAGGACTTCAACTCGTTGTTGATGGCGTCAAGCTTGAAATTGCTCATGGTGACTTCGCTCACCTCATATGCTCCCGCCTTTCTTTCTTCACTCTTCCTATGAGAGTACTTTTCAATCACTAGAGCTTGCTTCTCCACAAACTCCCAAGCATCATCTACATGTTTCTCCATAAATGTCCCACCGGAAAGAGATTGAAGCTTGAATTGGCTATCTTCATCAAGCCCCTTGAAATAGATCTCCAATAGCTCAATCTTCGGTATGCCATGGTGTGGACAATATAGGAGAAGGTCTTTGAATCTCTCCCAAGACTTGAACAAACTTTCTCTATCTCTCATCACGAAGGCATTGATCTTCCCTCTTAATTCGGTGGTTTTGGAAGGTGGGAAGAACTTGGTCAAGAACTCGGTTGTCATCTCCTCCCAAGTACCAACTCGCCCTTGTGGAATAGATTGATACCAAGCTAAGGCTTTATCCTTAAGAGAAAAGGAAAAAGCCCTAAGCTTATGGTTGTTGCTCTCCAATCTTGGTGGTCTAAGAGTCTCCATCAAGATCTCATAATTCATCAAGTGTTGATGAGGAGACTCTCCTTCCATCCCTCCAAATTGATTATGCCGGATCATTTGTAGAACTTGAGGGCGGAGCTCATAGTTGTGGGTCGCGGGATCTCCTAGATTCACACCCGGTCGGTGTGCTCTTTGTGCCAGATCCATACGTCTCCCTAGGGTTTGTGGCTCCTCAATAGCAATGGGAACAACCCTAACATTAGCCGCCGGCTGCGGTTGTGGTGGAGGAGGTGGAGGTTGTCGGCGATTAAGCTCTCCTTGAACAAGGGCTTGCCTAATCTCTTCAATCTCCCTCCTAGTTTCTTCTTGCCTCTCATTGGCAAGTCTCCTTTCTTCCTCCAAGAGATCATCTCTTAGCCTTATTTGCTCTAAGGCTTCATCCAATTCAGCTTGAAGATTTCTACCGGCCATCTCTTTCTCTTTTCGGATGTTCTTAGATCTAGATCGAAGGGTTTTCTCCGGTTCGGGATCGAATGGAGCTAAATCCTTGCCACGAGATCTTCGCATACACCTAAAGAGTATTAGATGTCCTGAAAAGCAAAGACACAAACCAAAAAGAGATCAAAAGAAACAAGAAAGATCTACACTAGAAACAATCACAAAATAGACTCAATCTAGACCTAGTCCCCGGCAACGGCGCCAAAAACTTGTCACGCTAAGATTGTGTGATGCGCAAATGGGTTTTAAATTTATACTCGAACTAAATCCTAACTACTTAGCGAAACCCGCAGTGTACGGGACGTATGTAGAAAGATAAGTATTCCGAGGTCGAACACAAAGACTAAGGTGAAATTGATTCAAGTTGTGATTGAGTTTAGCAAAGATCTAAGTCTAAAGAAAAGAAGGAAATAAAGGAAGGAAAAATCTCAATTGTTTTTGGTTGGTTTTGGTGATAAATCAAAGATCTCAATTCATGCAAAGTAAACAATCAAACTAACAAAAATAAGCACAATAGACAACCAAACGAGATAATGATCAAGGAAAGAAAAAGACGGATTCTAGGGGTCGGAAATTCCGGTTATGGCTTCGAACTCAAGTTATCTATTCATTCTTTGGATTTCACTATGATATGTTGGGATTAAGTGTTTCTTAAATTGGGATCAATTACCGGATAGGTCTCATGGTCCAACTAGTCCAAACCTAAGGTCTCATTACCGGTTAGGTCTCTAAGAACCTAAGGTTAGGAATTCTACACAAACCGGAATTATTAATTAGGGATCTAACCTATCCTTACCGGGTAAGTCTTGGAATGGGAAGTCCTAATCAACATTCCTAGCACATCTAATCCAATGGCGGCTTATTAGGCTCACCACTACCTAAGGTTTTGCTATTCTAGATTCTAAGGGCAAGGATTACCGGGTAAGTCTCTCCTAACACTTAGTCACTACACTAGGACACCCTAGGGTAGGTTAAACTCAACAAAAACTTAGGGTTTCAACACTTTATAGATCTAAGGTAAGATCCTTCGAACCAGGGAAAATCACGGTTTGTTTAATAGAAACCACGACCGTGGTTCTTCAAGAACTACCCGTGATTTCTAACAGTAACTACGTTCATAAGCAAAAATCATCCAAAGGTAAATCTAAGTCCGTCCTATCATAGTTCTAGCCACAACCATCCTTTCCTTACCCTAAAATCACATCAATTTAGCCTACAACTTTCATAATTGAAATCATAGCAAGCAAACATAAAATCATAACCTCCATTGCAAGATAATGAAAGAAAAGAGATGAACTATGAACTTCAAGAACAAACAAATCTGAAAATGGAATTAGGACAACTTACAACCCTTCCAAAAGAAGGTTTCAAGGGTTTACAAAGCTCTAGAAATGGAATCCGAAATACAAGAAAGCTATGGTGTGTTCTTCTCTTCTCTTCAATAGAACCTTTCTTCTTCTCTTTGGCACTTTCCTTCCTAGAAAAAATCTTCTTCTTTTGAGAATATATTTGTTAGAGAAATGGATAATGGATGAGCTGCTCCCAAACTACCCCAGCTGCCTCAAACAACCCATCAAGGACCACTTTTATAACAAATTGTGCATGAGCTGGCCATGAGAGTCGTGGCACAGCTGTCACGAGAATCTGGCAAAATCCACGGTCATTTCCACGGCCGTGGTTCTTCAGAGAACCGTGATTCTGTGCAGAAACTTCGCTTTGGATCATTAGGCTGTGGTTTGGTGCATGGCTTGTGTTGGCAAGGTTCCATGAGTCCTCCTCAGCCCTTGTCTTGTGTCCTAACGAGTCTGAGGGTGTGTCAATTAAATGAACGACCCTCAAACGCATCGTTTTAGCTCTAAACTTCCCGAAATACCTACAAAACGCGCACAAGTCCGTGTAGACGTCTATCTCGACAAGATACGTGAATTGGGCGCAAAACGTCTTAAACTAATGCTAGATCATGCATGAATGAGCAAGAATTCTATCTAAATGTACACCTAAAACTATGCTATAAATCGTGTTATCACGGTTGTTCCGAATGATAGCGGATGTAAGCGGTCCCCTAATTTGTGGAAAATCCAACCCTTTTTATAGGAAAATTACCCTTCCAAAGATAAGAGATCTTAGAAAGATATTTTCCCATAAAAATAGGTAAAATATATGAACTAAATTATCTTCTTCCTTTCAGGAATCGAGCCTAAAAATATAAGATCTTCCTTCCAAAAATAAAAGATCTCAGCCAAGAATAAAATATTCTCGCCGCGTCCCAGGTGTTCGCCTCGGTCGAGTCGAATCCTCTGGATCACCTCGGCCGAGATGGTACTGTAGCTGACCGAGGCGGCTCTAAACTGAAGGTGAAATCTCTCAAATCTGGTCCAAAGTAAATCTCTAATCCATTTCCTTGCTTCCTGGATTCTTCCTTAAGCTCCTGAATGTAGCTCCAATGACTCCTTAGCTCCTTTAGCTCCATTTTAGTCCAAAACGTGCCATTTTACCTACGATTACAACGAAACTAGGTGTAGACCTCGATTCCCGCAAAGGTAGATGAAACTACAATATAATCACATAATATACATCCAAACATGCAGATTATTGAAGATAAAACGTCTAAACAGGCCCCAAAATATAGACTATAATTCATGCTATCAAGTGGTTAGTCGGGTTTCCGTACATTATAGGATGGGATACGGGTTTCTTATTTCAGCCTTTGTCCTTTATGTCATTTGACATTTTTAGTGTTGTCGTACGATTGTGATAATCGGCTATTAGTCTTTCATGTTTGGATCATAGTTTGTGCATTACATTTATTTCGGATTTATAATTGTGCCTTGTTGTAAGATCCAGCAAAGTTGTTGTCAAACTAAGGTCAGGACCCATTGTGCGGTCCTAACCATTAGCGCGAATTTGAGGTGTTACACTTTCCTCGTACTTAAGTCCCTTGAGATATATACAGAAATTTACATAATCTCGCAAACATATTATAAGACCCATTGTAGTACAAGGATTCATGATCGGACACAGGGAAGACAATGAATGATTTGACGCATTAATTATGATACCAACATATTACAAGACAAGACTCAAAGACAAAGGTGTAAGTCAGTGATGTTATTGTCGATCGACCTCAAACACCAAACTCAACAAACGCAAAAGCAAAAGCAATGGGAAGAGAAGAACGGGTAGGTCGAACAACCACTAGGGTGTCAATGGACTGACCTTGAGTGAATCATATATTGGAATTACAAGACTGTAAACTTGTGGTGATTATATGTGCTTGTTTTACAAACATCTAGTTTTCGGCGCCGTATTTGGGGATTCTTGTTTATTCTTTATCAATTGTTTAGTCTTAGTAGTGTAGGTTGTCTTGTAACTTTTGATACTTTCAAGTAGCAAAATCAAATATGTATCCGTAAGTCAAAGGTTTTTTTGAAACAATTTGGTTTACTAGGCTTTTTCTAGTTTTGTGTTAAGTAAATGTACCCCTTGATAAAAGAGTGTGTAGAGTTTGAAAATAATTACAAAAGGTTGGGGTATATTTACTTAATTGAAACATTAAAAAGCTTAGTTACTACTCTAGTTTCTCAAAAAGGCCTAGTTACCAAAATTGCCCTAGGTTTTTTAAAATTATATAGACAACGATCCACGTTACAGTAGATCAACTTCCCACATATTAATAGGTGAGCAACCAACATATATTAGTTCAACGACCCACGTAACTGATATTAATCCGATTTGAACAACTAAAATGTATAATTTTTTTTATTTCAAACCCTCTATTTATACAAGTTCAATTCTCAAACTATCAGCCTTAAATGATAACAATTGTGGGATAGCAATATGCATGAAAATATGGCCGAATTAAAAAAAAATTATGAATAAGAAATAATTTTAAAATAATCACGAGAGGAAAAATATGATACAAAGTCAAATACATATTTGTAGGTCAACGGTTTTTTAATAATAATTATGATAAGAAAAATATAAAAATATAATACCAAAAATATACGTATTTGACTTTGTTAAATTAAATAACAAAATCAAATACGTATTCATACGTATATGTATAGTTTTTAAAATTTTATGAGAAGAAAATTAGAAAAATATTATACCAAAAATATACGTATTTGACTTTGTTAAATTAAATAACAAAGTCAAATATGCATCCGTAGTATACGGCGTTTAAAATTTTATAGACAACGACCCACATACTTTAGGTTAATGACCTACATATGTTAGGTCAAGGACCCACATAACAGATATTAATCCACTATGAATAATAGTTATACTTAAACTTAGCTAAAATGTCAAAAAATGTATAATTTATTTATTTTCAAACCTATTATTTATACAAGTTCTCAAACTATCAACCTTACTTAACCGATGTAGGATAACAAAAATTAAGAAAACTCCTTCAAAAAATAATTAAGGGGTTAAAAAAAGATGCTACAAAATCTTACACCATTGATAAGTAATTTTGGTCTAATGTAAAAAAAAAAGATACTACAAAATCTTTCAATCTTTAAAAATATAACAATTTGTAATTTTGTATTATTTAACGTAAAATCAGGGTATTATTCAAGTAAGGCCCATTATTGCGGTACGGCCGTGCGGCCGTACCGCAGGGCGACACGTGTCCCGAAAAAAAAAAAAAACGAGTAAAAGTAATAGTTCAAAACTTATTATGAAATAGTTCATAACTTATAAAAGGATAGTTCATGAATTATAATAGAATAGTTCATAGTTTAAAATTTATAAAGGATTAAAAGTAATAGTTCAAAACTTATTAAGTAATAGTTCATAAATTCTAAAAGGATAGTTCATGAATTATAATAGAATAGTTCATAGTGCAAAATTTATAAAGGAGTGAAAGTAATAGTTCAAAACTTATTATGGGATAGTTCATGAATTATAATAGAATAGTTCATGAATTATA
>BSUD01000001.1:17352827-17461218 GCA_033239045.1 Fagopyrum esculentum | reverse complement strand
AAAAAAAAAAAAAAAAAAAAAAAATTTTTTTTTCGGGACACGTGTCGCCCTGCGGTACGGCCGTACCGCAAAAAGAGGGCCGTACCTGAACATTTACCCGTAAAATCATTACATAAATAATTAAGATATTTAAAAAAGGATTTTGTGGTGTTAATTGTAAGAGCTTCATTTGTCAATCAATAAAATACATTTCTTCTTATTCCAATGTGTTTATGCGTAATCCTCCTCTATTTTATGGTTTGGTGAGCCTGACATGCTTGATTTATGTCATTGGATTAATTCTATGTATTGCTTGTATGCATATGAGAATATCATCTACACTATATGCTCTAATAGAGGGTGATCTTAACTTAAAGTGACAAAATGGAGTTCTCACGCCTCAATGTCGCGTTTGATGTGATGAATCAACAAATGTCTTGGGTACGGAGTGACAATCATGATGACAACATCAATCTACCGCAAGCAACGACCTAAACACAAAGTCACAATCAACGAAGTTGTCTTTACATAACTCTAGCATACTTGTGATATTGTTGAATTGTCTTTTCAAATCTATTATATGCATGTTATGGTGATGTGGGTTCTAGAATGCTGCGTCTCTATTAAGACCCAACTTTTATCCATCCTTCAATCTGATTCCGAACATTGTAAAGATCTAACCTTTATCCATCTTCTTTGTCTTTACCTATAAACTAACTTACGAGCTATACTGGACAATTCCCAAGGACTCTTCGGACGACCTATCATACCTAAGTTTAGGGTTTTTCTCATATTCGTTATTTAGCCATTCCTCTACTGTCCTATAGTGGCCTAACTGAGTCCTGACCCTCTCGTATGACCTCCTCTTATGTTCTTGGTTTCCGTCTTATTCTAGTGATTTTGTATTGTATACAGTTCTTTTTACTTATTTGCTTGATTTTGATTTCTTAATTAATTCGTTAAAGCAAGATAATGTCTTCCTTGTGTTCGATCCTTACTCAATGTACTACAACGGTTCTTGTAAGCATTTGCAAGACCTGATGGTCACACTTCAACCATCATTAGACACATGGATGTTGATATGCATGCTTGACACATGTTAGGCGTTTACTAGTGTTAAGCTCAAAATAATGTTTGCATTTGGCTACTGTAAGATCCTAGGTTTTGCCTTCACCGCCCTTGCGGTGAAGAGGGTCGCCCCCGCGGCCAGCCGCCCCTGCGGCTGTGTGATCCGCCCCTGCGGATCGTGCGACAGATCGCGCCGATCTGTTTTCGTCGTTATATCTTTCTTCCATAGATAGAATATCCGCTATTCTATCTTATGGGCCGGTTTCCTTATTTTCTTTCTAACCCTAGATGCCCTTCCGTCTAGTGTTCCAGCCCTCCCTATATATTCTCTTCTTCCTCTCCTTTTTCCTGTTCCCTGCTATCATCTTCAACCCTAGAGAGTTGCAGCCGTCCTTTGCTTCCTGTGACTTCGTTGAACGTGTAAGTGCATCTTTTATGATTCCTCCTCACGTTCCTTTAGCGTTGCATGCCTTCCCTTCTGTTTTGGTTTCTTCCTTTCGTTCTTTTCTTTCCTTCTTCTCCAAAGATCAAGCATGAGCCTTGATTCTGGTGAAAGTGTTCCGTTGTTGACCCTTCGTTGTTCTCAGGCTCTCTGGAGTTGAGTCTTGACGTATTGAAACCAAAGGTTCGAGCTTTGGTTGCCCCTGCTGTGAGATCTGTCGAAGAGAAGCCCGACAATAGCTTCTGACGAAGATTCGCCCCTGCGCCTGCATAGAGCCGCCCCTGCGCCTCTGTCACAGCCACCCCTGCGCCTGCACAGAGACGCCCCTGCGCCTCTGTTCAGCCGCCCCTGCGCATCTGTCTAACCGCCCCTGCGGTTTCTCTGCAGTAACTCCCGTCTTTGGTGAGTTGCTTCCTTCCTTCCTTTCCTCGTTCCTTCCTTGGTTCTTTATGGTTGTTCCTTGTTCCCCTGAGTTGTTGTAAGACTAAAGTTGAGCCCTTAGCATGTGTTGATCTCTTAGAGATCTTTGAGACTAGAAGTCATAGACTTCTAGCAACCGTTCCGTTCCTGATCCGTGTTGCTAGTTCGTACAGGCTTTCTTTGCTCCTTTCCTGAGGGAAACTGAGTTGTTCCTGAGTTGTGTTGATCTTTTGGTTTACCTTCGTGTGAGGTAAGTCCCTTGGACTTACTTAGCTTCATTCCGCGTATTAGTTGGATTGTTTTGGCTTGTTTGTGTTGTTATCATATTTATAATGGATAATTGGAAATAGGATTCACCCTTTGATAACCTTAACCGGACCAAGTGTATTATAACCGGGCGGTGACCACTTGTCTAGTTCTACAGGAGACTAGAATGTGCTCTTGCAACCCAGACCCGTAGGTAACGGAGAGTACTGATCTATTCCTATTGGTAGACGGAAGCGGAGGCGAGTTTCGGGAGATTCTTGTTACGCTAAAAGGTGTGCACGCAATAAGCCTTAAATTTATACTCGTTATAATTATCCTAACTTCTACCGCACCCGCAGTGTACGGGAAGTATGTAGCAAGATAAGTATTCCGAGGTCGAACACAAAGACTAAGGTGAAATTGACTTAAGTTGTGATTGACTTTAGCAAGATCCAAGTCTAAGGAAAAAGAGAAAACAAAGGAAGAAAATCTCAATTGTTTTGGTTGGTTTTAGGTGATCACATCAAAGATCACAATACATGCAAAGCGATTAGTCAAACTAAACCAAAAATCAGCGCAAATAAACAAATCAAACAAGATGTTGATCAAGAGAAAAGAAAAGACGGATTCTAGGGGTTGGAAATTCCGGTTATGGCATAGAACTCAAGTTATCTATTCATTCTTTGGATTGATTGTGGTATGTTGGGGTTAAGTGTTTCTAAGATGGGATCAATTACCGGGTAAGTCTCATGATCCAACTAGTCCACACCTAAGGTCTCATTACCGGTTAAGTCTCTAAGAACCTAAGGATAGGATTTTAACACAAACCGGATTGTTTAATTAGGGATCTAACCTATCCTTACCGGGTAAGTCTCGGAAAGGGAAGTCCTAATCAACTATCCTAGCACATTTAATCCAATGACGGCTTATTAGGCTCACCATTACCTAAGGTTTTGCTATTTTAGATTCTAAGGGCAAGGATTACCGGGTAAGTCTCTCCTAACACTTAGTCGCTACACTAGGACACCCTAGGGTAGGTTAAACTCAGCAAAAACTTAGGGTTTCAACAATTTTATGAATCTAAGGTAAGATCCTTCGAACCAGGAAGAACCACGGTTTGTTCTACAGAAACCACGACCGTGGTTCTTCAAGAACTACCCGTGATTTCTAACAGTAGCTACGTTCATAAACAAAAATCATCCAAAGGTAAATCTAAGTCCGTCCTATCATAGATCTAGCCATAACCATCCTTTCCTTACCCTAGAATCGCATCAATTTAGCCTACAACATTCATCATGGAAATCAAAGCAAATAAGCATAGAATCATAACCTCCATTGCAAGAAAATGAGAGAAAGAAGATGAACAAATGAACTTCAAACACAATCCAAATCTGAAGATAAATTAGAACGACTTACAACCCTTCCAAAGGAAGGTTCAAGAGTTCATAAATCTCTAGAAATAAATCCGAAAATACAAGAGCTAAGGTGTGTCTTCTCCTCTCCTCTTCAATGGCTCCTTCCTTCTTCTTTTTGCACTTTCCTTCCTAGAAAAATCCTTCTTCTTCTTGGAATATATTTTGTTAAAGAAATGGAGAATGTATGAGCTGCTCCCAAACTACCCCAATTCCCAGCTGCTCTTTCAACAACCATCAAGGACCACTTTTTATAACCAATTCTTCATGAGCTGGCCATGAGAGTCGTGGCACAACTGTCACGAGAATCTGGCAAAATCCACGGTCATTTCCACGGCCGTGGTTTTGCAGAGAACCGTGATTCTGTGCAGAAACTTTGTTTTGGATCATTAGGTTGTGGTTTGGTGCATGGTCTGTGTTGGCAAGGTTCCATGAGTCCTTCTCAGCCCTTGCCTTGCGTTCCAATGAGTTTGGAAACGTGTCCTCTAAATGAGCGACCCTCAAACGCATCGTTTTAGCTCGAAACTTCCCGAAATACCTACAAAACGCACACAAGTCCGTGTAGACGTCTATCTCGACAAAATACATGTTTTGAGTGCAAAACGTAGTGGACTAGTGCTAGATCATGCATGATTGAGCGAGAATCCTACCTAAATGTACACCTAAAACTATGCTATAAATCGTGTTATCAAAATACCCCATACTTAAGGTTTGCTCGTCCCCGAGCAAATTCCCAACTATAGACTAAGAGATGACATGATTTATGTATGCAGAAAAATGGCAAAAATCTTTTTGGTTTTGTGCTTCTACTATTGGATCACCTTCATAGTCATGATCATTGGCAATTGGATAAGCAATTATGTATCAAACAATAAAGGCATGGAAAGACAATTGTACTTAACTCAAAAGCATGCATGAGATGGGAGGACGGAGATGTCAAGAAGATCAAGAGTCTATCCAATCTAGATTACTAAGTCTTACAAACATGCAAGTAGGTCATAAGGGCTTGTGACATAAAAGGCTAAGAAACGTTTCATTTGGGGAGGGGAATTTTCTAGGTATGTGATGCTAATCCGGGAATGGAACTAACTTCACTTCCTTGTCCTCGATCAACTTCCCCCAAGTGTGTATTTTTCCCTATCTTGCTTTCTTTTCTTTTTCTTTAACTCATTTTTGAGACAATGGCATTGGTGTACAATAGCCGAAACCTTGGTGATTAGCCATCCTCGGGCTTTTTCTCTTTTTCGAGGTGCATCCACACCGGGCACACATACCAAAGCTCGTTAGGGCTATTGGCTCATTTGACTTTGGCAAGGCACCAACACCCGATTATGTGAAGTGTACCGAGTTACTTGTCATTTAAACCAACACCCCCAAACCTATTTTGGCTACACTTCCATAATATTTTCAGCATTTCATTCACGACATTCTTTTCATTACATCTTCACCCCGCACTTGCTTTTTACACATTCAAACACACTAGCATGCTCCTATTCCCGGATGGGTTTAAAAGGAGGTCAAATTTTATATCAATTGAGGTGCTCAAGCAATCATGATCAAGATGAGAAGTAGAGAAAGATGAAATGCCTTATTCATTCCTAGATGGTATGCAAGAACTATCATGTAATTTTGATTTTCAATACTCAATTCATTCTAGGCAATCATCATGATCTCAAGTCATACATGGAATTCAAGAGAAGTAGTTCAAGTCCACATATGCATTTATCAATTCAACACATAAGGCCATTCATAGCCAATCACAAGACAAGTTTTCATCATTAGGATCATATCCAAGCCTAGAAAGCACAAAAATTTTAAAATTTTCTGATTTTTATGGGATTTTTGATTTAAGTATGTACAATGCAAGACATGTGCAAATATTAAACTATCCTAGATGCTTATCATGCAAAGGATCATGCAAACCCCACCCCATACTTAGAAACACATTGTCCCCAATGTGGTATTCAAGTAAAGAGAGTGAAAGAAGGTTCTCACAATGTAAAATGGTTTGCTTCGGTATTTGGGAATTCTCAAGAGGATTGATGTTGGATGATCCTTTCAACCATGGTAGGGAGCTCTAAGCATCTTTCAAGCTTTGAAACCCGCGCTAGGCACCGCTAGCCGTCCAAGTTCCGCGTCCGCTCCACCCATGATTGGTGAGGGTTTCATCATCATCATTTCCAAGAAAAGCTTCCAATGCCATTAATGCTTCTAGCATACACATGAAGTAGACAAAACACACAAAGCACACAAAAACAGAAAAATCTAAGCAAAAATGAAGGAAAAAAATGTTACCTGTTCGCTCCAAACGGTGTGTGCAAGCTTTAAATTTATAACCCTAGACTTAAGCTTAAAACAAGGATGCGAACCCGCAGTGTACGGGTCAATCGTAGTAAAAGCAAGAAAATTCCAGGGGTCGATCACAGGGACTTAGTGAAACAAAGTCCAATACGGTATGCTAGTGTTAATGCTAACCACAAGAGCAAGTACACAATCAAAGATGAATAAGATGTCAAATAAAGCAAACATGCAATTCTAGGGATTAAAGCATCTAGTTGTGGTTCCAACTCAAGATCTATGGATAAGCGGACAAAGCTGAGATTTTTGCATGGGGAAGGTGTTTCTAAAGTGGAGTAGATTACCGGGTAAGTCTCACTACACACTAATCCTGAACCGTAACTCCTATTACCGGGTAAGTCTCAAGGAATTAAGATAAAGAACTATAACCTCAAACTAACACACCATCTAAGGGAATAGAATCAACCTTTACCGGGTAAGTCTCAGGCTAACTCACAAAGATGGGATGGAAGCACACTCAAACCCCAATAAAGGACAAGCCTTTATTACCTACACTTATGATCGTTATTATACAAACTAAGGAATTACCGGGTAAGTCTCATCCTAAGCTTGCTTTGAACCAGAAAGGTATAATAAGAATAGGATTTGGCAAACTCTAACACATTAACTCTCAGTTAAGGATCGGATAAGTCACCTCGGTCAGCCAGTTTCCACCCCGGCCGAGATGTTCATCGACTGAACGAGATGCTTAGGGTTAAGGTTAAAGACTCGAACTTTCAGGATCCTACTGTGATTAAGATCATTCTATCATTGTTTTTCCCACAACCTTCAGCCAATCACCCTAGAATCACACAAGGAAATTAGCCACTCATCATCATAATGAAAGTATTAAATATATGGGAAGAAGGTGAATATTTGAACAAAGAAGAATTTAATGAAAACACTTCAATAACTGAATCAAATATCACACAAAATCGTTCCTTGGATAATAATCCAACAAGACAAGACAACAAGGAAAGGAATTGAAGACAATCTTACAAAACCCTCTAAAAAGCTATAAAGCTATAGTCTTCAATCTTCCTTCAACCTTCAAAAAGGCTCTTCAAATCTCCCAAATTGGAGTAGGATGCGGCTGCTGCGCTTGTAAACCCTGATCGGTGGTATAGCGTGATGATTAAATTGTAGAAAATCAACCCTTTTTATAGGAAAAATAAACCTCCAAAGATAATAAATCTTAAGAAGATATTATCCCATAAATATAGGTAAAATATATGATTCTGCATATCTCCTTCCTTCTAGAAGCTCAGCCCAAAAATATAAGATCACTTTCCAATTTTAAAAGATCTCAGCCAAGAATAAAATATTCTCGCCGCGTCCTAGGTGTTCGCCTCGGTCGAGTCGGCGTCTCTGGATCGCCTCGGTCGAGATGAATCTCTGGGCAACCGAGGTGATTCATAACTGAGTGTAGAATCTCTCAAAACTGGTCCAAAGTAAATCTTTAATCCATGGCTATGCTTCCTGAATGTAACTCCAAATGACTCTTGACTCCTTTTGCTCCTTTTCGATGCAAAACGTACCATATTACCTGCAATTACAACGAAACTAGGTGTAGACCTCGATTCTCGCAAAGGTAGATGAAATGGTAGTAAAATCACATAATGTACATACAAACATGCAGATTATGAAAGATAAAACGTCCAAACAAACCCCAAAATATAGACTATAATTCATGCTATCAAAATACCCCATACTTAGCCCTTGCTTGTCCCTAAGCAAGTTCCTTTTATAGAAATCAAGATAGAATGGATTATAAGTCATGAAAATCAATGAAAAGTCTTTCAAAAACATTTTATGGTGTGAAACTATCATAGATCACTCTAAGAGAGTACTTCCTGGAAATTAAAAACTCAATATGATCAAAACATTTTATAAATATAGGAAAGTTGTTCGTCTTTGCATAAAATCATAGAATGCATAATAAATCATAATTATCAAAATTAATCATGTATAATCCGATTTAAACCGCTAAGTCAATCAACAAGCTCAAGGTCTCAAGGGCTTCCCAAAAGAAAGGTCAAGAAACGTGTAGGGTAGGGATGTATGTAAGGTAATGTGGTGCTAGAATCCGGGAAAAGGATGAACTTCACTTTCACTTTGACTTGCAACATCTTCCACCAATAAGCTTTGCTTATTTCACACTTTTTTCTTTTTACTTTACTTTTTGGGATGCATGGACAGAGGTGCACAATAACCGAAGCCTAGGAAATCCGCAATCATCAATTTCTTGAGATGCATCAAACCCTTGATGCACATACCATGACCCGTTAGGAATATCGCTCAATCCGACTTTGGCAAGACACAAACACCCGGCTATGTGAATGGTGCCGAGTTACTCATCATCATGATTGACTTCCCCAAACCTATTATTGCTTTCTAACACTTTCACTTTCAGCCACTTCTCAACTTTTAACTTGCTTTCACCACTTCGCTTGCTTCCAAATTCCCGGATAGGTAAAGGGAGGCAAAATGTATATGAGGGGCTAAGCATGATCAAGAAGAAGAAGAAGAAGAATGAATTGCCTTGGTCTTTCCAAGAAGAACGTGAGAGAACTTATGCTGCGGTGTCAACCTTCAAATTCAACATAATTTGGATAAAAATAAAGTATTAAACATGCCAATAATTTCAAACAAAGCATTTAGCAACTTAAACATATCATAAAACATTTCAAACATATAAAGAATTTAAATCCAGTCGGTAAACAAGATCTTCACTGAGATCATATCCAGATAAGTAACACAAAAATCGTTTTCGAAAACTCTCAGTTAACCCACCTCGGTCGAGGTGTTCTTGGTTCAACCGAGGTGAAACACCTCGTTTTGCCAGAACTGTCCCGGTCGAGGTCAAAAATTTTTTTTTTAAAACCATTTTTTTTCGGTTTCGACGTTTTTCTCAATCAAATAACCTGTAAGTATGCATGCAATCTCAGATAAACATATAAATGCAGATAAAGCATGAATATGAAAATATCCGATACATCATATCGAATAATACATCATAAGTCAAATAAGTCAGATAATACATCAA
Organism: Fagopyrum esculentum; assembly: GCA_033239045.1. Taxonomy (NCBI): domain Eukaryota; kingdom Viridiplantae; phylum Streptophyta; class Magnoliopsida; order Caryophyllales; family Polygonaceae; genus Fagopyrum; species Fagopyrum esculentum. Next base: position 17,452,268 of record BSUD01000001.1, on the reverse strand, counting down.
CTACCCCATACTTGAGACACACTGTCCCAGTGGGTCAGAATAAGTCTAAGGACAGGATACTCACCGAACATAGCTAAACTGCATGAAGAAGTAAGAAACAGCTCCCAGATAAGACCATCTCGGTTGGCGAAGCACATATCGGTCGAGGTGTTCTGACAGTACCCGAGATGTATCTCAGTAAAGCTTGTTTCCTCAACTTCTCGAAATTTTGTTCTTCCAGTGTAGCTCCTGAACTGTGATCCTTCCTTTTGGAATACCTGGTTGTTGTCTAGAGGAAAGCAAAAACAAAAACTATCTAAACTAAACTAGAAAAGGGAAAGAAAGCAATACCTTGGGTTGCCTCCCAAGAAGCGCTTGATTTAAGGTCGCTAGCTGGACCCTTCTCCATAGAATTACTCAATGTACCTTGAACACCATGGAGTGCTCATCACATCCATCATAAAATTCTTCCAAAAAGGTTCCGGTTCCTAATTTAACCGGCAAATGGTAAGATCTACGTACAAGCTTGTACGGTTTGATTCTCATCGGAATCCTTCTAGCCTTCCTGCACTTCAATGGGACATAATCTAGCCTTGCGTCCCATCCTTTCCTTGATCGAGAAAATAGTTTCTCGAGAATCATAGCAGCTTCCCCATCTATAGCTTGGGGATGGTACAGGGTCCTGAGCATGCGAGGGACCCCATACTTGAACAAATAACACTTCGTTGCCTTAGCGGTGAAGCGCTTGTTAACTTTACTCCTTATAATCCAAGGAGCATCTTCCTCCAACAATTTCAAGAGAGATTTCATCGTGATCTTAGGAGGTTCTTTCGGAAGAGACCTCCAACTCTCCGGTGCTTTCCTGAAAAATTCAGAAATTTTAATAGGAAATTCAAATGGAGTAAGAGAAATTACCTTGTAAAGTTTTCCAAAGTTCGAGACAAGTTTCGTGTTGGGTTGATAATCCACCCACGAAATCTCTCTCAGTTCTGCTAGTCTTCTTTCCACCTTGACCACATTCTCAGTAAATTGGCCAAAGTCTTCTGCATCCGCTTCTTCTGGTTCTGCAGGTTCTTCTTTCATCTCGACCGAGGTCACTTCCACCTCGACCGAGGTCTCAACAGTCAGATCGAGATCTTCCACATCTTCTACCTCAAAAGCTTCAGGAGAAACTTCTGGTTTGACTGGAGGTATGCTCGAAACGTGCAACACTTCCTTATGCTCCTCTTCTGGCTTAGCATAGGATAGGGTGCTTTCCTTGAGCTCCGTCACCTTCTTCATCAACTTCTCCAACCTAGATTCGAGAGAGTCTTCAAGAGGTTGCTCATAAGTCTTTCTAGGGACATTCTTCTCATCCCATATCGCAAGTTCACGCTGAATGGCTTCTTCTCTTTCCCATTCATTGTTGAACCAATAGAAGGAGTACTTTTCCTCCAAGTATTCATAATAATCCGCCCTAGCACTTTGTCTTGCTATCCAGGCTGGATCAAACATAACCATCAGAAATCCTGAAAACTACAAAACTCATAGAAAGAGTAGTTAGTAGCAATAGGGGCAATAGCCCCGAAAGCAAACCGAAACCGGCTCGGTCTAGACCAAGTCCCCGGCAACGGCGCCAAAAACTTGTTCGCTCCAAACGGTGTGTGCAAGCTTTAAATTTATAACCCTAGACTTAAGCTTAAAACAAGGATGCGAACCCGCAGTGTACGGGTCAATCGTAGTAAAAGCAAGAAAATTCCAGGGGTCGATCACAGGGACTTAGTGAAACAAAGTCCAGTACGGTATGCTAGTGTTGATGCTAACCACAAGAGCAAGTATACAATCAAAGATGAATAAGATGTCAAATAAGCAAACATGCAATTCTAGGGATTAAAGCATCTAGTTGTGGTTCCAACTCAAGATCTATAGATAAGTGGACAAAGCTGAGATTTTTGCATGGGGAAGGTGTTTCTAAAGTGGAGTAGATCACCGGGTAAGTCTCAAGGAATCAAGATAAAGAACTATAACCTCAAACTAACACACCATCTAAGGGAATAGAATCAACCTTTACCGGGTAAGTCTCAGGCTAACTCACAAAGATGGGATGGAAGCACACTCAAACCCCAATAAAGGACAAGCCTTTATTACCTACACTTATGATCGTTATTATACAAACTAAGGAATTACCGGGTAAGTCTCATCCTAAGCTTGCTTTGAACCAGAAAGGTATAATAAGAATAGGATTTGGCAAACTCTAACACATTAACTCTCAGTTAAGGATCGGATAAGTCACCTCGGTCAGCCAGTTTCCACCCCGGCCGAGATGTTCATCGACTGAACGAGATGCTTAGGGTTAAGGTTAAAGACTCGAACTTTCAGGATCCTACTGTGATTAAGATCATTCTATCATTGTTTTTCCCACAACCTTCAGCCAATCACCCTAGAATCACACAAGGAAATTAGCCACTCATCATCATAATGAAAGTATTAAATATATGGGAAGAAGGTGAATATTTGAACAAAGAAGAATTTAATGAAAACACTTCAATAACTGAATCAAATATCACACAAAATCGTTCCTTGGATAATAATCCAACAAGACAAGACAACAAGGAAAGGAATTGAAGACAATCTTACAAAACCCTCTAAAAAGCTATAAAGCTATAGTCTTCAATCTTCCTTCAACCTTCAAAAAGGCTCTTCAATTCTCTCCCAAATTGGAGTAGGATGCGGCTGCTGCGCTTGTAAACCCTGATCGGTGGTATAGCGTGATGATTAAATTGTAGAAAATCAACCCTTTTTATAGGAAAAATAAACCTCCAAAGATAATAAATCTTAAGAAGATATTATCCCATAAATATAGGTAAAATATATGATTCTGCATATCTCCTTCCTTCTAGAAGCTCAGCCCAAAAATATAAGATCACTTTCCAATTTTAAAAGATCTCAGCCAAGAATAAAATATTCTCGCCGCGTCCTAGGTGTTCGCCTCGGTCGAGTCGGCGTCTCTGGATCGCCTCGGTCGAGATGAATCTCTGGGCAACCGAGGTGATTCATAACTGAGTGTAGAATCTCTCAAAACTGGTCCAAAGTAAATCTTTAATCCATGGCTATGCTTCCTGAAGGATTCCTTTTTGCTCCTCAATGTAACTCCAAATGACTCTTGACTCCTTTTGCTCCTTTTCGATGCAAAACGTACCATATTACCTGCAATTACAACGAAACTAGGTGTAGACCTCGATTCTCGCAAAGGTAGATGAAATGGTAGTAAAATCACATAATGTACATACAAACATGCAGATTATGAAAGATAAAACGTCCAAACAAACCCCAAAATATAGACTATAATTCATGCTATCAAAATACCCCATACTTAGCCCTTGCTTGTCCCTAAGCAAGTTCCTTTTATAGAAATCAAGATAGAATGGATTATAAGTCATGAAAATCAATGAAAAGTCTTTCAAAAACATTTTATGGTGTGAAACTATCATAGATCACTCTAAGAGAGTACTTCCTGGAAATTAAAAACTCAATATGATCAAAACATTTTATAAATATAGGAAAGTTGTTCGTCTTTGCATAAAATCATAGAATGCATAATAAATCATAATTATCAAAATTAATCATGTATAATCCGATTTAAACCGCTAAGTCAATCAACAAGCTCAAGGTCTCAAGGGCTTCCCAAAAGAAAGGTCAAGAAACGTGTAGGGTAGGGATGTATGTAAGGTAATGTGGTGCTAGAATCCGGGAAAAGGATGAACTTCACTTTCACTTTGACTTGCAACATCTTCCACCAATAAGCTTTGCTTATTTCACACTTTTTTCTTTTTACTTTACTTTTTGGGATGCATGGACAGAGGTGCACAATAACCGAAGCCTAGGAAATCCGCAATCATCAATTTCTTGAGATGCGTCAAACCCTTGATGCACATACCATGACCCGTTAGGAATATCGCTCAATCCGACTTTGGCAAGACACAAACACCCGGCTATGTGAATGGTGCCGAGTTACTCATCTTCATGATTGACTTCCCCAAACCTATTATTGCTTTCTAAGACTTTCACTTTCAGCCACTTCTCAACTTTAACTTGCTTTCACCACTTTGCTTGCTTCCAAATTCCCGGATAGGTAAAGGGAGGCAAAATGTATATGAGGGGCTAAGCATGATCAAGAAGAAGAAGAAGAAGAAGAATGAATTGCCTTGGTCTTTCCAAGAAGAACGTGAGAGAACTTATGCTGCAGTGTCAACCTTCAAATTCAACATAATTTGGATAAAAATAAGGTATTAAACATGCCAATAATTTCAAACAAAGCATTTAGCAACTTAAACATATCATAAAACATTTCAAACATATAAAGAATTTAAAACCAGTCAGTAAACAAGATCTTCACTGAGATCATATCCAGATAAGTAACACAAAAATCGTTTTCGAAAACTCTCAGTTAACCCACCTCGGTCGAGATGTTCTTGGTTCAACCGAGGTGAAACACCTCGTTTTGCCAGAACTGTCCCGGTCGAGGTCAAAAAATTTTTTTTTTTAAAACCATTTTTTTTTCGGTTTCGACGTTTTTCTCAATCAAATAACCTGTAAGTATGCATGCAATCTCAGATAAACATATAAATGCAGAATGAAGCATAAATATGAAAATATCCGATACATCATAAGTCGAATAATACATCATAAGTCAAATAAGTCAGATAATACATCAACTACCCCATACTTGAGACACACTGTCCCAGTGGGTGTAAATAAAGTCTGAAAGAAAGGAGGACTCACCGGATAAAGAGCCGAACTGCATAAAAATAAAATAAATAAAATCCTGCAGCTCCTCAGAAGTCCTGATCCGGTGGTGGTGGTGGCATGTAGGGGTACAAAGTAGGGTCATAGGGATAAAATACCCCATACTTAGCCCTTGCTTGTCCCTAAGCAAGTTCCTCATATAGAAATTAAGATAGAATGGATTATAAGTCAAGAAAATCAATGAGAAGTCCTTCAAAAATATTTTTATGGTGTGCAACTATCATAGATCACTCTAAGAGAGTACTTCCTGGAAATTAAAAAACTCAATATGATCAAAACATTTTATAAATATAGGAAAGTTGTTCATCTTTGCATAAAATCATAGAATGCATAATAAATCATAATTATCAAAATTAATCATGTATAATCCGATTTAAACCGCTAAGTCAATCAACAAGCTCAAGGTCTCAAGGGCTTCCCAAAAGAAAGGTCAAGAAACGTGTAGGGTAGGGATGCATGTAAGGTAATGTGGTGCTAGAATCCGGGAAAAGGATGAACTTCACTTTCACTTTGACTTGCAACATCTTCCACCAATAAGCTTTGCTTATTTCACACTTTTTTCTTTTTACTTTACTTTTTGGGATGCATGGACAGAGGTGCACAATAACCGAAGCCTAGGAAATCCGCAATCATCAATTTCTCGAGATGCGTCAAACCCTTGATGCACATACCATGACCCGTTAGGAATATCGCTCAATCCGACTTTGGCAAGACACAAACACCCGGCTATGTGAATGGTGCCGAGTTACTCATCTTCATGATTGACTTCCCCAAACCTATTATTGCTTTCTAATACTTTCACTTTCAGCCACTTCTCAACTTTTGACTTGCTTTCACCACTTCGCTTGCTTCCAAATTCCCGGATAGGTAAAGGGAGGCAATATGTATATGAGGGGCTAAGCATGATCAAGAAGAAGAAGAAGAATGAATTGCCTTGGTCTTTCCAAGAAGAACGTGAGAGAACTTATGCTGCGGTGTCAACCTTCAAATTCAACATAATTTGGATAAAAATAAAGTATTAAACATGCCAATAATTTCAAACAAAGCATTTAGCAACTTAAACATATCATAAAACATTTCAAACATATAAAGAATTTAAAACCAGTCAGTAAACAAGATCTTCACTGAGATCATATCCAGATAAGTAACACAAAAATCGTTTTCGAAAACTCTCAGTTAACCCACCTCGGTCGAGATGTTCTTGGTTCAACCGAGGTGAAACACCTCGTTTTGCCAGAACTGTCCCGGTCGAGGTCAAAAAATTTTTTTAAAACCATTTTTTTTTCGGTTTCGACGTTTTTCTCAATCAAATAACCTGTAAGTATGCATGCAATCTCAGATAAACATATAAATGCAGACAAAGCATGAATATGAAAATATCCGGTAAATAATACATCATAAGTCAAATAAGTCAGATAATACATCAACTACCCCATACTTGAGACACACTGTCCCAGTGGGTGTAAATAAGGTCTGAAAGAAAGGAGGACTCACCGGATAAAGAGCCGAACTGCATAAAAATAAAATAAATAAAATCCTGCAGCTCCTCAGAAGTCCTGATCCGGTGGTGGTGGTGGCATGTACGGGTACAAAGTAGGGTCATAGGGATAGCCCATGACATGCTGGAACTGTAGCTGAGCCATCATGTGCTGATGATGCTGTCGCTCCTGCATCTCCCGGATATCCAAAGAAAGTGCAGCATAAGTGTCGATAACCTGATCTGTCAGGTCATCAATCCGGCGGTGTGCTGCTCTGTCCCTAACCCTCTGCCTCCTGCGCCTAGCGGGCCTAACTGGAGAAGTCTCAGCCGGCGCTGGCTCAGTGTCCTCCTCGTCCTCATCAAGATCAATAATGGGAGGCGCGCTCGTCCCAGCAGTGTCTGTCCCTGTGTCCATCGGGACGCCGCCTCCTCTCTCGTCAACTGTCTCGTCATCATCCTCCTCATCAGCCTCCTCTGCCTCCTCAGCAGCTGCAGCAGCAGCGGCTGCTCCCTCTCTGTAGTCCTCCATCAGTGGGCCCCATGCTGTCTGCCAAAAATGCGGGTCGAAGACCGAAAACTGTGCAGACCATCTGATGCCCTGAGGCGCTGTCCGCTCCCAAGGCATAGCAACGTAGGGTGTAGTCAGCCCACGGGGAACCAGAATCCGCCGTGTGATCATCTCCTGCAGACCCAGCGGCTTCGGAGCCGCCACCATGGTACACCTACTCAAATCCATATCCTGATACCTAGCGATATGGGTCACTATACCTCCGCAGCAAATATCACCCTTCCCTTTGGCCTTGATCCTGTGCAGATCCTCTGCCAGGAGCAAGCCAAAGTCAGGGTATCCTCCCGTGACCATGCAGTATAGGGAGAAAAGCTCCCCTTGTCTGACCTTCTGGGGCGTCTCAGTACGCGCCAGAAGCATCTCACTGAAAACCCTGTGTACTAGTCTGAAGGATAAATGGTAAATAAGCTTCGCCCTGGAATCACCAGGGCGCCACCTGTCTGCATGACTCGTGATGTGGGCTATCTGACCCCAAAACTCTCTAGCGACCGCTCGGGTCGGGAAATCTACAGCGGTGGGGGTAGGGAAGCCAAAAATGTCTCTCCAGTGGGCAAGAGGTACTATGTAGTTCCGGTTCATCAACCGGTACTTCACAGCTCCCTCTGTGGGGAGGTAAGTGAAGGAACTGACGAACTCGAGGGTAGGCTCGAGGTAAGCTGGGGCTCGGATCTCAGAAAACTGATCCAGCCCGACTGTGGCGATCATCCTGCTAAGCTCTCCATCTACATGGAGACAGTCAAAGGCAGAAACGTCCAGAAATCTAGGAGCGATAACTGGACGACTAGAAATGCGGTCATAATCCACCCGGTGTCTCTCATGGATCACCGGGATAGAAGGTCGGGATGAGGAAGAAGAAGGGGAAGGAGAGGATCTATCTCTAAGGACCAGTAATCTATCTGAACTCATCTTCACAAATCAATCTGTCAGACCACCTCGGTTGCTGACAAGTCCCAGAAATCACCTCGGTCGAGGTGCAGACCGACTGGACCGAGGCGTACAGTTCGAATTTCCAAATCTCAGATTTCCAGTTCTTTTCCCCCTAAAATCACTACAATTGCTTCCTAAGGGGTACTTATGGGTTTCCTCAGCAGAATCAAGGGCAACCAAAGCCCAATAAACAGCAAACGAGGAGTTAGGGTTTTCGAACTTCGTTTACCTCGTTTCGGTCGAGAAAGCTCAAATTTCTTGCAGATCTGTGGTTGCAATCGACTCCTCTTCCCTTTAATTGCAGTTTCGGAACAGAAATCGTCGGAAAAGAGCGAGAAACGAGGGAGAACGAGGTGCTCTGTCGCCGCGGTCGAAATGGGTGAAAAATAAAAAGTGAAAAGTAATTTTCGCTTTTTATACCGTCGCGAGATCTGCTGTCACCTCGGTCGAGATGGTCTCGACTGGACCGAGGTGGTACGGACCGAGGCGGTTCTGCAGAAACCCTAGTCGCCTCGGTTGCCTCAAGAATCAACTCGGTCGAGGTGTTCTGACAGTGACCGAGGTGCCTCTTTCTTCTCAGAATCTCGAACTTCTCTCTTTCCTGGAGTGCTCCTTCCTGTTGTCTGTCCAAAAACCCAAAAACAAAGCAAAGCAAAGCAAAAACAAAAACTATCTAAACTAGACTAGAAAGCGGGAAAGAAAGCAATACCTTGGGTTGCCTCCCAAGAAGCGCTTGATTTAAGGTCGCTAGCTGGACCATAATGTGTCTCAAACGAGGTAGGAGGTTCCCTCACCCCATACTTCACCTCCATCGTGGGGTGAAGTAAGTAAGTCCATCAAACGCTCCAAAACGTGCAAGTGCTCGTCGGGGAATGAATCGTCTATGGGTGGGCTATCCGTCTCGCGGGAGGATTCCGGTAGCCGGCTGAGGTGATCCGCAACTGAATTCTCGGATCCCTTCTTATCGCGGATCTCTAGGTCAAACTCTTGGAGCAAGAGAATCCATCGAATAAGGCGCGGCTTTGCATCTTTCTTAGCCAATAAGTAACGAATGGCTGCATGGTCGGTGTAGACAATGACTTTCGCCCCTACTAGATAGGAACGAAACTTCTCGAAAGCATATACAACCGCCAATAACTCCTTCTCAGTGGTAGCGTAGTTGCGTTGTGCTACATCTAGCGTCTTGCTAGCATAGTAAATGGCGGTGGTCCGTCCATCCTTCTTTTGCCCAAGCACCGCTCCTACGGCTACATCGCTAGCGTCGCACATGACCTCAAAGGGCAAGGTCCAATCAGGAGGTTGGATAATGGGAGCGGAGATCAACGCTTCCTTGATCCTGTAAAAAGCATCAAGACACTCCTGCGAAAACTCAAAAACAACATCTTTATTTAAGAGGTTAGTTAGAGGTTTAGAAATCTTGGAGAAGTCCTTGATGAATCTCCTATAGAAACCTGCATGCCCGAGAAAACTCCTCACACCCTTAACAGAACAAGGAGGAGGGAGTTTCTCAATAGTCTCGATCTTAGCTCGGTCGACCTCAATACCTCGATTAGAAACGAGGTGTCCTAGTACAATGCCCTCATTAACCATAAAATGACACTTCTCCCAATTCAAAACAAGGTTAGTGTCTTCACATCTTTTAAGCACTAGAGAAAGGTTAGATAGGCAATCATCAAAAGAGGAACCATATACAGAAAAATCATCCATAAATACCTCCATGATCTCCTCTATGTACTCGGAGAAGATGGCCATCATGCATCGCTGGAAGGTAGCTGGTGCATTGCACAATCCGAATGGCATCCTCCGATAGGCAAACGTCCCCCAAGGACATGTGAAAGTGGTCTTCTCCTGATCATCCGGATGGATTGGAATCTGGAAGAATCCACTATAGCCGTCCAAGTAGCAAAAGTGTGAATGCTGGGCCAACCGTTCGAGCATTTGATCAATGAAGGGAAGCGGAAAATGATCTTTCCTAGTAGCTGTGTTCAGCTTCCTATAGTCGATGCAAACTCTCCAGCCCGTAACGGTCCTTGTTGGGATCAACTCGTTGTTCTTATTCGTCACAACGGTCATCCCTCCTTTCTTCGGAACGACATGCACCGGGCTAACCCACTTGCTGTCCGAGATAGGATAAATAATACCTGCATCCAACAACTTAAGAACTTCCTTCTTCACAACCTCTTTCATGATCGGATTTAACCGTCTTTGAGGTTCCCGTGAAGTCTTATGGTTATCCTCCATTAGAATTCTATGCATGCAGAAAGAAGGTTTAATGCCAATGAGATCATCCGTGGTGTATCCTATGGCTTTTCGATGCTTTCTCAGGACATGCATTAGCTTAGTTAATTCAGATTCGGAAAGGGAAGCGCTAACAATAACGGGATAAGTAGAATCCGGTCCAAGAAAGATATACCTCAAGTGATTAGGGAGTTGTTTAAGCTCCACAACTGGGGGTGCTTTCTGGGAGGGGTCTGTGCTTCCTCTTTCCAGTGGAGTGGTGTCAGAAACTGGACTAGGTGCAGTCTCAGTTTGAATCGTCTCTCTGTCGACCTCGGTCGAGGCACAAAGGCGTTGACCGAGGTGTTCTTCAGACGCCTCGCTCGGTCCAGAAAGTGCCTCGGTCGAGGTACTGCTACTGGATCCGAGGCTGGAAATCTTCGTTTCCTGGATAAGCTTCTCAGTTATGGCTCCTGGATCTTCTTCCAGTGCTTTCAAGCTTCGTATATCTGCATCACAAGAAGCATCTATACCTTCCTCCATTAAACTGAAGCTAATAACTCTTTCGAGTGGATCATTAATAAGGATAGAGCTCACCAATTCTCTTGATTCTTCTTCATCGTAGATGTTGAAGATATCATCAGTTAGTTGCTCCCCTTTCATGGCTGCAAGTAGTGCGAACTCCACCTCATCGCCACCAACGTTGAATTTCAACTTGGCGTTCTTGCAATCCACATTGCAACCCGAAGTTGCTAGAAATGGTCTCCCGAGAATGATAGGAACAGGATAATCTGCGGGAATGTCAAGTACGACAAAATCTATAGGAAGATAGAAGTTACCTAACTTGACCGGAACATCCTCCAAAATGCCCACGGGATGGGTGATGGAGCGATCCGCCATGTAAAGTCGAATCTTGACCGGCTTGGGCTCTCCAAGACCGATCTTAATGCATAGCTCCAGCGGAATGATGCTCACGCTGGCTCCTAGATCGCAAAGGGCTTCACAAGTGACATCCCCAACTTGAATGGGAATGCAAAATGAGCCGGGATCTCTCAATTTAGGTGGCATCTTCTCCTTCATGATCTTTATAAGCTCCGAAGACTTAGATGTCATCCTAACTTCACCAACATCCTCCAGTTTCCTCTTCCTTGATAGGATCTCCTTTAAGAACTTCCCATAGGCGGGCATACCTAGAATAGCATCAAGGAAAGGAATATTAATATGGAGCTTATTCATCAAGTCAAGGAACTTACCAAAGTGCTTGTCAAGATGTGCTCTGGCTCTGGACTGGGGGAATGGAAGTGGTGGTTTATATGCAGGAGGTGGAACATAAACTTCTGTCGTTCCTCCTGCTTTCTGTTGCGCCGCCTCGGTTGGCATCTCGGTCGAGGTGTTCTTCGACTGGATCTGGACCGAGGTGGTCTGCGTCGAGCGAGGTACTGGATCTGTGGTTTTGAGTCCACTCCTCGTCGTGATGGCCATGCACTGGCCCTTAGGGTTAGTTTCCGTCTTTGCTGGAAGCTTCCCTGGATCTCTTGGCGCTTCATTCGCCCTATTAGCAAGTTGTTGTTCGAAGGACTTTTGGGCCCTCGAAAATGAAGTCATAGAATTCTCCATAGCACTAAGCTTGATCAAGATTGCCTCCAGGACTGCGTCCTTCTTTTCCGGCTGAGACGAACTTGATCCTTGCCCTTGGCTCTTCAATGGAGTAGAAGAAGAAGAAGGAGAAGAGAGGAAAGGGTTAGAGGAATCATTAGAGTTGGAGTTTGAATAATTGTTACCGTTGTTTTGGTTATTATTCGCTCTCCAATTGTTGCTATTGGATCCTCTATTGTTGTTGTAGTTGTTGTTCCGGGGTCCGTTGTTGTTGTTACGGTACCCGTTCTTGTTGTTGTTGTTGTTGTTCCTTTGCCCTTGCTCCTCCGGTTTAGCTTGAGCCATCAAGAGCTCCTTCAATTGCTTCACGTCGTTCTTCAAGGACGTGAATTGGTTGTTGTTGGTTTGAGTCTCTTGAAAGTTGACTCTTTTAACTCCACCTTCAGCTCCTTGGTGGGTGTATTTTTCCATGTGCAAGGCTTGCTTCTCAATGAAGTCCCAAGCCTCGTCAACCGCCATATCCATAAATGTGCCGGCGGAGAGTAGTTGGAGATTAAACTGGGTGTTTCCGTCCAGTCCTTTGAAGTAGATCTCCAACAACTCGATCTTTGGAATCCCATGATGTGGGCAATCCAAAAGGATATCCTTAAACCGCTCCCATGATTTGGACAAGCTCTCCTTGTCTTTCATGATGAAAGCATTGATCTTCCCTCTCATTTCAGCAGTCTTTGAGGGGGGAAAGAATTTGGTCAAGAATTCCGTAGTCATCTCTTCCCATGTGCTGATCTTTCCTGCAGGAAGAGATTGATACCAAGTAAGAGCTCTATCTTTAAGGGAAAAGTAGAAAGGTCTTAGCTTGTAGTTGTTATTTTCAATTCTGGGAGGTCGCAAAGTCTCCATCAAGATCTCGTAGTTTTGAAGATGTTGATGCGGCGACTCCTTCTCTAGCCCTCCGAATTGACATTGGCGAATCATTGCTAGAACTTGCGGTCGAAGTTCGTAGTCATGGTCCGCTGGATCTCCTAGGTTCACTCCTGGACGCCTCAGCTGTTGATTAGGGTCCATCCTTTGACCTAGGGTTTGTGGAATTCCTGCAAGAAGAACATCTCGGACTGGCATCCGAAGTGGATGCACATCGGCCGGGGCGTCAGGAACTGGGATCTGCCTCGGTCGAGGATCAATTACTGGATCCTGCATCGGTCGAGGTTGAATCTGGTTCCGAATTGCTGCAATCTCAGCTTCGATTGCTGCATTCCTGGCCTGATTCTCTTCCTTTTCCTGCCTTAGCTCTTCTTTACTGAGACGTAGCTGCTCCTGCGTCTCTCTCAATTGGGCCAAAAGATCGTGATCGTCTTGTTGGGCCATCTTCGCTTCTCTTAAGCGTCTCTTGTACGTCTTTTCTGGTTCGGGATCGTAAGGAACGATTTCCTTTCCAGTGCGGGTTCTTCGCATATACCTAAGAAAGAACCTGCAAAAGTCACTCAAGTAGAGTGGTAAGAAAACACGGGGCAAATGCCCCAAGAGCAAACCGTACCGGCTCGGTCTAGACCAAGTCCCCGGCAACGGCGCCAAAAACTTGTTCGCTCCAAACGGTGTGTGCAAGCTTTAAATTTATAACCCTAGACTTAAGCTTAAAACAAGGATGCGAACCCGCAGTGTACGGGTCAATCGTAGTAAAAGCAAGAAAATTCCAGGGGTCGATCACAGGGACTTAGTGAAACAAAGTCCAATACGGTATGCTAGTGTTAATGCTAACCACAAGAGCAAGTACACAATCAAAGATGAATAAGATGTCAAATAAAGCAAACATGCAATTCTAGGGATTAAAGCATCTAGTTGTGGTTCCAACTCAAGATCTATGGATAAGCGGACAAAGCTGAGATTTTTGCATGGGGAAGGTGTTTCTAAAGTGGAGTAGATTACCGGGTAAGTCTCACTACACACTAATCCTGAACCGTAACTCCTATTACCGGGTAAGTCTCAAGGAATTAAGATAAAGAACTATAACCTCAAACTAACACACCATCTAAGGGAATAGAATCAACCTTTACCGGGTAAGTCTCAGGCTAACTCACAAAGATGGGATGGAAGCACACTCAAACCCCAATAAAGGACAAGCCTTTATTACCTACACTTATGATCGTTATTATACAAACTAAGGAATTACCGGGTAAGTCTCATCCTAAGCTTGCTTTGAACCAGAAAGGTATAATAAGAATAGGATTTGGCAAACTCTAACACATTAACTCTCAGTTAAGGATCGGATAAGTCACCTCGGTCAGACAGTTTCCACCCCGGCCGAGATGTTCATCGACTGAACGAGATGCTTAGGGTTAAGGTTAAAGACTCGAACTTTCAGGATCCTACTGTGATTAAGATCATTCTATCATTGTTTTTCCCACAACCTTCAGCCAATCACCCTAGAATCACACAAGGAAATTAGCCACTCATCATCATAATGAAAGTATTAAATATATGGGAAGAAGGTGAATATTTGAACAAAGAAGAATTTAATGAAAACACTTCAATAACTGAATCAAATATCACACAAAATCGTTCCTTGGATAATAATCCAACAAGACAAGACAACAAGGAAAGGAATTGAAGACAATCTTACAAAACCCTCCAAAAAGCTATAAAGCTATAGTCTTCAATCTTCCTTCAACCTTCAAAAAGGCTCTTCAATTCTCTCCCAAATTGGAGTAGGATGCGGCTGCTGCGCTTGTAAACCCTGATCGGTGGTATAGCGTGATGATTAAATGATCGGATTTGTAGAAAATCAACCCTTTTTATAGGAAAAATAAACCTCCAAAGATAATAAATCTTAAGAAGATATTATCCCATAAATATAGGTAAAATATATGATTCTGCATATCTCCTTCCTTCTAGAAGCTCAGCCCAAAAATATAAGATCACTTTCCAATTTTAAAAGATCTCAGCCAAGAATAAAATATTCTCGCCGCGTCCTAGGTGTTCGCCTCGGTCGAGTCGGCGTCTCTGGATCGCCTCGGTCGAGATGAATCTCTGGGCAACCGAGGTGATTCATAACTGAGTGTAGAATCTCTCAAAACTGGTCCAAAGTAAATCTTTAATCCATGGCTATGCTTCCTGAAGGATTCCTTTTTGCTCCTCAATGTAACTCCAAATGACTCTTGACTCCTTTTGCTCCTTTTCGATGCAAAACGTACCATATTACCTGCAATTACAACGAAACTAGGTGTAGACCTCGATTCTCGCAAAGGTAGATGAAATGGTAGTAAAATCACATAATGTACATACAAACATGCAGATTATGAAAGATAAAACGTCCAAACAAACCCCAAAATATAGACTATAATTCATGCTATCATTACCGATGGGTTGCCTCCCACCAAGCGCTTCTTTAAGGTCACTAGCTTGACCAAACCTCGGGAGCGTCTATTCAAGGTGAAGCGGGGCGATCATGTCTATCGGGGTTCCCGGAATGTACTTCTTCAAGCGATGCCCATTCACTTTGAAATCTCCACAATGCTCCCCTCCTATTTCAATAGCTCCGTGGGGAAAGATCTTCTTTACCACATATGGCCCGGTCCATCTTGATTTGAGCTTTCCGGGGAAGAGCCTTAGCCTCGAATTGAAGAGAAGGACAAGATCTCCTTCACCCAACTCCTTTGGAATGATCCTCTTGTCATGCCACCTTTTGGTTCTCTCCTTGTAAATCCGGGCATTCTCATAAGCTTCCAACCGGAGCTCCTCAAGGGCATTGATATCAAGCAATCTCTTCTCCCCCGCCTCCTTGAGGTCAAAATTTAGCCACTTAATGGCCCAATAAGCTCTATGCTCCATTTCCACCGGAAGATGGCAAGACTTGCCATAGACCAACTTGTAGGGGGTGGTGCCAATAGGTGTCTTGAAGGCGGTTCTATATGCCCATAGTGCGTCATTGAGCTTCATAGCCCAATCCTTTCTTGTCCTAGACACCGTCTTCTCGAGAATGGCCTTGATCTCACGGTTGGAGATCTCCACTTGACCACTAGTTTGGGGGTGGTAAGGTGTTGCCACCTTATGAGTCACCCCATACTTGGCCAAAAGTGCTCCAAAGTTCCTATTTGTGAAGTGCTTCCCTCCATCACTAATGATCACCCTTGGTGTTCCAAACCTAGGGAAGATCACTCGGTTGAAGAACCGCACCACCACCTTGGCATCATTTGTAGGAGAGGCGATTGCCTCTACCCATCTTGACACATAGTCCACCGCTAATAGGATGAATAGATTGCCACATGAAGAAGGGAATGGTCCCATGAAGTCTACACCCCACACATCAAAAATCTCAACTTCTTGGATGTTGTTCAAGGGCATTTCATTCATCCTCGAGATGTTCCCCGTTCTTTGGCAAGCATCACATGCCGCAACAAAACCTTGCACATCTCTAAACAAGTTAGGCCAATAAAAACCGGATTTCAATACCTTCGCACATGTTTTGTGTGAGCTAGCATGGCCTCCGCATGGTAAGGAGTGACAATGCCGGATCACACTCTCCATTTCATCTTCCGGTATGCATCTTCTAAGCACCCCATCCGGGCCTCTCTTGAATAGGAGTGGCTCACTCCAATAGTAATGCCTTACATCGTTGAAGAACTTCTTCCTTTGTGCATACGTTAGTCCGGGAGGCACTTCCTCACACACCAAGTAATTCACAATGTCGGCATACCATGGCTCACTTCCTCTAGCCACTTGGAACAAGCATTCTTCCACCATTTGCAATTGTTCATCCCGGAACGAGTCATCTATCGGGATGTTGTCTTTCCCAAGCTCCAATGGTGGGAGTCTACTAAGGTGATCCGCCACCGAGTTCTCGGATCCCTTCTTATCTCTTATCTCCAAATCAAACTCTTGAAGAAGAAGGATCCACCGAATCAACCTTGGCTTGGCATCCTTCTTTGTAAGTAGGTAACGGATCGCCGTATGATCCGTGTAAACTATGACCTTCGCTCCAACAAGGTACGAGCGGAACTTCTCAAATGCATACACTACCGCTAACAACTCCTTCTCGGTAGTAGCATAATTGAGTTGGGCATCATCTAGCGTCTTGCTAGCATAATAAATAGCATGAGTGCGCCCTTCTTTCCTTTGCCCCAAAACGGCCACATCACTTGCATCGCACATGATCTCAAATGGTAAACTCCAATCCGGAGGTTGCATGATGGGTGCGGAGATCAAGGCGTTCTTCAACCTACAAAATGCTTCAAGACAATCTTTGGAAAAAACAAAATCAACATCTTTCATTAGTAGGTTAGTGAGAGGCTTAGAAATTTTAGAGAAATCTTGAATAAATCTCCGGTAAAAACCGGCATGCCCTAAGAAACTCCTTACCCCCTTCACCGAGGTAGGTGGTGGCAACTTCTCTATCGTTTCAATCTTAGCCCTATCAACCTCAATGCCACGGTTAGACACCAAGTGTCCTAACATAATACCTTCACTTACCATGAAGTGGCATTTTTCCCAATTTAAGACGAGATTTGTTTCCTCACATCTTTGCAACACCAATGACAAATTAGCTAAGCAATCATCGAAAGAAGAACCATAAACAGAGAAATCATCCATGAATACTTCCATGATATTTTCTATGTATTCCGAAAAGATAGCCATCATACACCTTTGGAAGGTGGCGGGTGCATTACACAACCCAAATGGCATTCTCCTATATGCAAAGGTACCCCATGGACATGTAAAAGTTGTTTTCTCTTGGTCATCGGGGTGGATAGGGATTTGGAAGAATCCACTATATCCATCTAGATAGCAAAAGTGAGAGTGTTGAGCTAATCTTTCTAGCATTTGGTCAATGAAGGGGAGGGGAAAGTGATCTTTCCTAGAGGCCATGTTCAATTTCCTATAATCTATACACATTCTCCATCCCGTGACCGTCCTAGTCGGTATTAGTTCATTGTTCTCATTAGTTACTACCGTCATTCCACCCTTCTTAGGTACCACATGAACGGGGCTAACCCACTTACTATCCGAGATAGGGTAGATAATTCCCGCATCTAGCAACTTAATGATTTCCTTTTTGACCACCTCTTTCATTATAGGGTTCAATCTCCTTTGATGTTCAATAGAGGGTTTGTGGTTATCTTCCATCATTATCTTATGCATGCACAAAGATGGTTTAATGCCAACCAAATCATCAATAGTATAGCCAATGGCTTTCCTATGCAATCTTAGTTCATGCAGCAATTTAGCAAGTTCATCATCACTCAAGCATGCATTAACAATCACCGGATATGTGGAATTATCACCAAGGAATGCATACTTTAGATGAGAGGGGAGGGGTTTGAGTTCAAGTGAGGGAGGACCTTTTTCGGTTGAAGACAACCCAAATAAGATTGGATGAGATGAGTCTAAAGCAAGTGAAGACTCCCCATGGCTCCTAGAAGCTTGATCATCATTAAGAGCTGATTCAGGGGAAACCACGGTTGGAATCACGGGTTGCTCAGCTTCCACGGCCGTGGTTCTTGCCAAGCTAGCTTCTCGGAGTTGTCCAGAGAGTTTGACGGCCGTGGAACCTAAATCTCGACCGTGGAACTTGCAACTGTTCACAATTTCTTCGTGGCTCTCAAATCCAACTCTTGGCTCTTCTTCCAAGGCCTCCAAGGCTTTGATCTCTTCATTGCATTCCTCCTCAATGTCTTCCTCCATCATACTCAAGGTAAGAACCTTCTCCAAGGGGTCCTTGATCAAGATCGAGCTTACCATTTCTCTAGATTCTTCTTGCTCGACTATGTTGAAGATATCTTCATCAAGGGTTGGCCCTTTCATCATTGTGGACAGCTTGAACTTGATGTTCTCTTCTCCAATGTTGAAGAAGAGAGTCCCGTTCTTGCAATCCACTAAACATCCGGATGTGGCTAGGAAAGGTCTTCCTAGGATGATGGGAACTGGGTAATCCGCCGGAATGTCCAGCACTACAAAGTCGATAGGCACATAGAATCCTCCCAATTGCACCGGGATGTCCTCTAGAATCCCAACCGGATGAGTAATAGATCGGTCCACCATATAGAGGGTCATCTTGACCGGCTTTGGCTCTCCTAGCCCGACTTTGTTACTAAGTGCAAGCGGTATGATGCTTACACTCGCCCCAAGATCACAAAGGGCCTCGTACTTCACGTCTCCTACTCCAATCGGAACGCAAAAAGAGCCCGGATCCCTTAGCTTGGGAGGCATTGCTTCCTTCATTGTTTGGATTAACTCCGAGGATCTCTTGGTCATCCTAATCTCCCCATACTCCTCCAACTTCCTTTTGTTGGAGAGTATTTCCTTCAAGAACTTTCCGTATGCCGGCATTCCTAAGATGGCATCCATGAACGGAATGTTAATATGTAACTTGGACATTAGTTCAAGGAACTTACCAAAGTGATTGTCCAAACGAGCTCTTGCTCTTGATTGCGGGAACGGTAGTGGTGGCTTGTATGGAGGCGGTGTCACATAAGTTGGCTCTACATCCTTGCTCTTCCCTCCATCTTCATGCTTTCTTCCCTCTTCTACCACTACTTGATTTCCCTTAGCTTGGTCCTTGGGCAAAGGATCCTTCATACTCAACCCACTCCTTGTTGTGATAGCCAAAACTTGGCCTCTTGGGTTGTCTTCGGTTCTTCCGGGAAGCTTTCCCGGATCTCTATGTGCTTCACCCGCCTTTTGAAAAACTTGTGCTTCCAAGACTTTTTTAGCCTTAGAAATTGAAGTGACGGTGCTCTCAAGTCCACTCAATCTTCCTAGCAATTGTTCAAACATGACTTCGGTTCTATCCTTTGAAGGTTGAGGAAAACCGGGTGGAGGTTCTTGTGAAGCTCTTTGTGGTGGAGTCGTGCTTGTGGAGGCGGGAGGGTTTAAGGCTCCATCCGGATTAGAGTAAGAAAATCCGGGATGGTTATGGTTTGGCCGGTAATTGTTGAATTGCCGGTTGTTGTTGAAGTTCCTTGGGCCTTGGTAGTTGTTGAAGTTGCCCCTTCCCATGTAATTCACATCTTCCTCCTTGGAAGACAAGTTAGCTTGTGGAGGTGCTTGAGGAGTTGCTTGGCTCTTCAAGGTTGTAGTGCACAACTCTCTCAAGGATTTCAAC
The DNA here is from genome assembly GCA_033239045.1 of Fagopyrum esculentum. Lineage (NCBI taxonomy): Eukaryota > Viridiplantae > Streptophyta > Magnoliopsida > Caryophyllales > Polygonaceae > Fagopyrum > Fagopyrum esculentum. Next base: position 17,432,621 of record BSUD01000001.1, on the reverse strand, counting down.
TCGTTGTTGATGGCGTCAAGCTTGAAATTGCTCATGGTGACTTCGCTCACCTCATATGCTCCCGCCTTTCTTCCTTCGCTCTTCCTATGAGAGTATTTCTCAATCACTAGAGCTTGCTTCTCCACAAACTCCCAAGCATCATCTACATGTTTCTCCATAAATGTCCCACCGGAAAGTGATTGAAGCTTGAATTGACTATCTTCATCAAGTCCCTTGAAGTAGATTTCTAATAGCTCAATCTTTGGTATGCCATGGTGTGGACAATCTAGGAGAAGGTCTTTGAATCTCTCCCAAGATTTGAACAAACTTTCTCTATCCCTCATCACGAAGGCATTGATCTTTCCCCTTAACTCGGTGGTCTTGGAAGGTGGGAAGAACTTGGTCAAGAACTCGGTTGTCATCTCCTCCCAAGTACCAACTCGCCCTTGTGGAATGGATTGATACCAAGCCAAGGCTTTGTCCTTAAGAGAGAAGGAAAAGGCCCTTAGCTTATGGTTGTTGCTCTCCAATCTTGGTGGTCTAAGAGTCTCCATCAAAATCTCATAGTTCATCAAATGTTGGTGAGGAGACTCTCCTTCCATCCCTCCAAATTGATTATGCCGGATCATTTGTAGAACTTGAGGGCGGAGCTCATAGTTGTGGGTTGCGGGATCTCCTAAATTCACACCCGGTCGGTGTGCTCTTTGTGCCGGATCCATGCGTCTCCCTAGGGTTTGTGGTTCCTCAATAGCGATGGGAACAACCCTAACATTAGCCGCCGGCTGCGGTTGTGGTGGAGGTGGTGGAGGTTGTCGGCGATTAAGCTCTCCTTGAACAAGGGCTTGCCTAATCTCTTCAATCTCCCTCCTAGTTTCCTCTTGCCTCTCATTGGCAAGTCTCCTTTCTTCCTCTAAGAGTTCATCTCTTAGCCTTATTTGCTCTAAGGCTTCATCCAATTCAGCTTGAAGATTTCTACCGGCCATCTCTCTCTCTTTTCGGATGTTCTTAGACCTAGATCGAAGGGTTTTCTCCGGTTCGGGATCGAATGGAGCTAAATCCTTGCCACGAGATCTTCTCATACACCTATAGAGAAATAGATGTACTGAAAAACAAAGTCACAAACCAAAAAGAGATCAAAAGAAACAAGAAAGATCTACACTAGAAACAATCACAAAATAGACTCAATCTAGACCTATTCCCCGGCAACGGCGCCAAAAACTTGTTACGCTAAAAGGTGTGCACGCAATAAGCCTTAAATTTATACTCGTTATAATTATCCTAACTTCTAGTGCACCCGCAGTGTACGGGACGTATGTAGCAAGATAAGTATTCCGAGGTCGAACACAAAGACTAAGGTGAAATTGACTTAAGTTGTGATTGACTTTAGCAAGATCCAAGTCTAAGGAAAAAGAGAAAACAAAGGAAGAAAATCTCAATTGTTTTGGTTGGTTTTAGGTGATCACATCAAAGATCACAATACATGCAAAGCGATTAGTCAAACTAAACCAAAAATCAGCGCAAATAAACAAATCAAACAAGATGTTGATCAAGAGAAAAGAAAAGACGGATTCTAGGGGTTGGAAATTCCGGTTATGGCATAGAACTCAAGTTATCTATTCATTCTTTGGATTGATTGTGGTATGTTGGGGTTAAGTGTTTCTAAGATGGGATCAATTACCGGGTAAGTCTCATGATCCAACTAGTCCACACCTAATGTCTCATTACCGGTTAAGTCTCTAAGAACCTAAGGATAGGAATTTAACACAAACCGGATTGTTTAATTAGGGATCTAACCTATCCTTACCGGGTAAGTCTCGGAAAGGGAAGTCCTAATCAACTATCCTAGCACATTTAATCCAATGGCGGCTTATTAGGCTCACCATTACCTAAGGTTTTGCTATTTTAGATTCTAAGGGCAAGGATTACCGGGTAAGTCTCTCCTAACACTTAGTCGCTACACTAGGACACCCTAGGGTAGGTTAAACTCAGAAAAAACTTAGGGTTTCAACAATTTTATGAATCTAAGGTAAGATCCTTCGAACCAGGAAGAACCACGGTTTGTTCTACAGAAACCACGACCGTGGTTCTTCAAGAACTACCCGTGATTTCTAACAGTAGCTACGTTCATAAACAAAAATCATCCAAAGGTAAATCTAAGTCCGTCCTATCATAGATCTAGCCATAACCATCCTTTCCTTACCCTAGAATCGCATCAATTTAGCCTACAACATTCATCATGGAAATCGAAGCAAATAAGCATAGAATCATAACCTCCATTGCAAGAAAATGAGAGAAAGAAGATGAACAAATGAACTTCAAACACAATCCAAATCTGAAGATGAAATTAGAACGACTTACAACCCTTCCAAAGGAAGGTTCAAGAGTTCATAAATCTCTAGAAATAAATCCGAAAATACAAGAGCTAAGGTGTGTCTTCTCCTCTCCTCTTCAATGGCTCCTTCCTTCTTCTTTTTGCACTTTCCTTCCTAGAAAAATCCTTCTTCTTCTTGGAATATATTTTGTTAAAGAAATGGAGAATGTATGAGCTGCTCCCAAACTACCCCAATTCCCAGCTGCTCTTTCAACAACCATCAAGGACCACTTTTTATAACCAATTCTTCATGAGCTGGCCATGAGAATCGTGGCACAGCTGTCACGAGAATCTGGCAAAATCCACGGTCATTTCCACGGCCGTGGTTTTGCAGAGAACCGTGATTCTGTGCAGAAACTTTGTTTTGGATCATTAGGCTGTGGTTTGGTGCATGGTCTGTGTTGGAAAGGTTCCATGAGTCCTTCTCAGCCCTTGCCTTGCGTTCCAATGAGTTTGGAAACGTGTCCTCTAAATGAGCGACCCTCAAACGCATCGTTTTAGCTCGAAACTTCCCGAAATACCTACAAAACGCACACAAGTCCGTGTAGACGTCTATCTCGACAAAATACATGTTTTGAGTGCAAAACGTATTGGACTAGTGCTAGATCATGCATGATTGAGCGAGAATCCTACCTAAATGTACACCTAAAACTATGCTATAAATCGTGTTATCAATTCTCGTGTGACAAAAGAAGTTGAATTAGTAATGGATAACCTTAATGAAAGATAATAACCGGTTGATGTGTAAGCATGCTATGTGGTTTCTTTACCTTATGTGTGTTTGTGCCTTTACACTCTTGCTTATACCTAGAATGTTAGCTAACGGTTTATACCGTCGTTGTAGATGTTCCGCAGGTTCAAGATGCTGCTGAGTGATCCGGATGGTGTGGTCAGCCGGGGTTCCCGTACATTATAGGACGGAATTGGGTTTTTGTTTCGTTTGTTGTTTCCCTTTTGTTTTGACCCGATTGTGGAGCTTTTGTGTTTTCTTCTGTTTGAAATTTTGAGTTTTATATTAAGTTTTGGTTTTCATTCGTTTGTGTCTTGTTGTAAGATCCGTTTGTTGTTGCTACTCTGAGTGTCGGGACCCATTGTGCGGTCCTAGCCCATAGCGCTTCAAGTTCCCAGAACTTGGGGTGTTACAATATGGTATCAGAGGGAGGTTGGCAACAATGGCACTCGAAATCTTCTAAAGGTCGGATGTATAAATAAATAGAACCCGCAAGGGGTCTAAAGTTTTCAAAAGGGGTTTTTTGTTTTTAACCTTTCGGTCTGGGATAGATGTGCGGGCGACCACCACTTCCTCCACGGATCGCAGCAGTGTAGTTTCTTACGTGTTGGCCTTTATATGTGTTTTTTCTGGACTTTTGCTTGACATGTAGCGTGGCCTTATACCTATATATATAGTCTTATATATCTATCCTTATAGTAGATGACGCGTACTAGAGCTACATCTGCTATGGGGCGAGGAAGGGATCGACCACCACTTCCACCTGCCGTCCGTGGACGAGGACGTACAGGAAGACCTCCACTAGTTAGAGGTCGGGGCCAAGCCCCAGTTGCTGATCCACCTATCGTTGAGGCGTTTGCTGAAGAGGGTTGCTGAGAGCATTGTTCCTGAGGCTGAAAATGGGACCGCTGCTAGGTCTGAAGCACAGAGAACGCCATCAACAGAGTCCGCATGAGTGTCTATCGGAGCTTCTGCATTTCACAACTATGTGCAGAGGGTTGAGGAGGCTATTAGGACCGGATGACCAACACCGGTGCCGCCAGTTCCTGCAAGATCAGCTGAGGTTTCACAAAGAGTTACACAAGTTGTTGCCACGTCTGCTGGAGTTGCTGAGGTTGTTAGAGCGCCGGCTGAGGGAAAAGAGCCAACGCCTGACAGTTGGTTGAAGGCTTTCGATCAGCTGAAGGTTCCCGTCTTTGTGGGAAGGACTGGCTTGGAGGTGGAGCAGTGGCTAGGACAGGTGGATTCTGCTATGGAGGCTATCGGTTGCCCTGAGGGACGTCGAGTCAACATAGCGCAGACGTTGCTGAAAGATCAGGCTCATTCTTGGTGGAGGACAATTTGCGGCAAGGTCACCAGTTATGAGCAGATGAAGATAGTGATCAGGGATTGCTATTGCCCTGCAACCATGAGGAGAGGTCGTCTTCAGGATTTCCTTGAGGCTGGATTCGAGGATTTGCCTATTTCTGAGATCATCCTCAAGTTTCAGGATGAGTTGGCATTGCTGGGTCCGTCCGCACCACCGGAGGATCAGCATGTTTACCTTTTCTCTCGGAGGTTGAGAGAGTCGACACGCTCTTATCTTACTGGTTTCCGTTGTGAGTCTCTGACGGACTATCAAGATAGAGCTTCTGCTTATGAGAGAGACCGACCGGGTCAGAGGAGAGTTTCTCAGACAGGAGGTCTTGAGAAGAGACAGAAGACTGGATCAGCTAGTGCTGGAGCTGGAGCAATTGGGTTTGGACGTAGTCAGACGCCTGGACGTTCTAGCTTCCAACAGAGTTCTGACAAAGCACGAAGTGTCATAATTGTGGAGTAGCTGGACATGTTCGAGCTGATTGCAAGAGGACAGCTATGACTTGCTTTTCTTGCGGTAAGCCCGAACATAGAGCTACGTTTTGCCGTCAGGGCAAGGCGCTATCTCAGTAGGGTTCTTCACCTGCCAGTGTTGATGGAGGAGGACAGAGATCTTAGTACCAGCAACAACAATAGAGAGTTTCAGGTTCTGCCGCTCCTCAGGGTTCCACTCCGGGACAAGGGAGGTAGAGGACGTGTTGGTGGATCTACAGACACCAGAAATGCAACAGCCAAAGTTTATGAGTTGAGGAGTGTTGTAGAGCCAATAGCGCCAGCAGCTACAGGTACCATTCACATTAATGGTTTTCCTGTCAGAGTTCTTTTCGATACTGGTGCTACGCATTATTTTATATCTGATGCATGTGTAAATAGATTGGCCTTATTTACTGCAGAGGGTAGACCCTTCTTTATAGGATTACCCGATGGGGGTAAGATACAAGGTACGCGAGAGGTTCGCGATTGCCCTATTAGATTGGGAGGTCGCGATTGGCCAGCTAACTTCTTCGTCATGTATTTAGTACATGAAGAAGTTATTCTGGGCATGGATTGGATGGATCGACATCGAGCAGTTCTGGACATCAGCAAGAGGACAATGACAATAACTACAGATGCAGGCCATGTTGAGATTTTCCGAGGATGTGATCTCGGAAAGACTGGTACGGTCATCAGTGCAGTTCGAGCTGCGAGGCTTATCAGTCAGGGATGTGAGGCCTTTTGGTGCTATGCCATGAAGGATAGTACTAGTCCAGCTTTGGAGGAAATTCCAGTAGCTTGCGAGTTTGCTGACATCTTTGGAGAGCCATCAGGTTTACCTCCATAACGGAGTGTAGACTTTGACATTGATCTAGAGCCCGGTACGAGACTGATCTCTAAGGCTCCTTATCGTATGGCGCCTATCGAGATGCTTGAGTTGAAGAAGTAGCTTGAGGAGTTAGCAGAGAAGGGCTTCATCCGCCCTAGTGTATCTCCTTGGGGTGCACCAGTTCTCTTCGTCAGGAAGAAGGATGGGTCAATGAGGTTATGTATTGACTACCGGGAGCTGAACAAGGTGACGATCAAGAACAAGTACCCATTGTCCCGTATCGACGATCTTTTGGATTAGCTGCATGGAGCTTCAGTGTTTTCGAGGATCGATCTGAGATCTGGATATCACCAGCTGAGGGTGAGAGAGCAGGACGTAGCTAAGACAGCATTTCGGACTAAATATGGACACTACGAGTTTGTAGTGATGTCATTCGAGCTTACGAACGCGCCCGCAGTCTTCATGGAGTTGATGAACAATATCTTCATCGACTTCCTAGACCAGTTTGTAGTTGTCTTCATCGACGAAATTCTGGTTTACTCCCGTAGTAAGGAGGAGCATGCAGGACACTTGAGGATTGTTCTTCAGGTCTTACAGGATAGAGAGTTGTACGCCAAGCTCTCTAAGTGCGAGTTTTGGATGTCCGAGGTAGCATTTTTTGGTCACATTGTTTCAGCTGAAGGGATCAAGGTAGATTCGGCGAAGATCGAGTCAGTAGCATCTTGGCCGCCACCTAAGAACGTTAAGGAGGTCCGCAGCTTCTTAGGATTAGCGGGCTACTACCGGCGTTTTGTGGAGGGATTTTCTGTTATTGCCTATTGTTAGCATGAAATATTGTGATATTTTAGGCACGTTTTCTAATCGAATTTGATTCATATTGATAGTCTTTGATTGAACTTTGCTGCATATATGAGTTAGTATTACCTATATTATCGATATGGATGTCTACACTAGTTCTATGTTGATTATAGGTGATTTGGAGCTATTTCCGAACGGAATCGAGCAAAAGAAGAGTTGATTGAGTTGTCCATAGATTGAGGACATTCTTTGGAAGCAAATTGGAGCTTTAGCTTGAGGAATGCACGAGGCTAGGGAAGAATCACGTTCTTGCCCTAAATTACGCCCTAAAATACGGCCGGAATCCAAAACCACGTTCAGAATTACGGCCGTGGATTCATAGTCAGAAATTGAAGTTCATTCCAGAGGATATTACGGCCGTGGAACATATGGTGCAAACCGTATTTGTTTCCACGCTCTAGAATTACGGTCGTGGAAACTTCCACGACCGTGATCTTGGCGAATCTTTTCGCCACACTTTGAAGCCACGATCTTTTGAAGATTTGGGTCGGGCCGACATTTTGCCCTACATTATAAAAAGACGGAAGAAAGGAGATTCCGTCATGCCTTCTTACAATCATCGCACTATCCTCGCATATTTCCGCATACGCTCGCAAAGATCGTTTAGCCCTAGCTTGGAAGCTTTGATATCTCATTGGAGATCGAAGGTTTGCATCGGGAAATTGCCCTAATCTCGCATTTTTGGTGGAGATTGCTGTTGAGATCTTCGGATTGGTGGAAGATCGGAGTTTTCGGAATATTTTGCAAGAAGATCTCTCTTCTTGTTTAGGTTTGATTTGGAAAACGGATTGACATCCCGTTTCCTTTCTCCCTTAAGGTTGTGATTGTTCACTTATTTTGAACCTTTTGACAAACACTCGTTCTTGATTGTGATCTTGAGATTTGTTTGAAGATTATTGATAGTTCTTGAAAGTTTTCATCTTTTTATCCTCTAAATCTTGAATTAATATCAATATGACTGTTATTGGCTAAAAACCCTTAACAATTCTAAGGTGAAGGGTTGATGGTTGTGGCTTAGGTGATGATAGATCGATCGTAAACAGATTAGACCCTGAGAGTTAGAGAAAATCGTCGACGAACCCTAAATTACGGGTTGTTCTTGAGTTCCATGACCGTGGAATCTCAAGATCCAACCGTAATTTTCCTCTAGTTTACGAGCCTGCTTTTACTTTAATCCAAAGTTAAAGATTTGCTTTAACTTAGTTTAGACTTGTCTTATCTAGGTGGTAGTGAGCCTCAACAACCTCTACCTCGATTGTGAGCCTCAACAACCTCAATCGGTTAAGTTAGTCTTGATCTTTAGGTTATAAGTTTGGGTATTTGACACTAATTCTCATCTTTAAAATCTTTCTATATTGAGCCTCAACAACCTGTATAGAGAGTGCCTTTTAGGTGGGTTACATAAGGTTTTTGGAATTTCACCGTACGATTACCTTACATTAGCATACCTTTGCATATCTCAACTCTGTCTTTATATCATTAGTATATCTTGAATCGATTGCCACAACTGGATACCTGGATCTTTAGGATTGTTGTTTTCCCAATATTTGCAAAACTCTCATATTTACCCGCTTGACAATCTATAACTGAATTTGTTCCCACCCAAATCCCTGTGTTCGATACTCTAGAATTCTTGCTTAGCTACGTCGATCCGTACACTGCGGGTTCGCTGCTTGATTCTAGTTTTATAAATTTAAAGCTTATTTGCACACACCTTTAGGGGCGAACAAGCTTTTGGCGCCGTTGCCGGGGATTTGGTTTCGGCCGAATTCGGTAACCGGTTGTCAAGCTTGGGAGCTTGCTCTCGTTATTTGATATTGTTTTGAGTGTATGCGCAGGTCTAGGAACACCGAAGATCTCTTACCTCTTGATCAAGAGCTAGAGAAAACCTTGAGGCAAAAGCGCAAGGAAAAGAAGATGGCCGAAGGAAACGAACGTGATTTTCAGGCCGAATTAACGGAGAAGGAAGCTCAACTCCGATGGAATGAGAATCTTCGCCGGGATGAGATGGAGCGCCATCAATCCCAAGTTAACACTCTACAGGATCAGATGTTCCAAATGAGATTAGAAATAAGCGACCTTAAGAATAAAGGAATCAAGAAATCCTCAAGAAGGACATCAAGATCTAGAAGAAGAAGAAGTCATTCATCCGCTGATGATAGTGACTCTTCCGTGCCACCGTTAGAAGAGATTGATCCTACGGTCAATATAAATCCTTTCAATCCACAAGAGGCTGCTAATCGTCGTGCTCCACCTAGGAATGCGAGGGTCGAACGTGTGGATAATGAGCCAAGAACTCTTGGCCAACGAATGGATCCAACGCAACAACCACGCCGTTTGGGCGTGAACTTTGATGTTGAAGATGTACAAGGGTTTAGCTTCAACCCTCAAGTTATTACTCTTGTTCGCCAAAACCAGTTTGGCGGTACAAGCGCCGAATCTCCACACCAGCACTTGCAGAACTTTGAATGTATGATGGAGACGATGAGACCGAAGAGCGCTACTACCAACAGCTACAAGCTTAAACCTTTCTTCTTCTCTTTGAAAGGGAAAGCGTTGTCTTGGTATCAAGCTCTTCCTAACGGGAAACTAGACACGTGGGAAGACCTTTCCGCAGAGTTTCTCACCAAATTCTTTCCGCCTTCTAAAACGGCGGAACTTAGAGGTAAGATTAATGCTTTTTCCATGAGACCTAACGAAAGTTTGTTTTAATCTTGGGAAAGGTTTCAGGATTTGCTCTTGGATTGCCCTCATCATGGCATATCCAAGCTTGCCTTGCTGGAAATTTACTACAAGGGGCTGGATGCGGGAACGCAATTCAACCTCCAATCCCTCTCATGTGGAACGTTCATGGACATGAGAGAAGATGACGCTTGGGACTTCATTGAGAAGCAAGCAAGAGTCATAGAGAAGTATTCCCACCGGAAAGTGGAGGGAAATCGTGTGGAGCAAGGAGCAAAGCTCACACATGAAGCTCAAAATCAGATTTTCTCCCTCAACAATGAGATCAAAGAGTTGAAGGAGACTATCAAGACCAACTTCCCAAAGCAACAAGGGAAGAATGTTGGTTATTTGGGCAATAACAATGGCGGCAACAACAATAACCGGAACAACAACCGGAACAACTGGAATGGAAACAACAACAACCGGAACAACGATTGGAACAACAATAGGGGTTCAAACAACAACAATTGGCGCCCCAATCAACAAAATTCCGGTAACTCTTATCCTTACAATTCTAATTCACTAACTCCACCTTCCTCTTCCTCTACTCCTTTGAAAAGCCAGGGCCAATCATCTAATGGAGGAAACACTTCGGGGAAGGAGAAGCCCGATCCCATATTGGAAACGATTTTGGGAAAGCTTCAAGGGTTGGAGAACCGCCTCATCAAGGTTGATGATCAAGTCTCTAAGGTTGATAAAGCTCAAAAGGTTTTAGAAAACCAAATGTTCAACCACGCGGAGGAAGTTCCTAGAAATCAAGGGAAACTTCCAGGCAAGACGGAGGACAACCCTAAGGGAAGGGTAATGGCGATAACAACTAGGAGCGGAGTGACTACCACCGATCCGCAGCCTACGTTCATTGAAGTCCCCGTAGAGAAGGACAAGGAAAAGGGGAAGGAGAAGGAAGACGTCTATGTTCCTCCTCCAGCTTACAAACCCCCCTACCATTCCCTCAATCTAGAGCGCGAGCACGCCTAGACAAACAATTCGGTAAGTTTATAGAACTTATGAGTAAGCTGCATATTAATATACCATTCATTGATGCTATTGTAGGTATGCCAGCTTACGGCAAGTTCTTGAAGGAGCTTCTCTCTAACAAGAGGAAGCTAGAGGATTTCGGAGAGGTCAAGATGAGTTCGGATTCTTCGGATCTCATCAAGACCGTGAAGGAGAAAATGCCCCCAAAGTTGAAAGATCCGGGGTCATTTTGCATTCCCATTGGTGTGGAAGAGGTCACATATGACGCTTTATGTGACTTAGGAGCAAGTGTGAGCATTATACCACTTGCGTTGTGCAGGAAGATCGGTTTAGGCGACCCTAAACCGGTGAAGATGACGTTATACATGGCGGATCGATCCATCACTCGTCCCGTCGGTATTGTAGAAGACGTCCCGGTCAAGCTAGGTAAATTCTTTGTCCCCATTGATTTTGTCATGCTTGACATTCCTGCAGATAGTCCGGTCCCGATCATACTCGGAAGACCGTTTCTTGCAACTTCCGGCTGCATGGTCGATTGCAAGAACGGAAGACTCGCTTTTGATATTGGAGAAGAGAAAGTAGAGTTCGTTCTTTCCACTCTAGTGAAGGAACCAATCTTTGATGAGGATATTTACGATATCCAAGATGAAGAAGGTTTATCTAGGGAGGAGGTAAGTGTGATTCTCTTTAACGATCCTTTTCAAAAAGTAATTACTATGAGTCTAACAGATGTGGGGGAAGAAGAAGAGTGCAAAGAGGAAATTGAAGCCTTGGAGGCACAAGAGGAGATGCATGAAGTGGAGTTTGAGAAACTCCACGATGAGGCTGAGAACACTAGAATCCACGGTCATACCCTGTATTCCACGACCGTGGATTTCACAACCAAAATTGACCTCCATTCCAGGGGATTACACGGCCGTGGAACACATAGGGAGGCCGTAATTCTGACCGTGGAAGAGGGTGACCGGCATACTTCTTCAACTTCTCCTAATTCTTCTCCAACTCACTCAACATCCTTAGAAACTTCTAAGGAAACGTCGGATGCTCCTCAAGGATCATTGGAAGCTCCGAAAGTGATGGAACTCAAACCACTTCCTACTCATCTAAGGTACGCTTTTCTTGGATCTAATTATACCTTTCCGGTTATCGTTAGTTCCGAACTAAGCATATATGAACATGAACAGCTCATGATTGTCCTTAGGAAACATAGGAAAGCTATAGGCTATACTATTGAGACTTAGTAGGAATTAAACCCTCCCTATGCATGCATAAGATACTAATGGAGGAGGACTTTAGAACTTCAAGACAACCTCAAAGGCGGTTAAACCCGACCATGAAGGAGGTTGTCAAGAAGGAAATTCTTAAACTTCTTGATGCAAGTATCATCTACCCTATCTCCGATAGCAAGTGGGTGAGTCCAGTTCAAGTATTTCCGAAGAAGGGAGGAATGACGGTCATCACCAACAAGAACAACGAACTCATTCCTACCCGAACCGTGACTGGATGGCGAATGTGCATAGACTACCGCAAGCTCAACAACGCAACGCGGAAGGATCACTTTCCATTGCCATTCATCGATCAGATGCTTGAAAGGTTAGCACAACATTCACATTTTTGCTACCTTGACGGTTATAGTGGCTTCTTTCAGATTCCGATACATCCGGATGATCAAGAGAAGACCACATTCACGTGCCCTTGGGGTACGTTCGCCTATAGGAGAATGCCGTTCGGGCTTTGCAACGCCCCGGCCACCTTTCAACGGTGCATGATGGCCATCTTCTCTGAATACGTAGAGGAAATCATGGAAGTCTTCATGGACGACTTCTCCGTTTACGGTTCCTCTTTTAACGATTGTCTTTCTAACCTTTCTCTTGTTTTGCAAAGATGTGAAGACACTAACCTAGTTCTTAATTGGGAGAAGTGTCAATTTATGGTTAAGGAAGGAATCGTGTTAGGTCACTTAGTCTCTAGTAGAGGGATAGAGGTAGACAAGGCTAAGATAGAGACCATAGAGAAACTTCCTCCCCCAATTTCAGTGAAAGGGATAAGAAGTTTCCTAGGACATGCTGGATTTTATAGACGTTTCATTAAAGACTTTTCTAAGATATCAAAACCTCTCACTAATCTATTGATGAAAGACGCGGTTTTTGAGTTTTCGCAGGAATGTTTGGATGCGTTTAACACCATTCGGCAAGCTCTAATTTCAGCACCTATTATCCAACCTCCGGATTGGACTCTCCCCTTCGAGATTATGTGCGATGCTAGTGACGTAGATATTGGAGCTGTTCTTGGACAACGAAAGGAGGGACGAACCCATGCCATATACTACGCTAGCAAGACGCTAGACGAAGCACAACTCAACTACGCCACTACAGAGAAAGAATTTTTAGCTATTGTCTACGCTATTGACAAGTTTCGCTCTTATCTTGTAGGTGCAAAGGTGATTGTCTACACGGATCATGCTGCGATCCGGTATCTCCTTGCAAAGAAAGACGCGAAGCCAAGGCTAATTAGATGGATTCTTCTCCTACAAGAATTCGATCTTGAGATCCGCGACAAGAAAGGTTTGGAAAATTCTGTTGCGGATCATCTGAGTCGCCTAACACATCTAGAGGACGACCAATTGCCCATTGATGACTCCTTTCCGGACAAACACCTACATATCATAGAGGAGTGCATCAAGGTAGTCTCCAAAGGTAACGAACCATGGTTTGCTGATTTTGTTAACTATTTGGTTTGCCAGGAGATACCGCCCGGACTATCATACGCACAAAAGAAGAAGTTCTTCAAGGACATCCGGGAATATATTGGAACGAGCCTCTCCTCTTTAAGAGAGGCCCGGATGGCATCATTCGGCGATGTCTGCCGGAAGATGAGATGCAAAGTGTCATCCGCCATTGTCATTCACTACCTTGTGGAGGACATGCTAGTTCGAACAAGACTAGCGCAAAGGTATTGCAATCTGGACTCTATTGGCCTACTTTATTTAAAGATGTACAATCCTTTGTTTCTTGCTGCGATGCTTGTCAAAGAACAGGCAACATCTCTAGGAGGAACGAAATGCCCCTCAACAACATCCAAGAGGTGGAGATTTTCGACGTATGGGGGAGTAGATTTCATGGGACCATTCCCATCTTCTTGTGGAAACCAATACATACTATTGGCGGTAGATTACGTCTCTAGATGGGTGGAAGCAATTGCCTCTCCCACAAATGACGCCATGGTGGTGGTTAAGTTCTTTAACAAGACCATCTTTCCGCAATTCGGGATGCCAAGGACGATCATTAGTGATGGAGGTTCTCACTTCATAGCCCGTCGTTTTGAAGCTCTTCTAGCTAAGTATGGGGTTACTCACAAGATCGCTACCCCTTACCATCCACAAACGAGTGGACAAGTTGAGATCTCAAATAGGGAGATCAAGGGAATCTTAGAGAAGACGGTTTCAAGGACTAGGAAGGATTGGTCCTTGAAACTTGACGATGCATTATGGGCGTACCGGACTGCGTACAAGACTCCCATAGGAACCACACCATACAACCTCGTGTATGGAAAGTCTTGTCACTTACCGGTGGAGCTAGAGCATAAAGCGTTTTGGGCTATCAAATGGCTGAATTTCGGCATGAAAGAAGCGGGAGAGAAGCGTCTCCTGGACATCAACAAGCTGGATGAACTCCGTTTGAACGCCTACGAAAACGCTAAGATCTACAAAGAGAGAGCAAAGCGTTGGCATGATAAGCATATCATTCCAAAGGACTTCAAAGAAGGAGATCAAGTTCTCCTCTTCAATTCAAGACTTCGCCTCTTTCCAGGTAAGCTAAAATCTCGTTGGAATGGACCTTTTCTAATTAAGCGTATTTTCCCCCATGGTGCAGTTGAAGTATGGGGTGAAGCTAGCGGAAGTTTTAAGGTGAACGGCCAACGACTCAAGAAGTATACGCCGGAACTCCAAGCTGAGGAGTTTGCACCTACCGCACTCGAATAAGTGCGAGATTGGTCTAGCTACGGACCTTAAACAAAGCGCTTCTTGGGAGGCAACCCAAGGTATTGCATTTTCGTTTTTGTTTTCGATTCATAGTTTAGTCTAGAATAGACGTTTTTCGCTTTATTTTGCCTCGATTTCTTCCGGTATGTTCGTGTTTTTGGTTGTAGGATCGATGGAAAAGGAGAAAGGGAGGATAATGTCGAAGAAGAGTGACGAAATTTGGACATTGAAGCTTTACAGAAGATTCCACGGTCCAAATTACGGTCGTCATAGCTACAGTGACCGTAATTTCCAAACGCCTTTGAAAAATCACCAAAACCACGGTTCCGTACATTTCCACGGCCGTGGAACCCCCCGATGGACCGTAATTTTTGGAAATTTTGCCGGCCACTATATAAGCCACATTCTTCACAAATTTACCCAAAAACTTACCCCTTTCCACGACCTAGACACCGAAACCCCACGACCTCCTCCAAATCTTCGTTTTCTAATCGTTTTCGACGATTCTTCATCCTAAACTGCAGCAAATCCAACCACGAACAAGATCCAAGCGACAAACCGAGCGGAAATCCATCAACAAACGCACATTTCGGGTTTTTCAATCCGAAAAAGAGGTTTATTCTTTCTTCTTGATTTTCGCGGATTTGGTTCGTTTTTGCTATAGATTTTTAGGAAGAACTAACAAAGACTGGAAGGAATTAGATTAGGACTGCTTGTTGTGGTGATTGTTGGTGAATTTGCTGAGATTCGCGAGACTCTGAGACGAATCACGGTCTCTGGGTAAACCACGGCCGTAATTCTTCAAGAACAGACCGTAATTTTGGTGAAAAATGGATTTCGTAAGGAGAGTGTCGGGAAGGATAAAAGAGAAGAAGGGAGATCAGAATAAGAAAAGGAAAGGCAACCCCTCCACCTCCTCATCCTCTAGGGCACCACCACCCTCATCTCCTTCACTACCATCTTCACCTTCACCCCCATCCTCACCTCCTCACCCTAGCATTCCGACCATACACGAGAACCACCTTGCTGCATTCGAGAAGATACAGAAGAGGGCAGTGATTGGTCCTAGGTATTTGTTGTTGGAGGATCTACATCCTCTCAACATAGTTGATGACCTTACATGGCTCTTGGATAGAGCCGGATTACTTGTCTTCACGAACATTCGTGAAGACGCCTATGAGGAGATCACCCGAGAGGTTGTGACGTCTTTCGAGCACAGCCATGTAGATAGGACCGTCTCTTTCCGTCTCATGGAACGAGACTACCATTTGAGTATTGTTGAGTTTGGGACCATTTTCGGGTTCCATGAGACCTACAATGGTCGATTCCCGAGTGGTATTTACCCTAAGGATTTCTGGAAGGAAGTTGCGATGATCTACGCCGACGAGGACCGTTGGCAGCCCGCCGATACCAAGGCTAAATTGATGTACCATTTAGCCTTGAAGATAGCTCACCGTGTTCTTTCGGAGTGTCTCTTTCCTAGGACGGAGACGCCCCAAAAGATAAAGACGGATGAGTTATTCTTGCTCTATTGTATGCTTTATGGACGCCGTGCAGATTGTGCTACTCTCTTGGCTGCTACGATGAGCAAGCTCAAGAACAAGTCGAAGGGGAACATCGGATGGTGGGATAGTTACCCACATTGCTAGGAGTTTTGGTGTAGATTTTTCTGCTTGCACCCGCATACCCGCCGTACCTTTAGGATTACATGCTTTCATGGTTAGGGATCTCATTTTCCCCACACATGGAGGTCCGCCTTATGCGGGCATGCCTTGGGAGAGTAGGACATGCAGGGGTATAGAGTGGCTGCCAGAGTACTCCATTGTGGCGGGACGCCACAATTGGAAGGAGACGTTCGCTGCGATGCATGCGAACAGGTTAGTAGCTCCCCCTTACGTCCCACCACCAGTTGTGGAGGAGGAGGAGATGGGAGATCAGTACGAGAGTGGTGGAGGAGCGGAGCAGGAGTTTGGCACGTTTCCGGACCAGCCGGAGGCGGCCCCAGATGTACCTAGACGCTCTCCACGCCCAGCTAGAGCCTCAGGCTCGTCATCTCGCCGCGCTAGCGTGAGTGAGAGGCCCACGTGGATGACTACACCTCCCACTTGGTATGACACCCCCCCTCCTTGGTCCACGGAGCAGCCAGCAGCATATCCACCACCACCAGCACCATCCGATGCCCCATCATGGTACAGTCAGGCTCCAGGATGGTACGAGCAGATGCCGGATTGGGCTACCGGACTTTCGGAGAGAGTTGGAGCGTTGGAGATCCGGGCCGACGCTAGAGACGGACGCCTCGACGACCTCGACCACATGATGAGGGACGTCTACCGCCAGCAGGTTTGGGCGGCACTACGACTCCAGCTTCTCTCCATTTCCGCCTCCACCGCCGCCGCAGTGATTGGACGCATGATCGTTTGTTTTAGACATTCCCGCCACCACTTGTGAGTTTCTTTTTCTTTTCTTTCTTTTGTTCTTTCTTTTGAACATTAGGGACAATGTTCGTCCTAAGTATGGGGTGGGATGTACTAAAAGTTTGTAATAACTCTACTCTCTATGTTTGCTTTCATTTGAGACTATCGTTGCATGTTCATTATGTGTTACACGTTTCATTTTCGCATTGCATGAAAAAGAACTTTAAAAACCCATAAAAATTGAAAAATTTTGAAAATTTTATGCTTCTAATGAATTGAGATGATTTCCATGATAATCATTACTTGTGAATGGAGTTTGATAACAATTGCATGCTCAAAAGAATAGTGAATCGAAAAGAATTTGAATGAATGAATTCTACCTCTTTTGCAAGTTTTATAATGTGAAAACGTTACCTAAATCATGTTGAGAAATTGAAGTTGAAATTACGTTATAAGTTCCTATACTTCTTGTTGAAATGATTAAGGCAATTCGATACTTTCTTTCTTCTTTCTTTGATCATCTAGCTCCTCATTGAAATATTAGCCTCCTTTACCTATCCGGGAATTTGGAGAAGTGAATGAAAAAGGCACGTTTGATGTGGGAGGGCCATGAGAGCAATTATTTGCAATCAAATGAATAGAAAGAAATTGTAGGTTTGGGGAAGTCAATCATGACGATGAGTAACTCGGCACCATTCACATAGCCGGGTGTTTGTGTCTTGCCAAAGTCGGATTGAGCGATATTCCTAGCGGATTATGGTATGTGCGCTAAGGGTTTGAGGCATCTTTTGAAAAATTGAGAAACGCCGATCTCCTAGGCTTCGGTTTTTGTGCACCTCTATCCATAACTCCAAAAGTAAAGTCGAAAAAAATGAAAGGAAGATAGCGAAGCTCTAAATTGAAAATGCTGCGGGAACCGCATAAGAAGAAGAAGGTAGTTGTCCACTTTCCCGGATTCATGCACCACTTTCCCTTAAAGTTTTCCCTTCCCTTCCACATTCTAGACCTTTTCTTTGAAAGTCCTTAAGATCGAAAGAATGTTATATGACTTGGTGATCTATATTGAAGTTTCTTATGATTGATTTTGATAAAGTTTGAAGGTTATGATGCTTGTTTAGAGGTTAAATTGATTCATGAACTCTCTTTGCTTTTTACTCTTTAATTGAGTATGTGAAAGTTTGATGAACGATTGAAGCAAGGTTTGAGAATGATCTATTCTTTAGAAGTCACATTCACCCAAAGAAGGTACACATATTTCATCCTAACTCTTGTTTAAAACTTTTTGAAAGACCTTGCTTAGGGACAAGCAAGTGTTAAGTATGGGGTTATTTGTTAGCATGAAATATTGTGATATTTTAGGCACGTTTTCTAATCGAATTTGATTCATATTGATACTCTTTGATTGAACTTTGCTGCATATATGAGTTAGTATTACCTATATTATCGATATGGATGTCTACACTAGTTCTATGTTGATTATAGGTGATTTGGAGCTATTTCCGAACGGAATCGAGCAAAAGAAGAGTTGATTGAGTTGTCCATAGATTGAGGACATTCTTTGGAAGCAAATTGGAGCTTTAGCTTGAGGAATGCACGAGGCTAGGGAAGAATCACGTTCTTGCCCTAAATTACGCCCTAAAATACGGCCGGAATCCAAAACCACGTTCAGAATTACGGCCGTGGATTCATAGTCAGAAATTGAAGTTCATTCCAGAGGATATTACGGCCGTGGAACATATGGTGCAAACCGTATTTGTTTCCACGCTCTAGAATTACGGTCGTGGAAACTTCCACGACCGTGATCTTGGCGAATCTTTTCGCCACACTTTGAAGCCACGATCTTTTGAAGATTTGGGTCGGGCCGACATTTTGCCCTACATTATAAAAAGACGGAAGAAAGGAGATTCCGTCATGCCTGCTTACAATCATCGCACTATCCTCGCATATTCCCGCATACGCTCGCAAAGATCGTTTAGCCCTAGCTTGGAAGCTTTGATATCTCATTGGAGATCGAAGGTTTGCATCGGGAAATTGCCCTAATCTTGCATTTTTGGTGGAGATTGCTGTTGAGATCTTCGGATTGGTGGAAGATCGGAGTTTTCGGAAGATTTTGCAAGAAGATCTCTCTTCTTGTTTAGGTTTGATTTGGAAAACGGATTGACATCCCGTTTCCTTTCTCCCTTAAGGTTGTGATTGTTCACTTATTTTGAACCTTTTGACAAACACTCGTTCTTGATTGTGATCTTGAG
The DNA here is from genome assembly GCA_033239045.1 of Fagopyrum esculentum. NCBI lineage: Eukaryota > Viridiplantae > Streptophyta > Magnoliopsida > Caryophyllales > Polygonaceae > Fagopyrum > Fagopyrum esculentum. The sequence goes on along the minus strand of BSUD01000001.1, from coordinate 17,413,677 downwards.
ATTTGTTTGAAGATTATTGATAGTTCTTGAAAGTTTTCATCTTTTTATCCTCTAAATCTTGAATTAATATCAATATGACTGTTATTGGCTAAAAACCCTTAACAATTCTAAGGTGAAGGGTTGATGGTTGTGGCTTAGGTGATGATAGATCGATCGTAAACAGATTAGACCCTGAGAGTTAGAGAAAATCGTCGACGAACCCTAAATTACGGGTTGTTCTTGAGTTCCACGACCGTGGAATCTCAAGATCCAACCGTAATTTTCCTCTAGTTTACGAGCCTGCTTTTACTTTAATCCAAAGTTAAAGATTTGCTTTAACTTAGTTTAGACTTGTCTTATCTAGGTGGTAGTGAGCCTCAATAACCTCTACCTCGATTGTGAGCCTCAACAACCTCAATCGGTTAAGTTAGTCTTGATCTTTAGGTTATAAGTTTGGGTATTTGACACTAATTCTCATCTTTAGAATCTTTCTATATTGAGCCTCAACAACCTGTATAGAGAGTGCCTTTTAGGTGGGTTACATAAGGTTTTTGGAACTTCACCGTACGATTACCTTACATTAGCATACCTTTGCATATCTCAACTCTGTCTTTATATCATTAGTATATCTTGAATCGATTGCCACAACTGGATACCTGGATCTTTAGGATTGTTGTTTTCCCAATATTTGCAAAACTCTCATATTTACCCGCTTGACAATCTATAACTGAATTTGTTCCCACCCAAATCCCTGTGTTCGATACTCTGGAATTCTTGCTTAGCTACGTCGATCCGTACACTGCGGGTTCGCTGCTTGATTCTAGTTTTATAAATTTAAAGCTTATTTGCACACACCTTTAGGGGCGAACACCTATCCGCTCACTTCCTTGTTGCGGAAGTCTACGAAATTCATATGGTCTGAGTCGTGCATGCAGAGCTTCGAGGATTTGAAGAAGAGATTGACCTCTGTTCCTATTCTAGCTCAGCCAAAGGGCATTGAGGATTTTGTGGTTTACAGCGACGCATCCAAGATGGGCTTGGGATGTGTTTTGATGCAGAGGGGAAAGGTGATTGCTTATGCGTCTCGACAGTTGAAGACGTACGAGGAGAATTACCCTACCCACGATCTTGAGTTAGCTGCTGTTGTTCATGCTTTGAAGATTTGGAGATATTATCTGTACGGAGCCACGTGTCAGATTTTCACAGACCATAAGAGTCTAAAGTACATATTCACTCAGCGGGAGTTGAATAACCGCCAGCGCAGATGGTTAGAGTTGATCAAGGACTTTGATCTTGAGATCTTATACCACCCGGGAAAGGCTAATGTGGTAGCAGATGCCCTCAGTAGGAAAACTTCCCGGGAGATGGCTATCGCTAGACTGACAGCTCAGCCACAATTACAGCGAGATTTGGCAAGGCTAGAGATGGATATCTACTTCCCAGATTCCGATAGCCAGTTGTCCATCTTGGAGTTAGTACCTGATTTGTTATCTGAAATCCGACAGAAGCAGGAGAGTTGCCCAGCTTTGACACAGATCCGAGACCGGATGTCTCGAGGAGAGGCACCACAGTTTGCAGTTGGTGCTGACGGAGTTCTGAGACGTCAGGAGCGTGTTTATGTGCCGTCAGATCGGGAGTTAAGATAGAGGATCCTTCAGGAGGCTCACTCTTCACCTTACTTTGTACACCCCGGTGCGAGTAAGATGTATCAGGATGTCAGACGCTCTTTCTGGTGGGAGGTCTGAAGCTAGATGTGATAAGATATGTAGCTCAGTCTGTGACCTGTCAATAGGTCAAGATCGAGCGTCATAGACCCGGAGGCGAGCTCCACCCACTCCTCGTTCCTCAGTGGAAGTGGGAAGACATCTCTATGGATTTTGTAACTGGTTTGAGACCGAGTCGTGGTTTTGATGCTATCTGGGTCATAGTAGATCGACTGACGAAGACCGCACATTTCATTCCGATCAAGGAAACGTGGCCGGTGAGTCGATTAGCAGAGGAGTTCACGAGACAGATAGTGAGACTTCATGGAGTACCTAGGACTATAGTCTTTGACAGAGACGGACGGTTCACTTCAAGGTTCTGGCAGCAAGTTCATGCCGCCCTAGGTACGAGTCTACAGTTCACGACTGCTTATCATCCTCAGACCGATGGTCAGTCTGAGCGGACCATCCAGACTTTGGAGGACATGTTACGAGCCTGTGTATTAGATTGGGGACAGGTGTGGCCAGATCACCTTCCCTTAGTGGAGTTTTCATACAACAACAGTTGGCACGCATCGATCAGGATGGCTCCTTATGAGGCTTTATATGGACTAAAATGCCGTACACCGTTGTGTTGGGACAAGCCTAGTAGTGCCAGCGGAATATCACCTGAACAGATTCAAGATGACATGGCTCGAGTAGCAGTGATCCGAGAGCGGATGTTAGTAGCACAGAGTCGACAGAAGTCTTATGATGATAAGAGGCGCACACCTCTAGAGTTTAGAGTTGGAGCTCAAGTTTTGTTGAGAGTATCCCCGACACGAGGCGTCAGACGTTTCGGTGTCAAGGGGAAGTTGAGTCCCAGATATGTTGGACCGTTCGAGATTCTTGAGCGAGTTGGGGAGGCAGCTTACAAACTTGAGTTGCCACCGAGACTCGAGGGTGTTCACCCAGTTTTTCATGTGTCTCAGCTACGGGAGTACATACCTGACCCGAGACACATCGTTAGTCATGAGGATCTAGTGATCGAGCCAGACCACATGTTCGTAGAGCACCCGGTGGCTGTCTTAGAGCGTAGTACGAGACGCTTGCATTCGAAAGACATCCCGTTGTTGAAGATACAGTGGTCGAGACGAGGAGCTGATGAGGCGACTTGGGAGACAGAGGATAGTATCCAGAGGAACTATCCGGAGTTTTACGCTGAGCTTGTTGCACCTTTAGCTTAGTCGGTTGTTTGGTTTTTCCTTTGTTGCGTTGTGAACGCTTTTGTGTGATATTTTGTGTTACGTGCCCTGAGTGGAAATATATGAGCTCAGTTCTGTTTCTGTGTGTTGTTGTGTTTGTTTGGCTTTTGCAAGTTTTGGGAGGAAACTTCTTTTAAGGGGGATCTGATGTAAGATCCTAGGTTTTGCCTTCACCGCCCCTGCGGTGAAGAGGGCCGCCCCCGCGGCCAGCCGCCCCTGCGGCAGTGTGATCTGCCCCTGCGGATCGTGCGACAGATCGCGCCGATCTGTTTTCGTCGTTATATCTTTCTTCCATAGATAGAATATCCCCTATTCTATCTTATGGGCCGGTTTCCTTATTTTCTTTCTAACCCTAGACGCCCTTCCGTCGAGCGTTCCAGCCCTCCCTATATATTCTCTTCTTCCTCTCCTTTTTCCCGTTCCCTGCTATCATCATCAACCCTAGAGAGTTGCAGCCGTCCTTTGCTTCCTGCGACTTTGTTGAACGTGTAAGTGCATCTTTTATGATTCCTCCTCACGTTCCTTTAGCGCTGCATGCCTTCCTTCTGTTTTGGTTTCTTTCTTTCGTTCTTTTCTTTCCTTCTTCTCCTAAGATCAAGCATGAGCCTTGATTCTAGTGGAAGTGTTCCGTTGTTGACCCTTCGTTGTTCTCAGGTTCTTTGAGTTGAGTCTTGACGTGTTGAAACCAAAGGTTCGAGCTTTGGTTGCCCCTGCTGTGAGATCTGTCGAAGAGAAGCCCGACAGTAAATTTTTTACGAAGATCCGCCCCTGCGCCTGCATAGAGCCGCCCCTACACCTCTGTCACAGCCGCCCCTGCGCCTGCACAGAGACGCTCCTGCGCCTCTGTTCAGCCGCCCCTGCGCATCTGTCTAACCGTCCCTGCGGTTTCTCTGCAGTAACTCCCGTCTTTGGTGAGTTGCTTCCTTCCTTCCTTTCCTCGTTCCTTCCTTGGTTCTTTATGGTTGTTCCTTGTTTCCCTGAGTTGTTGTAAGACTAAGGTTGAGCCCTTAGCATGTGTTGATCTCTTAGAGATCTTTGAGACTAGAAGTCATAGACTTCTAGCAACCGTTCCGTTCCTGATCCGTGTTGCTTGTTCGCACAGGCTTTCTTTGCTTCTTTCCTGAGGGAAACTGAGTTATTCCTGAGTTGTGTTGATCTTTTGGTTTACCTTCGTGTGAGGTAAGTCCCTTGGACTTACTTAGCTTCATTCCGCGTATTAGTTGGATTGTTTTGGCTTGTTTGTGTTGCTATCATGTTTATAACGGATAATTGGAAATAGGATTCACCCTTTGATAACCTTAACTGGCCCAAGTGTATTATAACCGGGCGGTGACCACTTGTCTAGTTCTACAGGAGATTAGAATGTGCTCTTGCAACCCAGACCCGTAGGTAACGGAGAGTACTCATCTATTCCTATTGGTAGACGAAAGCGGAGGCGAGTTTCGGGAGATTCTCGTGTGACAAAAGAAGTTGAATTAGTAATGGATAACCTTAATGAAAGATAATAACCGGTTGATGTGTAAGCATGTTATGTGTTTTCTTTACCTTATGTGTGTTTGTGCCTTTACACTCTTGCTTATACCTAGAATGTTAGCTAACGGTTTATACCGTCGTTGTAGATGTTCCGCAGGTTCAAGATACTGTTGAGTGATCCGGATGGTGTGGTCAGCCGGGGTTCCCGTACATTATAGGACGGGATTGGGTTTTTGTTTCGTTTGTTGTTTCCCTTTTGTTTTGACCCGGCTGTGGAGCTTTTGTGTTTTCTTCTGTTTGAACCTTTGGGTTTTATATTAAGTTTTGGTTTTCATTCGTCTGTGCCTTGTTGTAAGATCCGTTTGTTGTTGCTACTCTGAGGGTCGGGACCCATTGTGCGGTCCTAGCTCGTAGCGCTTCAAGTTCCCAGAACTTGGGGTGTTACAGCTACGAGTCATATACATTATACAACATGAGCTCTTTTAAGTCGTGTTTGTCGAGCCGATATTACATTATGATATTTTCTATGTATATATTCATATCCCTTTGATTCATTTATATGTTGTAATCTAGATGGAAACATAATAATTTATGTCTTTCTTAGGTATTTTGTTCTCTCTCTATATAGAATTGGTATACACAAGGAATAAGCACCACTTCACAATCTATAACTTTCCCTACAAACGTAACGATGTTTCATACTAAAAAAAATGCTTTTTTATTATCGATGTGGGATACATATCTCAATATCGCATTATCTCAATATACAAATATGTCATTGAACCATCTAACGAGTTCGATATTTTGTGGGTCGGTTGTACGTTCAATGTGTCGTTTCAACTTCCAATTCATTGCAAATATATTCCTAGTATGAGTAAATAACGAAAGCCCTAATAAAAAATTCGGTAATATATACTATTATATTACGAGCAAAACCTTATAACTTCGGAAAAACATAACCGAATATCCGGTAATCGAAACATTATTGTCCTACGGTAGTGGAAGAGATGCTCCGGGTAAAAGATTCATAAGCTTGATCTTCGGAACTAGCCTCACCGACGTCAACATTACCAGAAACAATGGAACCATGGATGGACAACTTAAGTACACAAGGCCTTACTTGATTGAGCTAATGCACTTGAAACCTCAACGACGTCATCATTCCTTTCTTCGTCTTTTGGCTGTCAGTGTAGCATCTGTATGAGCCTTGTCGCCGGCCACCCTTGAAGCCACCATTAGCAACCACCACTAGAGAAGCCAACGCTAACACCTCCACCTCGAGTCATCGCCGGAAACCTGTGCAATCTCCTTCATCCTTCTCAACCTCGACGATCTCTCCATCTCCTTCTTTCTGTCTTCGGAGGAAGCAACCAAACACCTCACCTTCCTCTTCCAGTTGTCGTCGCCACCGGGAACCTCCGTCATCGCTGCCACCAACAAAGGGAAGCCCACTCTCCTGGATGTCGATACACACCGTTGCCGCCTTCCTTTTGTTACCGGAGCTGCCGGAAAAGCCTCGAGAAACCGCCTGTAAAGCCGCCCAACTTTTGCCCTAATTACAAATGGGCCTCCCTCATTTTAAGTGTAATTGCAGAAACCCCCATGTTTGTGTTTACATTTCTGGCCGAGACTTTTATATTTTCATTGTGATGCCCTCTATTGCTTAATTATTGAAAATGGCCAAAATTTAATTTACAAGAAATAACTCATACTTTCTGAAATTGCAAATTTGCCCTAAATTGGATAGTTAAAAAAGAGTGGACTGGATTTTATATTTATAAAATATAACCCAAGCTTTTGAAATTGCAATAGTTGACTAGAAAAGTTATTCACCGATTTTTTCACCAAAGTTTAATTACGAGTTTTATCTTATATTTATATATATATATATATATATATTACATATTATGCTTAAGTTTAGCTTATAAAGCTAAACTTGTTTAGTTTTGGTGTTAGGTTCAGAAACGTCTTCGGGAAAGGCCTAACGAGTCAAAGTTCAACAACCGTCGATGGCTTTCGTCTTTTGACGTTACGTAAGTGCTCTTGAAACTCTTAAGTAAATTATTGCATACTAACTTATGAGTTGCAGTATTAGAAGGTAATATGCATAGCTTGGAATTCTAGGTTCGTACTCGGTTTGGATAATAGGTTTTGGACAAAACCTAAGAGAAATAAAACCCAAACTCAAGTCGGGACTACGTAAGTCACTGTTACACCTATTAGACAATGTTGTGATATACAATATAGTATATAGTTTGTGTGTTGATTACATTTTTTTACTTTTTTAGGTTGTTTGACGAGTTTTAGTTGACGTGATCGATTTGGCTTAAAAGTCGTTACGTAAGACCTTCCTTATCGAGGCAAGTGCTTGTGAGCATTTTTATATGAGCACAATCATCTTTAAGTTATTATGTTATTACGTGCATGTTTTTACGTTTTAAAAATATATTACCATGATGCTTTTGGTATATATACATGTTATGTCGTTTTGAAAAATGATCGGTTTGATACTTACGTTATATGTGTGCATTTAGCATGATGATTTGAACATTTATTATGTACTTTGATCTTTACTTTCGGTTTAAGAATATGTTATGGATTTGATGATTTGATGACTGAATGATCTTTGAGAATGCTTGTCGTAATTAATTTACTTTCTAGGCGGTAATGTGCTTAGTTTGGATTTCGATTACGTAATATGATTTATCGAGTTAGTTTAGAAAAGAACCAAATATGGATGTTGTGTCATTTAAGATGATTTGGTATTTAACCTAAGCGGCGTTGTGCCATTTTATTATGAGATGATTTGGTCTATGATCATAGCGGGCCTAGTGCCCTATTATTTTAAGTGACGTGTAGTTAATGATTACAGCGACATGTGTGACGATTACTTTATTTTTCATGATTTTTCATGCTCCCCGGTTAGTTAGTCATGCTCACTAGTACGTGGTGGGAAATCGAGGTTCGGCAAGCCGAGGATGTGCCTAGCTATTGTGGATGGAGAGGATTGCACATGATCCGTGACTACCATGATCATCCTGTAGTTGGGGTTAGAAGGTACCTTCGTGTTCAACTTTGAGTTTGGACATGTTTTGAATTAAGATACAATCCCGTGATTTGAGTTTTGTTTTCTAAAGTAAAAATGCTCAAGCATGTCGTGTGTACTCATGAAATGTTACTTTGGACTAAGATACAATCCCGTGATTTGAGTTTTGTTTTCTAAAGTACTATGATTGGATGATTTTTGTGATGATTTTGAGTAAGGGACAAGGAAAGATCTTGTTACCCCATTTCGGTCAATTAATCATGTATTCGTTATTTTTTTTGCTTGGGACTTATGATATGTTGTTTGGACTTATGATATGTTGTTTGGACTTATGAAATGTCGTGTGTACTCATGAAATGTTACTTTGGACTTATGATATACTGTTTGGACTTATGAAATGTCGTTTGGACTTATTAAATGTCATTTTGGACGTATGAGTATTGCTTTGTTTTAAAAAACATAGTTTTTGGACTTACAAGCATGTTGCGATGGATTTATGAACTTTGGTATTGGACTATGACTTATAGACCGGAATTATGAGACATTATTTTCAAACTTGAGTCTTTGATATGGTTATGATTTATTGAAATTGGATTACGGGTATTTGATTCAGCTTATGAACATTTGATACGGATTATGAGTACTTAAATTGGCGTATGAATATTTGATTTGGAGTATAAGTTTTGTTATGGATTATGTGTTATTGGATTTGAATTACGAATTGTGGATTATGATTACGAGTTTTCGATTCGGTATTACTTTTGATGAGGTATATAGACGTTTACAAATTTATTGAGATTATGTTGGATTGAAAATTTTGAATGATTTGATCATAAGCATTTGAAATTTCAAAGGTATGTTATCATGAGGTTATGAGACATTGATGATTTTAAAAGCATGATTGAATATTTAGATTCCTTAAGTATTCTTCTAAATATCATGTGATATCATATATGATTATATCGTGTCTTGTTTATATAAATTACACTACTTATGTATTGGCTTACTCTATGTGGAAGACTAACCCCACCACGGTGGGGCTGGTTACGTTTTTAACATAATTAGGTGCATGACCAATTCAAGAGCATGGAGGTCGTGGACCCTAGTGGTAGTCGTGTCAGTTGAGTTGGGGCGGTCTTTTTATGTTAGGACTTATTCCTAACTTTGAATTATACCTTTTTGGCTTATTTGGGTCGTTTACTTTTATAAGACTGGTTTGTTGTTGACCATTTTGGTTGTTTTGTATTGGGGTTTTGGAACCACTTTTTGGTTGACGTCACATGACTTATTTTGGATTTAATGTCTTTCATAATTTGGCAAGTGAAGGCCATGTTGTAATCTACTTATTTTTGTTATCTTGTTTATTCATCTAAAAGCCTTAGGGGGGTGTCCAGGTCCCTTGGCGTTGTAACGTCTGACCTACTTTTTAGGGCATTACAATACTCTTGTACTATTCAAATCTCCAATCTTACTCTTGTGAACTATCCTTCTTGGAACATTCATTTGGTTTACAATAGGTAATTTCTAATCTTTGGCTCGGCTAACATCTAAATTCAGATTTTTGAGTTAATTTGATTCCTTAGCGATGCTATGAAATTAGTTTTTATGTAGTGACATTCTTATTCAACATATTACTATCAGTGCATCCGTGAATTCTCCGAATATAGACGGCAATAACCCTGGTATGCACCTTTTCCTCATCTTTTGTACATACTAACGGTTCAACGGTTCAAAACTAACCCAAACCAGACAAAAAAATGCAATACCGATGGTTTTTGTATGATTTTTTGAGCCGGTTTTTAAAGTATTGATTTTCCCCTTCAAATTGATCAGTTCAACACGGCCCAATTTTTTTTGCAAGGATGAACCGAAAATCAAACCTGTTTTATTGGATTTGGATCGAATGGTTGATCCAAAAACCCAGTAGGGATTGAAATATGACGACCTTACATATTTAGGTTAATACGGGCTTGTTTAGTATACAAAAAATTAATGGAACTGAAATAAAAACTGAAACTGAAAAATGTGAATGAAGTTGAAGCAAATGAAATGATTGTTTTGCTTTGGTGTTCGTTTAAAATAGAAATGAAGGGGATGAATTATGTGTTAAATGACCAAAATGGGCTTTTATAAACATTTTGTAAATTAGTGGCACTTGGTATGCATGTGTCTTAGATAGTTCATTTGAGAAGAGAAACAAAGGACCCGAAAAACTTTTCATTCTAACACAAGGGCCGTCGTCCGTGAGAGAATACAATGACTAGCGCTCAACATCTATTCGCCTCATTTGTCAAAGAAGAACGATGACCTACATTGAAGTCGGCGACCGTCAACAACACTAATCCTCCGGCCTTTGTAGAAGTGCGGTCGTTCTCTACCACCAGTGATTTGGTTAGTTTTCGTTTACTTTTCATTTCTGGCAACCCCTAATTTCTGTCCAATTCTATCAACATCAATTAAGCATACAAATTGCACTTGTATTACTTGTAATTCGATTACAATTGTGGTTTTAGATGTCTTCAGCTTGGAAGTGGAGTAAATTTTGATTTGTATACATGTACTTGGAATTTAGGGGGGGGGCTTTACCTAAGTGCATAAATGTTGTATTACATGTTGTTGATGGGTTAACGTTGTAGTTAGTAGCAGTATATCTATTTAAAATGTGAGGGAATTATGGGCATTTAAACCTTTATTGGTAATAAAAGTTGTAGTTAGTAGTAAAGCTTGTGTTACTTGTGAGGAAATTATGGACACTTAAACTTGTAATACCTATGGTTGATTGGTTAAGGAAATTATGGACAATTAAGCTTGTAATACCTATGATGGATTGATTAAGGTTGTATTAGTTGGGTTGATTGGTTAAAGTTGGAAAAATGTTCTTAAACCTTGAATTTTTTTTATGTAGGGTGCTGAATATGTAATTAGATTGCTGATTTTTGTAAGTAGGTTGGTGAATTTGTGGTTAAACTTTACAATACCTAGCTAATTTCTTACAGCATATAAGAGGGCTGATTTTTATAAGTAGGTTGGTGATTTGTATTTAAACATGAAATAGTTTTTATATTTTCCGAATTTGTAATAGCATATTCTCATTTGTATTACCATGCTCCTTTGTGTTTGTTGAATATGTTTTTCTGAATTAAAATTGTTGATTGTGAAGTAAGTCATGGCTCTTAAAGCGTCATCCTCTTGAAAAGTCAAACGTTTTGGTTGGTCTCACAATGTAACAATTTAGTTCCTTATCATATGTCGTGAGTATCAACTAAAACATGGTCAATATCAACCCTTTTCTTGGCATGTGAGTGTACAACAATTGGAGAAAATGACTAGGCTTGCAACTAACTTGATATGTTTGAAAAACAAGTTTGGTTATATAAAAAAGATTTTGAGTCTTTGGCATACGTTGAGGACTAGTGACGCTGGTCTAGGGTGGGATCCAGTACAATGTCGAATCATTGCAGACCATGCATGGTGGAAAAAAAAGATAAAGGTGGATTATCTATTCTACTTGCTTCATATGTTGTTTTATTAACTATAAAGTTGAAGTTTTGGTTGTCAAATTGCAATTTTTTTGTTATAGGAAGATAAAAACTACAATGTATTTCGCAACAAGGGGATACCAACAAACATCAATGGCTTGTGGGATCAACTCTTCACCAACATTATTGCGACGGGAAAACATTTTGTGGTTCCTCGTATGACTCAAGATGTGGGTGAAAATGTGGTTGACAATGTGGCTGGAAGATGTGGCCAAAGATGTGGTACGTGATTTTCATTTCGATGGGGACGATGAAATTGATGTCGATGGTTTTGATGCTTTGGTAAATGGGGGGAGTTTACAAAATCTGTACTGAACCTTAATCTTGAAGTTTCAAACGAGGACTTACTCAATGATGTGTATGTATATGAAGGTAACCCAAACACAAGGGCGATCATCAAGGAAAAGTGTTCCTCAACCAACCAACAAGTCAAAAAGTACAATAGGAACAAGAGTATCACCGGCTTCAAAAATTTTTAAAAGAAAGCCCTCCAAGGGGTTGTCCACATTCAGGCAAGGACTTGATATGATTGGGAGAACCGGTGAGAGGATGTTGAACTTGTTGGAGGGAGAAGTTGGTAGCTCTGCTCCAAGTACACGACATAAATGTTTCACATCAGATGAGAGTTTGGAGGTCCTAACACAGATGGTGACAAATAGTTTACTTGTGCAAGGAGAGGCGTTAATCTTGAAGATGTGGGTGAAAAAGTGGTTCCTGGTATGAATCAAGATGTGGGTGAAAATGTGGTTGATAATGTAGCTGGAAGATGTGGCAGAAGATGTGGTACGTAATTTTCATTTCTGTAGCACCCCAAATCCCCGGGACTTCGAGTGCTACATTGGGTTAGGATCTCACAATGGATCCTGACCCTAGCCTGACAACAAGTTCACTGGATCTTACAACAAGGCACAGGTAGATTAAAACCAAATACATAAAAGTTGTATATGATACATCAAAAGAGTTTACAAACACAAAGCCGAGTGCAAAACATCAAACATAAACATCTGATACAAAAGATCACATATCCCACGCATCCTAATGTACAGAAGTCCTCGGCTGGTCACACCATCTGGCTCACTTTATAGTCTTCCTAACCTGCAGATCATCTATAACACGGTATACACCGTTAGCTACAACAATGAATAAGTATGAAAGTAATAGCACAAACACACATCAACATCTCATACATGCAATGCCACACACATTCATTTATTATCTTTCATTACGTTATTCCATTACTAATTCAACTTCTTTTGTAACACGAGGAGCCTCAAGAACCTCATCCCATCCAACGTAACACAGGAGTTTTGCATGGGGGTGATCATCACTCGTCCCCTCCTGTGAGATCATCTTCAAGGCACCTCCTCCTCCTACCCGCAATGCCACACATTCATTTATTATCTTTCATTACGTTATTCCATTAGTAATTCAACTTCTTTTGTAACACGAGGAGCCTCAAGAACCTCGTCCCATCCAATGTAACACAGGAGTTTTGCATGGGGGTGATCATCACTCGTCCCCTCCTGTGAGATCATCTTCAGGGCACCTCCTCCTACCCGCATGCGGAGGCAAGTGGTCACGACCCGTTATAATGCACTTGGGCCATTTAAAGTAACAAATGGTCATCCTAGTCCGGTTTAGGTTATAATGCACAATCATATGAACATACATAACCATCACAATCACACAAACTCACAACTGAATGCTAAGTAAGTCCTATGGACTTACCTCATACACTCGTATCCAATACCACATCACAGCTTCCCCTCAGGGAAGAAACCAACGCCTTCAATAGCAAGGCACACAACATCACAAACTGCAAAGGTTAGGAGACTCGTCTCCATAACCAAAATCAACCTACAACCTCAATCTAAACCTCAAGATCACAACAAGATTACATATGCCTACAACATAACCTCAACATCAACACGAGTGCCTAAGACACATTTCGATCATACAACTCATCCTAACCAAGCTAGCCTAGCCAACATCTAAGCCAATGCCAAAGAAAAGGAAGGAAGGAAGACATACCAACAAGGTATGCACCAACAGAAGTAAGGAACACAAGGCTGAGCCAGTGAGGCACAGGGGCGGCTCACTCAAGGCGCAGGGGTAGCTCACACACCATGCACAAGGGCGGCTTGGTTCAGGCGCAAGGGCGGCCAACTGTGCAAAGAGTTGGTCCCGACTTCTCTTCGATCCCTTTCTCGACTCTCTTCACTTCTTCAACACACCACAACAACACATATACATATATACACATATATGATCACCAAAACATCCAGGAAAGGATCCACACAAGCTCAACTTGTGATCCTAAGCTAGAAGAAGAAGAAAGAAGCAAAGAAGAAGAAAGAAATAAGATGGAAGATAGAACCTTACCACAACAACCCTAAGTAGCAACCAAGAGCATCAACACCTCTCACATCCTCAGCACATCAACAACAACACACAGCATCATCCTCATGATTATCCAAGCTCAAAAACCTCAACAAACTCTCAAAAATTTCTCACAAACTCAAAGGAAGATCAAGAAGAGAAGATGAAGAAGAAGAAGAAGAAGAATGATAACACGATTTATAGCATAGTTGTAGGTGTACATTTAGATAGGATTCTCGCTCAATCATGCATTATCTAGCACTAGTCCAATACGTTTTGCACTCAAAACATGTATTTTGTCGAGATAGACGTCTACACGGACTTGTGTGCGTTTTGTAGGTATTTTGGGAAGTTTCGAGCTAAAACGAGGCGTTTGAGGGTCGCTCATTAAGAGGACACGTTTCCAAACTCATTGGAACGCAAGCCAATGGCTAAGGAGGACTCATGGAACCTTGCCAACACAGACCATGCACCAAACCACAGCCTAATGATCCAAAACAAAGTTTCTGCACAGAATCACGGTTCTCTGAAGAACCACGGCCGTGGAAATGACCGTGGAATTTGCCAGATTCTCGTGACAGTTGTGCCACGACTCTCATGGCCAGCTCATGAAGAATTGGTTATAAAAGTGGTCCTTGATAGTTGTTAGAGGCAGCTGGGATTTGGGTAGTTTGAGAGCAGCTCACATATTCTCCATTTTTCTTTGACAAAATATATTCCAAGAAGAAGAAGGATTTTTTCTAGGAAGGGAAGTGCAAGAAGAAGAAGAAAGGAGCCATTGCCATTAAAGAGGAGAGGAGAAGACACACTTAGCTCTTGTATTTTCGGATTTATTTCTAGAAGTTTTTGAACTCTTGAACCTTCCTTTGGAAGGGTTGTAAGTCGTTCTAATTTCATCTTCAGATTTGGATTGTGTTTGAAGTTTATTTGTTCATCTTCTTTCTCTCATTTTCTTGCAATGGAGGTTATGAATCTATGCTTGTTTGTTTTGATTTCCAATATGAATGTTGTAGGCTAGATTGATGTGATTCTAGGGTAAGGAAAGGATGGTTATGGCTAGATCTATGATAGGACGGACTTAGATTTACCTTTGGATGATTTTTGCTTATGAACGTAGCTACTGTTAGGAATCACGGGTAGTTCTTGAAGAACCACGGTCGTGGTTTCTGTAGAACAAACCGTGGTTCTTCCTGGTTCGAAGGATCTTACCTTAGGTTCATAAAGTTGTTGAAACCCTAAGTTTTTGCTGAGTTTAACCTACCCTAGGGTGTCCTAGTGTAGCGACTAATTGTTAGGAGAGACTTACCCGGTAATCCTTGCCCTTAGAATCTAAAATAGCAAAGCCTTAGGTAATGGTGAGCCTAATAAGCCGCCATTGGATTAAATGTGCTAGGATAGTTGATTAGGACTTCCCTTTCCGAGACTTACCCGGTGAGGATAGGTTAGATCCCTAATTAAACAATCCGGTTTGTGTTAAATTTCTATCCTTAGGTTCTTAGAGACTTACCCGGCAACGGCGCCAAAAACTCTCTCCCAAGATCTTTGGTATGCCATGGTGCGGACAATCTAGGAGAAGATCTTTAAATCTCTCCCAAGATTTGAACAAACTCTCTCTATCCCTCATCACGAAGGCATTGATCTTTCCCCTTAGCTCGGTGGTCTTGGATGGTGGGAAGAACTTGGTCAAGAACTCGGTTGTCATCTCCTCCCAAGTACCAACTCTCCCTTGTGGAATAGATTGATACCAAGCCAAGGTTGATTCGGTGGATCCTTCTTCTTCAAGAGTTTGATTTGGAGATAAGAGATAAGAAGGGATCCGAGAACTCGGTGGCGGATCACCTTAGTAGACTCCCACCATTAGAGCTTGGGAAAGACAACATCCCGATAGATGACTCGTTCCGGGATGAACAATTGCAAATGGTGGAAGAATGCTTATTCCAAGTGGCTAGGGGAAGTGAGCCATGGTATGCCGACATTGTGAATTACTTGGTGTGTGAGGAAGTGCCTCCCGGATTATCATATTCGCAAAGGAAAAAGTTCTTCAACGATGTAAGGCATTACTATTGGAGCGAGCCACTTCTATTCAAGAGAGGCCCGGATGGGGTGCTTAGAAGATGCATACCGGAAGATGAAATGGAGAGTGTGATCCGGCATTGTCACTCCCTACCATGTGGAGGCCATGCTAGCTCACACAAAACGTGTGCCAAGGTATTGCAATCCGGTTTTTATTGGCCTAACTTGTTTAGAGATGTGCAAGGTTTTGTAGCGGCATGTGATGCTTGCCAAAGAACGGGGAACATCTCAAGGAGGAATGAAATGCCCTTGAACAACATCCAAGAAGTTGAGATTTTTGATGTGTGGGGTGTAGATTCATGGGACCATTCCCTTCTTCATGTGGCAATCTATTCATCCTATTGGCGGTGGACTATGTGTCAAGATGGGTAGAGGCAATCGCCTCTCCTACGAATGATGCCAAGGTGGTGGTGGTGCGGTTCTTCAACCGAGTGATCTTCCCTAGGTTTGGAACACCAAGGGTGATCATTAGTGATGGAGGGAAGCACTTCACAAATAGGAACTTTGGAGCACTTTTGGCCAAGTATGGGGTGACTCATAAAGTGGCAACACCCTACCACCCCCAAACTAGTGGTCAAGTGGAGATCTCCAACCGTGAGATCAAGGCCATACTCGAGAAGACGGTGTCTAGGACAAGGAAGGATTGGGCCATGAAGCTCAATGACGCACTATGGGCATATAGAACCGCCTTCAAGACACCTATTGGCACCACTCCCTACAAATTGGTCTATGGCAAGTCTTGCCACCTTCCGGTGGAAATGGAGCATAGAGCTTATTGGGCCATTAAGTGGCTAAATTTTGTCCTCAAGGAGGCGGGAGAGAAGAGATTGCTTGATATCAATGCCCTTGAGGAGCTCCGGTTGGAAGCTTATGAGAATGCCCGGATTTACAAGGAGAAAACCAAAAGGTGGCATGACAAGAGGATCATTCCAAAGGAGTTGAGTGAAGGAGATCTTGTCCTTCTCTTCAACTCGAGGCTAAGGCTTTTCCCCGGAAAGCTCAAATCGAGATGGACCGGGCCATATGTTGTGAAGAGGATCTTTCCCCATGGAGCAATTGAAATAGGAGGGGAGCATTGTGGAGATTTCAAAGTGAATGGGCATCGCTTGAAGAAGTACATTCCGGGAGCCCCGATAGACATGATTGCCCCGTTTCACCTTGCATAGACGCTCCCGAGTTTGGTCAAGCTAATGACCTTAAAGAAGCGCTTGGTGGGAGGCAACCCATCGGTAACATTTTTCCTTCATTTTAGCTTAGATTTTTCTGTTTTTGTGTGCTTTGTGTGTTTTGTCTATTTTATGTGTGCTAGAACATTAGTGGCATTGGAAGCCTTTCTTGGAAATGATGATGATGAAACCCTCACCAATTATGGGTGGAGCGGACGCGGAACTTGGACGGCTAGCGGTGCCTAGCGCGGGTTTCAAAGCTTGAAGGATGCTTAGAGCTCCCTACCATGGTTGAAAGGATCATCCAACATCAATCCTCTTGAGAATTCCCAAATACCGAAGAAAACCATTTTACATTGTGAGAACCTTCTTTCACTCTCTTTACTTGAATACCACATTGGGGACAATGTGTTTCTAAGTATGGGGTGGGGTTTGCATGATCCTTTGCATGAAGAGCATCTAGGATAGTTTAATATTTGCACATGTCTTGCATACTTAAATCAGAAAATTTAAAAAATTTTTGTGCTTTCTAGGCTTGGATATGATCCTAATGATGAAAACTTGTCTTGTGATTGGCTATGAATGGCCTTATGTGTTGAATTGATAAATGCATATGTGGACTTGAACTACTTCTCTTGAATTCCATGAATGAATTGAGATCATGATGATTGCCTAGAATGGATTGAGTATTGAAAATCGAAATTACATGATAGTTCTTGCATACCATCTAGGAATGAATAAGGCATTTCATCTTTCTCTACTTCTCATCTTGATCATGATTGCTTGAGCACCTCAATTGATATAAAATTTGACCTCCTTTTAAACCCATCCGGGAATAGGAGCATGCTAGTGTGTTTGAATGTGTAAAAAGCAAGTGCGGGGTGAAGATGTAATGAAAAGAATGTCGTGAATGGAATGCTGAAATTATTGTGGAAGTGTAGCCAAAATAGGTTTGGGGGCGTTGGTTTAAATGACAAGTAACTCGGTACACTTCACATAATCGGGTGTTGGTGCCTTGCCAAAGTCAAATGAGCCAATAGCCCTAACGAGCTTTGGTATGTGTGCCCGGTGTGGATGCACCTCGAAAAAGAGAAAAAGCCCGAGGATGGCTAATCACCGAGGTTTCGGCTATTGTACACCAATGCCATTGTCTCAAAAATGAGTTAAAGAAAAAGAAAAGAAAGCAAGATAGGGAAAAATATGCACTTGGGGGAAGTTGATCGAGGACAAGGAGTGAAGTTAGTTCCATTCCCGGATTAGCATCACATACCTAGAAAATTCCCCTCCCCAATTGAAACGTTTCTTAGCCTTTTATGTCACAAGCCCTTATGACCTACTTGCATGTTTGTAAGACTTAGTAATCTAGATTGGATAGACTCTTGATCTTCTTGACATCTCCGTCCTCCCAACTCATGCATGTTTTTGAGTTAAGTACAATTGTCTTTCCATGACTTTATTGTTTGATACATAATTGCTTATTCAATTGTCATTGATCATGACTATGAAGGTGATTCAATAGTAGAAGCACAAAACCAAAAAGATTTTGCCATTTTTCTGCATACATAAATCATGTCATCTCTTAGTCTATAGTTGGGAATTTGCTCGGGGACGAGCAAACCTTAAGTATGGGATATTTTGATAACACGATTTATAGCATAGTTTTAGGTGTACATTTAGATAGGATTCTCGCTCAATCATGCATTATCTAGCACTAGTCCAATACGTTTTGCACTCAAAACATGTATTTTGTCGAGATAGACGTCTACACGGACTTGTGTGCGTTTTGTAGGTATTTCGGGAAGTTTCGAGCTAAAACGAGGCGTTTGAGGGTCGCTCATTAAGAGGACACGTTTCCAAACTCATTGGAACGCAAGCCAAGGGCTAAGGAGGACTCATGGAACCTTGCCAACACAGACCATGCACCAAACCACAGCCTAATGATCCAAAACAAAGTTTCTGCACAGAATCACGGTTCTCTGAAGAACCACGGCCGTGGAAATGACCGTGGAATTTGCCAGATTCTCGTGACAGCTGTGCCACGACTCTCATGGCCAGCTCATGAAGAATTGGTTATAAAAGTGGTCCTTGATAGTTGTTAGAGGCAGCTGGGATTTGGGTAGTTTGAGAGCAGCTCACATATTCTCCATTTTTCTTTGACAAAATATATTCCAAGAAGAAGAAGGATTTTTTCTAGGAAGGGAAGTGCAAGAAGAAGAAGAAAGGAGCCATTGCCATTAAAGAGGAGAGGAGAAGACACACTTAGCTCTTGTATTTTCGGATTTATTTCTAGAAGTTTTTGAACTCTTGAACCTTCCTTTGGAAGGGTTGTAAGTCGTTCTAATTTCATCTTCAGATTTGGATTGTGTTTGAAGTTTATTTGTTCATCTTCTTTCTCTCATTTTCTTGCAATGGAGGTTATGAATCTATGCTTGTTTGTTTTGATTTCCAATATGAATGTTGTAGGCTAGATTGATGTGATTCTAGGGTAAGGAAAGGATGGTTATGGCTAGATCTATGATAGGACGGACTTAGATTTACCTTTGGATGATTTTTGCTTATGAACGTAGCTACTGTTAGGAATCACGGGTAGTTCTTGAAGAACCACGGTCGTGGTTTCTGTAGAACAAACCGTGGTTCTTCCTGGTTCGAAGGATCTTACCTTAGGTTCATAAAGTTGTTGAAACCCTAAGTTTTTGCTGAGTTTAACCTACCCTAGGGTGTCCTAGTGTAGCGACTAATTGTTAGGAGAGACTTACCCGGTAATCCTTGCCCTTAGAATCTAAAATAGCAAAGCCTTAGGTAATGGTGAGCCTAATAAGCCGCCATTGGATTAAATGTGCTAGGATAGTTGATTAGGACTTCCCTTTCCGAGACTTACCCGGTGAGGATAGGTTAGATCCCTAATTAAACAATCCGGTTTGTGTTAAATTTCTATCCTTAGGTTCTTAGAGACTTACCCGGCAACGGCGCCAAAAACTCTCTCCCAAGATCTTTGGTATGCCATGGTGCGGACAATCTAGGAGAAGATCTTTAAATCTCTCCCAAGATTTGAACAAACTCTCTCTATCCCTCATCACGAAGGCATTGATCTTTCCCCTTAGCTCGGTGGTCTTGGATGGTGGGAAGAACTTGGTCAAGAACTCGGTTGTCATCTCCTCCCAAGTACCAACTCTCCCTTGTGGAATAGATTGATACCAAGCCAAGGTTGATTCGGTGGATCCTTCTTCTTCAAGAGTTTGATTTGGAGATAAGAGATAAGAAGGGATCCGAGAACTCGGTGGCGGATCACCTTAGTAGACTCCCACCATTAGAGCTTGGGAAAGACAACATCCCGATAGATGACTCGTTCCGGGATGAACAATTGCAAATGGTGGAAGAATGCTTATTCCAAGTGGCTAGGGGAAGTGAGCCATGGTATGCCGACATTGTGAATTACTTGGTGTGTGAGGAAGTGCCTCCCGGATTATCATATTCGCAAAGGAAAAAGTTCTTCAACGATGTAAGGCATTACTATTGGAGCGAGCCACTTCTATTCAAGAGAGGCCCGGATGGGGTGCTTAGAAGATGCATACCGGAAGATGAAATGGAGAGTGTGATCCGGCATTGTCACTCCCTACCATGTGGAGGCCATGCTAGCTCACACAAAACGTGTGCCAAGGTATTGCAATCCGGTTTTTATTGGCCTAACTTGTTTAGAGATGTGCAAGGTTTTGTAGCGGCATGTGATGCTTGCCAAAGAACGGGGAACATCTCAAGGAGGAATGAAATGCCCTTGAACAACATCCAAGAAGTTGAGATTTTTGATGTGTGGGGTGTAGATTCATGGGACCATTCCCTTCTTCATGTGGCAATCTATTCATCCTATTGGCGGTGGACTATGTGTCAAGATGGGTAGAGGCAATCGCCTCTCCTACGAATGATGCCAAGGTGGTGGTGGTGCGGTTCTTCAACCGAGTGATCTTCCCTAGGTTTGGAACACCAAGGGTGATCATTAGTGATGGAGGGAAGCACTTCACAAATAGGAACTTTGGAGCACTTTTGGCCAAGTATGGGGTGACTCATAAAGTGGCAACACCCTACCACCCCCAAACTAGTGGTCAAGTGGAGATCTCCAACCGTGAGATCAAGGCCATACTCGAGAAGACGGTGTCTAGGACAAGGAAGGATTGGGCCATGAAGCTCAATGACGCACTATGGGCATATAGAACCGCCTTCAAGACACCTATTGGCACCACTCCCTACAAATTGGTCTATGGCAAGTCTTGCCACCTTCCGGTGGAAATGGAGCATAGAGCTTATTGGGCCATTAAGTGGCTAAATTTTGTCCTCAAGGAGGCGGGAGAGAAGAGATTGCTTGATATCAATGCCCTTGAGGAGCTCCGGTTGGAAGCTTATGAGAATGCCCGGATTTACAAGGAGAAAACCAAAAGGTGGCATGACAAGAGGATCATTCCAAAGGAGTTGAGTGAAGGAGATCTTGTCCTTCTCTTCAACTCGAGGCTAAGGCTTTTCCCCGGAAAGCTCAAATCGAGATGGACCGGGCCATATGTTGTGAAGAGGATCTTTCCCCATGGAGCAATTGAAATAGGAGGGGAGCATTGTGGAGATTTCAAAGTGAATGGGCATCGCTTGAAGAAGTACATTCCGGGAGCCCCGATAGACATGATTGCCCCGTTTCACCTTGCATAGACGCTCCCGAGTTTGGTCAAGCTAATGACCTTAAAGAAGCGCTTGGTGGGAGGCAACCCATCGGTAACATTTTTCCTTCATTTTAGCTTAGATTTTTCTGTTTTTGTGTGCTTTGTGTGTTTTGTCTATTTTATGTGTGCTAGAACATTAGTGGCATTGGAAGCCTTTCTTGGAAATGATGATGATGAAACCCTCACCAATTATGGGTGGAGCGGACGCGGAACTTGGACGGCTAGCGGTGCCTAGCGCGGGTTTCAAAGCTTGAAGGATGCTTAGAGCTCCCTACCATGGTTGAAAGGATCATCCAACATCAATCCTCTTGAGAATTCCCAAATACCGAAGAAAACCATTTTACATTGTGAGAACCTTCTTTCACTCTCTTTACTTGAATACCACATTGGGGACAATGTGTTTCTAAGTATGGGGTGGGGTTTGCATGATCCTTTGCATGAAGAGCATCTAGGATAGTTTAATATTTGCACATGTCTTGCATTGTACATACTTAAATCGAAAATCCCATAAAAATCAGAAAATTTAAAAAATTTTTGTGCTTTCTAGGCTTGGATATGATCCTAATGATGAAAACTTGTCTTGTGATTGGCTATGAATGGCCTTATGTGTTGAATTGATAAATGCATATGTGGACTTGAACTACTTCTCTTGAATTCCATGAATGAATTGAGATCATGATGATTGCCTAGAATGGATTGAGTATTGAAAATCGAAATTACATGATAGTTCTTGCATACCATCTAGGAATGAATAAGGCATTTCATCTTTCTCTACTTCTCATCTTGATCATGATTGCTTGAGCACCTCAATTGATATAAAATTTGACCTCCTTTTAAACCCATCCGGGAATAGGAGCATGCTAGTGTGTTTGAATGTGTAAAAAGCAAGTGCGGGGTGAAGATGTAATGAAAAGAATGTCGTGAATGGAATGCTGAAATTATTGTGGAAGTGTAGCCAAAATAGGTTTGGGGGCGTTGGTTTAAATGACAAGTAACTCGGTACACTTCACATAATCGGGTGTTGGTGCCTTGCCAAAGTCAAATGAGCCAATAGCCCTAACGAGCTTTGGTATGTGTGCCCGGTGTGGATGCACCTCGAAAAAGAGAAAAAGCCCGAGGATGGCTAATCACCGAGGTTTCGGCTATTGTACACCAATGCCATTGTCTCAAAAATGAGTTAAAGAAAAAGAAAAGAAAGCAAGATAGGGAAAAATATGCACTTGGGGGAAGTTGATCGAGGACAAGGAGTGAAGTTAGTTCCATTCCCGGATTAGCATCACATACCTAGAAAATTCCCCTCCCCAATTGAAACGTTTCTTAGCCTTTTATGTCACAAGCCCTTATGACCTACTTGCATGTTTGTAAGACTTAGTAATCTAGATTGGATAGACTCTTGATCTTCTTGACATCTCCGTCCTCCCAACTCATGCATGTTTTTGAGTTAAGTACAATTGTCTTTCCATGACTTTATTGTTTGATACATAATTGCTTATTCAATTGTCATTGATCATGACTATGAAGGTGATTCAATAGTAGAAGCACAAAACCAAAAAGATTTTGCCATTTTTCTGCATACATAAATCATGTCATCTCTTAGTCTATAGTTGGGAATTTGCTCGGGGACGAGCAAACCTTAAGTATGGGATATTTTGATAACACGATTTATAGCATAGTTTTAGGTGTACATTTAGATAGGATTCTCGCTCAATCATGCATTATCTAGCACTAGTCCAATACGTTTTGCACTCAAAACATGTATTTTGTCGAGATAGACGTCTACACGGACTTGTGTGCGTTTTGTAGGTATTTCGGGAAGTTTCGAGCTAAAACGAGGCGTTTGAGGGTCGCTCATTAAGAGGACACGTTTCCAAACTCATTGGAACGCAAGCCAAGGGCTAAGGAGGACTCATGGAACCTTGCCAACACAGACCATGCACCAAACCACAGCCTAATGATCCAAAACAAAGTTTCTGCACAGAATCACGGTTCTCTGAAGAACCACGACCGTGGAATTTGCCAGATTCTCGTGACAGCTGTGCCACGACTCTCATGGCCAGCTCATGAAGAATTGGTTATAAAAGTGGTCCTTGATAGTTGTTAGAGGCAGCTGGAATTTGGGTAGTTTGAGAGCAGCTCACATATTCTCCATTTTTCTTTGACAAAATATATTCCAAGAAGAAGAAGGATTTTTTCTAGGAAGGGAAGTGCAAGAAGAAGAAGAAGAAAGGAGCCATTGCCATTAAAGAGGAGAGGAGAAGACACACTTAGCTCTTGTATTTTCGGATTTATTTCTAGAAGTTTTTGAACTCTTGAACCTTCCTTTGGAAGGGTTGTAAGTCGTTCTAATTTCATCTTCAGATTTGGATTGTGTTTGAAGTTTATTTGTTCATCTTCTTTCTCTCATTTTCTTGCAATGGAGGTTATGAATCTATGCTTGTTTGTTTTGATTTCCAATATAAATGTTGTAGGGTAGATTGATGTGATTCTAGGGTAAGGAAAGGATGGTTATGGCTAGATCTATGATAGGACAGACTTAGATTTACCTTTGGATGATTTTTGCTTATGAACGTAGCTACTGTTAGGAATCACGGGTAGTTCTTGAAGAACCACGGTCGTGGTTTCTGTAGAACAAACCGTGGTTCTTCCTGGTTCGAAGGATCTTACCTTAGGTTCATAAAGTTGTTGAAACCCTAAGTTTTTGCTGAGTTTAACCTACCCTAGGGTGTCCTAGTGTAGCGACTAATTGTTAGGAGAGACTTACCCGGTAATCCTTGCCCTTAGAATCTAAAATAGCAAAGCCTTAGGTAATGGTGAGCCTAATAAGCCGCCATTGGATTAAATGTGCTAGGATAGTTGATTAGGACTTCCCTTTCCGAGACTTACCCAGTGAGGATAGGTTAGATCCCTAATTAAACAATCCGGTTTGTGTTAAATTTCTATCCTTAGGTTCTTAGAGACTTACCCG
This sequence comes from Fagopyrum esculentum, assembly GCA_033239045.1. Taxonomy (NCBI): domain Eukaryota; kingdom Viridiplantae; phylum Streptophyta; class Magnoliopsida; order Caryophyllales; family Polygonaceae; genus Fagopyrum; species Fagopyrum esculentum. The sequence continues at coordinate 17,389,410 of BSUD01000001.1, read as the reverse complement.
GTAATGAGACCTTAGGTGTGGACTAGTTGGATCATGAGACTTACCCGGTAATTGATCCCATTTTAGAAACACTTAATCCCAACATATCATAATAAATCCAAAGAATGAATAGATAACTTGAGTTCTAAGCCGTAACCGGAATTTCCAACCCCTAGAATCCGTCTTTTCTTTTCTCTTGATCAACATCTTGTTTGATTTGTTTATTTGCGCTGATTTTTGGTTTAGTTTGACTAATCGCTTTGCATGTATTGTGATCTTTGGTGTGATCACCTAAAACCAACCAAATCAATTGAGATTTTCTTCCTTTGTTTTCTCTTTACCTTTAGACTTGGATCTTGTTAAAATCAATCACAACTTAGATCAATTTCACCTTAGTCTTTGTGTTCGACCTTGGAATACTTATCTTGCTACACACGTCCCGTACACTGCGGGTGCGCTAGAAGTTAGGATAATTATAACAAGTATAAATTTAAGGCTTATTGCGTGCACACATTTTTAGCGTAACAAAGAACGTAAAGATGGAAATGGGGCTGAAGAGGATGAAGAAACCCTCTCTGAGATGCTAAGGGAGGCTTATAAAGGAAGCCAGCCGCAAAGCACGAGTCAAAAGGTCAACAAAAGCGGATGCACCAACACAGAGCCGCAGGGGCGGATAACCCAAGGCGCAGGGACCTCTAGCCGCAGGGACGGCTCATGTGGTGCGCAGGTGCGGTTGTCAGGATCAGCCTAAGGCTCAACAAGGACTCCTAGGCTCCAAAGACTAAGGCTCTTACATCACACTCCCTTAAAAACAAGTTTCATCCCGAAACTTGCGAAATCCCAAAACCTCTCGGACCCATAAGCCGAGGTATAACTCTGAGTACTATCATCAACTCTCAACAAGGCCTAGAGGAAGATCATCTCTAGCCAAACACTAACCACATCACACTGGCATGGAGGAAAGCCATCTCCAGCCAAAACGTACACATAACACTACTATGTGGAGGAAAACCATCTTCACTCACACTATGTCCATCAGAGGTAGCATGGAGGAAAGAACCGTCTCCAGCTAATCCTAACACACATACCATAGCATGGAGAAAAGAACTATCTCCAACTATACCTATCTCGTACTAGCAAACAAGATCTAACAAATCATATGCACATATCACAGTTAGCACGAAAACACAACATATCACATAACCACATAACATAGCATGCACTCACCAAGCTGGCACTCAGATCTACTCGTAGATCCTACTAGTGCCTCTAACTCAGCGTAGAACTCAGGATAGTTCCTCTGGATACAATCCTCTGTCTCTCAGGTAGCCTCATCAGGTCCTTGTCTCGACCACTATATCCTCATCATAGGAATGTCCTTCGAACGCATGCGTCTCACACTTCGCTCTAGGACTGCAATAGGGTGCTCTACAAACGTGTGGTCTGGCTCAACCACCAGATCATCATAACTCACAATGTGCCTCGGATCTGGTATGTACTCCCTCAACTGAGACACATGAAACACAAGATGAACACCCTCTAACCTCGGAGGCAATGCTAACCTGTAGGCTATTCTGCCTACTCTATCCAGTATCTCGAAAGGACCGACATATCGGGGACTCAGCTTCCCCTTTATGCCAAAACGTCTGACGCCTCGCTTCGGAGATACTCTCAACCAGACATGAGCTCCTACCCTGAACTCTAGAGGTCGACGCCTCCTATCTGCATACGACTTCCGGCGACTCTGTGCAGCCAGCATCCTCTCTCTGATCAGCGCTACTCGGGCCATATCATCCTGAATCTGCTATGGCGCTATCCCACTAATACTGCTAGGCTCATCCCCGCATAAAGGTGTATGGCACCTACGTCCATACAGTGCCTCATAAGGAGCCATCCCTATAGATGCATGCCAACTGTTGTTGTATGAGAACTCAACGAGTGGGAGGTAATCAGACCATCCTTGTCCCTAATCAAACACACAGGCTAGCAGCATATCCTCTAAGGTCTGGATGGTCCTCTCGGACTGACCATCTGTATGGGGGTGAAACACAGTCGTGAAGTGTAGACTCGTCCCCAAAGCAGTCTGAATCTGCTGCCAGAATCTCGATGTAAATCGTCCATCTCGATCAAAGACGATCGTCCGTGGTGCCCCATGGAGTCTCACTATCTGTCTAGTGTACTCAACAAATCTGCTCACTGGCCACGTCTCTTTGATGGGAATGAAACGTGTCGTCTTCGTCAGTTTGTCAACGATCACCCAGATGGCATCAAAGCTCCTACTAGTCCTCAATTCATTCACAAAATCCATGGAGACGTCCTCCCACTTCCACTGCCGCACTAGCAGTGGATGGAGCTCACCTCCAGGCTTGAAATGCTCTATCTTGACCTACTGACAGGTCGCACACTAAGCCACAAATCTGGCTACGTCGGGCTTCAGCCCTCCCCACCAATATGAGCGTCTCACATCATGATACATCTACTCGTACCTGGATGTACCGAGTAAGGTGTACAGTGAGCCTCTTGTAAGATCCGTTGTCTCAACTCTGCGTCCGCAGGTACACAGATACGATCATGTTGCCTCATAACTCCATTTACTCCAATGGATAACTGTGGTGCCTCCCCACGAGACATCCTCCCTCTAATCCTCGTCAAGGTCGGGCAGGTCCCTTGCTTCTGTTGGATCTCATCCAACAGACTAGGTAGAACCTCTAAAGTAAATAATTGGGCATCCTCACCAAGAAACTGGATGTCCATCTCTAGCCAAGCTAGATCTCTCTGAAGTTGAGGCTGTACAGTCAGTCTGGCAATCGCCTTCTCTCGAGGCGTCTTCCTGCTCAAGGCGTCAGCTACCACATTCGCCTTGCTAGGATGATACAAAATCTCAAGGTCAAAGTCCTTGATCAACTCAAGCCATCGATGTTGGCGGTTATTCAATTCCCGCTGCGTGAAAATGTACTTCAGACTCTTATGGTCTGTGAAGATTTGACATGTGGCACCATACAGGTAATGTCTCCAGATCTTCAATGCATGAACTACCGCTGCCAACTTCAGATCATGAGTCGGGTAGTTCTCCTCATACCTCTTCAGCTGTTGAGACGCATATGCAATCACTCTGCCTCGTTGCATCAGTACACATCCCAAGCCCAGCTTGGATGCATCACTGTAGATCACAAAATCATCAGAACCCTCTAGTTGTGCCAAAATCATCAGTACACATCCCAATACCACTTCAACTCCTCGAAACTCTGAGCGCATTGGTCGGTCCATACGAATGTGGTAGTCTTCCTTAGAAGACTCGTCAGTGGACGGGCAATCACAGAAAATCCCTCCACAAAGCGCCTGTAGTAACCGGCTAGGCCAAGAAATGAAACCTCAGACATCCAGAACTCACACTTAGAGAACTTAGCGTATAGCTATCTATCTCTCAAAATCTGCAAAACTGTCCTCAAGTGTCCAGCATGCTCCTCTCTATTACAAGAGTATACCAAAATGTCGTCAATAAAGACTACCACAAACTGATCTAGGAAGTCGATGAAGATGTTGTTCATCAACTCCATGAAAACTGTTGGGCATTCGTCAGACCAAATGGCATCACTACAAACTCGTAGTGTCCATAACGGGTACAAAATGCCGTCTTGTGCACGTCCTGCTCTCTCACCCTCGGTTGGTGATATCTTGAACGCAAGTCAATTCGGGAGAAGATTGTCGCTCCTTAAAGCTGATCAAGTAGATCATCAATACGAGGTAGTGGATACCTGTTCTTGATGGTCACCTTGTTCAGCTCTTTGTAATCTATACACAATCTCAACGATCCGTCCTTCTTCCACATGAAGAGGACAAGTGCACCCCATGGTGAAACGCTAGGGCGTATGAAGCTCTTCTCAACCAACTCCTCGAATTGCTTCTTCAGCTCCAACATCTCGACAGGTGCCATACGGTATGGGGCCTTCTAGATGGGTCTCGTGCCAGGCTCCAAGTAAATGCCAAAATCTACGCTCCTTTGAGGTGGCAAGCTAGACAACTCTACAAACACGTCTGTAAACTCACATACCACTAGTATGTCCTCCAAAGCCGGACTCTCTCCATCCTTCATGGCGTAGCACCATAAGGTATCTCATCCCTGTGCAATCAGTCTAGCTGCTCGTACTGCACTGATGACATACCTTGTCTTCCCAAGGTCCCAACTCCGGAAGACCTCTATCGAACCTATGTCGGTAGAGACTGTAATAGTTCTCTTACCAACATCTAACACCGCACGGTGTCTACGCATCCAATTCATACCTAATATGACTTCTTCATGCATCATAGGCGTGAGTAAGAAGTCAACAAGTAACATACGAGTCCCTAAGCGTAGGGGACAACTACGTATCTCTTGGGTACCTCTGACCCTACTACCATCAGGTAACCCTATAGAAAAGGGTGTCCCCTCTATGGTAGACAAACTCAAACGCTCAACGCAAGCAGCATAAATAAATGAATACATAGCACCCGTATCAAATAAAACTCTAACAGGTAAACCATGTAACATAATGGTACCTGTAGTAGTTGGTGTTGGCGGCTCCTCAACACTCCCCAGCTCAAAAACTATGCCTCGAGCTCCTCGGGCATCACTGGTACCAGCCTCTCTACCTCTACCTCTACTCGGTCCGGGAGTTGACCCTTGAGTAGCAGGTGTGTCTAGGACTCTATGTTGTCCCTGTGTCTGATGTTGAGGCGGTCTCTGCCCACCTCCTACTACACCTTCAAGGGAAGAACCCTGTTGTGATGACGCCTTGTCTTGACGGCAAAACGTAGCTTTGTGTCCTGGCTTCCCGCATGAGAAGCAAGTCAGTGGTGCCCTCGGGCAATCAGCCCTCATATGCCCATAGGCCCCGCAGTTGTAACACTGTCGGCCTCTATCAATAGTCTGTGCAGACACTGGAACACTCGAGTGGCCCTAAGTTTGACCTCACCCGTATCCAGATGCTCCTGCACCAGTCGGTGTTGTGCGTTGTCTCTTCTCAGACCGTCTTGTCTGAGAAGTCCTCCTCTGTCTAGCTCTCTCTCTCTCGTAGGCAGAGGCCCGATCCTGGTAGTCTGCCAACGAGTCACAGTGAAATCCCGCCATGTATGAGTGTGTGCTCTCCCTCAAACGACGGGCAAATAGGTATACATGCTGGTCCTCAGATGATGCAGCTGGAACCATCAATGCTAACTCGGTTTGGAAGCGGCGAATAGCGTTTGTAATAGGTACGTCCTCAAAACTCGCCTCCACGAAGTCTTGCAGTTTCTCCCTCCTCAATGAGGTAGGGCAGAACTGCTCCCTCAGCATAGTCCTCATCTGCTCATAGCTCGTAACTCGTGCCCTAACTATCCTCCACCACTGGTGTGCCACGTCACGGAATAGAGACTGTACTAGCTCTACCCATTTGTCCCCAGGGCATCGAATAGACTCTAATGCTGAGTCTACATGCCCAATCCATACCTCAATCTCTAAGTCAATCTTCCCTGGGAAGTGTGGAACTCCCTACTGATGAAATGCCTTCAACCAAGTATCTGGTCGAGGCCCTCTGATCTCCTCTACAGCTCGAGCAACCTCAGCAACACGTGCCGGTATAGTTGGCACCTGAGTAGCTCCATGGGATCTCTCAAATGATCCCTCATGCCCTGGTAGATCTGGGGCTCGTCTGTCTGCTCTAATGGCCTCCTCAAAATGCCTGAGGTACTCTCTAAACTCTGGTCCACCCATGGAGACATGGTTTGAGCCATCGGACTAGCCTAGATGGGCATGTTGTCTCGTGGACCCACCACTCCTTGTAGTTGGAACTACACTCTCAACAACCTCCTCAGAAGCCTCCTCCACCACTGGTGGATCTGCAGCGGGAGCTGGTCCCTGTCCTATCCCTCCTGGAGGAAGAGGTGGTCTGCCTCTACCTCGGCCTGCAGCAGTAGCTCTAGTCCGAGCCATCTGCGGGGTATGCACACCTAACGTATAAGGCTCTATATAGGCCATATGTATAGATATATATATAATACTTAATAGTACATGCATACACATCAACACCTAAGATATATATATATATATATATATATATATATATATATATATATATATATATATATATATATATATATATATATATATATAGAGTTTGGCTCACATGTAAACACATTTTATAGTGTTCAATGAGAACACACATTAACCATAGGATTGTTTTGATCTAATGGTCTTAATTAAACCAAATTTTAGGGAATATTTTACTCCACTCTCCAATTAAAGAGGGTGAATTACACTCTCCATAGTAATTATAGTCAAATATGGCAGTTAGAGATTATCTCCCTAATTATTATTATCCAAATCTTCACATTTACATCCAACTCTAGTTTTCAACGTGAATTCATATTGCCCTTTTTTTCATTTCTCAATTCATCATTCACCATAGTTGATATCAACAACATTTTTAAATCAATTTAATTATCATCTCCATTCTTCTAGTTAATATTGTACATAAGTAATCGTCTATGTTCATGAAAATATTTGTCAATATACTATTAATAATTCATTCATGATACCGATATTGTTCGTTCATGTCCAACAAATTTTAGTCGATTATTGATAACTGAAATTAATATTCAGTGGTACAAAAATATTTATTTATATAGTGAAAAATATTCGCTCATAATCTGAAGAGACGAATGTTTCAATCTTCGGACAATTCGCGAACATATACGTATACGAAGATATTCGTCCATGTTACTTAAAATATTCGTTAGTGTTACTAAATATATTCGTAGATATGATATAATATATTCGTTGCAAAATTTAGTTGTTCAATTGTTTCCAATAACTTGTCGCACATACACGGACAAACCACCACAAATCGCCGGATAAAAGACATATAACCACGGAATATTTACAACATTTAGTGTCGAATAAAAACTAAAGTACAATAATTTCATGTATATGACAATGGAATAACAAATTTTGTTCATCAGATCAAAGAAGGTTTCAAGCACGACAAAAACATATTGAATCTTAATCTAAGCAAAATCAATGCCCTTCTCATTTTGCTAAATACACTAACATACATTAACGAAAAAAAACTCAATAAACAGTGAATACAAATCCAATAACATATGCTTCTCTTGTACTGTTGAGGATGGGGACAACCATGGATTCCGGTTGGTCTGCAATGATGACAAATTTGGAGTCGTATAACAAGATTGTTGATGGTAATGATGTAATATCGACACGAGACTACGAGGATGAAGGAAAACGAGGCTTTTGAGGGAGAGCCATGGCGAATATTGATGGTGAGCGAAACGAAATTGATGGTGAGCGAGACGAAATTGGTCTCATATACGGTTGAGTCGCGATGCACGAGACTGAAGGAATGTTGGAAGGTCACCTGAAGCATTCGAGGGAGAGCCACGGCGTTCAAGTCCGGATCTGCGATGAAAACCGGCCGGCCAAATCTGGTTTGGAGACGACGGTGGTGCCTTCATTGGACGAACGACAGCAACCCTAATCATCGTTGAATCGCCCTTGCTCTCCATTGAAGTCGTTTCACAAATAATCGGTTATTGAGAGATGATGGAAGATTTGAATGAGAGATTATAGGGTCAGATAAGGTAACAAATATTTTTATATATAATAATGGAGCAAATTGGGTGAAAATTGATTTTCACGCGCAGCCAATTCCCCACTCTCATTCTAATTTGTTTTATTTTTATTTTTTCCCCCTATTTATTATGGTTAATCTTGACCATCTATTATTCTAATCTTACGGATTAGATTTGTTCTCATTGTACACTATAGGGGTTGTTTACATGGGAGTCTGATTATATATATATATATATAGGGTGTGGTTCCCATGAGAACACCCCCTAACGTGAGAACATGAGAACAATCGTACACCGTTGGATGTGAGTATTAAGGGTTGAGATTTAGAGTATATATAAAAAATAATAATAACTACAAATAATAATAATTAGGAATCCAACAATAACTACGAATAATCCACTCAACCAACAATAACTACGAATAATACATTAAACGATATGTCACATTCGTAACAAAACTAATAATAATTACGAATCTGTTCTCATGTTCTCACGTTAGAGGGTGTTCTCATAGGATCTATACTCTATATATATATATATATATATATATATATATATATATATATATATATATATATATATATATATATATATATATATATATATATATATATATATATATTGTTGAGATCCTCAGATGGGTGATGGCTTCTGTACATACTATCCCAAAACATTTTTACTCGCTTTAAAACCAAAACCTTTTGAAAAGTCACACCCCATGTGGGTTCTGTTTATTTATCCACTCTACCTTTATTGCAGATAGCAAGTGTCATTGTTGTCAACCTAAGGCTCTTATACCAACTCAATAACACCCCAAATCCCCGAGACTTGGAGTGCTACATTGGGCTAGGATCTTACAATGGATCCTGACCCTAGCCAGACAACAAGTTCACTGGATCTTACAACAAGGCACGGGTAGATTAAAACCAAATACATAAAAGTTGTATATGATACATCAAAAGAGTTTACAAATACAAAGCCGAGTACAAAACATCAAACATAAACATCTGATACAAAAGATCCCATATCCCACGCATCCTAATGTATAGAAGTCCTCGGATGGTCACACCATCTGGCTCACTCTACAAGTCTTCCAAACCTGCAGATCATCTACAACATAGTATACACCGTTAGCTACAACAATGAATAGGTATGAAAGTAATAGCACAAACACACATCAACATCTCATACATGCAATGCCACACATTCATTTATTATCTTTCATTACGTTATTCTATTACTAGTTCAACTTCTTTTGTAACACGAGGAGCCTCAAGAACCTCGTCTCATCCAATGTAACACATGAGTTTTGCATGGCGGTGATCATCACTTGTCCCCTCCTGTGAGATCATCTTTAGGGCACCTCCTCCTACCCGCAGGCGGAGGCAAGTGGTCACGACCCGTTATAATACACTTGGGCCATTTAAAATAATAAATGGTCATCCTAGTCCGGTTTAGGTTATAATGCACAATCATATGAACATACACAACCATCACAATCACACAAACTCACAACTGAACGCTAAGTAAGTCCTATGGACTTACCTCATACACTCGTATTCAATATCACGTCACAGCTTCCCCTCGGGGAAGAAACCAACGCCTGCAATAGCAAGGCACACAACATCACAAACTGCAAAGGTTAGGAGACTCGTCTCCATAACCAAAACCAACCTACAACCTCAATCTAAACCTCAAGATCACAACAAGCTTACATATGCCTACAGCATAACCTTAACATCAACACGAGTGCCTAAGACACATCTCTATCATACAACTCGTCCTAACCAAGCTAGCCTAGCCAACATCTAAGCCAAGGCCAAAGGAAAGGAAGGAAGGAAGACATACCAACAAGGTATGCACCAACAGAAGCAAGGAACTCAAGGCGCAGGGACGGCTCACACACCAGGCGTAGGGGCAGCATGGTTCAGGCGCAGGGGCGGCCAACTGTGCAAAGAGTTGGTCCCGACTTCTCTTTGATCCCTTTCTCGACTCTCTTCACTTCTTCAACACACCACAACAACACATATACACATATATGATCACCAAAACATCCAGGAAAGGATCCACACAAGCTCAGCTTGTGATCCTAAGCTAGAAGAAGAACAAAGAAGCAAAGAAGAAGAAAGAAAGAAGATGGAAGATAGAACCTTACCACAACAACCCTAAGTAGCAACCAGGAGCATCAACACCTCTCACATCCTCAGCACATCAACAACAACACACAACATTATCCTCATGATCATCCAAGCTCAAAAACCTCAACAAACTCTCAAAACTTTCTCACAAACTCAAAGGAAGATCAAGAAGAGAAGATGAAGAAGAAGAAGAAGAAGAAGAAGAAGAACGTAAAGATGGAAATGGGGCTGAAGAGGATGAAGAAACCCTCTCTGAGAAGCTAAGGGAGGCTTATAAAGGAAGCCAGCCGCAAAGCACGACTCAAAAGGTCAACAAAAGCGGTTGCACCAACACAGAGCCGCAAGAGCGGCTCACCAAGGTACAGGGGCGCCTAGCCACAGGGGCGGCCCATGTGGTGAGCGACTGGGGCTGCCAGGATCAACCTAAGGCTCAACAAGGACTCCTAGGCTCCAAAGACTAATGCTCTTACAATTTCGATGGGGACGATGAAATTGATGTGGATGGTTTTGATACTTTGGAAAATGAGGGGGAGTTTACAAACTCTGTACTGAACCTTAATCTTGAAGTTTCAAACAAGGACTTACTCAATGATGTGTATATGAAGGTAACCCAAACACAAGGTGTTAGCATGAAATATTGTGATACTTTAGGCACGTTTTCTAAACGTATTTGATTCATATTGATAGTCTTTGATTGAGCTTTATTGCATATGTGAGCTAGTATTACCTATATTATCGATATGGATGTCTACACTAGCTTTATGTTGATTATAGGTGATTGAGATCATTTCCGAACGAAATCAAGTAAAGAAGAGTTGATTGAGTATGTCCATGGATTAAGGGCATTCTTAGGAGCAAATTGGAGTTCAGCTTGAGGAATGCACGAGGCTAGGGAAGAATCACGTTCTTGCCCTAAATCACGCTCTAAAATACGGCCGTACTACAAACCACGTTCAGTTCCACGGCCGTGGAAGTATGCAAAGAGAGGCATGATGCATTCCAGTAACTATTACGGTCGTGGAACATATGGTTCAAACCGTAACCCATTCCACGCTCTAAATTACGGTCGTGGTAACTTCCACGACCGTGATCTTGGCGATCTTTTTCGCCACATTTTGAAGCCATGATCTTTTGAAGATTGGGCCGGGCCGATATTTTATCTTACCCTATAAAAAGACGGACGAAGCAAGATTCCGTCATCTCCGCTTAGAGAATTTTAGCGATTTCCACAAGCCCTGCTTAGACGCCCGTTTACACCCGTTGTCATCCTCGCTAACCCTCGCTTGGAAGCATTTTACATCTCATTGGAGATCAAAGTTCGAGCTTGGAATTGCCCTAATCTCGCATTTGGTGGAGATTACCGCTGGGATTTTCAGATTTCCCGGATTGATGAAAGATTCGGAAGGCTTCTTGCAAGAAGATTACTCTTCTTGTTTAGGTTTGATTTAGAAGACGGATTGACATCCCGTTCTTCCTTCATCCCTAAGATCGTGATTGTTTGCTTTATTCTGAATCTATTGACAACATTTGTTCTCGATTGTGACTTTGAGATTGGTTTGAAGTTTATTGAAAGTTTTCGAAAGTTTTCATCTTTCTATCTTTTAATTCTTGAATTGATATCAACATGACTGTTATTGGCTAGAAACCCTTAACAATTCTAAGGTGAAGGGTTGATAGTTGTGGCTTAGATGATGATAGATCGATCGTAAATAGATTAGACCCTGAGAGTTTGAGAGAATCGTCGACGAACCCTAAATTACGGGTTGTTCATGAGTTCCACGACCGTGGAATCTCAAGATCCAACCGTAATTTCCCTTAAGTTTACGAACCTGCTTTTACTTTGATCCAAAGTTAAAGATTTGCTTTAACTTAGTTTAGACTTGTCTTTTCTAGGTGGTAGTAAAGCCTCAACAACCTCTACCTCGATTGTGAGTGTCATAACCGTGATCGGTTAAGTTAGTCTTGATCCTTGGATTACAAGTTTGGGTATTTGACACTAATCCTCACCTTTAGAACCTTTCTATATTGAGCCTCATCAACCTGTATAGAGAGTGCCTTGTAGGTGAGTCATATAAGGTTTTTGGAACTTCACCGTACGATTACCTTACATTAGCATACCTTTGCATATCTCAACTCTGTCTTTAATATCATTAGTATATCTTGAATCGATTGCCACAGTTGGATGCTTGGATCTTTAGGATTGTTGTTTTCCCAATATTTGCAAAACTCTCATATTTACTCGCTTGATAATCTGCAACTGAATTTGTTCTCACCCAAATCCCTGTGTTCGATACTCTGGAATTCTTGCTTAACTACGTCGATCCGTACACTGCGGGTTCGCTGCTTGATTCTAGTTTTATAAATTTAAAGCTTATTTGCACACACCTTTAGGGGCGAACAAGTTTTTGGCGCCGTTGCCGGGGATTTGGTTTCAGCCGAATTCGGTAGCCGGTTGTCAAGCTTGGGAGCTTGCTCTTGTTATTTGATATCTTTTTGAGTGCATGCGCAGGTCTAGGAACACCAAAAATCTCTTACCTCTTGATCAAGAGCTAGAGAAAACTTTAAGGCAAAAGCGTAAGGAAAAGAAGATGGCTGAAGAACACGAACGCGATCTTCAAGCGGAGTTGGCGGAGAAGGAAGCTCAACTCCAATGGAACGAGAATCTCCGCCGGGATGAAATGGATCGTCATCAATCTGAAGTTAGCAAACTACAAGATACGATGTTCCAAATGAGGATAGAGTTAAGCAACCTTCAGAATAAAGGAAGCAAGAAATCCTCAAGGAGGGGATCAAGAACTAGAAGAAGAAGTCACTCATCCGCTGATGATAGCGACTCTTCCATGCCACCGCTAGAGGAGATTGATCCCACGATCAATGTGAATCCTTTTCATCCACAAGGAGTTGTTAATCGCCGCATTCCGCCTAGGAATGTGAGGGTCGAACGTGTGGATAATGAGCCAAGAACTCTTGGCCAGCGGATTGATCCAACACAACAACCACGCCGCTTGGGCGTGAATTTTGATGCTGAAGATGTGCAAGGGTTTAGCTTCAACCCTCAAGTTATTACTCTTGTTCGCCAAAACCAATTTGGCGGGACAAGCGCTGAATCTCCGCACCAACACTTGCAAAACTTTGAGTGTATGATGGAGACGATGAGACCGAAGAATGCTACTACCAACAGCTACAAGCTCAAACCCTTCTTCTTCTCTTTGAAGGGGAAAGCGTTGTCTTGGTACCAAGCTCTTCCTAGTGGGAAACTAGATACGTGGGAAGACCTTTCTACGGAGTTCCTCACCAAATTCTTTCCGCCTTCCAAAACGGCGGAACTTAGAGGTAAGATTAATGCTTTTTCCATGAGACCTAACGAAAGTTTGTTTCAATCATGGGAAAGGTTTCAGGATTTGCTCTTGGATTGCCCTCATCATGGCATATCCAAACTTGCCTTGCTGGAGATTTACTACAAGGGGCTGGATGCGGGAACGCAATTCAACCTCCAATCCCTCTCATGTGGAACGTTCATGGACATGAGAGAAGATGACGCTTGGGACTTCATTGAGAAGCAAGCAAGAGTCATAGAGAAGTATTCCCACCGGAAAGTGGAGGGAAATCGTGTGGAGCAAGGAGCAAAGCTCACACACGAAGCTCAAAATCAGATTTTCTCCCTCAACAATGAGATCAAAGAGTTGAAGGAGGCTATCAAGACCAACTTCCCAAAGCAACAAGTGAAGGATGTTGGTTATTTGGGCAACAAATATGGCGGCAACAGCAATAACCGGAACAACAACCGGAATAACAATTGGAATAGAAACAACAACAACCGGAACAACGATTGGAACAACAATAGGGGTTCAAACAACAACAACTGGCGCTCCAATCAACAAAATTCCGGTAACTCTTATCCTTCCAACTCAAATTCACTAACTCCACCTTCCTCTTCCTCTACTCCTTTGAAAAGTCAGGGGCAATCATCTAATGGAGGAAACACTTCGGGGAAGGAGAAGCCCGATCCCATATTAGAAACGATTTTGGGAAAGCTTCAAGGGTTGGAGAACCGCCTCATCAAGGTTGATGATCAAGTTTCTAAGGTTGACAAAGCTCAAAAAGTTTTGGAAAACCAAATGTTCAACCACGCGGAGGAAGTTCCTAGAAATCAGGGGAAGCTTCCAGGAAAGATAGAGGACAACCCTAAGGGAAGGGTAATGGCGATTACGACTAGGAGCGGAGTGACTACTACCGATCCGCAGCCTACGTTCGTTGAAGTCCCCGTAGAGAAGGACAAAGAGAAGGGGAAGGAGAAGGAAGACGTCTACGTTCCTCCTCCAGCTTACAAACCTCCCCTACCATTCCCTCAATCTAGAGCGCGAGCGCGCCTAGACAAACAATTCGGTAAGTTCATAGAACTCATGAGTAAGCTGCATATTAATATACCCTTCATTGATGCTATTGTAGGTATGCCGGCTTATGGCAAGTTCTTGAAGGAGCTCCTCTCCAACAAGAGGAAGCTAGAAGACTTCGGAGAGGTTAAGATGAGTTCGGATTCTTCGGATCTCATCAAAACCATGAAGGAGAAAATGCCCCCAAAGTTGAAGGATCCGGGGTCATTTTGCATTCCCATAGGAGTGGGAGATGTCACATACGATACGTTATGTGACTTAGGAGCAAGTGTGAGCATCATACCACTTGCATTGTGTAGGAAGATCGGTTTAGGCGACCCTAAACCGGTGAAGATGACGTTGTACATGGCGGATCGATCCATCACTCGCCCCGTCGGTATTGTAGAAGACGTCCCGGTCAAGCTAGGTAAATTCTTTGTTCCCATTGATTTTGTCGTGCTTGACATTCCTGTAGATAGTCCGGTCCCGATCATACTCGGAAGACCGTTTCTTGCAACTTCCGGCTGCATAGTCGATTGCAAGAATGGGAGACTCGCTTTTGATATAGGAGAAGAGAAAGTAGAGTTCGTTCTTTCCACTCTAGTAAAGGAGCCAATCTTCGATGAGGATATTTACGATGTCCAAGATGAAGAAGGTTTATCTAGGGAAGAGGTAAGTGCGATTCTCTTTAACGATCCTTTACAAAAAGTTATCACTATGAGTCTAACCAATGTAGGGGAAGATGAAGAGTTCAATGAGGCAATTGAAGCCTTAGAAGCACAAGAAGAGATACATGAAGAGGAGTTTGAGAAACTCCACGATGAGGCTGAGAATGTCAGAATCCACGGTCATACCCTGTATTCCACGACCGTGGATTCCACAACCAAAATCGTGCCTCACTCTAGGGGATTATACGGTCGTGGAGAAGATGTGACAACCGTATTTCCCTTCCACGCCCTAAACCACGGCCGTGGAGGACAAGATCCACCCGTAATTTTGGCCGTGGAAGAGAGTGATCGAGACATTTCTTCAACTTCTTCTGATTCTTCTCCAACACACTCAACATCTTTAGAAACTTCTAAGGAGACATCGGATGCTCCTCAAGGATCGTTGGAAGCTCCGAAAGCAATGGAACTCAAACCACTTCCTACTCATCTAAGGTACGCTTTTCTAGGATCTAATTCTACCTTTCCGGTTATCGTTAGTTCCGAACTAAGCATAGATGAACATGAACAACTCATGATTGTCCTTAGGAAACATAGAAAAGCTATAGGCTATACTATTGAGGACTTAGTAGGAATTAAACCCTCCCTATGCATGCATAAGATACTAATGGAGGAAGACTTTAGAACTTCGAGACAACCTCAAAGGCGGTTGAATCCGACCATGAAGGAGGTTGTCAAGAAGGAAATTTTTAAACTTCTTGATGCAGGTATCATCTATCCTATCTCCGATAGTAAGTGGGTGAGTCCAGTTCAAGTAGTTCCGAAGAAGGGAGGAATGACGGTCATCACCAACAAGAACAACGAACTCATTCCCACCCGAACCGTGACTGGATGGCGGATGTGCATAGACTACCGCAAGCTCAACAACGCAACGCGGAAGGATCATTTCCCATTGCCATTTATTGATCAAATGCTTGAAAGGTTAGCGCAACATTCACATTTTTGCTACCTTGACGGCTATAGTGGTTTCTTTCAGATTCCGATACATCCGGACGATCAGGAGAAGACCACATTCACGTGCCCTTGGGGTACGTTTGCTTATAGGAGAATGTCGTTCGGGCTTTGCAACGCCCCAGCCACCTTTCAACGATGCATGATGGCCATCTTCTCCGAATACGTAGAGGAAATCATGGAAGTCTTCATGGACGACTTCTCCGTATACGGTTCCTCTTTTAACGATTGTCTTTCTAACCTTTCTCTTGTTTTAAAAAGATGTGAAGACACTAACCTAGTTCTTAATTGGGAGAAGTGTCAATTTATGGTTAAGGAAGGAATCGTATTAAGTCACTTAGTCTGTAGTAGAGGGATAGAGGTAGACAAGGCTAAGATAGAGACCATAGAGAAACTTCCTCCCCCAATTTCGGTGAAAGGGATAAGAAGTTTCCTAGGACATGCTGGATTTTATAGACGTTTCATTAAGGACTTTTCTAAGATATCAAAACCTCTCACTAATCTATTGATGAAGGATGCGGTTTTTGAGTTTTCGCAGGAATGTTTGGATGCGTTTAACACCATTCGGCAAGCTCTAATTTCAGCACCTATTATCCAACCTCCGGATTGGACTCTTCCCTTTGAGATTATGTGCGATGCTAGTGACGTAGCTATTGGAGCTGTTCTTGGACAACGAAAGGAAGGGCGAACCCATGCCATATACTACGCTAGCAAGACGCTAGACGAAGCGCAACTTAACTACGCCACTACCGAGAAAGAGTTTTTAGCCATTGTCTATGCTATTGACAAGTTTCGCTCTTATCTTGTAGGTGCAAAGGTGATTGTCTACACAGATCATGCTGCGATCCGGTACCTCCTTGCAAAGAAAGATGCGAACCAAGGCTGATTAGATGGATTCTTCTCCTACAAGAATTCGATCTTGAGATCCGCGACAAGAAAGGTTCAGAAAATTCTGTTGCGGATCATTTGAGTCGTCTAACACACCTAGAGGACGACCATCTACCCATTGATGACTCCTTTCCGGACGAACACCTACATATCATAGAGGAGTGCATCAACGTGATCTCCAAAGGTAACGAACCATGGTTTGCTGATTTTGTTAACTATTTGGTTTGCCAGGAGATACCGCCCGGACTATCCTACGCACAAAGGAAGAAGTTCACTAAGGACGTCCGGGAGTACTATTGGAACGAGCCTCTCCTCTTTAAGAGAGGTCCGGATGGCATCATTCGGCGATGTGTGCCGGAAGATGAGATGCAAAGTGTCATCCGCCATTGTCATTCACTACCTTGTGGAGGACACGCTAGTTCGAACAAGACTAGCGCAAAGGTATTGCAATCTGGATTCTTTTGGCCTACTTTGTTTAGAGACGTGCAATCCTTTGTTTCTTGCTGCGATGCTTGTCAAAGAACAGGCAATATCTCTAGGAGGAATGAGATGCCCCTCAACAACATCCAGGAGGTGGAGATTTTCGACGTTTGGGGAGTCAATTTCATGGGACCATTCCCATCTTCTTGTGGAAACCAATACATACTATTGGCGGTAGACTACGTTTCTAGATGGGTGGAAGCAATTGCCTCTCCCACAAATGATGCCATGGTGGTGGTTAAGTTCTTCAACAAGACCATCTTCCCGCGATTTGGGACACCAAGGACGATCATTAGTGATGGAGGTTCTCACTTCATAGCCCGGCGCTTTGAAGCTCTTCTAGCTAAGTATGGGGTTACTCACAAGGTCGATCGCTACCCCTTACCATCCACAAACGAGTGGACAAGTTGAGATCTCAAATAGGGAGATCAAAGGAATTCTAGAGAAGACGGTTTCAAGGACTAGGAAGGATTGGTCCTTGAAGCTAGATGATGCATTATGGGCGTACCGGACTGCGTACAAGACTCCCATAGGAACCACACCATACAACCTTGTGTATGGGAAGTCTTGTCACTTGCCGGTAGAGTTGGAGCACAAAGCGTTTTGGGCTATCAAGTGGCTGAATTTCGGAATGAAGGAAGCGGGAGAGAAGCGTCTCCTCCTAGACATCAATAAGTTGGATGAACTCCGCTTGAACGCCTATGAAAACGCTAAGATCTACAAGGAGAGAGCAAAGCGTTGGCATGATAAGCATATCATTCCAAAGGACTTCAAAGAAGGAGATCAAGTTCTCCTCTTCAATTCAAGACTTCGCCTCTTTCCAAGTAAGCTTAAATCCCGTTGGACCGGACCCTTTCTAATTAAGCATATTTTCCCCCATGGTGCAGTTGAAGTATGGGGTGAAGCGAGCGGAAGTTTTAAGGTGAACGGCCAACGACTCAAGAAGTATACGCCGGAACTCCAAGCTGAGGAGTTCGCGCCTACCGCACTCGAATAAGTGCAAGATTGGTCTAGCTACGGACCTTAAACAAAGCGCTTCTTGGGAGGCAACCCAAGGTATTGCATTTTTGTTTTTGTTTTTGATTCATAGTTTAGCTTAGAATAGACGTTTTTGCTTTATTTTTGCCTTCGGTTTCTTCCGGTATGTTCGTGTTTTTGGTTGTAGGATCGATGGAAAAGGAAAAGGGAAGAATAATGTCGAAGAAAAGTGACAAAATTTGGACTTTGGAGCTTTACAGAGGGTTCCACGGTCTAAATTACGGTCTTCATAGCTACAGTGCCCGTAATTTCCAAAAGCCTTTGAAAAATCACCAAAACCACGGTTCCGTACACTTCCACGGCCGTGGAACACCCCGACAGACCGTGATTTTCAAAAATTTTTCATGTGACTATATAAGCCACATTCTTCACAAAAACCACCCAAAACCCCTCTTTCCACGACCTAAGTGCCGAAAACCCACGACCCTCTCTCAATTCTTCGTTTCCTAATCGTTTTCAACGATTCTTCTTCCTAAACTGCAGCAAAATCAACCACAAACAAGATCCAAGCGACGAATCGAGCGGAAATTCATCAACAAACGCACAATTCGGATTTTTCAATCCGAAAATAGGTTTTTTTTCTCATCTTGATTCTTGCCAATTTGGTTCGTTTTTGTTAGAGATTTTTAGGAAGAACTGATTGAGACTGGAAGGAATTAGACTAGGACTGCTTGTTGTGGTGATTGATTGCTGATTTGCTGAGATTTGTGATTTTCTGAGACGAATCACGGTCTTTGGGTAAATTACGGCCGTGGTTCTGAAGAACAGATCGTAATTTTGAGCAGAATGGATTTTGTGAGAAGAGTTTCGGAAAGGATAAAAGAGAAGAAGAGTGGTCAGAATAAGAAGAGGAAGGGTAATCCCTCCTCCTCCTCATCCTCTAGGGCACCACCACCCTCTTCCCCTTCACCCTCATCCTCACCTTCACCTCCATCTTCACCCCCTCACCCTAGAGTCCCGACCATACACGACGACCATCTTGATGCACTTGATAGGATCAAGGAGAGGGCAGTGATTGGCCCTAGATATCTGTTGTTGGAGGATCTAGCTCCTCTCAACATTGTGGAGGATCTTACTTGGCTCTTGGATAGAGCCGGATTAGTTGTCTTCTCGTCTATCCGAGAAGACGCATATGAGGAGATTACACGGGAGGTTGTGACATCCTTTGAGCACAGCCACGTAGATAGGACCGTCTCTTTCCGCCTCATGGAGAGAGACTACCATTTGAGTATCCGTGAGTTTGGGACCATTTTCGGGTTCCATGAGACCTTTAATGGTCGATTTCCGAGTGGTGTTTACCCCAAGGACTTTTGGAAGGAGGTTGCAATGATTTACGCCGACGAGGACCGTTGGCAACCCGCTGATACCAAGGCTAGATTGATGTACCATCTAGCCTTGAAGATAGCTCACCGTGTTCTTTCGGAGTGTCTCTTTCCTAGGACGGAGACGCCCCAAAAGATCAAGACGGGTGAGCTATTCTTGCTTTACTCCATGCTTTATGGACGCCGTGCAGATTGTGCTACTCTCTTGGCTGCTACGATGAGCAAGCTCAAGAACAAGAAGAAGGGAAACATCGGATATGGTGGGATAGTTACCCACATTGCTAGGAGTTTTGGTGTTGATTTTTCTGCTTGCACCCGCATACCGGCCGTTCCTTTAGGGCTACATGCTTTCATGGTTAGGGGTCTCATTTTCCCCACACATAGAGGTCCGCCTTATGCGGGTATGCCTTGGGAGAGTAGGACGAGCAGGGGTATAGAGTGGCTGCAGGAGTACTCCATTATGGCGGGACGCCATAATTGGAAGGAGACGTTCGCTACTATGCATGCGAACAGGATAGTAGCTCCCCCTTATGTCCCACCACCGGTTGTCGAGGAGGAGGATATGGGAGATCAGTTTGAGAGTGGAGGAGGAGCGGAGCAGGAGTTTGGCACGTTTCCGGATCAGCCAGAGGCGGCCCCAGATGTACCTAGACGCTCTCCACGTCCAGCTCGTCATCTCGCTGCGCTAGCGTGAGTGAGAGGCCTACGTGGATGACCACACCTCCCGCATGGTATGACGTTCCCCCTCCTTGGTCCACAGAGCAGCCAGCAGCACCACCACCAGCACCAGCACCATCCGACGCCCCAACATGGTACAGTCAGGCCCCGGGATGGTACGAGCAGATGCCGGATTGGGCTACCGGACTTTCAGAGAGAGTAGGAGCGCTGGAGATCCGGGCCGATGCTAGAGACGGACGTTTAGACGACCTTGACCACATGATGAGGGACGTCTACCGCCAGTAGTTTGGGCGGTTCTATGATCCGAGCTTCTCTCCATTCCCGCCTCCGCCAGCACCGCAGTGATTTGATGCATGACTGTTCGTTTTAGACATTCCGCCACTACTTTGTGAGTTTCTTTCTTTCTTTTCTTTCTTTATTTTGAACATTAGGGACAATGTTCGTCCTAAGTATGGGGTGGGATGTACTAAAAGTTTGTAATAACTCTACTTACTATGTTTTCTTCTATTCAAGACTATCATTGCATGTTCATTATGTGTTTCACGTTTCATTATTGCATTGCATGAAAAAGAACTTGAAAAACCCATAAAAATTGAAAAATTTTGAAAATTATGTGCTTCTAATGAATTGAGATGATTTCTATGATAATCACTACTTGTGAATTGAGTTTGATGACAATTACATACTTAAAAGAATTGTGAATTGAAAAGAATTTGAATGAATGAATTATACATCTTTTGCAAGTTTCATAATGTGATGAATATTGTCTAAATCATGTTGAGAAATTGAAGTTGAAATCACATTATAAGTTCCTATACTTCTTGTTGAAATGATTAAGGCAACTCGATTTTTCTTTCTTCTTCCTTTGACCATTTAGCTCCTCATTGAAATATTAGCCTCCTTTACCTATCCGGGAATTTGGAGAAGTGAATGAAAAAAGGCATGTTTGATGTGGGAGGGCCATGAGAGCAATTATTTGCAATCAAAATAATAGAAAGAAATTGTAGGTTTGGGGAAGTCAATCATGACGATGAGTAACTCGGCACCATTCACATAGCCGGGTGTTTGTGTCTTGCCAAAGTCGGATTGAGCGATATTCCTAGCGGATTATGGTATGTGCGCTAAGGGTTTGAGGCATCTCATGAAAATTGAGAAACGCCAATCTCCTAGGCTTCGGTTTTTGTGCACCTCTATCCATAACTCCAAAAGTAAAGTCGAAAAATGAAAGGAAGAAGAGCGAAGCTCTAAGCTGAAGTGTTGCGGAAACCGCATAAGAAGAAGAAGGTAGTTATCTACTTTCCCGGATTCATGCACCACATTCCCCTAAAGATTTCCTTCCCTTCCACATTCTAGACCTTTTCTTTGGAAGTCCTTAAGATCAAAAGAATGTTATATGACTTGGTGATCTAAATTGAAGTTTCTTATGATTGATTTTGATAATGTTTGAAGGTTATGATGCTTGTTTAGAAGTTTGATTGATTCATGAATTTTCTTTACTTTTCACTCTTTGATTAAGTATATGAAAGTTTGATAAACGATTGAAGCAAGATTTGAGAATGATCTATTCTTTAGAAGGCACATTCCTCCAAAAGAAGTATTGCTTTGAGAAGGTACACATATTTCATCCTAACTTTTGTTTAAAAGCTTTTTGAAAGACCTTGCTTAGGGACAAGCAAGTGTTAAGTATGGGGTTATTTGTTAGCATGAAATATTGTGATACTTTAGGCACGTTTTCTAAACGTATTTGATTCATATTGATAGTCTTTGATTGAGCTTTATTGCATATGTGAGCTAGTATTACCTATATTGTCGATATGGATGTCTACACTAGCTTTATGTTGATTATAGGTGATTGAGATCATTTCCGAACGAAATCAAGTAAAGAAGAGTTGATTGAGTATGTCCATGGATTAAGGGAATTCTTAGGAGCAAATTGGAGTTCAGCTTGAGGAATGCACGAGGCTAGGGAAGAATCACGTTCTTGCCCTAAATCACGCTCTAAAATACGGCCGTACTACAAACCACGTTCAGTTCCACGGCCGTGGAAGTATGCAAAGAGAGGTGTGATGCATTCCAGTAACTATTACGGTCGTGGAACATATGGTTCAAACCGTGACCCATTCCACGCTCTAAATTACGGTCGTGGTAACTTCCACGACCGTGATCTTGGCGATCTTTTTCGCCACATTTTGAAGCCACGATCTTTTGAAGATTGGGTCGGGCCGATATTTTATCTTACCCTATAAAAAGACGGACGAAGCAAGATTCCGTCATCTCCGCTTAGAGAATTTTAGCGATTTCCGCAAGCCCTGCTTAGACGCCCGTTTACACCCGTTGTCATCCTCGCTAACCCTCGCTTGGAAGCATTTTACATCTCATTGGAGATCAAAGTTCGAGCTTGGAATTGCCCTAATCTCGCATTTGGTGGAGATTACCGCTGGGATTTTCAGATTTCCCGGATTGACGAAAGATTCGGAAGGCTTCTTGCAAGAAGATTACTCTTCTTGTTTAGGTTTGATTTAGAAGACGGATTGACATCCCGTTCTTCCTTCTTCCCTAAGATCGTGATTGTTTGCTTTATTCTGAATCTATTGACAACATTTGTTCTCGATTGTGACTTTGAGATTGGTTTGAAGTTTATTGAAAGTTTTCGGAAGTTTTCATCTTTCTATCTTTTAATTCTTGAATTGATATCAACATGACTGTTATTGGCTAGAAACCCTTAACAATTCTAAGGTGAAGGGTTGATAGTTGTGGCTTAGATGATGATAGATCGATCGTAAACAGATTAGACCCTGAGAGTTTGAGAGAATCGTCGACGAACCCTAAATTACGGGTTGTTCATGAGTTCCACGACCGTGGAATCTCAAGATCCATCCGTAATTTCCCTTAAGTTTACGAACCTGCTTTTACTTTGATCCAAAGTTAAAGATTTGCTTTAACTTAGTTTAGACTTGTCTTTTCTAGGTGGTAGTGAAGCCTCAACAACCTCTACCTCGATTGTGAGTGTCATAACCGTGATCGGTTAAGTTAGTCTTGATCCTTGGATTACAAGTTTGGGTATTTGACACTAATCCTCACCTTTAGAACCTTTCTATATTGAGCCTCATCAACCTGTATAGAGAGTGCCTTGTAGGTGAGTCATATAAGGTTTTTGGAACTTCACCGTACGATTACCTTACATTAGCATACCTTTGCATATCTCAACTCTGTCTTTAATATCATTAGTATATCTTTAATCAATTGCCACACCTGGATGCTTGGATCTTTAGGATTGTTGTTTTCCCAATATTTGCAAAACTCTCATATTTACTCGCTTGATAATCTGCAACTGAATTTGTTCTCACCCAAATCCCTGTGTTCGATACTCTGGAATTCTTGCTTAACTACGTCGATCCGTACACTGCGGGTTCGCTGCTTGATTCTAGTTTTATAAATTTAAAGCTTATTTGCACACACCTTTAGGGGCGAACACAAGGGCAATCATCAAGGAAAAATGTTCCTCAACCAACCAACAAGTCAGAAAGTACAATAGGAACAAGAGTATCACCGGATTCAAAAAATTTCAAAAGAAAGTCCTCCAAAGGGTTGTCCGCATTCAGGCAAGGACTTGATATGATTGGGAGAACCGGTGAGAGGATGTTAAACTTGTTGGAGGGAGAAGTTGGTAGCTCTGCTCCAAGTACATGACAGAAGTGTTTCACATCAGATGAGAGTTTGGAGGACCTAACACAAATGGTGGCAAACAGTTTACTTGTGCAAGAAGAGGCGTTAATATTGAAGATGTGGGTGAAAATGTGGTTCCTGATATGACTCAATATGTGGGTGAAAATGTGGTTGACAGTGTGGCTGGAGGATGTGGCCGAATATGTGGTACGTAATGTTCATTTCGATGGGGACGATGAAATTGATGTGGATGGTTTTGATACTTTGAAAAATGAGAGGGAGTTTACAAACTCTGTACTGAACCTTAATCTTAAAGTTTCAAACGAGGACTTACTCAATGCTGTGTATATGAAGGTAACCCAAACACAAGGGCAATCATCAAGAAAAAGTGTTCCTCAACCAACCAACAAGTCAAAAAGTACAATAGGAACAAAAGTATCACCGACTTCAAAAAATTTCAAAAGAAAGCCCTCCAAGGGATTGTCCGCATTCATGCAAGGACTTGATATGATTGGGAGAACCGGTGAGAGGATGCTGAACTTGTTGGAGGGAGAAGTTGGTAGCTCTGCTCCAAGTACACGACAAAAATGTTTCCCATCAGATGAGAGTTTGGAGGTCCTAACACAGATGGTGGCAAATAGTTTACTTGTGCACGGAGAGGTGTTATGGTGTGTGGTAGTTGATTTGCTTGTTGTAGAAGACACTCAAAACATTTTCATGGGCTTACCCGAGGTGATGGAAGATTGTCATGGCTGAAGTGGCATTTGCTAACATGCCTAGTAAAAGAAACCCTGAGAGTTTATGGTGTTTTAGTGGGTGAAGTGAACTTAAGTAAAAAAAAACCTAGCATACCCTGTAAAATCATAACTTCAGCGGTGACGTAATAACTATTATCTTACATGTCATCAAAAAGAAGGATTAGAGGTGTAAACTGAAATTTACATTAGAAAATTAAACAAATATCATTCACCATGCTAAAAAGGCTAAAGTAAGTGATTTTTGAATTTTTTAAAATATTTTTTCTTTTTTTATTAGATTTTTCAAAATTTGTTTCAATGAATTTCTTGAATTTTTTTTAAGAATGTTAAAAAAATATTTGTATATTTATAAAAACTATTTGTAAATAAACTATTTATAAAATATGGAAAAAATCCCAAATATAGTTTCCAAAAAAAGCAGGTTTTGAAAAATTAATCAATTTATATATTTAAGAAACGAATAAATTAAAATAAATTTATTTAATGTTATTACTTTAGCAATTTTGTATTAAACTATTTATACATTTTTTAAAAAAAATATTTTAGGTTTACATTGTTTTGCTCATTACTAACCAAAAAAAAGTACTTAAAAAAAAATATGCTTCATTACTAAGGGTGTCACACAAAGTTTCATAAACAATTAGTGATACCTCGTGAAATCACCCTTTTCATGACATGTAAACTAAAAATCGGTTGTCACGTCATCACCCAGACCAAATTTAAATTTTAGCCCGGTCAAAATTCCGGCAGATAGGGTGACTTGTCATCCTAGTGGCATCTGAGTTGGATTTTTTTGGAATTAAAAAAAAACAAAGCATAAAGAAAACAAAATAATTAGCCGATTCATCATCAAATTGGCAAGTCGATTAGGGATTTCTTCACCCCTTCAGCCATAAACAACAAAATTGGGTCTTCTTCATATTGACCAAGCCACATAAACATCTCTCTTCAATCGATTAGGGTTTCTTCCTCGTTCAAAATAGGGGTTTCTTCTTCATATCGATCGAACCCTTCTTTCATGAACAAGGCTATACATATGGACTAGATTTGTTTCCATTCCGTTTCCGATTCCGGAGTTGAAACCAAACGGGCTCTAAGAAACGTGTTGATAGCTCTCATAGAAGGCTTCTTCCGAACAATTGGTTGAATCAAATTGATAGCCTCTTCATGAGTAAGGTCCTTCTTCTTTGTTTCTTGAAGGGAAAATGTTGTGGGTCTAGGTGGAGGATCCAGTTTGGGAGAGTTTTGTTTGAGGTATTGAGTGGGTAGGATCCATGGAAGTGAAGAAGATAAAGACGGAGTCAAAGAAGACGAGAACCATCGGCAGGAATCATGGGGAAAAACACGAAAGTAAGCCATCAACAATATAGAGGTTTTGGAACTGTGTTCTTCATAATTTGAAGATATTCACAAGCAACAATGGATGTTTCTCTACGGCTTCCTCCAACCACATTTCATTTATGAGTTCATTACCATTGGCATCGATTAAACAAGAAACATGAATAAAGTATTAACCTTGACTCTGAACTTTTCAGCAAATGGGTTATTTTTTAGGCATTTTGACAAATAGATAAACTGCATATCCATGTTCCAGCATACATAATGCTTAGAAGTAACAAGCAAAAATGGGTTTTGGAGATTATACAACATATGGAGGTTGAAGTAGCGGGGAAATGTCAAGGATTTAGAGCAGTAGCAAGAGGATAAGATAGAAACCTCACTTATGCAGCAAAGGCGAAATGCGTGACATGGAAACCAAAATTAAAGACCTAACTCGTGTAGAAATCGGAAGTGTTGTTCTGGTCAGAATTCAAGGAAGGAAGAAACCCCTATTTTGAACGAGAAAGAAACCCCTAATCGATTGAAGAGAGACGTTTATGTGGCTTGGTCGATATGAAGAAGAAACCCCAATTTTAATGGTTGTTTATGGATGAAGGGATGAAGAAATCCCTAATCATTTATCAATTTGATGAAGAATCGGCTGATTATTCTGCTTCTTTTTATTTTGCTTTTTTTATTCCAAAAAAATACAACTCAAATGCCACTGGGATGACAAGTCACACTCTCTGCCGGAAATTTGGCCGGAGTAAAATTTTGTGGCACCGTGTTACCATGTATACTGAAGATTGATGTATTTTTATTCCTCTTACAAGTTTGTGGTATAAAGTTACCACTCCTTTAGTTTAGGGTATTTAATTAGTTTTACCAATTTTTTTGTAAAAAAAATAAGTCTATTTATTTTTTGTAAATACGTTAATAGTTTATATCATTGTAATAAGTTTTAACGTTGATATTATTTTGTGTTACTTTTTCAAATGAGTTAAACACAATTTTAAAAAAAATATAATAAAAAATAAGTTTATGTATTCATAGATTTTCATTATATTTTATTACACTTTAAAAACATATTATATTTTACATATATACTTATCAATATGTGGTATTTATGCTGACATGGATAAAAAAAAGGTTCAAATGAGCCACTTTAGGTGTTGAGACGCTAAAGTTCACATCAAACTTAATCGAAATTAAAGAAAAAATTGTTAAAAAAGTGCATTGGACGTCGCTGACATGGATTGAAGTTAGTTTTTTTTAAAAAAAAATTCACTTCAACGCATCAGCCATCAGGCGATACCAATCACTTTTGTTACCAAAAAACATCCAAAATAACTTGTTTGTAATTTATTCGCCGTGTCTTTAGCAATCAAGAAAGAATTTGGCCAAATAGGTCATTTTCTATTTTCATTAGGTTTATGTATCATTCAACTTTTACCATTTTCATTAAATTGAATTTGGAAGGTAAATGGATTGATTATGGATATATTTACTAAACATATTTATACTATGAGTCTAGTTACTAAAGAGAAATCTCAAAAATGCTTACTTAGCTAATTTCGCCTTATATCCATACGTGTATATTATTGTAAATTTATTTATTATAATATATTTATTTTTTTCTTCAAATTTCATCCTTCTCCAAATAATTTTAAATTTTGGCTTTGACGAAAATTTAACATAAATCCGTTATCGTCTGAGGTTAGGATATCTTAAATATTGGAATATAGTCCATCGGTACGATCGAAACATAAGCATAGAAAATGAAAATAAGATTTTAGTGATATTGTCTCCTCCACCAACAAGTACGGTAGAACGCAATAATAAAACGATCGAAGAAAAAATAATTGCAGTTATTTAACATTAAACAGGTATTATAGAACTTTAAAACGAACAATTTATGTTCAACAATTCCATTGTCGTCCAGCGGTTAGGATATCTGGCTTTCACCCAGGAGACCCGGGTTCGATTCCCGGCAATGGAATATTTTTTTGTTACTATTATTATTCCGATGTATATCATTAAATACAGAATATTTAATTTCTCGAACAGTGTATCTTGCTTTGCTGTTAGTCTTGGAGGCGACAAATGATCAGCGACTGCAGTTTCCAATCTTTTTTTTTGCCATAAAAAACTTTGCAATTGAAGAAGACGTGGCTGCGTTTTTGTAGGGATCTCTTTCTTATTAATTTCCCGCTCACCTTCTTCTCAAGCCTTTCCTTTTCCCTTTCTGCTAATATACCAAATTACCGATACGGCAAGTCTCTTTTCCCCTCGGACACATAACCCAAAAGGCAAAAAAAAAACAAGAGGAGAGGCGGCGCATACCCAATTCGAAGAAAATGAAGTACGTGCTGGTCACCGGTGGTGTTGTCAGTGGCCTTGGAAAGGGGGTTACTGCTAGTAGTATCGGTGTCGTCCTCAAGGCTTGTGGCCTTCGTGTCACTTCCATTAAAATTGGTATCTTTCTCTTTCTTCTCTTTGCTCTATTTTGAGTTGCGATTCTGGGTTTTTTTTGTTTTTGAGTTTTGGGGTTTGGCGATTAATTCGGCAATCTTATGGACGGTATGGTGGAGGTTTTTGTAGTTATTGACACTTCTTTGATTGATTGAATGCCCATTTTGTGTACTTGGATTGTGTGGATTGTCAGGTTGAAGGTTGCCTCTTTTTTTTTTTGTGCATTATCTTTGTGATTGATACCCATTTGTTTATGTCCAGCGATTTTGTATTGTTTTTGGCTTACTGTGTAGATCTCTTGATCCTTTTAAGGATGGGTCTTTGTCTTTAGTACTAACTATTATTGGTTGTTGGAAGTTCATGTGAGCTTCAGGTCAATTTTGTTTGAATTCACTTTTTCTCCCTTTTTGAAGGGTTTATCTTATTTTCTAAAGGTGGATTTAGGTTTTTATGGACAATTAGTCATTCACACTAGTTGAAAGTTTGCTTTGTTTCCTTGTGCTTTTTTGGCATGGACGTGTTAGATGGAACTTGTATATATTTAGCCATGTAATTTAATATATAATATAGGACTCCTTTTCTCTCCATGAAATCTCTTAAAAGTCTAGAATTTCTTTTTGTATGGCAGATCCATACTTGAATACTGATGCTGGAACTATGTCCCCTTTTGAACACGGAGAAGTGTTTGTGCTAGACGATGGTGGAGAGGTATTTTTACTGACTCATAATGCATATATGTGGTTGATACACTCGTAGCTTGACTTTTGAAGTTTGTACATATATTTTTCAGGTTGATTTGGACCTGGGTAATTATGAACGTTTCTTGGATGTGACCCTGACTAAAGACAATAATATAACTACTGGGAAGATATATAAGGTGAAGAACATTTCTTGCTATGCAATTTTGTTCTGCTCCTTGTTTTCTGATATTAACGTTTTACTTCTATATTCACAGTCGGTCCTTGATAAAGAAAGGAGGGGCGATTATCTTGGAAAGACTGTTCAGGTGAGGACTGTGAGGTTATTCCTAGGAGCAGAAGCTTGTAATTTCCTAATTTTCTCAATGCATCTTTCTGTTGAGCTGTTTTATATAGGCAAGCTATTTCGTCTATTTTAGGTGGTACCTCATATTACTGATGCTATAAAAGAAAAGATTGAATCTGTTGCTGCTGTTCCTGTGGATGGACAAGAAGGACCAGCTGATGTTTGTGTTATTGAACTGGGAGGAACTGTTGGTAAGCTTTGATGTGTACTACTCTTCACTAATGGATTTTGTGCCCCTATTTAGGTGACCTGATTAAATCCTTTTCCATTGCATTTTTAGGGGATATTGAATCGATGCCATTTATCGAGGCTCTACGTCAATTGTCTTTCACTGTCGGTATGATAAAATGCTATAAACTTCTCTTCGATGTTAGGAGTAGTCTTCTTTTTTTACGATCAGATTATGAGACACAATTCAATTTAATGGCAGGCCAGAATAATTTCTGTCTTATTCATGTGAGCCTTATACCTGTTCTGAGCGTTGTGGGGGAGCAGGTAACTTTCTCTGTTTAGTTGTTTCATTTGCAACTTCTACTACTTTCTGATATCTGATGTCTCAGTTTTAAGTTCTGTCTGCGGATATGATTATATATGTATTGAACCGGATAACTTGGAGTTTCCATATAGAAACGAGCAAGGTTATCTTTTGAGTCCGTGTGTGACTGATATACATTTTTTGTTGGCAGAAAACAAAGCCTACACAGCATAGTGTAAGGGAGCTCAGGGCATTGGGTTTGACTCCTAATTTGTTGGCTTGTCGCTCTGCCCAGGTTAGTCATCTTTTGAAATTATATGCTGTTGTCTGAATTTTAATTCCTTTTCATTATTACTTTCTCATTACTGACGGAAACATTTGTATTAGAGGATACTGTTACCCTCTATTGCTTATTCGGAAAATTTTGAATAAAAGAAGTAAATTCAGTGCTTTATCCAGTTGTTTGCAAGTTAGCTAATCTTCCAAAAGTACAATTGAACTAAATTTATAGTGCTTTTCTTGCTTTGCAGCCTTTACTGGATAATACGAAGGAAAAGCTATCGCAGTTTTGTCATGTCCCGGTAATTTGCTGACAAATTCTCATGGAAGTTTCTATTTCTAAGAAAACTGCCTCCTTGTGCCTAATTTTTCCATCTTCCTTTTTTCCCAGTCCGCAAACATTCTGAATGTCCACGATGTACCAAATATTTGGCATGTTCCTCTCTTGTTGAGGGTAGGTTTTATCTTTTCTGATGATTTTCATGAGTTCTTATGCTTTTAGCTTCCTGACTTTGATTCTCTAAATGTCTGAGGTTTGTTTTCTTTGTAGAACCAAAATGCACATCTAGCCATTTTGAAGCAGCTAGACTTGCTCAAGTGAGTATTTTGTTTCTGACCACTGTGAATATATTATGTAAGATAGCTAACTTTGTCAAAAACATAAAAATTCAGTTTTTTAACAAAATAAGAGGACTTGCAATTTTGTTCCGAAGCAGGATAATGCTTTCTTTATTTTCTCTCTTATTGTGAATATGGCAACTCATTAAGCTTATATAAATTAATTTTACCTCGCATTTACGTGAGCTAACTATGTTGTGTTTCAGCGTTGCTCAAACTCCAAGCTTGGAAGAGTGGACAAATCGTGCTGAGACATTTGACAGCCTTACTGATACAGTTAGTATTACACAAACTTAATACAAAGATTAACATTGGGTCTTTTCCTCAAGGTATGAGTAAATAATTCCAACTTCTTGCAGGTCAGAATTGCAATGGTTGGAAAATATGTCGGATTGACCGACTCTTATCTTTCTGTGACAAAGGTGAATACATGCTTCTTGTGTTGTACCAATGCTTTGCTTAACCACTTTGGTTGTTTGTATTCCGATATTAGATATGTGAATTGCCTATTTTGCTAGTGTAAGACATACTGGAAACTGGAAAGGCATAAACTCAGTTGTAGAGAGAATGATAGATCATATTTTGAAAATGGAAGTGTAATGTTCCAAAATTTAATCATAATCTCTCTTGCAGGCTCTAACCCATGCTTGCATTGCATGCAAGCTAAAGCCATCAATCGACTGGATTGCAGCATCTGACCTAGAAGAGGAGAGTGCACATCAGGTAAGATTTCTCCTCAATCGGCTTGCTGAATGTGTTTGACATGAAAATGGATACTTGGATTTGTTGTGGGAGTATCATGTGTATATAACTTTACATGTTCTTCTTTTGCAGTCACCAGAAGCTCACGAGTTAGCATGGAGGACTTTGAGGGTAAGCTTGCAAGTGCCATTTTACTCGCTTATTTTTTGGGCTTCACTCTTACTCATAGATGCTCCTCATCCTTGTTCATCTTCTTTCAGTTTAATTCCTATCCCCAAGTCATCATTCTTCTTCTTCAATAGCCATAAATAACAATTGTGATTTCAAGTACCTAGATTAAGTATAATGTCTTGTTGAATGGGATTTTCCAGCTCAAATTGTGTGTTGATGTCAATCTCTAAAAAAAATGCTGATTGAAGAGAGGCAACAAATCTGAGCACGACAAGTCTGATTCGTTTAACTTATACTTCCCCTGAATTTGCAGGGTGCAGACTGTGTTTTGGTCCCTGGGGGATTTGGTGATCGTGGAGTTCAGGGAATGATATTGGCTGCAAAATATGCTCGGGAGAATAATGTTCCATATTTAGGAATCTGCTTGGGCATGCAGATATCTGTCATTGAATATGCCAGATCAGTAAGATATCATGCATTCACTCTTCTAATGGATTTTGTTTTTTCTAATCATCCCCACATTTATTTTACAAGTTTGTAAAATATGACAATGCTTTTAGGTTTTGGGATGGGAAAAGGCCAACAGTGAAGAATTTGCTCCCTTGAGTGATGATTCCGTTGTCATCTTCATGCCTGAGGTATACACAGAAAGGAAATAATCTAAAACATTTGTTCATATGTAAGACAATATTAATCTGATACATTTGGGTGTTTTTCAAATTTACAGGGTTCAAGAACTATAATGGGAGAGTCGATGAGATTAGGATCCCGAAAGACACTGTTACAGACTTCCAATTGTATCACAGCAAAATTGTAAGGAACACACTTCCTATCCTCTTAATTTCATACACCCCAAACAATTTGACCCTTCCCTTATTATTATTATGATTGTTATTCATGACTTGTCTAAGTCGAGTTTATGTGAAGATAAGACCAATCTTAGATAGCTCATCTGTTGTTTCTGGCCTACTTGGTCGCGGTGCCACTTTGCTTGTGCTTGCCAGACAATATCTCATATTTTAGTGTTTCATAATATAATCTCGTTTCCTGTTTATGCTGTTAATCCAGTTTCTGTGACATGTATCTTTCTCATGCCAGATACCATAACTCAGAGCATGTGGATGAGCGCCACCGTCACAGATACGAGGTTTGCACTTATTTTCTTACCAATATGTCCAACACTTGACAAGTTTGACAAAGAATCCTTGAAAATGATCCAATCTAAGTTGGTATGAGCCGGTGATCTTAGCTTTGTAGTAAATATTGCCCAGGTGAACCCCGAGGTGATTGGTGCACTCGAAGAAGCCGGACTCAAATTTGTGGGGAGAGATGAGAGTGGTAAAAGAATGGAGGTTTGTGTTATCATTGAATTATCCTCATAAGATAGTTGTCATCCAAAACCAACAATAGATTCTGAAAATTCTTACACTTGCAGATTTTAGAACTACCCGGCCATCCGTACTATGTGGGAGTTCAGTTCCACCCCGAGTACAAGTCACGGCCTGGGAAACCTTCAGCTCCTTTCTTAGGTGGGTCTTCTTCTCACACAATTACATTCAGAATTTCAGCATTTGCTGTGTCATTCACTTGAGCTTCTAGTATAAGGTACTGATTTTTCGCTCATATGGGCACCGTTTCAGGTCTCATATTGGCGGCAAGCGGACGTTTGGAAGGCTATATTAAGGCCCATCAGAATGGTAGTTGATACAGGCCGACCGACACCCGAAAAACAGTTTTTGCTAGGTAGTCAATATGTGAAAATATGAACATAATCTCTCAGTTTCCATGAATATCTGCCCTAATAGTATGTACCCTTTCCGTGATATGCAGGTAAAATTAGGTTAGATTGTCAGGGTTGAGCAATCAATCAAAATACAGGTTTTGTCTTTTGATAATTACATGGACTTGGAAACAGAACCAAAAGGAAATGCTGGTCTTCTTAGTATCAAGCAATTACAAATCCTATGCTCAAAATATGAGCTGATTGTGTTTTACTTGTGACTGAATGTTTTGAAGGATTAGATACATCTTCATTTTTTATTTATTGTTTGCAACTTTATCACATTTGCTGATGTGTTTTGTAATACAATGTCATCCAAATCTACAAATGCCATTCTGGTCAAATTTCCTCACTTCCTAGTATTACCATACGTTTTGAGTTACATTGTTAAGATATTACCTCAAAACTTTTTAAAACTATGCCAAAATAAAACTATGCCAAAATAATTTAAGCTACTCCAAAAGCATAAACTACCCAAAGATCTTTTTATACCAAAACTTTTTAAAACTATGCCAAAATAATTAAAGCTACTCCAAAAGCATAAACTACCCAAAGATCTTTTTATACCAAAATACCCCTATCTTTTATAACACATAACTAAGTTTGCATATTTATAAAACTTAATGATAAAAATAAGGGTAAATGGGCTTGTGGGCTATTATTGTACAAGTGAGTATAATTAGGGCTCTTATTTTTCTTATAGGATAAAATATGCTCGATTAAATAGGGAATAAAAGAAGATTCTGCCAATTTTATCGCTTTTGCTTCCTAATTTGTAGATTAGGTAAAAGCTTTAGTAACCCACTAGTGTATAACCCGCACCTTGTGCGGATATATTTATAATATTAGTTGTACGAACTTAAGATATATTTATGAAATTTTATAATAATGATTCGGATTTGATTATTTTCAAAACGAAAAAATAGTCACAAATAAAAAAAACTTCTTATTATTCTACACTTCATAAATTTAATCCTTATACAATGCACAATTTTTTTAAAAAAAATTCCAATGCACAGCTCCGTTATAGTCTTATAACTAAATTACTTTAATATATTGTAATTATCTAAATGGAACCCGAAATATAATTTTGTAAAAAAAAAATTGAAACGAAATGTGTGATAAATAATAAAATAAAAATTGAAATTTTTTTTTTAATAAATACACAAAAAGTTGAAATAAAG
Organism: Fagopyrum esculentum; assembly: GCA_033239045.1. Classification (NCBI taxonomy): domain Eukaryota; kingdom Viridiplantae; phylum Streptophyta; class Magnoliopsida; order Caryophyllales; family Polygonaceae; genus Fagopyrum; species Fagopyrum esculentum. Next base: position 17,354,767 of record BSUD01000001.1, on the reverse strand, counting down.
TTTAAAAATACAAACAGAAGCAAAAACAAATTATTGGATGAACGAAATTTAAAATCTAGAACTTTATTCTTGTAACGACCGACGTAATATAAAAAGAATACCCGTATTTTATAATTAAAAAACATAATAGGACAAAAAAATTCTTAGATAAAAAAGAATACCCGTAGAGTAATATTTTTATTTAAAAAACATACATTTTCAATAAATCATTTATATTTAAAAAATCAGAATCTGAAAATTTATAAATTAAAAAACAATTTATAGATGACAATAAAAAATTCTATAATATAAAATTAAACAAAATTTCATACAATAACAGATAAATTAGTATTAATTTAGATAATTATAAACGCTTTCAAGTTCTCAAAGTATCGGCCTTACTCGATAATCGACGTGGGATAGCAAATTCTTTGAAAAAAAGTAAGTAAACGACCCATCAAAAAGTAGGTCAAAGACCCATAAAAACATATATTAATCCGTTATGGATAAAACTTATAGCTCAACTTAGCTAAACAGTAGGCCAACGACCCACAAAATAGTGACTTAACGACCCACAAAATAGTGGGTCAACGACTCACATTACAGTGGGCCAACGACTCACATTACAGTGGGCCAACGACTCACATTACAGTGGGCCAACGACCCACAAAACAGATATTAATCCGTTATGAATAAACAGATATTAATCCGTTATGAATAAAAATTATACCTAACTTAGCCAAAAGTCCAAGAAATGTGGTGATTTGTTTAATCTCCAAACCCTCTATTTATACAAGTTATCAAACCTATCAGACTTACTTATAATCGATGTGGGATAGGGAATTCCGTGAAATTTTTTAACGTAAATAGATTGAGCTTATAATCCTTCAAAAATAAATTAAGAAAAAATAAAAATCTTCCCAATAAATAAATTACTTAAATTTCGACGGCTTAAAAATAAAAGAAATACGTAAATCAAATTATTTTTTAAAATATTTAGGAGATCTTGTTAGTTAATTTTACAAAATTTTATTTTATTTTTGAATTAATAAAAAATATTTTATAGTTTAATAAGTAAATTAAAAAAAGATTTAACCTTACAAAAGTTGTGAGAATGACACGTCATCATCAGTGTAGTCTAGTTTAGTAGTATATATAGATATATAGATTATAGCTTACCTTAGCTAAAAGGCCAAAAAATGTATCACTTGTTAATCTTCAATATCCGTTATTAACCTCTATTTATACAAGTTCTCAAACCTAGGTCAACGACCATATAACGAATATTAATTTATGAATAAAAATTATACTTAAAATTAGCCAAAAATCGCTACCCAAAACAGTAGGCCATGACCCACAAAACAGTAGGTCAACGACCCACAAAATAGTAGGCCAGTGACCCACAAAACAGCAGGCCAACGACTCACAAAACAGATATTAATCCGTTATGAATAAAATTATACTTAACTTAGCCAAAAGGCCAAAAAATGTGTGATTTGTTTAATCTTCAAACCCTCTCTTTATACAAGTTATCAAACTGCCAGACTTACTTATACTCGATGTGGGATAGGGAATTCCGTGAAATTTTTTAACGTAAATAGATTGAACTTATAATCCTTCAGAAATAAATTAAGAAAAAATAAAAATCTTCCCAATAAATAAATTACTTAAATTTCGACGGCTTGAAATAAAAGAAATACGTAAACCAAATTATTTTTAAAATATTTAAGAGATCTTGTTAGTTAATTTTACAAAATTTTGTTTTATTTTTGAATTAATAAAAAATATTTTATGGTTTAATAAGTTAATTAAATAAAATTTAACCTTACAAAATTTATGAGAATGACACGTCAGCATTAGTGTAGTCTATTTTAGTAGTATATATACTCTAAAAATAACTGTTTTGAAAAAACTTAAGGGGTAATTTATATCAGTGGGGTCTAGTTTGTATCAACGGTAAA
>BSUD01000001.1:17259485-17352752 GCA_033239045.1 Fagopyrum esculentum | reverse complement strand
AAAAAAAAAAAAAAAAAAAAAAAAAAAAAAAAAAAAAAAAAAAGCTCTTAACCCATTCTTTTCTAAAAAATAACTATATTTAAAACACTTAAATCTAAAAGAGAAAAGAAAATAATGATAAGAATAATCGAAATGAAACAATTGCTATACAAATTTTTATAATAAGAGATCAGATATATACATCATAAATATAATTTAACATAAACTATACATAGTTAATGATACATAAAAATCAACATCAGAATGCTACACGAAATTTGACTATACTCACATAATCTAGTTAACCATACACGTACACCACTCAATGTATCATGTACCTCCACGACTGTATATACGGTTAGTACTGTGCAAATTTGATCGGACCAGAAACCATTATCTCTATATTCAGTCCGGCCTTGGACCTAAATATTCCGATCCGGACCGTTTTATCCTTTTCACAATTTTGTAAAAGAAGCATGAATACGGTTAATTCGGGTTTGAACCACATTGTATTGAACCCATAATTATAACAAATAAAGATCGATTATTACGGTCCGTATTGAACTGAACCGTTATAATCCGATTCACGCTGGACAATTGAGCAACCCTATATACGGTTGTTGTAGTGGGGCAAGTACGTGAATAAAGTCAACGTTCAAAAGTATATTTATCCATGCAAATAATCATAATGGAGCATAAATGTGTAGCAATTGATCAAAAAATAATGGAATATACAATATTGGAACATTACATTTAACAAAGGATCGGATAAACCGTAACCAAATTAAGTTGCTACCATGTAAAATTAAATGAAACCTAAATAACACCAACAAAACATTATTTTCTCACATATTTTGTTTATATGAATTCAATATCCATGAACAAGTCGAGAGCATTTGTTCTTGACCCAACGAAACCCGCTTTTAACAGAAGCCTTGACTTTACCTTCTACAGCATAAGCTTTGTATTTGGCGATCCTCTTCTTCCTCTTCATCTCCGGGTCACTCAATCCCCACGGCTTCGTCGAAGATCCGGACTTTTGACCCGTTTTAGTATACGACGATGAGTATGTTGCTACGGATGCGGATTCGTGTGATCCGGATAGGGTTGCATGCACCTGGTTTAACGAAGATACCGACGTCCTAGCTCCGGTTGCGGTAACCGGTTCCCATCTCCAAGAATCCGATTTACCGCCGGAATACCCGAATTCGCTCATATCATAAGGGTTGTTGCTAGTTAATGAGAGAAGAAGAAAGTATGTTGTAGGAGTCAGGTTGGAATTTCGGGTATAAATGTTGTATATACGATAGAACGTGGAGATAATAATATAAAAATGAAAAAAAAAAAGGTTGTATTATGTGATTAAATTAGAGGTCTGAATGGACACTCAGCTGGGAATTGTTTGATATATGTCAGGCTTGATTTTAGCTGGACATGGGATATTTTAATTTTATTTATTTTGGTGTAATCTTTGATCTCTTCAGAAAATGCTGTTCCATGTCTTATTTTTATTTTATTTTTATTTTATTTTTATTTTATTTTTATTTTATTTTTATTTTATTTTTATTTTTATTTTATTTTTATTTTTATTTTTTTATTGTGGTATACGTGTCTGTAGTGTTTGTAGTTGTTGGTATTGCATGATTAGATGAAAGTACGGTACGATTCAAAGAATGACGCATGAGAAATGAGAATTGAGAAGTAACTATCTAGCAAAAAAATAAAAATAATAAAAAAAAAATAACAGACCGTTAAATACACGGCGTTGAAATTATTATTAGTGAAGTCGACATGCATTAAAACTACATTGATTCTCAATGTAAGTTTGACTCAACATGCTCAAAATTTCAACATAGTAAAATTTTCGATTTGTGCATTTTAATTTTCTATCAGTTATATTCATTATCAAATAACATCAATTCAACCATTCCTAACATAATTTAAATTATAAAAAATAACTTAAAATTGATCAAAATTAAAATTTTATAGATTCAATTAAACTCTAAATACTGAGAAGAATAAATACAAATTGACTTGATTTTGATTGTCTTTTAAAATATTGTGCATTGAATAACATAGAAAACTTGATTCCCACCAATATTTAAGCCGGAAAGTTATAATTGAAGATTAAGAGATTCAAGAAAAAAATAATTGAGAAGAAATTCAAAAATGAAAATTTTTTATATCATATTTTGTATTTATAAAACATTAGGCTAAAACTTTCAATTTTATACGACTTTCATAAATATTAAATAAAATGTATGTACGTGCCATTCTTAATTGGGTATTAAATCCCTAAAATAAAGACCAAAAGCGGAATCTCAATCCAACCTGAATTTAGGTTTGTTTTTATTTCTCAGTTTTGAATTATTTATCTCAAGCCTCCTATTTGTTTCATCTTAGAAAATTGATTAACAATATACAGATAAAATAATTTCAAATATAAAAAACATCTCAAATAACAAAATATTTATCCGAGCACAACATGACATGATTAATTGTTCAGTTACTTTTTTTGGAGTTTAATTCAGTTTTTGCCTTTCGCGTAAGTTTCTGCATCAAATTTTCAATGTAAGAAATACTCCCTCCGATCAAAAAAATAACTGTCATTTTAGCCTTTGACACAATTTTTAAGAAAAATATTAAATAACATAGATTTTGTAAAGTTTTTCTAAATCTTATCGCTTATTTAATATTCAACCTTCTTTTAAACCAATAAGAAAGATTTTAGATCTAAAATTAATCATTTACACCAATTTTCAAGAACATTTCTTATAATTATTGTTCATTTATTGGCTTAGAAAACTTAAAACGACAAATAATTTTGATCAAATTTCTAATGTTAAAACGACACTTATTTTTTATCGGAGGGAGTATTATGTTATACATATAATATTTTTTAAATAATTGAATCCTTTAGTTAGGGGTCCAATGAATGTAAGAGCTTAAAGATTATTATTTAGGTCTAAGGTTAAAGATTATTTAAAAATTAAAAAAAATACAAGTGCTGCACCTCAAAGTAAACGTCGCCTTCACACAAGGAATAAAACGAAAAACAAGAAATGGTCCAAATTGAAATAATTTCAGAAATTAGAAAGTAACATGTAATTTTTAGAAAAAAGGACTGAGAATGGAACTAAATTATCCAAAATTTACTTAATTTGCGTCCTCGAATGGCAAAACCTAGCGTACGAGTCGAGATTTGACATGTTCAAGCACAACTTGTTTATAAACGAGTCAAATCTAAATTTTAATCGAGTTTTATAATGTGTTACTGTTCGACTCATTTAAAAAGTGACCAAACTCGAGTAGCTCAACTTATATAACTACTCTACAATGTTATTTTGGTTGCTTGAGCCAATTTGAGTCTAAATATTAGGCGAACTTTAAAATGGGTTTATACCCATCTCTTTTAATAAGTGAACGAGCTCAAAAAAAAAAAATTTCGATCTGAACCTGAATAGTTCAACTCGGGCTTTTGATGTTGTCCGGATTTGGTCCGGCCGGGCTGACAGGCCGAGCTTTCAACCTTTTCCATATCTATCTGTTTTCTTGTGCGGGTCGGGCCGGACTTGATCAGCTCTCATTGTGAAAGAATCCCCATAAAAGTAAATGGAAGTTTGCAAGCATATTAGCAGAAGTGATTAACCGAACTTGAACTTCATAATTGCTTTATTCACTGCAAGGCAAATAAGATGGTAAGAAAAAGGATATTACATTCTCCTCAAACAACAAAACTAACTCTGGTTGCATCAATAAATATGGCATTTATTAGAAGAGGATTGGGTGTTACAGTTTGATATTGTAGCTCAGAATTCCACAAGAAACGAAGTTACAATGACAAAAAAATATTGTAACTTGGTCTTGAAAGGTAAAGAGAAGACCGCGAGGGTGATTGAATGTGACGATGATCGACAAGAATTATGAAAAACGAAATAAAAGAAGCATGTTTGCTCTCCCCCATATACATAACCGAGATCAACACTTGCTCTCCTGTCCTTACTTCTTCAGTGAGAGGAGCTCAAAGCTGCGAATATGGTCATCGCGACTGCTTCTTGTGGCCGAATTGCGAGTTCTTGATGTGGGTCGGGTCTCAACCCCGTTTTGGAGCCTTTGTGTTGATGTAGACTGGTGGGCCCCGGTTGTGGTGACTCGGCTCATTCGTTGGCTATTAACAGCCTCTCCCGAGGATGTTGGTCTGTTGTTCGAGAGGGCAGCTCTTCTTGAAGTCCCACTTACTCTAGTAGTGTTTGCCTTCTCCAAACCGCGCTGCTCAGCAACAAGTTTCAATGCTTAATTCAACAATTACCAAACTCAATACAATGCATTCCATGTTGCAAATTCAACTAAATGAGCATGCAAGGTATGTTTTATGAAAAGGCTTAGAATCGGAAAGCTTAAATTCATCAAGTCGTTGTAGGCACAGTAAAAATCAGAAAGTTAAGAAATGGATGAGTTAGATTACTGCTTCTCTGGACGCTGATGCATCCTGTGAGCTCCTATGCTTGATTTGTTCACCGGAAGCTGAAGCATTCCTTCTACTAATGGCTTCAACTGCAGCAATGATCCTATCTCTCGGTTCTCGCCCCGCTGAATATACAAATAACAACTCAGGTACATGAATGACAGCTCAAGGTTATATTTTGGGAAGTCGAGGAGGCGTGGTAGAGAGAGGAGACGAACCTGAGGTCCTTTCTGGTCTATCAGCAGCAGGTCCTGATGTGAAACCTGGCTTGGTACCAGATATCTAAAAGCCCACCCACAAGGATAAAGAATGAAGTCGGTAAAAATGCATAATGCAAAATTTTGAACGTTGCAGGAAACTGCTTACCCGTGCCCTAGAGCTGCCAGCAACCTGAGGATACTTCATTATAGTCCAGTCAAATACATAATCAAATTGATATCCTGCAGAAATGCGTACTTTATAATTTAATTCTGGCTACAATGTATGATTTTTTTTTTGTAGAAAGGTAAATATGTATTAAATGATGGAGTTTGTGCGTACAAAACAATACATGAATTTCAACTAAACATGAGAAGATCCTTGAAATTGAATTAAGTTCAGAGATGCTTGAGGTGAATATACCTTCTCGAATAAATAAATCCCTAAAGAGCCGTTTCAAATACGCATAATCTGGCTTTCCGTCAAACCGCAAAGATGTACAATAATTAAAATATGATGCAAACTCTGCTGGGTATGATTTGCAAAGAACCTGAAGAACCAATTTCCACAAGATATCAAATTTAATATAAAATTACCAAGTCAATAGAAAGATAATAATTAACACAGAAGACAACCATTTTACAATCTCCATCTCTTACATCACTTAAACATGGGTGCAACAAATGTAAAACACCTAAGCCATTGCTATATTATGTTTGACCAAAGGTCCCTTTGCAACAAAAAATGGAGAGTTTAATCTCCAAAGTACAGATGAGAATAAATATTACAGCCAAAGTAGTCTGCAAGGAAGTTGATAATACCTCTATGGGCGTCATCATCTTCTTTTCGCTGATCTTATCATATTTCTGTTTTTTTGTGTTAGCTTTTAGTCCTTGCCAAGGAAGACTGGAGCAATATTCAAAGCACAATATACATCAGAAGTGACGCGTATTGCAGACAACCAAAGAAGATTGCTCACTTGGCAAACAAGATTGGATAAGGAATCTAGATATAACCTTCCTCTTAGAAAATACATAAGCACATAACCAAGAGACTCCAAATCATCCCTTCTACTTTGCTCTGCAAATGGAACAATATAGTTAGCTGGTTGTACTAAATCAGGAAAATGAGAATAGTGAGCTGCAAGATACAATTTTTTTACTCACCAATTCCACGGTGAGTATTGACACTTGCATATCGTGCTGTGCCAGTCAGACTCTTATTTTCTCTGCAATAGGAGACCAAAGATAGCATGATAACAATGACCATAATAACTAAAGACAAAGTTCATATATGCCCAAAAGAGTAAAAGCCCGGATGCTGCTCAATGAAGCAAGTTATACAAAGTTGAGCCAAAGAAGACAGTCAATGAGAGGTAAAATAAAGAACTCAAGTGTGAGACTACTTGCCTATACGGGATGTGAACATGTGATTGAAGATCCCTATACTTCTTCGCAAGTCCAAAGTCAATAGCATATACCTGTCATAACGAATGCAGCACGTTAACATAACCAACAAGGCAAAGTTGGTGGAAAGATCCACCGTTGAAAGCCAGGCAAGTGAATTAATTACATGGCAAAGTGTGCTAAAAAAAAAGAGAGGACAAAAGAGAGAAAGAAAGGGAAAGCAAAAGAATAACAGACGTCAAGTGCGCAAATAAATCACTGTTCTGAATCACATTGTTCAGCTAGCCTCAACTAGTGTATGCGCATGCAATCCAACCCCAATGTTCCTAATTAGGGTTTTTCAGAGTGTAAATTGGAACACATTCTGCAGTTAATTTCCATGAATAACAGGTAGATTTTCTACCTTGACAAATCTTTGTAACCCAAGAGAACTGTAATGGGAAGAATTATGGAAGCAAACTGTGCAGACATGCAGATCCAGAAAGTGGGAAATAAATGTGACTTGATACCTGATTTGCTTTACGACCAAGACCCATCAAGAAGTTATCTGGCTTTATATCTCGGTGAAGAAAACCTCTAGCATGTATGTACTCAACCCTGTTAATCTGACAAACACATTATGCAACAAATATCACTTAAGTAGTTCAAAGCATAGACTTCATGATAAAAGTAGCCAGATTAACTTACTAACTGATCAGCAAGCATCAGGACAGTTTTCAGAGAAAATTTTCTGTTACAGTAGTTGAATAGATCTTCTAAGCTCGGCCCCAGAAGATCGATGACCATGCAATTATATTCACCTTCAACTCCATACCATTTGATATGTGGTATTCCAGCTACAATATAGTACAAGAATACATTGTACAATATTAGTGTACAGAAATATGAGATGAAAGAACAGGTTATATAGCCACAGTATAGAACTTTTGCTCCTAGTCATTCTCTCAATAGATAAGTAAAAATATCACCATATGCAGTTATGCACAAGACAAGGACAACGCGGTAGTAACAGGAGTGGTTCCCAAATTTGACACAGAGCAATGAATTTATGATCCAAGCAACATATATTACTTTCAAATTCATGCAGATTGCTGAAAAGGCCAAAACGTCAAGCATGTTTTTTTTAATAGTGCCCCAAATTTCCTTTTAGAAACAGAAATTGCAGACGATAAGTGAAACATTATTGGTCCAAATTACAAGCATTTTCATGTCAGCAAGTTCAGCGGATGCAAATTAGAATTTCTAAGATTGAATACGATTTCAAGATTCCCTTCTGTTTTACGTCACATTTGCAATATGTAGTTTTGACAGCAGAAGGAAGAGAAGGGAGCAAAGTTCTAGTGCAATGATGTATTTCATTGAAATGGATGATGTACAAAACTTACTTCCTCCTTGAAGAAGCATATATAATTTTGATTCATAATGAAGTTGAGGATGCTTGGTCTTTGCAGACTCCTGGAGTCAGAAGCAACAAAACATGTTATAGCCCTTTGCAGAGTAGAGTGGACATGTGATAAGATAAACATTCCAAAGCCAAACCATTTCCACTCATGTTACAAATTATAAAAAAAGAAGTTTCTTGTTGTGCAAGAAAAACCTCACAAAAAGAAAAAAGAGAACAGACAACACTACATACCCCAAGTTTAATTCAAACAATAATTAATGACAATAATCACTCCTCTTCCACACTGCTAACCGTTCAGCACAACTAGTAATTATAGGGCTTGCCAATAGCCTCTCATATGAAACAATGGTATAAGCAAGAAAGAACAGTTTTGAAATCTCAAGTCCATTAAAAAACCTTATAATCTACCAAAAACTCTAATTACAACACTAGAAAACTAACCCACTACACATATTTAGATAATGAAACACAAAGCATACCAACACAAAAGGGACATATAACAAATAAGAACCATACAACAACATCGGAAGCTCGCAACTCACCAGCTTGATAGCAACCTCCTCACCGGTCTTTACATTAGTACCTGAATTCAATCAGATTATTCATTCAACCATAAATCTTTTGGAAACAAATTACATGCAAAATAAAGGGAAATTGAAAATGCATATACCCAAATGCAGCTCCCCAAACGATCCACTGCCAATTTTCCTTCCCATTTTAAATTTCCCACCCACTATAGTCTCCATCTTCTTCCGTTTCACCCTTCACCCAAATAATCTGATTCCACAACTACAAAGATAAAAAAAAACTAAATAACAAAAAAAAAATCTTTAATCAGATTAGTCGTTGCAACAATCACCATCCAATTCAAAAGCTCACAAATTTACGGCCTCGATCCAAAACTATAAGAAAAATTAATCCTTCCAAAACGAAAATGGCAATAAAAAGAAATTGAAATCCGAACCTCAAAGTTCCTCCACCTGCCTCCTCCAGCCTCGCTACTTGCACCGTCAAAATTAGGTGGGAATTAAAAAGCCCTAAAATCTGAAAGAACCAGGTCTGATAATCGAAACCCTAGTTTCAACAACAGCATCTGATTCGTGATCATGCTAATTGCATTTACACGAGATTAATAAATAAAGAACAACATTCGCAACCAACAATCCCATCAACAGAATCTTGGGGATAAATTGACGGAATTTTTTTACGGTCGAGGAAAGAGACAGGGGAGATGAAGGGATATTTTTTTTATTGTTGTTTTATCAATATTTTAACTGTCTATTTAATTGAATAAAAAATAAATCCAAAGAAACTCACCCTATTACCTTGAAGTTTGAACCGTACAACTTTTATCGGGACATTGTTTTAGCGACCGTGGATCACCCTCTACCCCACTTATTGAAATAAAACTATTATGTTAATTGTTGTTGGAATAATAGGAGACAAAACTATTAAGTAGGGAGGATTATTTCTCTTTTTATAAAAATTATAATTATATAAGATTATTGGATGATGGCTTCTGTTATACATGGGTCTAATTGTTGGAACTAATTTAATGAAAAGAATGAATAAAAACATGTTTTAACACATGTGTGCGCCGGACACTTTTCCGGGCACTTTTCCGGTGGGTTCCGGCCATTATCAACACCGGAAACTGAGAGCGTTGGCTTCGTCTCCGCGAGCTCTTGCTCGTGGTATATTCATACATTAAATTTGAGTTCCGTTTGAATGAGAAATGGATGCAAAAGTAGGTTGCGTGATAGGCAATAACTTGGGAAAATAGTCAAAAATTGGGTGAGTTCCACATCGACTATATGGAGGTAAAAGGGAGTAGGATATAAGGGGCAAGTTTTTTTTTTTTTTTTTTGATAAGGGGCAAGTTTGCTTTAAGGCATGTGGCCTTGGGTTACTACCCATTTTCAATGGGGAACGGCGTAGGCAAACCACCACGCGCGCGCCGAGTCGAGCCCGAGCCCGTGCCGTGTTGCGGGTGGACCTAATTATAATATGGGCTGGTCACCTATATTATTTTTGGGCCGACCCAACTCGAAGTCCAACAGTCCAGATGAGGATGGCCTTGGGCCAAGCCCATCTGTGCAAACGGATCGGATCAGTCAAATTGCCCGATCCACCAGATCCGAAAACCAAGGGTTGTTGGGGCAAGTGTCAGCTCCGAATTGGGGCAAGTGGCAACTCCAGAAGGGGGTAAGTGTCACAATCCTATTTGCTGCGTTTTTGGGCTGGTCAATGGGCTCCGAAGCCCATAGCCCAATCCATCTCCTCCAGCTCCTATAAATAGAGAGTTCTTCCTCTCAATTCAATCACACATTCAATCTGCTCTCTTCTCTCTCTCTTCAAGCTTGCGAGCTTTTCTGATCTCAAAAGTGCAACGCACTACTGGTTCGTAGGCTTCCGGTTCTATTACGAAGAACGGATTCGAACAGCAGTTGTATCATGGGATTCTTAAACACTGGTAACCGTCGTAATACGGGGTGTTTTTAGAATTAAGGAAAGAGATTCCGATCTCGACTCTGCTCAACATACGCACTGCGGTGGTATGAAATTCTAACCCTTACTTTTATATTGCATGAAGGTTAACTGATGTATTATAGGTTTCTACAATTTTAATTCTAAAAACTTGTTAAACTGTTATGCACTAACAGTTTATTAAGTGTTGCAGATAAGGCGCCGGAATAGTCAAACCGGGTTATCTACCGGAATTATTTTTAAAAGTGAATTAAATTCAGTTTTCAAAATTCATTTTAAAACAAAAAAAAACGAATTTTGTTTTTAAACCTGAATTCGATTTAAATATTAAATCGAAAACAAGTTTGTTCTTGTACGGACTTATACCCGAATTTTTAAACCTCGGTTTTTGAGTTTCGATTTCCGATAAAAAATTGAAATACTGACCGTGGTTGTTTCCGTGTAACTGAAATGGTTCATAACACAAAAGAAACTACCGACGGTACGAACACTTCCGATGATGGAAGTATCTTGAGGCTCCTTAGTGACCCTAGAAATGAGGTTGAGGAGACACCCCATATTCATTTTGGGAGTGGTCTACCACCGGCTAAGTTGCCGAACCCACCGACCGGGACTAATCCACTTCCAAGTGGTGTACAGTCTGGTCAACAACCTGTCCCTCAGACAATACCAATGTCTGGCTCTCAATGCATAGGATTGCTGCCAGACAAGTTCGATAGAACTAATTTCAAGACCTAGCAACAAAAGATGCTATTCTTCTTAACCATGCACAAACTCGACAGATATGTGACCGAGGGTAAACTTGCAAATGTGGAGGAACTCCAAACTTATCTAAACATCAACTATGTGTGCAAAAGGTGAATTCTAAGCCGTCTGTCTAACTCGTTGTACCAAGTGTACATAGTGGTTGAAACTTCTAGGGAACTCTGGGTTACCCTTGAAAAGAAGTTCGCCGGCGAGTGTCACGCTTGTGGCAAAATAAGTCACAAGTCCGACGAATGTCGGAACAAGGGATACCCACACAAAAACAAGGGCTACCCACACAAAGCTCAAGCTCAAGCCCAAGTAGCTGAAGGCGATTTGACAGTGGTTGACATGGCTGTTGTGACGTCTGAAGTGAACATGGTCGGGAGCAACCCGATGGAGTGGTGGTATGACACTAGTGCTACCCTCCACATCTGTTCTGACAAGGGGATGTTTTCCACCTATCAGAAGAATAAGCAGGACGAACACCTGTTTATGGGGAGTTCGTCCACATCAAAGGTCGAAGGCCATGGCAAGATAGTGCTGAAAATGACATCTGAGAAAGAGTTTACTCTCAACAATGTCATGCACGTGCTAGATATCTGGAAGAACTTGATTTTCGGATCTTTGCTGAGCAAGAACGGATTCGACGTCAAAGTAGAATCCGATCAGCTAAGGCCATCTCCAATAAGGGGAGTTATATGCCCCCTTTAGCCCTACTTTATTATAAAATGGTCTCCAATAAAAGAAAGCTATAGGACTAAAGGGTTAAAGGGTGGTGCAAAGGGCTAAATATAACCCCAAAGGTCACCCTTTAACTCTTCAAGTGGGACCATATTAAATCCACTTGCTCCCTCTTTTTTTGGGGGAAGGAGAGAAAAAAAAAGCAAACTTTTATAATATTTAATTAATAAAAGGCTAAATTAGCCCTTTTATTATTGGAGACCATTCCACTAATAATAAATACTAAATATTTTTTCAGGGTTAAAATTTAGCCTTAAGGCTATTATAACCCTTTGTTATTGGAGATGGCCTAACTCTCACTAAACGTGGGATTTATGTAGGCAAGGGGTATCAAAAGGATGGACTGTTCAAAATGCGTGTATTGATAGTCATCCCAAACGTTGTAACCAAAAAAGTTTCAATGAATAAACCTCCTATTGCTTATGTTATTGAGTCTTTCAATATTTGGCATGAACGATTAGGGCATGTAAATTATAAGTCTATTCAAAGACTGATGAATTTAAACCTAATTCCAAAATGCAAATTAAACAAAGACAAATGTGAAGTCTGCGTACAAGCAAAACTCACAAAAACGCCATCTCCATAAGTGAAAAGAACCACGGAACCTCTAGGCTTAATTCGCACTGATTTGTGTGATATGAAGTTTATACAAACTAGAGGAGGTAAAAAGTACTTCGTCACATTTATTGACGACTGTACAAGATATTGTTATATCTACTTGCTAAGAAGCAAATATGAGGCCTTGGAAAAATTCAAGGAATACAAGTTGGAAGTTGAAAACCAACTTAGTAAGACAATCAAAGTCGTACAAAATGATAGAGGAGGCGAGTACGATGAACCTTTCAACAAGTTCTGTAGAGAACACGAGATAGTTCATCAAACAATTGCTCCCTATTCACCTGAATCTAACGGAGTTGCGAAACGAAAGAACCGAACTTTGAAAGAGATGATGAACACTTTGTTGTAGGATTCTGGGTTACCCCAGAACATGTGGGGGGAAGCATTGCTTACTACCAATTACATCCTCAACAAAATACCTCATAAGGTAACTGGAAGAACGCCATATGAACTTTGGAAAGGTAAAGTACCATCGTACAAATACCTCAAAGTGTGGGGGTGCATAGCAAAAGTGGTTGTACCACCTCCTAAAAAGGTCACCATCAGACCTAAAACCGTTGATTGTATTTTCATTGGATATGCACACAACAGTAGTGCTTATCGATTTCTGGTACATAAATCAGATGTACCAGATATACATGTTAATATAATAATGGAATCTAGGAATGCTTCTTTCTTTGAAAACGTGCGTCAGGTACTTTTGGAAATGAAATAGTCGAGGAAGAACCTCGAAGAAGCAAAAGAACTCGAACGGAAAAATCGTTCGGGGATAACTTCATAACGGCATTTCTCATGGAGAAAGAACCAAGAAGTTACACAGAAGCCATGTCTACACCTGACGCACCTTCTTGGAAGGAAGCAATCAAAAGTGAGATTGACTCCATTATGCAAAACCATACATGGGAGTTAGTTGACTTACCAAAAGGGTGTAAATCACTTGGGTGCAAATGAATTTTCAAAACCAAGTTGAAAACCGATGGCTCAATCGAGAAGTACAAGACTAGGCTTGTAGTGCAAGGATTCCGACAAAAAAAGGGTTGGATTTCTTTGACACCTATTCTCCCGTTAGGAGAATAACTTCTATAAGAATGCTAATAGCAATAGCGGCATTACGAAACCTAGAAATTCATCAAATGGATGTAAAAACTGCCTTTCTAAACGGAGATTTAGAAGAGGAGATCTACATAAAACAATCTGAAGCGTATGTTATGTCTGGACAAGAACACAAGGTGTGTAGATTTGTAAAGTCCCTTTATGGACTCAAACAAGCTCCTAAGCAGTGGCATGAAAAATTTGACAATGTAATGATGTCAAATGGTTTCAACATTAATGAATGCGACAAATGCATCTATATCAAGAATACTCCTACGGGATATGTCTTCCTATGTCTATATGTCGATGATATGCTTATCATTGGAAGCAATGACCGAAGGTATTTCTATGGTCGTCTATACCCAATCAAAAGTAAATCCCGACTTAGCACTAAGAACAAGTATAGTGATTAAGTAAGGGTCGAACCCAAGAGAGTTAAGGTGTTTTAGATGTAATTATCGATTATAATGACAAGTGACACAAAGGGGGGTTGGTTGAATTGATGCACAGAAACTTATGAAAACAATAAATGCGACAATTAAGACAATAATGGATGAATCTACACTAGGTTGATTCTACGCATGCAATTGCTACTTTGTTGCATTCCTTTTACAAGTTTTTAAGTAATCTCCCGTCTCGATCATACATATGTGTTGAGCCAACCGGCATCAACACAACTTAACCTATTAAAGTTCTGTAAACCTACAAAAACAAATAACAAGTTAGCATTCAAACAAAGACTAAGGGATATAAAGAGAAGATTAAAACCGTTAAACTTATCTTTATATTTGTGTTCCTTTTCTTTAAGTAATTACAACCCATTATTACTTAAAGTTGCTACTAGATTAAAGACCCGAACACGGAACCTGTTAATCCTAGTTGTTTACATGCACTTTAGAATCTAAGGTGATCAATTTCAAGTAATAGTTAACATGCAATTAAACAATGGAGATCAAGGAAACACAAAGCATTACTGAATAAAAACTTATATTAAAAAGAATTTACAACCAAAGTAACAAAGCAGCTTCAAACCAACCCAATGTAGCAAGGGAGTTAGCAACTCATTACAATGGAAAACTCAAGTCTAAAATGGATTTTGTGGGAAAAAGTATGGATGATCCTAGCAATCAGCCATGGACTATTTATACTACAAAAGACACTTAATTAGGAGTAAATTGCCGGCCTAAAACATCCACCTTTAATGCCATAAAGGTGGTGTAAACAGCCGGAGTAAAGCTTCTGGAGTTAAACCGCAGGGGCGGCCTTCAGGAACCGCAGGGGCGGTTTAGGCAGAATCGATTGATCTTCTTCAGAACCGCTGGGGCGGCTACACAACTCCGCTGGGGTGGATCTTTAATGCACTTCAACGTCTGACCTTTCGTCTTCCTGACGTTTCTGATGTCAAGCCGCCGCGGCGCCTTAAAGCCAACGCAGGGGCGGTGACACAGACTCTTCACCTTCCAGCTCCCAAGGCGAGGCGCAGGCAGGGCACAGTGGGAGGCGCGGGGGAGATGGTCTTCGTCTCGTCAAGGTAAGTCACCGCAGGGGCGGCTGCAAGGACCTGCGGGGGCGGTGGAGCAACAGAAGCTTTGCTTCTTGATCGATCTTCACTCCTAAGTGCTTATAACTCCTTCCTTAGCTTCTTTTGATCTTCTTCTTCTGGACCAAGGAGTTAGTAGCATAAACCGACACTAATGCAATAAAAAGACTCTAAAAACTACCCTAAATGATAGTGATTCCATCACCTATCAAACTCCCCCATACTTAGACCTTTTACTCGTCCCGAGTAAAACAAATGACAGCCATTAGACTCAAGGTCTCAGGAAGCAAGGAAAGAAAGAAAAATAATGGAAAACAAGAGAAGACCAAGAAAGAAAGAAGGAAAAGAGAGGAAATGTGAGGAAAAGAGATACTACCATCCTTATCGTTCCAAGAGTGGCATACCCGGACAACCTCCTTATGACTCCCCTTCTTATGTCGCCAAAATACCGGAAGGGAAACCTACACTCGGTGCCCAATTTTGCATTTCTTTTCTCACTTAAACTCACATCCCTCAAGTCCAATTTTGCACCAACCTAAGGTTGGTCGGACTACCTTCTTTTTACCTAAACTGCCCTTTCGGGTTTTCGGTTTATCCAAGGATTTTCATGCCTTTTTTCCATTTCTTTGGCTTTTTTTTTTACTGATTTCAACAATGCAAAACAAATGCCAAAAACTACTCAATAAACTGTACAAGCAATGATATATCCCTCCCCCATACTTGAAGTGCACTTTGTCCTTAAAGTGAAAATGAGTCAAAGATAAATGTGGGAGAAGGGAAAGAAATATACCCCTCACTGGGGTGGTCCGGATGGACCACCAGGACCCTCCTCTAGTGGGTAAGGGAAGTGGCGGAAGAAGTGCTCCTGGCGGCGGTGAAGGGTGTCAATCCAGTCCTCCTGAGCCTCCATCCTCTCTCGAAATGAAGTCTCATAGCTAGCTTGCCAAGCTAGCTGTTGAGTCTCCAACTGCTGCTGATGATCCGCCTGCCAAGCATCCTGACGGCGGTCAAAGTGAGTGGTCATGGAGGAGGCAAAGCTGGACTGCCACGCCTGTTGCTGCTCAAGCATGGACCGCTGATACTCGGTCTGCCATGCCTGGTGCTGTGTAGTCAAAGCTGCCATCTGAGCCTGTAGACTCTCCATGGTCTGACTGTCGTGTCCCGCCATCGGCATCTCCTCATCAGTGGTGTGGGCCCTACTAGAGCCGGCTGCGTACCTCCCAACAATATCAACCTGAGGTCGTCTCGGAGGGACAAGGTCAGCCGGTACATATAGGTCGGAGAGATCTTCTCCCAATGGGAGTCGACGGGGTAGATATGTGATGTGACTTCCATCTGCAAGGGAGATCCAGAACCGATGCTCTCTGTCTCTCCTGAGGAGCCTGCACCTCCTCAATAATCCTTCGGTGTATAAGGGTGCCTCCAAACCTTCTTCCAATGGAGGAAGATCCATCACTTGTGCCGCTAGTAATGATATGATCCCACCTCCAACGATGTCCCAAGGCTCATTCTTCCTAACCCGCTTAAGAGCGGTAAGGAAGAGATATACCCAATCTGGCACAAAATTGTTGGGAAGACAAGCGTATAGCAGTGGAAGGTCCTTAAGAGCGACCTTATTCTCTTCCTTGTGTCCACAGAAGACACTCATGAAGACCTTTGAGATGAGCCTTAAACAAGGGTAAGTGAATTTGTTGGAGTACTCACCTCCTGCATGAAACTCAGTCCTAGTGGCAGCCTGCCAAAATTCCAACAAATCAGGCATCGGAATGGGTTCCATCCAGTCATCAGAAGCTGCTATGGTCATCCCTAATGCCTCCCGTATTTGGGTGTAGTCAAATGTGTACTTCCTCTTGTTATACTTGAATGAAAGTCCAATACACAATTGGCCTTCCGTCTCCATTTTGAAAGTGGCTATGAACTGTCTGCTGAGGTTGGGGTGTGTTGGGGCGTTCTTTATCAGAAAATCACCCAATCCGGCATTGTTTAGAAATTCCTGCATACTCTCCAACATCCCTAGATTTTCCAAGGTGGAAACATCAAGGAACCGGGTTGCATGCACCTCCCGGCTTTGAGCAATCCTATACCGATCCTTCTCACCTTCCGTCAACTTATATTTCCTTTGTGATTCCATCTCTTGCAATTGATTAAGTAAAGGAGTTAGAAAATCCAGCAATCGGATCAAGAGACGAACCTTCTGTCGTAAAATCCGCAGGGGCAGCTGCAACAGGCGCAACAGTGGCTCGACGCAGGGGCAGGAGCTTGCAGGCACAGGTGCGGGCGAAGAGTAGAAGGCGATTTGGTCGTTCGACGAAGGTGGTGGAAATGGGGCTTTTCCGACGTCTTCCTTGCTGTCGCAGACGTTGCTGGAGGTGGGACAGTGGACGGGAGTGAAAGGGTTGAGTGTATGTGGTGGAGATTGTTTGCGTTTGCAAAAAGGGGTGGCGATGCTGGGTTGCCGGAGGTGGCGCAGGGGCGCGACAAGGTGGTGGCGAGATTTTTCGGAGGGTGCAAGGGCGTGGGGGGTGAGGCAGCTAGGTTTCGAAGAGTGAATGGAGAGGGAGTGTAGAAGGCGGTAGATGTAGGTTATTTTTGGGAAGTGTTTTTTTTCTTTCCTTAACTGTACCGCAGGGGCGGTGTGTGTCGCCGCGAGGGCGGTGACAAGAGAGAGAGGGTACGCAGCCTCAACGCCGGGGGCGGAGCTGAGGGTGCGTGTCAAGGGTGGCCGCCGCAGGGGCGTAGGGTTGGCACCGCGGGGGCGGTGACCTACGTGAGCAGACGCAGGCCCAGCGCCGGGGGTGGCGCTGGCCAGGGGTGTCGCCACAGGGGCGGGGTTTAGAGCCACAAGGGCGGTTTTCTTGACAGAAGCTCCTCTTCTTATTCTTTCGGGTTGCCTCCTGAATTAGCGCCTTTGTTTTACGTCGTTGGCTCGACGTAAGGACTCTTCCTCTATGTTTGAACATCTTCCTGCATGCCTTTTGAGTTTATAACCGTTTACGACGGTAATCCTCCGGAGGCCCTAGTTTCAATTCTTGTAATGGCTTCCGCCATTTGACCAACCTGCTTCTCAAGGTTCTTGATGCTTGATTCTGTTGTTTGGACATGAGTAGCAAAGTGTTTAGTCAAAACCTGCAACATATCTTCAGTTGAGTGATACTTACCTTGGCGGGGCTGCTGTTGTTGGTTTTGTTGATCCCTCCAACGAAAATTTTGTTGGTCACGCCAATTTGACATGAAATTCTGTGCATAGGGATCGTTCCTAGGTCTTTGCTGCTGTGGTTGTCCATAACCCATTGCGTTGACTTCAGCATCGTCATCTTGAACTTGTGGACACATGTCCGTTGGATGATACGGGTCAGCACAAACTCCACAAGCTTTGAGTTGTTGCGGTGTTCCCATAAGTGTTAGCCTCTTCACCATTTCCTTCAATTCCGCTAGATCGGTGGAAATCTCACTCTTCCCAGAACTCACGGCATGAACTCCTTTCTTAGCCGGGGTCCTTCCAAAGTTCCGAGTTCCTTCCGCTAGCTCTTGTATCTTTTCCAAAGCAAGGTCAGGAGTAGAGTTAAGAATATTACCTCCGCAAGCCGCATCGACGATCCTCCTTTCATTGTCTAGCAAGCCATTGTACAAGTACAAGACTAGATCTTGAGTTTAATATCCGTCAAAAGGACAGCTGGATCGGAGGCGTGCAAACCTTTCGAAGTACTCGTAGAGAGTTTCGGTTGCCTCTTGCTCGATGTTGTTTATAGCTTTCTTCAAGCTATTAGCCTTTTTAGCTGGAAAATATTTCTCCAAGAACGCTTTGTGAAGGTTCTCCCAAGTGCCAATACTCCCGGATGGAAGGTGGTAATACCAATCATCTGCCGAATCTTTGAGTGTGAAGCCGAATGCCCTCATCTTGATCTGTTCTTCGGTAATGTTGGCCGGCTTCATGCTCATACATACAGTATGGAACTTCCCAAGGTGCTTGATGGGGTCTTCACCACTTAGCCCATGGAAGGATGGAAGCAAGTGAATAAGGCCCGACTTGAGCTCAAAGTTGACTCCTTCCCCTAGTGCCGGTATAGCGACCGCAAGAGGGTTTTGAGCCAAGGTGGGCTACGTAAGTTGACGAAGAGTACGGTCAGCCATCTCTTGTTGAAGTTGTTGTTGTCTTCGTTGCCGGGTGTGCGTCCTCTCAATTTCTAGATCAAAAGAAGCAAAGCCGGAATTAGTAGCACGGGTTTGAACCATAAAAATGGTTCAAACCAATAATCAATAATAACAATAAAACACAAAAACTCCCCGGCAACGGCGCCAAAATTTGACTGAAGGTATTTCTATGGTCGTCTATACCCAATCAAAAGTAAATTCCGACTTAGCACTAAGAACAAGTATAGTGATTAAGTAAGGGTCGAACCCAAGAGAGTTAAGGTGTTTTAGATGCAATTATCGATTATAATGATAAGTGACACAAAGGGGGAGGGGGGTTTGGTTGAATTGATGCACAGAAACTTATGGAAATGATAAATGCGACAATTAAGACAATAATGGATGAATCTACACTAGGTTGATTATAAGCATGCAATTGCTACTTTGGTGCATTCCTTTTACAAGTTTTTAAGTAATCTCCCGTCTCGATCATACATATGTGTTGAGCCAACCGGCATCAACACAACTTAACCTATTGCTCGCTCAAAAGTGTGTGCATCAAAGTCTTAAAATTTATATCTAGAACTCAAAGCAAAGCGAACCCGCAATGTCGGATCGGCTGTAGTAAGGTAAGAATTTCAGAGTCGAACTCAGGGATTTGGTGAGAGTAAATTCAAATTCAATTATCTAGCGAGAATGCAAAAGCTTTTGTGATTAATAAAGGGGAAAATGATTCCAAGGATTCAAGTATCCGATTTCGGCTTTCGATTCAAGACACTTCTAATGGATATAAGGACAGCGTTTATATTGTCAAGATTATGTGTTCAAAGGTAGGTATCGTACGGTGAAGTTCCGAAACCTATTTGTCTAGTCCAAAGGTTCTCTCTATAAGGGTTGTTGAGGCTGCAATATAGAAAGATCTAAAGGCAATAATTATGTTCAAACTAACTATCTAAAACCCCAGGATATGACTCTCCAAGGTAATGAATAGAAAGCACACTTAGAATCTTAATAAAGGATGTTGAGTCTCTCTATTACCCAAATCTTGTAATCTTAATCTATTAAATGTAGAATCAAGTTTGAAGTCTCTTCATACACTCAAATAGAGGTTAAAAAGGTTAAACAAGGTTGGGATTTAGGCAAGGATTAGCTTTGGTTAAAGATTAATTCAGTTAAAGTTCGTCAGAAGAATAAATCGTGTTGTTCATAGATAAATCGGTCGATTTATCCAAGAACAAGTCGATTTTCCTGTTATCGCAAAACTAAAACCTAAACTCTCAGGGTCCAAATGTTTGAATGAGTTCAGTCTATCATCATCTAAGCCTCAATCATCAACTATTCTCCCCAGAATCACAATGATTTTAGCCAACCATTTTCAAAATCAAATCAAAATAAAGATTGAGTGAAATAATTCAAATAAACCCGAATCTTGAATAAAAAATCAATAACCTTCAAATCTGTAAACCAATCTCAAAACTGATCAATGTATCTCTCAATTAACTCAATATCGTGTTCAAAAATCACAAAGACTTCAATGGAACAAAGAAATCTCACAAATAATGATCAAGATTGACTTCCCGGCAAAAATGCTTCAATCCTTCTCCAAGAATCCTCAATCTCTCTCTAACGTGTAAAGATTTCCCGCTGCGGCCTCCTCGTTTTCGTTCCTAGGGTTCCAACCTATAGTTTCTTGCTAATGGGCTGTTTGGCAAAACATTTCTCCAGCCCAAAAGTGATGGGCTTTGCGTCGTCTTTACCATTGGGCCGAAAAGCAAAGAAAAATCGTGCAGGCCGATTTACTCATAAAACCGTTCAATTTTTAATGATGAAAATCGTCCGATTTATATAGTAAATGACACGATTTTCTTCAATAGAAAGTGCTCGTCTTTTGGCTTGTTTTCTTCCTCTCCTTTATGCTTCTTTTATGCAACTCCTTTGCTCTTTGTGACTCCTCTAAGGCTCCTTTATCTTCCTTAATGACTTTAGATGCTCCTTGCTCTACTTTTGCTTCCGAATCCATTCAATTTACCTATAATTCAACCAAAAACTCGTGTAGACCTCCATTTCCGAAATATAATTGAATAAAGCATAAAAGGTACACAAGTTCTCTCTAAATGCAAGGTAAATCGAGGTAAACCTCTACAATATACATGATTATAATGATATATAATTCATGTCATCAAAATACCCCATACTTGCCCCTTGCTTATCCCTAAGCAAGACTCAAATTTAGAATACAAGATGTCATGGATTATATATGTATGAAAACTCAAAAACCTTTTATTTGATAGTGCTTCTTCTTATTGGATCACCCTCAAAGTGATGTTTCAGGGCATAGGAAGGCAAGACATGCATCAATGATAACAATAACATGGACTAACTCTCTTTTCTTTCTTAAAAACACAAATAAAGGACATGATAAAGATGTAGAGACAATTAAAATCAAACAAGTCTAAGCTATGAAGTCTTAAATACATGCATAAAAGTCTCAAGGTCTTCAAATCAAAGAAAAGGTCTAAGAAATGTGTTAAAGGAGGAAATTCTTTTAGGCAATTGTAGTGCTAATCCGGGAAAGAGAAACAACATAATACCTTTAAGAACTTCACTTCACCGCACATGCTTTGCATATAAAAGCTTTGCTTTCTTTATACTTTACTTTTTGAGAGTATGGATAGAGGTGCACAATAACCGAAGCCTAGGAGATCGGCGTTTCTCAATTTCGAGATGCCTCAAACCCTTGATGCACATACCATATCCCGTTAGAACTTGTCATTCAATCGGACTTTGGCAAGACACAAACACCCGGTTATGTGAATGGTGCCGAGTTACTCATCCTCATGTTCAACGTCCCCAAACTTATGAATTGCTACACTTTCACTTAACACATTTTCATTGGCCCTCCCACATCAAACATGCCTTTTTCAATCACTTATCCTAATTCCCGGATGGTAAGAGGAAGGTCACATATTTCGTTGAGGAGCTAGCATGAGCAAGATATGAAAAGAGAGGAGAAGTGAATTGCCTTGGTCATTCTTATATGATGCAAAAGAACTTGCAATATAGCTTCGACTATTATTTCATTCTCTTATCAAAATATCTAAATCATATAACTTATTCATGTGTTCAAGCAACAAAAGAAAGCTCATTCATGCTATGATTAAAATCTCAACATAACCAAGTCATCTTTTTGCCTACCCACATCACAATTCTCATCATAGAGGTCATTTTCATCATAAGAAGCACGAAAATTTTTGAAAAGTCATAGTATTTGAAAAAGAGCATGCAAATGCGAATGTCATAGTGGAAAGCAAGTAGTGTAAGAGTTATTACATGCCAAATCATCAAAAGTAGTACAAAGTGCATAGAGTGCTAAGATGAAGTAAAAGATATTGTAAGTACACCCACCCCATACTTAACATCCACATTGTCCCCAATGTGAAAAATCAAGCATAAGATGGAGAAAAATACTTACAATGT
This sequence comes from Fagopyrum esculentum, assembly GCA_033239045.1. NCBI lineage: Eukaryota > Viridiplantae > Streptophyta > Magnoliopsida > Caryophyllales > Polygonaceae > Fagopyrum > Fagopyrum esculentum. The sequence goes on along the minus strand of BSUD01000001.1, from coordinate 17,330,466 downwards.
AAAAGGTGTGGAAGCTCAATCCTCGGTCGGTGGTGGTGGAGGTGGAGGATAAGGATACATCGGTGCACTAGGATCATAGAAGTGGCCGAACTGATGGTAGTATAAATCTCTCATCTGGCCGTCATAGGATGAGTGCCGAGCGTCCGTCTCTTGCCGGTATTCCTTGAACTGAGTGTTCAAGGTGCTATAGTCGGTGTAGAGAGCGTGATAGTCGGTGCGGAGGCTCTGGAAGCTGGAGACTAAGTCTCTAAAGTGGCGGGGAAGTCGACGTCCTCGTCCATGGCCTGGGGCATGTGCAAAAGAGTGGCGAGGTGGCTGCATGTCGTCCTCTGTCTCCTCAGTGCCTCGACTAGTCCTGCTAGGTCTTGCACCATGAGTGTCGGTGTCCATGGCATCCGTGGCGTGACCACTATAAGTGTCACTCTCGAACTCGAGCATGTTCCCCTGGTGTGCTCCATCCACATCATCCTCCTCATCCTCAGTGTCACCTGCATCATCATCATAATACAAAGGAGGAGATATCTCCTCAAGCATCAGTTCGAATGTCTCCTTCCAATTCCTCTTGTTCCGAAAAGTGTATTCGGACTTCCAAATAATCTCGGATGGCTTCTTCTTTGGATCCTTTGCCCATGGCATGGGCACATGAAGGGTTCCTCTCCCTCGAGGAATCAAGACCTGTCTAGCAACTAATCTCTGTGAACCTAAGGGTTGGGCACTCTCAGCTAGTGTGCAACCCGAGAAGTCTAACTCCAATGCCTTTGCCACATGAGTGACAAGGCCTCCAACACAAATGTCACCCTTTGTCTTGTTGGCTATCTTTCCGAGATAGTCAGCAAGCATAGAGGTGATGTCGGGGATGGTGGTGCATGTCATATAGTATAAGATGAAGAGCTCGTCAGCCTTGAGCTTCTATGGGGTCTCCGTCCGTGCAAATAATCACTCACTAAGGATCCTATGTACTACCTTAAAGGAGAGGTTGTACATACTAGTCTCTTTCGAATTCCCGGGTCTCCACTTATCACGACCATACTCTCCCACTGAAATGGTCTCCCAGAAGGCACTAGCACTAACTCCTCTCATAAATGTGCCTACATCAGACTAGGGAAAACCAAACAAATCCCCAAAGGTATCAATAGACATAGCATGGTTGTGGTTCATGAGGCGGAAAGAAACCATCCTCTCTCTAGGGTCATGCGCAAATGTGCTAAGGAACTCTAGGGTTATCTCGGTGTATGCATCCTCCCTAATCAAAGCAAACTGTCTCAGCCCAACTCTATCGAGCATCATATCCACATCCTCTCGAACAAACAAGGAGTCTAAGTCGTCTAGCACAATGTATCGAGGAGGGGTGAATGGGCGATCTAAGATACGTTCATATCTTTTCTTGTGTTTGGATAGGGGAGGTGGAAGCTTTAGAATGGTTTGAGAGGGTGGTGGAGGTGGGGGAGGGGTTTTGGAAGAAGATCCCTTCTTCTTTCCCGCATTTCTAGTTATTCTCTTCAAGGCATCCATTTCTGTAACTAAAAATCGACCTGTTCTTGGGAAAATTCGGACAATTTTCCTGGGTTGAGTCGATTTTTCTGTCGATTTTTATGATTCTCACAATTCTGTAAAGTTCTGACTAAACTATCACCACACACAATCTCCTATAGTAATTCCTAAGCAAACCCCTCAATCAATCGCAGCAAACAAACAACTTCTAGGCAAGAATCAAATTCGAACGAAAAACTTAGGTTTCGGAATGAAAAACCTAAATTCCGGATGGATGAGTCGATTGCCGAGCTTGTTGTTGCTAGATCCTTGTTCCTTGTTGAAAATGCTTCAGTTTAGGGCCAAGAATCGTTCAAAACGATTAAGGAATGAGGAAATGAGAAGGTGGGCGATTTTTGGATCTTTTGAGAGAAGGAAATCGGGAATGGAGGTTTTGTGGAATGAGGGAATCGAGTGTTTAAGTCTTCATATAGGTTCGAGTTTTAATGAAGAAAATCAGACGATTTATCTTGGCGATTTATACGTCGAGACGATTTTCTTTCATTTTCTCAGAACTCAAAGAAAATCGGACGATTTTTATAGAGGGGGTCGATTTGGTGGGTCAATTTTTCTTCCTGTTGTCAAAAATCGACTTGTTCTGTTCCTGAATCGAACGATTTGCTTTGTGTAACTCGATTTCCTTCCTTGTTCTTCTTGAAAATTCAGATTTGAACTAATTTATGCTCCCCCACTTCATTGATCTTTCAAATTGGACCTAATTTCCTGTGATTAATGACATAACAAACCAAGAGTGCATCGAAGAACAAACAAAAGCGTAAATAAAAGAAACAAAGCAACTAAACTAAGCTAACTAAGTGAAGAAAGAAGGGAAAAATTATACTATCATGGGTTGCCTCCCAAGAAGCGCTTGATTTATCGTCTTTAGCTGGATGGTGTATGGTTTTGTGTTCAATGGAGGAGGATAGGAGCTATCTCCTCAACCGGAGCTTCCGGTGTGTATTTCTTCAACCGTTGGCCATTAACTTTGAAATTTCCGCTTTGTTCACCCCATACTTCAACTGCACCATGGGGGAAAATTCGTTTAATTACATAAGATCTTGTCCAACGGGATTTAAGCTTACCTGGGAATAGTCGAAGCCTTGAGTTGAATAGAAGGACTTGATCTCCTTCTTTCAGATCCTTTGGAATGATATGCTTATCATGCCAACGCTTCGTCCTTTCCTTGTAGATCTTTGCGTTTTTATACGCATTTAGCCGGATCTCATCCAGCTCGTTGATATCCAAAAGCCGCTTCTCTCCGGCTTCTTTCATGTCAAAGTTGAGCCACTTGATAGCCAAATATGCTTTATGCTCTAGCTCTACAGGAAGATGACAAGATTTACCATAAACGAGATTATATGGAGTCGTACCTATCGGTGTCTTAAAGGCAGTCCTGTACGCCCATAATGCATCGTCAAGCTTCATTGACCAATCCTTCCTTGTTTTAGAGACAATTTTCTCTAAAATTCCTTTGATCTCTCTATTGGATATCTCAACTTGTCCGCTAGTTTGCGGATGGTATGGTGTAGCTATCTTATGGGTCACCCCATACTTAGCCAATAGAGTCTCAAATCGACGGGCTGTGAAATGCGTTCCTCCGTCACTAATGATGGTTCGAGGAGTCCCGAACCTTGGGAACATCGTTCTATTGAAGAACTTCACCACTACCATTGCATCATTAGTAGGAGAAGCGATTTCCTCAACCCATCTTGAGACATAGTCTACGGCGAGAAGTATATATTGGTTTCCGCAAAAAGATGGGAAAGGTCCCATAAAGTCGACTCCCCATACATCAAAGATCTCTACTTCTTGTATGTTGTTGAGAGGCATCTCATTCCTTCTAGATATATTACCTGTCCTTTGACAAGCATCACAAGCAACAACATATTTTTGCACATCTTTGAATAGTGTAGGCCAAAAGAAACCGGAACGAAGTACCTTAGCACAAGTCTTGTGGGAACTAGCATGTCTTCCACATGGAAGAGAATGGCAATGGCGGATGACACTTTCTACCTCATCTTCTGGGATACATCTCCTGTATATGCCATCGGGACCTCTTTTGAATAGAAGAGGTTCGTTCCAATAGAAGTGTCGGACGTCCTTAAAGAAGTTCTTTTTTTGAGCATACGAAAGTCCGGGAGGAATCTCCTGACAAACAAGGTAATTCACGATGTCAGCAAACCATGGATCATTACCTTTTGAGATGTGTTGAAGACACTCTTCAATCTCATGTAGTTGCTCGTCAGGGAATGAGTCATCTATAGGAAGTTCATCCGTCTCGTTGATGAGGCGTGGAAGATGACTAAGATGGTCAGCAACTGAGTTTTCCGACCCCTTCTTATCACGGATCTCCAAATCAAACTCTTGTAAGAGTAAGATCCATCTTAGAAGCCTTGGCTTCACATCCTTCTTCGTGAATAAGTAGCGAATTGCTGAATGGTCTGTATAGACAATCACCCTTGCACCTACAAGATAGGAACGAAATTTTTCAAAAGCATAAACTACAGTTAAGAGTTCCTTTTCCGTGGTGGCATAGTTGGATTGAGCTTCGTCTAGCGTCTTGCTAGTATAGTAGATGGCATGAGTGTGACCATCTTTCTTCTGTCCAAGTACGGCTCCTATAACGACGTCGCTTGCATCGCACATGACTTCGAAAGGAAGAGTCCAATCGGGTGGTTGGATGATTGGTGCCGAAATCAAAGCTTCTTTGATCCTGCAAAAAGCGTCTAAACAATCTTTCGAAAATTCGAAAGTTGCGTCTTTCATTAAAAGATTAGTTAAGGGTTTTGAAATCTTAGAAAAATCCTTTATGAATCTCCTATAGAAGCCTGCATGTCCTAGGAAGCTTCTAATTTCTTTTACAGAGGAGGGAGGAGGTAGCTTCTCAATAGTTTCTATCTTAGCTCTATCAACCTCTATTCCTCTTTGTGATACTAGATGACCTAAAACAATTCCTTCAATGACCATGAAGTGACACTTTTCCCAGTTTAAAACTAAGTTAGTATCCTCACATCTCTTAAGAACTAATGAAAGGTTAGAGAGACAGTTATCAAAGGAAGAACCATATACTAAAAAGTCGTCCATGAATACTTCCATGATATTCTCTACGTATTCAGAGAAGATTGCCATCATACACCTTTGGAAGGTAGTTGGAGCGTTGCATAGACCGAACGGCATCCTTCTATAAGCGAACGTACCCCAAGGCCACGTGAAAGTCGTCTTCTCTTGATCATCCGGGTGAATGGGAATCTGAAAGAAACCACTATATCCATCTAGATAACAAAAGTAAGAGTGTTGGGCTAACCTTTCCAACATTTGATCAATAAAAGGAAGGGGAAAGTGGTCCTTCCTAGTAGCCACGTTCAGCTTACGGTAGTCGATGCACATTCGCCACCCCGTAACTGTCCTTGTGGGGATAAGTTCGTTGTTTTTATTGGCAACAACGGTAATGCCTCCTTTCTTTGGTACTACCTGTACTGGACTCACCCACTTGCTATCGGAAATAGGGAAGATGATACCTGCATCAAGTAGCTTAAGGATTTCTTTCTTCACGACCTCTTTCATGACCGGATTTAACCGTCTTTGAGGTTGACGTGAAGGCTTGTAATCCTCCTCCATTAAAATTTTATGCATAAATAGAGAAGGTTTAATGCCTACCAAATCATCAATAGTATAGCCTAATGCTCTCCTATGTTGTCTTAGAACATTCATAAGCTTCTCTAATTCAACATCATCCAATTTCGCATTAACTATAACCGGATATGTAGAGTTAGTGCCAAGAAATACGTACCTTAAGTGTGTAGGGAGGGGCTTCAATTCCAATGAGGGAGGTGCTTTGATCGATGATTCATGACCTTCTAATGTCATGGGGGAAGCCTCTGAAGGTGGGGAAGGTGCATCATCAGAGTTGAGAACAACTGCAGTCAAGTTTGTAGAATCCGGAGAACTCCTCGCTGGATCGACCCCCCTTGAAGAAAATCGGACGATTTTTGGGTCGATTTTTCTTCCTGTTGTCAAAAATCGACCTGCCTTTTCAGAAATCGAATGATTTATTTCGTGTAGGTCGATTTTTTTCACAGTTTCCGGGGTTAATTCTAGCTCTTCAAATCCTGCTCCTGGTTCTTCCTCCACATCTTCTAATGCTTTTACATCATTGTCACAATCATGTTCTACTCCTTCCTCCATGATGCTCAATCTAAGAACCTTTTGAAGAGGGTCTTTCATTAAGATTGAACTTACTACCTCTCTAGACTCTTCTTCATCAAGGATGTTAAAAACATCTTCTCTCAAGACTGGCTCCTTGATTAAAGAGGAGAGTACGAACTCCACTTTCTCTTCACCTATATTGAAGGATAGCTGGCCATTCTTGCAATCTACTATGCATCCGGACGTTGCAAGGAATGGTCTTCCAAGAATGATGGAAACTGGATAATCTACAGGGATGTCAAGAACGACAAAATCTATAGGAATGTAAAACTTACCGAGTTTTACAGGAATGTCTTCTATTATCCCAACTGGCTTAGTGGTGGAACGATTGGCCATATAGAGTGTTATCTTCACTAGTCTGGGCTCTCCTAGACCAACCGCCTTGCATAAAGTAAGTGGTATGATGCTCACACTTGCTCCAAGGTCGCAAAGTGCATCATAAGTAACCTCTCCCAAAGTGATGGGTATGCAAAATGATCCCGGATCACGCAGCTTAGGTGGCATATTCTCTGTCATAGTCTTGATGAGTTCGGATGATTCCATACTCATCTTAACTTCTCCAATGTCTTCTAATTTCCTCTTGTTAGAGAGGATTTCCTTGAGAAATTTCCCATAAGCTGGCATACCTAAAATTGCATCCATAAAAGGTATATTAATATGCAGCTTACTCATAAGCTCAATAAACTTACCGAAGTGTTTATCTAAGCGTGCTCGCGCTCTAGATTGAGGAAAAGGTAGAGACGGTTTGTAGGCGGGAGGAGGAACATAGACATCTTCCTTCTCTTTTCCCTCTCCTTCTTTGGTGGTGGTTTCAACTACTTTAGGTTGAGGATCGGTAGTTGTTACACCACTCCTAGTAGTGATTGTCATAACCCTTCCCTTTGGGTTATCTTCCGTCTTCTCGGGAAGTTTCCCTTGATCTCTTGGAACTTCTCCGGCTTTGCTAAATACTTGGTTTTCCAAAGCCTTGTGAGCTTTATCAACTGAAGTTATATCGCTCTCCAATCCTTGTAGTTTCCCTAGGATCGTCTCCAGCATGGGATCGGGTTTGTTCGATCCATTTGATGACTGTTCCTGGCTTTTCAAAGGAGTAGAAGAAGATGGAGATGTTAGAGCTTTTTCAACATGAGAATAAGGATTACCTGGATTTTTTTGATTGGATCTCCAATTGTTGTTATTGGAGTTCTTATTGTTGTTATTCCAATTAGAGTTCCGGTTGTTGTTCCGGTAGTCATTCTTTTGATTGTTATCCCTTCCCATATAGTTGGATTCCTGCTCCTTAGTCTTTTGACAACTCGTTTTGATTACTTCCTTCAACTCTTTGATCTCATTGTTGAGGGAAAATATTTGTGTTTGAGAAGCATGGTTCAACTTAGCTCCTGGATCACCTTGATTCCGGCTATTTGGATCCACCTTTCGGTGGGAATATTTCTCAATCACTTGGGCTTGCTTCTCAATGAAGTCCTAAGCGTCATCTTCTCTCATGTCCATGAATGTGCCACAAGAGAGAGATTGGAGATTGAATTGTGTTTCCACATCCAATCTTTTATAGTAGATCTCCAATAATTCCAACTTTGAAATGCCGTGGTGTGGGCAATCCAACAAGAGATCCTGAAACCTTTCCCAAGATTGAAATAAAATTTTGTTAGCTTTCATAGAAAAAGCATTTATCTTACCTCTCAATTCCGCCGTTTTGGATGGCGGGAAGAACTTGGTGAGGAATTCCGAAGATAGATCCTCCCATGTGGCCAGCTTTGCAGCTGGAAGTGTTTGATACCAAGCTAGAGCTTTGTCCTTCAAAGAAAAGAAGAACGGTTTGATCTTGTAATTGCTTGTAGTAGCCTTCTTTGGCTTCATAGTCTCCATGAGAATCTCGAAATTCTGCAAGTGTTGATGTGGAGATTCAGCACTTGCTCCATCAAACTAACTTTGGCGAACCATGGTGATAACTTGTGGTGAGAAGTTAAACTCCTGGATGTCTTCAGCTCCAAAATCCACACCTAGACGGCGTGGTTGCTGAATTGGATCCATCCGTTGCCCCAAAGTCCGGGGTCCATCGCCTTCATTAGCAACTCTCACATCCCTAGTTGGGAAGCGAGGATCAACCGGTGGTCTTGGGTTGTTTCGAACAGGATGAATCACTGGATTGATCTCCTTAAGTTCCGGCATGTCCGGATCGAGCTCTTCATCATCGGATGAATCATTCCTAATGGACTTAGTCGGCGTCTTGACTTTCTTTTTCTTCCTGGATTCGTTCAATTCCAATTGCATGTCCATCATCATTGCTTTGAGTTCATCAATTTGGAATTGATGACTCGTTTCAGCTTCTATGCGACCTTTCTCACTCAACCTTAGTTGATGTTGAGTTTCATCAAACTCAGCCTGGATGTTTCTCTCGTTATTTTCAGCCATTTTCTTTTCCTTCAACTTTCTTCTTAAAGTTTTCTCCAATTCGGGATCGAAAGGAACTAGATCTTTAGTGGATCTAGTCTTTCGCATATACCTAAAGAACCTGCAAAGATCACTCAAGTAGACTAATCAAATCACAAGAGCAAGAGCTCTCAAGCTAGACAACCGAAAATCGAATTTGGTCTTAGACCAAATCCCCGACAACGGCGCCAAAAACTTGTTCTTTGGCGAAACTCTGTTTCGTTGCCGGAACAAGAACTTCGTATGTACCAAAGAACACAAATCTGCAAGAACACTCAAGTAGAAAGATTAGTAGAAAAAGCAAGAACATTCCCCGGTAACGGCGGCAAAAACTTGTTCGCTCGAAAGTGTGTGCATCAAAGTCTTAAAATTTATATCTAGAACTCAAAGCAAAGCTAACCCGCAGTGTACGGATCGGCTGTAGTAAGGTAAGAATTCCAAAGTCGAACTCTGGGATTTGGTGAGAGTAAATTCAAATTCAATTATCTAGCGAGAATGCAAAAGCTTTTGTGATTAATAAAGGGGGAAATGATTCCAAGGATTCAAGTATCCGATTTCGGCTTTCGATTCAAGACACTTCTAATGGATATAAGGACAGATTTTATATTGCCAAGATTATGTGTTCAAAGGTAGGTATCGTACGGTGAAGTTCCGAAACCTATTTGTCTAGTCCAAAAGTTCTCTCTATAAGGATTGTTGAGGCTGCAATATAGAAAGATCTAAAGGCAAGAATTATGTTCAAACTAACTATCTAAAACCCCAAGATATGACTCTCCAAGGTAATGAATAGAAAGCACACTTAGAATTTTAATAAAGGATGTTGAGTCTCTCTATTACCCAAATCTTGTAATCTTAATCTATTAAATGTAGAATCAAGTTTGAAGTCTCTTCATACACTCAAATAGAGGTTAAAAAGGTTAAACAAGGTTGGGATTTAGGCAAGGATTAGCTTTGGTTAGAGATTAATTCAATTGAAGTTCGTCAGAAGAATAAATCGTGCTGTTCATAGATAAATCGGCCGATTTATCCAAGAACAGGTCGATTTTCATGTTATCGCAAAACTAAAACCTAAACTCTCAGGGTCCAAATGTTTGAATGAGTTCAGTGTATCATCATCTAAGCCTCAATCATCAACTATTCTCCCCAGAATCAAAATGATTTTAGCCAACCATTTTCAAAATCAAATCAAAATAAAGATTGAGTGAAATAATTCAAATAAACCCGAATCTTAAATAAAAACTCAATAACCTTCAAATCTGTAAACCAATCTCAAAACTGATCAATGTATCTCTCAATTAACTCAATATCGTGTTCAAAAATCACAAAGACTTCAATGGAACAAAGAAATCTCACAAATAATGATCAAGATTGACTTCCCGGCAAAAATGCTTCAATCCTTCTCCAAGAATCCTCAATCTCTCTCTAACGTGTAAAGATTTCCTGCTGCGGCCTCCTCGTTTTCGTTCCTAGGGTTCCAACCTATAGTTTCTTGCTAATGGGCTGTTTGGCAAAACATTTCTCTAGCCCAAAAGTGATGGGGTTTGTGTCGTCTTTACCATTGGGCCGAAAAGCAAAGAAAAATCGTGCAGGCCGATTTACTCATAAAACCGTTCGATTTTTAATGATGAAAATCGTCCGATTTATATAGTAAATGGCACGATTTTCTTCAACAGAAAGTGCTCGTCTTTTGGCTTGTTTTCTTCCTCTCCTTTATGCTTCTTTTATGCAACTCCTTTGCTCTTTGTGACTCCTCTAAGGCTCCTTTAGCTTCCTTAATGACTTTAGATGCTCCTTGCTCTACTTTTGCTTCCGAATCCATTCAATTTACCTATAATTCAACCAAAACTCGTGTAGACCTCCATTTCCGAAATATAATTGAATAAAGCATAAAAGGTACACAAGTTCTCTATAAATGCAAGGTAAATCGAGTTAAACCTCTACAATATACATAATTATAATGGTATATAATTCATGTCATCACCTATTAAAGTTCCGTAAACCTACAAGAACAAATAACAAGTTAGCATTCAAACAAACACTAAGGGATATAAAGAGAAGATTAAAACCGTTAAACTTATCTTTATATTTGTGTTCCTTTTCTATAAGTAATTACGACCCGTTATTACTTAAAGTTGCTACTAGATTAAAGACCCGAACCCGGAACCTGTTAATTCTAGTTGTTTACATGCACTTTAGAACCTAAGGTGATCAATCTCAAGTAATAGTTAACATGCAATTAAACAATGAAGATCAAGGAAACACAAAGCATTACTGAATAAAAACTTATATTAAAAAGAACTTACACCCAAAGTAACAAAGCAGCTTCAAACCAACCCAATGTAGCAAGGGAGTTAGCAACTCATTACAATGGAAAACTCAAGTCTAAAATGGATTTTGTGGGAAAAAGTATGGATGATCCTAGCAATCAGCCATGAACTATTTATACTACAAAGGACACTTAATTAGGTGTAAATAGCCGGCCTAAAACAACCACCTTTAATGCCATAAAGGTGGTATAAACAGCCGGAGTAAAGCTTCTGGCGTTAAACCGCAGGGGCGGCCTTCAGGAACCGCAGGGGCGGTTTAGGCAGAATCGGTTGATCTTCTTCAGAACCGCTGGGCGGCTACACAACTCCGCTGGGGCGGATCTTTAATGCACTTCAACGTCTGACCTTTCGTCTTTCTGACGTTTCTGATGTCAAGCCGCCGGGGCGCCTTAAAGCCAACACAGGGGCGGTGACATAGACTCTTCACCTTCCAGCTCCCAAGACGAGGCGCATGCAGGGCGCAGTGGGAGGCGCAAGGGAGCTGGTCTTCGTCTCGTCAAGGTAAGTCACCGCAGGGGAGGCTGCAAGGACCCGCGGGGGCGGTGGAGCAACAGAAGCTTTGCTTCTTGATCGATCTTCACTCCTAAGTGCTTATAACTCCTTCCTTAGCTTCTTTTGATCTTCTTCTTCTGGACCAAGGAGTTAGTAGCATAAACCGACACTAATGCAATAAAAAGACTCTAAAAACTACCCTAAATGATAGTGATTCCATCACCTATCAAGCAACAAAGACATGATCAACCGAACTAAGAATTTACTTAGGGGTCAGTTTGACATGAAAAATATGGGATTATCGGATGTCATTTTAGGAATTAAAATCACTAGACACTCCGAAGGTATTACCCTGTCCCAAGCTCATTATGCTGAAAAGATCCTTGAGAGGTTTAAGAACTACTCGAGTGGAACAACTAAGAGTCTTGTGGATCCTCAACTCCACCTGACCAAAAATGTGGGGGACTCAGTGTCACAACTTGAGTATACACTTGTAATTGGGAGTCTTATGTACTTAACCAATTGTACACGCCCTGACTTGGTGCACTCAGTTAATGTACTAAGTCGCTATACAAGTAACCCAAGACATAAACACTGGAAAGGGATAACTAGAGTATTGAACTATCTCCGTTATACTCAAAGTTATGGGCTGCACTATAGTAACAAACCGACAGTTCTAGAAGGATACAGTGACGCAAATTGGATATCCGACTCTAGAAACTCTAAATCCACAAGTGGATATGTGTTTACACTTGGTGGTGCAGCAGTGTCTTGGAAATATTCCAAACAGACGTTATTGGCCAGATCCACAATGGAGTCTGAGTTCATTGCGTTAGACAAAGCAGCAGAAGAAGCTGAGTGGCTTCGGAACTTCTTGGAAGATATTCCAATGTGGGAAAAGTCCGCGCCGGCATTGTGAGTACACTGTGATAGTCAATCGGCTATAGCTCGGGCACTGAGCGTTTTATACAATGGAAAGTCACATCATATTAGACGACGACATAAGTCCATTAGAAAACTGATCTCAACAGGTATAGTCTCGGTAGACTATATCAAATCAGCTGACAACCTAGCGGATCCATTTACTAAGGGTTTGTCAAGAGATCAAGTTTTAAAATCATCAAAAGGAATGGGTTTAAAGCCTATTACGAAAGAGGATGCTTGAAGGACAACCCTACCTACATGACTGGAGATCCCATGATGTAGGTTCAAGAGGAAAACCTAACCAAGTTGAATCGAGTGGAGCACTGTCTCTACCCAGTTCCTAAGGATGATAAACAGTGCAAATTGTACAAGTTAAGATTAAGCTTGGCTTTTAATGATTTCATCGCCTTGAAACAAAAGGGGAGTATGAAAGATACTTTATATGGCCAATCACCTTGAAACAAAAGGGGAGTATGAAAGATACTTTATAGGAGAATAAGGGGAGGCTGAATTCTCCAAATTCACTCATGAATAAACTAGGGATGTTCAAGGCCAAAATGAATACAACCAGAGAACCAAACATTCTGCGAGAAAATGAAACTGTGTGATAGTTGTTGTCTCGGTTTACATACAAGCCCGGGTGGTTCAAGGCATCATAGTCACTATCTGGTCGAGTAAATCCGATAGCTATTCGCTACGGATGGTTCAAGCATGAAACATGGCAGCAGTCTAGATGCAGTGATTTTTCGACTGTACTCTTGAGAATTCTATCTGTCTAAAAGCAAAGAAGCATATGTTTAGAATCATTTCTATTCATGTGGGGGATCGTTGGAACTAATTTAATGAAAAGAATGAATAAAAACATGTTTTAACACATGTGTGCGCCGGACACTTTTCCGGGCACATTTCCGGTGGGCTCCGGCCATTATCAACACCGAAAAGTGGGAGCGTTGGCTTCATCTCCGCGAGCTCTTGCTCGTGGTATATTCATACAATTAATGTTGAGTTCCGTTTGAATGAGAAATGGATGTCCAAAGTTGGTTGCGTGATAGGCAATAACTTGGGGAAATAGTAAAAAATTGGGTGAGTCCCACATCGAATATATGGAGGTAAAAGGGAGTAGGATATAAGGGGCAAGTTTGTTCTAAGGCATGTGGCCTTGGATCACTACCCATTTTCAATGGGGAACGGCGTAGGCAAACCACCACACGCGCGCGCGCCGAGCTCGTGGTCGTGTCGTGCCGTGCTGCGGGGCGGGTGGACCTAATTATAATATGGGCTGACCACCTATATTATTTTTGGGCCGACCCAACTCGAAGTCCAACAGTCCAGATGAGGAAAGCCTTGGGTCAAGCCCATCTTTGCAAACGGATCGACGGATCGGATCTACAGGCCCATCGGATCAGTCAAATTGCCCAATCTAACAAATCCGAAAATCAAGGGTTGTTGGGCAAGTGTCAGCTCCGAATTGGGGCAAGTGGCAACTCTGAAATTGGGCAAGTGGCAACTCTAGAAGGGGGCAAGTGTCACAATCCTATTTGTTGAGTTTTTGGGCTGGTCAATGGGCTCCGAAGCCTATAGCCCAATCCATCTCCTCCAACTCCTATAAATAGATAGTTCTTCCTCTCATTTCAATCACACCTTCAATCTGCTCTCTTCTCTCTCTCTTCAAGCTTGCGAGCTTTTCTGATCTCAAGAGTGCAACACACTACTGGTTCGTAGGCTTCCGGTTCTATTACGAAGAACGGATTCGAACAACAGTTGTATCCTGGGATTCTTAAACACCGGTAACCGTCGTAATACGGAGTGTTTTTAGAATTAAGGGAAGAGATTCCGATCTTGACTCTGCTCAACATACACACTGCGGTGGTATGAAATTCTGACCCTTACGGTTATATTGCATGCAGGTTAACTGATGTATTACAGGTTCCTACACTAATTGTATCAATTGGATCGATATCAAAGTTCAACACAATTCTAGGTTTATGGACTGCAATATCCAAATCCAGGTCCAGCACAATACAACAAGATCAACAGTTTATTCAGCTACCCTACCCACAACAGGACATTCTGAAAGACTTCATCACTGCACGTCATTGCAACAGAATCAACTGGCAACTGGCAACTTCATATACGACATTCTACGTGAATCAGTAAGTGTTGATTTCGAGTTGTATTTTTCATTCTTCTTCATCTTCACTTGTTAGCTAGTTCAAATGATATGATTTCCTTCCAACTGCTTTCATTGAACTTGGGTGTTATGTGATGATAAAAGCTGCATACTAGATAAGATATTGTAATACGCATTGATCCTTTGGATGAAGATGAACTCGTGAATACATAGGCTTACTAGGTGGGCATACTCTGTCAAGTTTATATACTTTCTGCGTGATTGTAGACATCGCCTGAATAAGTAAACTTCCAAAGGCAACCTAAAAATCTTTTTATACACGTCTAAAGGCAGCGTTTCTCGTTTATTCTGCCGGATGAAGTTTACTGGTAACGTCATAAATATTTTTCCGATTCTTCTGTCTAAAAAGATGTTAAGTGCTTTAATAAGTAAACTTCCAAAGGCAACCTAAAAGTCTTTATGCTATAAACTTGTGTTTGTACTTAATTTGATTTATTCATGCAGTGGATTCTTATGTCAAAAATTAGAAAAAATATTCTGAATTTTCAGACTTTTTTTCTCTTTATTTTCACATACTTGAAAAAATGGCGTTTTATTCATCTAAACAACTAATTATATTGAAACTTGAAAGGAAAATCATAAATTTTACTCAGGGGAATTTAGCTTCAGGAATGGCCATTGAAGACATTTGCAAGCTCAAATTTTACTCACTACAATGTATTTTGAATTTTTTGTTATCTTGTATCCTCTTGTAATCTGAATTTTACATAAATTTTACTCACTGCAAATTTCATAGATAAGTATCCTATTGTAATCTGAATTGTCATAGTTTTGGCAACTTCATGTAATATGAATTTTACATAAATTTTACTTACTGCAAGTTTCGAGTCCTTGGTAGTGTGTTCAAATGAGTAGAATATTTTAATCTGACCTCCTATTATTAAATTTTTTCAGATGGAGTGGAAGGATTTTGATTTAAACCTCCCGTTTTGTCAAGAAGTGGATGAAAATAATTATGTTGTGCATTTGGAAGATTTGAATTCATATTATGTTGAAAGTGAAGTTGGGGATATGCGGCCGGAAAATCGCACTATCGATTCTGAAGATGAATTAAGGGAAACTGTTGGAAAGATAAACGGAGAAGACAATACCGAAGATGACGTGATTGCACCGCACTGTGTGGGGTCTATATTTTCTTCGGCCGATGAACTTTTGAATTATTGTCATGACTATGGCAGGGCTACCGGATTCGAAATACGAGTTAGAAGTTCCGAAAGTAGGAAAGAGAGTGTTATGTTCCAGCGAAACACATTGAGAGAAACCGTCATGTAAAGATTAACAATAATTACTCACGGTTAAGGCTTGTTTGTTCAAAATCCGGTTCATTTACATCAAAGTCGAAGCATCCGAGAAGACCGAGTAGTAGTTGTTGGACTGGTTGTGAGTTTAAGGTGAACGCAACATCATACCTTGATAGCTCATGGAAGATTACTAGAGTTGTTCTCGAGCACAACCATGAATGTAAGCCGGCAGATACGATATTCATGCCTAGGTACAAACACATTAGTGAAGGAAACAAGAGGATACTTCTAGATAATGACACGGTTAGTCTTCCGGTTGGAAAGAACTACTCTACTTTTGTGGTACGTTATAATGGCCATAATAATGTCCCTTTTGATGAGAGGGATTATAGAAACTTAATAGCTAGATAGAGGAGGTTGAATTTGCAGAAAGGTGACTTTGCAGCAATGGACACTTACTTTGATAATATGATATCAAGCGGAACAAACTTCTTTTACATATATGAGACATATGAGGACCGCACTTTGAAAAATGTATTTTGGGCAGATGGACTTAGCAGGGCCGCTTACAAGGATTTTGGAGACATTGTGTCTTTTGACACTACATATGTGAAGAATAGGTATAGGATGTCGTTAACTCCGTTTATTGGTGTTAATAACCACGGGTAGTCAATCTTATTTGGGTGTGCATTGTTGGGAGGAGAATATACGTCTAACTTTGTATATATGGTTGTTCAAAACGTGGCTCGAGTGTATGAATAACAAGGCACCAAAGGGATTTTTAAGTGATCAATGCAAAGCTATTGGTGAGAAATTTTATAATTCGTATATATTTTTATATATATTGTCAATTTTATTTCTAACTAAGGGTTTTGTTTACAGGGAATGCCATTGTTGAGGTTTTTCCGAATAGCAAGCACAAATAGTGTATATGGCGTGTGATGGGAAACGCTAGAAAACATTTGAAGGGTAATGGAAGCACTAAGTTGCTGTAAGTTGTGTATTTTATGGCCATTTTCGGGACATAAGTTGTATTGTATTATAAAAGCTGTAGTAATTTTATAAAGCTGTAATAAATTTAAATCAATGCATGCTACATTGAAAAAGAACCCCAAAGAGCATGCTTTGCAGCCTATCGAGCATGCTTTGCAGCCTATAACTTCCCAATAAATGTGAAATCTTGTTGATTCCCTATGTACTTCTCTACTTATCTATACAAAATACAATAAATAGGTACTGTGAAAGTTGGTTTTTTCACTCCAGCCATCACCATTTCAACTGCAATGGCATCTCCAAATCCATCTCCATCTCCAAGAACCTCAATTGACAATTAAAGAGCTCAACCGGTACTAGCAAGACTGTTTGCACGTCAGGAATCACTCCAGAAGGCATCTGTGTCCTCTATGAACGCCTCATGCAAAAACACTTGAGTTTTGTTGAGGAGTCAAGGGCTCTACTCCACATGCAGTTTGAAGCCGACGTCAACAACTGTGTCAATCTGAAGAACATGATGGGAATGGATCCTCCCTTGCACGAGCACCTATTCCTCTTCAATGAAGAAGTAAACAAAATCAGTCAAGTCATTCACACTCTAGTGACAACCACAAAGAAAAGATTGTCAATGGCTAGCCCCAAAGGTTCTGCAAAGAAGAATAAGAATGATAAGTACATCAATGACAAGGAGAAGGATGAAGCTACTGAGATTAAGAAGGAAGTTGATGAGATGATGAAGGAAGAAACTACTGGGAGTAACAAAGAACCTAAGGAGATAATTGCAATTGATTAGATAGAGATATCATTTCTCTAATCAATAAGAAGCAATCTAGCAGTTATGTTTTTAATATTCTGAAATGTTCAATTCAATTTATTAGTTAGAGATTGTTTCTCTACTAATTCATTGAAAATGTTGTATCGAATTAAGGCATTTTATATAAGCTAGTACTATTTTCTATTTATATCTTGGTGCTTATATGTAATTTACTGTCATAAGATAAATGACTATTATTATTGTCATAAGAATTAGATGAACAAGAAAGAAACAGGGGCCAACCTCAATTCAATCACAATAAACAAGGCCAACCTCAGTACAATCAGAATAAGGTTGGCAAAAGGTTTAGACATCACTGCAGTTCCATTCAGCATAAAAGTTTTTTTTTGTCACTAGATACACTAGAATCATTTTGGTCATGGATTGCTAAATTGGATCCGGTTGAATTCTTATTATATTCTCTCCTTCCTACAACATCATTGACCCACAAGTTGTGACCAATACCATCTGAGATTCAAGAAATGGCAGACAAAAATATAAGAATTATTATTAACAACATGAAATGTGCAAAGTAGAACAATCATCTTGGTACAAGACCAAAATAGCTCATTGTTAATAAGTTGCTACTCTAAAGACTGAATCATCGCTAGAGAAACAGTAGAAACAAAAAGACTGATAGGCAACAACCCATTTGTATGCCACTACAGTTTTGAAAATTATTTCATGTAATGTAAGGTTTCCATGTAGGGCTGATCATAGGTCCAAAACCGAACCGAACCGCTAAAAACCGAACCGAACCGAAAACCGATTTTTCAAAAATCTTGGACCGAAAACCGAACCTATAAAAGTAGGTTCGGTTTCGGTTTGGACCGAAAACCGAAAACTTGAAATATGCGAACCTAAAACCGAACCGATTATGTCGGTTTCGGTTCGGTTTCGGTTTCGGACCTAAACAAACCTAAAATTATAAACTAAAAAATCTCAAAAATATATAAAAATAAAATAAAATTTTCAATTCTATAATAATTTTAGTATAAGAGTTGAAACCTAGATAAAATAACAATCTCATTTAAGCACCAAGTACTAATTAAAATTGCCACAACTAAAAATAACAATTCTATAATAATTTTTTATTAAATGAAATTCGATTTTCGGTTTTTTATCGGTTTTTTCGGTTTTGGACCGAAACCGAACCGAAACCGAAATTATAAAAAACACGGACCGAAGACCGAACCTAAATTGTCGGTTTAGGTTCGGTCCGGACCGAAATTCCTCGGTTCGGTTCGGTTCACCTGAACCGAACCGATCTTGCTCAACCCTATTTCCAAGTATTACACAACACAACAATAAACTACAGATATTGGAAGCAATTTTATGTTCAACTTTAGTTTACCTTCAAAGATGTCAGACAAACCCTTGATTGCAACTACATCGGCATCGATTTAAGGAGGTGATAAACTACATATATTGGAAGCAATTTTATGTTCAACTTTAGTTTACCTTCAAAGATGTCCGACAAACCCTTGATTGCATCTGCACCGGCAACGATTTAAGGAGGTGAGAAACTACATATATTGGAAGCAACTTTTTGTTCAACTTTAGTTTACCTTCAATTATGTCAAAGTTGAGAAATTAGAGGAGACTAGGATACGAAACCTTGATTGCATCGATTTGAGGAGGTGAGGTCGCATCTGTACCAGCATCGCTTTGAGGAGGTGAGGTCGCATCTACACCGGCATCGATTTGAGGAGCTGAGATCTCTTCTGCCGGCATCGATTTGAGGAGGTGAGATCTCTTCTGCACCGGCATCGATTTGAGGAGGTGAGATCGCTACTGCACCGGCGTCGAAGAGGGTGATCCAATCTCCAAGCCTATGGACTTCATACGGATGAAGAAGGGCATTACTTTCCTAATCCTAGTAGTTTGGACTTTGTATTATGGACACATATATGGGGACTGGTATCTTCTTCATTAGGGTGAGATCTCTTTCGCATTGTTAAAACCATTACTTTCCTAATCCTAGTAGTCTAGACTTCATACGGATGAAGAGGGTGAAATCTCTTTTGCTTTGGAGCATTCTGGACTTGTATCTTCTTCGTTAGGCCCAACCAAGAATATTTCTGGACTTTGTATTATGGACACATATATGGGGACCTGGACTTGGATATTGTAGTCCATAAACCTAAAATTGTGTTGGACTTCGATATTGATCCAATTGATGTCCATGTATAATAGAAGTCCATCATCCAATAATCCTATATAATTATAATTTTTATAAAAAGATAAATAACCCTCCCTACTTAATATTCTTGTATCCCACTATTCCAGCAACCATTAAAATAATAGTTTATTGCACTAAGTGGGGTAGAGGGCGACCCACCCTCACCAAAACAATGTCCCTTTCATCGTTATCGTTAATATTATTGAATGTATCTACCAGTCACCTGACGGGTAATCGAATGGTTTGAGTTCAACCGTAAAAATATTAATATATTTTTATAGTATTTTTGTTAATAAAGTACACAATTAATATACACAAAACCAATAAAAGTGATTAAAATATTATTTTGCGCTTTTAGGACTACACGTACAAAAGTCACGATATTGGATGTGTCGGTTTTAACGATGGGTGAAATCACTCGGCCTTTTTTTTTGGTTTCAAAATGATTTAGATATCAATCAGATGCGGTTGAAATTGTCACCTTGCGTACATCAACCACGCAAATTTTTCCGTCACCTAACATATTGAATGGGACAATAATTTTTCCGTTTATTTTTGAATAACATAATGATATTTCGAAAGATATTCGAGCTCTTCCTTCGATAATCAACCTCCTAAAATAACAAAAAACCGTTATATAAAGATGGATTAGGGCATTTATTAAGAACACAATAACAATTGCACACACAATTTCAAACAAAAACAATTTAGCTCAATTTAGCTTACATGTATATAATAAATGTCCCAAACCAAATACATAAAAGCCATAACCACTGTTTTTTAATCCATGAAACCTTAGCCGATTGTGTTTAGGATCTATAAGATAATCATAACAAAAAAATAAAATCTATACATTATCCTGATATGAAAATTAAAAGAATTGAATTAAAAAGTTTTATTTTATAAACTCCTCTAATTTTAAGATATATAAATTTTAAATTTTCAAAATAAAATTTTATGATCACCCACCGAGAATGGTAAAACCTCAAGGCATCAAACTAAAATTTTCATAATCAGCACGCATCAAACCCAAACCTTTTTCCCCAATGGATGAGGGCACATCAGGATCCTCAACCGACACCAAGAAGAGAAAACGACGCCATGAAATCAAGCTTGAATCTGAATCCATCAACGGGGATTCCCTTGGTATCCACAATTCCCTTCATCTAGGTCAGTTACTTGGCAATTCACTCTAACACCCTCCCCGAAGTTCCAATTTGTGATTGCGAATAATCTTTTGCATTGAAAACATATTTTGCTGTTTTTTCCCCTCAATTTACAATATCGAGTTCTATCAGTAGATATATCGATAGTTAACGTGTTTGGTTAAATCTGTTATTTTGACCTATATTTTGATTCTGAAGCCTCAAAGATAGTTCAATTGCTCTAAATTTTGCGAGATGTTTGTCCTTTTTTTGTTTTTGTTTTTTGGATGCTAAAGGAAATTGTTTCTATGTATATGCTGTAGAGGGCAGTCTTACTTTAAATGATACTCTCATTGCGGTTAGGATGATGCGTGCTCAATTCCCAATTTTGGAGAAGGTTTGTAAAATAAAGTTTCAATCGACAATATTGATGAATTATTTTTTTTCAAGTGAATCAGAACTGACATATCTTGGTCGAGTGTGACAGAGCTTTAAGAAAGGATAATTTTTCGACTACCTTTGCAATTTGACTAATTTCTATTGCTGATATATCATGTGCACTATTTTCCCCTTTGTTTCTGTTCAGATTTCGGTTCAGCCTTTCGTTTTGCAATCACAGCTATATAGCAGTGTAAAGGATCGAACTAAAGTTGATCGTGAGTTAGAGGTTTGTTACCTTTCCTGGTTATCGTTCTCAGTTTCCCGTTGTTCTTGTTGATGGATTGTGTTCACTTACAGATGGGATTATCAGTTGAAGAGTCTGTGATTTTCATTGACGAGTAACTCTTAAATGATATGTATTTATAGGGAATGGAGATATGAACAACTAGTTTCTTTCTTTCTTTTTTGTTTAGCAGAGTATATGCTTACTTTTTATCCAAGCTATTAGTAATGCTTCACGTCAAAAAATTTCAAAATTATGTTTGAGAAGGTGTTACATATTTTAGTGTCAGATATTTAGGGGTGTGTATGGTGGCTTACTAGCTTTTACTTAAATGTGTTGTGATAGCAACGTGTTGTTAAGATATTACTAAGTAGAAGTTTCCCTTCAATTATGCTTCTCTTGATGGTTGTGACTAACTTGTTCGATCACATTTTCGGTTGCTTGCAGTTATTGAGGCAGGACAAAGTGATTCGTATTTTTAAATTGAATACAGGGCAAGATGACCACGCTATAATGTTACTTGATGATTATATAAACCAGGTATCACCCCTATCTATATATTTAGTTGGTTGATTTTGAAGGTGCCCTTTTGTCATGACAACTCATCCATCTGGACTTTCTTTGGATTCCCACTTATGAAGTATTACAAATTTGTATCGGTTTTGCAATCCCTTTGTACCGACGTAGTTTATTGATACATTGGGTTCTCAATAACTCCTTACAGATTGATTTTGTTGTAGACAAGATGTCATTGAAGGAAAAGGATGATTGTGTGGTTTTTGATTGGTTCAAGAAACATGTTATCACGTCTAAACTGGAACCGGGCATTGAACATCAAGAGCTTGTAAGTCATTTGTTTCCTAATTATATGAGTCTATTCTGTGTTTTCCTTTCATTTGTGCTCTTTTAGAGGCTTCCGGCGCTTGCCTATTGAAAGTGAAACATCAATTGTTTTTCGAAGTACTGCTGTTGGAATCAAATATATCTGCTAGATAGCTAGTGCACATACATTTGATTCTAGTAAGAACATGATGTGGCTAACTACCACGGACCATTTGCAAAATGCAACGGTAAAAGGAGATCTTCAACTTTAATAATTCATAACTATAGTTGATCTACTTTCTCTTGTCTTAGATTTGTACCATCCTTTTTTTTTTTCCCTTTATATTCCCCATTAGCCAAAGAACATTTCCATCCTCTAAAGAGTTTTCTAGATAGGGTCGGAGGATCACAAATTTTGATCTGATGTGGCATGAATCCTATAAAATATGTTGTTCAATGTCTTGATGATTGCTGTCTCTCATTGTTGGCATATCCATGCACCCTCTGAGTTCCTTATTTCAGAAATGAGATTAGTTATTCAATCTTATGCTTCTAGTGTAGTGATATATTACTTCCTTATTCTCTGCCCTTTCTAGATATTGTTTTTGCCCTTCACTTATGTTTTGGTGGATCACAGTGTCTGCTCTTGTCAAGCGGTGGGAAGGTGAAAGATCAACATATTTCTCTCTTAATGAATGCCGGTGTTCTTGTGAGTGATCAATTTTAAATTGCATTGTATTTGCAGCTTATCATCAAATAAAATTTGTATGAGATTTTCGTTACTTTAGTTTCAAACAGGGTGGGGGGCTGGGGCAGGGAGGGACTTCTGCTTATTTTCACCTATTATCCAAGGCCTGTTTGTTCACTTCTTCATTGAGTTAACAACTGATCATTAGATATGTAACACACATATTATGTTATTGCACCAGGGTAGCACATCTTAGAATCAAGGGGTAGCTGATCTTAATTGTTGTGGGTTTCATTTGTTTTTGTGCTGCAGTATTTGATACTTTTCTTGGTCTGATATAAAATTCTGACTGTAATACTTTTCTTCCAGACCCGTAAACTTATAGACCCAAATATGTATTGGTTTTCTATTCCAAGTACCGGTTCTATTTTCAAGGGCCTGTCCCAGGTATTCATCTTCTCCCAACATTCTATGATATTGTTCTGGTCCTTTTGGAGGCATGATGGAATGCTTATCTCGTAATTACGTACATCTGACTATTCACTCGATTCATCGCGCCATTAGTTACTGCATGCAAACTATTTAGTTTTACCTATATATGAACATAGTCACCTTCATTGTTTTCAAATGAGGAACATAAAACCTTTTCATAAATCCAGCATCAAATAGGTAAAACAAAGACACTATTTATATGCAAATAATCTCTTTAAGACCCTAGTTATATGGATATGGACATAGTCACATGGGGCATCAAATGATATTAATAACACGGTACTTCCATTCTTGAAAATTGAGTTTTAAATATAAGAGACAATAAGCATAATCCTCACTTAAATAAGTTAGGATGAGATCATTGAGATGACGAGAGCGGACCAGCGGTACTGGCTTGACATAAGTAATGACGGTTTGTGTTATAACAGATGTAAGAAAGATAAGGAGACTGAAATTCAGATTACAGCTTTGGTTGTAACAGTCATGTAAATCCTAAAAAGACTAGGACTCCTAATCTTAAAGCAACTAGACCTGCTAATAAGGCCCAAACTGAAGCCCAAAATAGGGTCAGCTTCAAGGGATCCCAAGACTATGTTATGGTACACGATTATTGAGCAAGTGGCATCACTTACTGAGTTACTGCACAATCTTGACTTGTACAATTTGTAATCTGCATTAATTTGGGGGAGAGGAACAGTTGGTTGATGTATGCTTGAATTTAGGGAGGCATCTGTATAGATGGAACTAGCATTTGTTTGTAATTTGTTGGAAAACAAAATGACTTTGATCTTCAAAATATGTCCTTGTTACTCATCTAATTTAATCAGCTATGTAACATGGGTTCCCCATTTATACAGGGAAGAAAGGAACTGCTATCGTTTATGAGCCGAAGGAAGTACAAAGAAATGATGCTAGTTTCCCTAGAGCAAAAACGCCTACGATATTCTCCTCTTGGTATGAGATTTCACGTACGTGATTTACTTGGCTCAGGTCACCTTAAAACTGTCGAAACGCCTAGCGGAATAGTCGTGCGGGTTTCGAAGGACTAAAATCTTTAAAGGGACAATTGGTAATTTGGTAATTCCTTGTTTCCCCATAAGTTCCATGTTGGAACAATATGGTAGCCTCTGATAGTTGTACCATTGAATTTTGGCTGTTGTATTTGCTAATTTTTCGTTATTTGATTGTTGGTTATTCGTATGGTATGGCAGTGAAAGATGAGTAGTTTAGTAGCCACAGGATGGTTAGGAAGTAGTCATCTCATACACTTCATTCAAATGTCGTATATGGAAACAGAGGCCTCTTGCACTGTGTCTCTGTGGGTCTTCTTGCAGTTTGCGGAATTGCCTTCCAAATCTAGGTTTCTGTATATTTCTAATAATTGTCTTCTATATTCCTCTATATAATAATAATAATAATAATAATAATAATAATAATAATAATAATTATTATTATTATTATTATTATTATTATTATTATTATTAGGAAAAATAATAATACCAACTATCAACGCTCAACCCAAAATAATATCAACTTTGAAAATTACTATGAGCGATACAAATTATGAACGTATTTACTAAATATAATATGCCTTATTTTTCCGGCAAAAGTCCCAACTCCGGCGATGACGTGGCAACCGGAACTTAACATGTAATCATGAAATTATTATCTGACGTGGATTTTATTTTTTTAAATCAAGTTAACTACTTTTTATATACAAAAATAAAAAAAATTGTAAAAAAAATATTTAAATAATTTTTTT
Source organism: Fagopyrum esculentum (assembly GCA_033239045.1). Lineage (NCBI taxonomy): Eukaryota > Viridiplantae > Streptophyta > Magnoliopsida > Caryophyllales > Polygonaceae > Fagopyrum > Fagopyrum esculentum. The sequence goes on along the minus strand of BSUD01000001.1, from coordinate 17,305,563 downwards.
TTACTTTTTCAAAAATATCTTGTAATTTCAAAAAAAAAATTGGAATGTTATTTATTTTAACTAATTTTTAAATAAAAAATCGATTTTTTAAAATATTATTTATATTTTTTAAAAAATATTTATATTTTACAAAAAAAACTCAAAAAAATATTTTTTACAAAAATGTAAAAACTTTATGAAAAAAGGATTATAAAAATTATATTTTAAATGTAATAATTAAAAAAATAACTTAATTTATATTTTTTTAAAAAACTTTATGTTATTAACTTGATTCTAAAAAAAATTCACATCACACACTTAATTCATTTTTAGATGACATGTCAAATTCCGGTTGCCACATCATCACCGGAGTTAGTATTTTCGCCGGAAAGTAAGACATATTATTTTTGGTAAATATGTTGATAGTTTGTATCGCTCCTAGTGATTTTCAAAGTTGGTATTATTTTGAGTTGAATGTTGATAGTTGATATTATTTTGGGTTATTTTTCCTTCTTATTATTATTATTATTATTATTATTATTATTATTATTATTATTATTATTATTCTATGTGATGCATTTTGGTTCACATCCTTCCTCACGTGTCAAACAAAATACTATTTTTTTTCGCCATCGCCTTCTTCAATAATGCTTTTCCGGCGTCTGTCGTCTCCACTGACTAGACCCGTCTTCACCATCTGTTCTTTTTAAACAATAGGGTATGAATAAATTGGTAATTTGATTTAAGAACCCCAGTAGCACACTCGAAATAAACGCTCAAGAATTCTCCTTGCGTTTTTTTGAATGTATAAGACCATTTTAGAGGATTTTCCGATTCACCTCCATCGGCACAACCCGCATCCTCCGGCACATCCAAACAATTATGCCTAATCCATCAAATTCATCTCTCAACAAGCCTATAACTGTTGATTAATATTTTAAGGCATGGAATTGACCACATTTAGCTGAATTTATCCTAAAAAATCAAAGGCTATAAAAGTCTCGTCACGCTGACTTCTAATGATTCGGGAAATCCCGCCGACTACCAAATATGCAAAAACGCTTTCGATTACTATTTAAATCGAACGTAAAAAAAATAAAAAATAAAAAAAATAATAAAATAAAATTGATAAAAAAAAAAAAATAAAACACAAAAATCGTTAATACAATCAATTCTCTTTCTTAAATGGGAAGTTTTGAAATAAAAAATGGATTTCACTTGTTTACAAAAATATCATTCTAATCCTTTTAAACAAAGGTCAAAGGTATAACTTTGACACCGTGTTCCTCTATGAAATGTTATACGATAAATGAGGAGGTTAATCTCGTCCTAAGGGCACCAATCTCGCGGCCTGACGGCATCGATCTCAGCCTAACGGTCCCAAAAACACCAAAAAAATGAACAAAAAAAAATAAAAATTAAGTTCGATTGAATTAAGACTCATACTTTTATTGTCCAAAGCAATAAAAGATTTTAAAAACAAAATCAGGACAATCAAAACAAAAGCACTCCTTTCTACAAGATCTTGTGTATTGAACCAATTTTTAAATCAACTCGTTATAAAGAATGTTCTCCTTATAAATCGTTTTTCTTTCAACCATCAAAGTATACACCTTTATATATCATGATACCCGTGTTCTGCTATTTCGTATTCTTAGGTTTGATGTTGTCTTTTGGTGACAGTTCAAGCGTTTTGTCAAGAAGGGGGCGCGAATTTGAGAAGACGACTCTGTTGCAATCCAAATCTAAGGTGTCCACAATTGTTTCTCAGGCTTTCTACCGGTGTACATCCTTCGAAGATGAACGTCTATGCTCATTGCTTCTTGTTGGCTGAATCATCTTACTTTTCCTTGAAGATCTCCTTGCAGTTGGGTTTAATATGATGTATTTTTGTGTGTTTCTTTTTTCCTTTGTCGCGGTCATTTATGACGGTTAGTCCGTCAGCCGATATTTTTTCGGTCTTTCAAGACAGCACGCTGTTTAATAATTCGAACCTCTTTCTGCCTTTAAAAAAAATATACTATTTTTATTTAATTTGTACTCTTTTTCATAATTTTACCCGCACATAATATTTCTTCAAACCAAACCCTCGGTCAATTAAACTTTATTTCATTCTCATAGTCATCCTCCTACTGATCTTCAACTTTATAAATTATGGTTTCATCACATAGACACAAGCCATGGTATAAATGGTACAATATTTTAGAATAACGTTTTGGAAAGGAAGTGTGAGATGGGAGTAGGTAGCGTGTAGACGTTAAGCTGAAATTGTGCAGGGTACGTGGCCATATGGGTTGTAAAACACGTGTACAAGTTGGCGCCTCTTGTGATGGTTTGCTTCCTTTTTGGCAACATCAAAGTTAGGCAACCTAATCTTACCGCAACATTTTAAACATGTTTTAACATCTATTCTCTTTTTCCTTAAAAATAATATTCAACATTGCGAGTAATCGAAGCCACTTTTCTTCCTCAATAGTTCGGACTAGGTTTCTCTTTGTAGCCTGTCAAAGATCCGAAGGGTGTCGTATCGAGTTTGGATCCGCCATAATCACTCCAATGCTCATCTCAAAACTATTGTTTTTATATATAATATAATGAGGACACTTTTATAGACAACAAGTTGAAGTTGAACGTAACTTTTCGATGAATTCCAACACACTCTATCATTTTCGGAACATCATCTTGAAATCCTTATTAAAGTCGGACTTGTTTGTAATGAGCCTTATCAAAATTAGTCCATATACCTATACTATATTTTTATGTGTGAAACGGGACCGGTAAATGACTATCCATACTCTCTTACCATAAATTTGTTATCTTGTTCGGACAGGCAAGAGGGATATTCCATGTATCAGAATTGAAGTTGAACATATCATTTTGATGAATTCCCACACCCTTTATCATTTTTGAAACATCTTCTTGAAATCCTTATTTATGTCGGACTTATTTCTAATGAGTCTTATCGAATTAGTCCATATACATATGCTATAATTTATGTGTAAAACGGGACAGGTGGGTGAGTGCCTCTATCCATATTCACCCCTCAGTCCCTCACACATACACATTTTTTATCGTGTTCGGACAGGGAGGAGGACCCTCACCCATAAATTTGTTATCTTGTTAGGACGGGTGTGAGGGATATATGTTTTATGGACCAGAGTTCGAACTTGAACGGGTGAGAGGGATGCTCTATGGCCCAGAGTTCGAAACTTTAAAACGGTGTTTTTTTGTTTAGGAAAATGAATGTGTTACTAAAATTTGACAAAATGAAAATACGTTTGAAATGTTGTAATAAATATGATATATTGTTCAATCATATAAAAAATAAGTGTATATATTGCATCACTTTCTACAACTTACCGTAATAAATATTTTTACTTAATCCTATATTTGTAGTGGTTCCTGCTATTGGTACCATATCTTCTTGTTTTCCTTTTTAATTTTTTTTTAATCTTTGTGAGTTAGATTTTTTTTTTTGAATTTTCACAAAAATCACGTCTTAATCCCATCGGCATCGTTGCTAAAGAGAGCGTAGTAGTACCAACCAATGATGTACTAGTTTCTCTTGCTTTGGAGAAATGATTCATCAATCAATCAAACGAAGCTTACATGAATGGTATAAGCCAAAGTACGTACGTGGCATTTATGGGTAATTTCAGATTGATACATTAGACATGAATAACGTACATTAAGCAATATATGTATATATTTATATATTTGATTGATAATTGGAATCATATAATTGAAGCCATTCTGGACATTCGCTATAATCACTATTCATCGGAATATGACATATTGATAATTAGTTATATAATTAAGACAACTACGTATGGATGTGATATGGATGTAAGCCCTTTAAATTCTTATCCTCGTGAGGACAAAGAGTGCAATAAATGAGTTTGTGTGGGTCCCTAATAATTTGCATGATTCCAAATGGATTTATCATGTGATAATTATGACATTCTTTTGTCTCTCTTAACCACACACACATTGCGGCGGATGCTGCCAACCCTAATATCAACTATTCGTCGGCAATTCGGCATGGCTATTTGCCCTAAATTCACTTGGGTTGCATTTTATTAACCAATTTCAAAATCTGTCACCTCCAAAAGAATTCATAAGCTTTACTAATCTCGAATAATCTAGAATGTATGTTATAAAGGGTAATCTAGGTTACTCGAGTCAAGTAACCAATTTATCCCTTGATATGGAGTGAGATACACCTAAAAATCACATATTCCCGCAAGTATATGCTCATTGTCAATGTAAATATACGATGCTTTCATCAAGGTCGAATCCCAAGAGATATCTATATAGCTTGAAAGTATGAAGTTCAAGAGCGAGGTCTAATTGTGTAAAAGAAATGAAAAAGGGTGATCAATAGATCTAGTCTTTGGGGTTTGGGTAACAAGTTCACAATCAAGTATCAAATATATGGAGAAAACACTTGGTTTGTGGTGATTACTCCCAAACACATTGCTAGTAGGATGCTCAAGAATGAAGCGTTTAATCAAGGAAGGGAATAAGAAATTGCATAATAGTTAAATGAGTTTTGTCATAACATATGACTTTATATCAACTAATATGTATCACATGATGTTTGCTATTTGCTTACTTGTTGATTAAGCTTGCTGACAATTATGATGATACTAGAAACCATAAGCATCACACGGTGTTTCCTATTTGCTTACATTATCCAATATCACCAAAATTTGGACAATAACATCACAAGTAGGTCAATTATCCTTTTAGCTCCAATCTCCCTACTCTAGCATGATAAGCATCTTAACATTGCACAATCATCCTCATATTACGTATAAGTCTCAACTTAGATGCTTAACTTAGACATCATTCATTCATGCATGAAAAAATACAATGCTCTAAGGGAACAATTTAAACTAGTGATAGTCTAACATCCAACATTTAGATAATTCCAACATGAATGAATAATAATCTGGATTAGATGCCTCCTATATGCTACTAACATGCTTAGTTTTCCATTATATCATAAACAGAACATAAAAACAATACTAGTCTAGCATGATTTGAGATTTTCACCCCAAAGCGAGCAAGGGAACTACTCACTCATCAAAAATGTGAACATGATAACATTATAAACAAATGACATGGTTTTAAAGTAGACAAGAAATCAAGAATGTAGAATAAATAACGGACAAATTTGGACTTACCAATCCAAAGTTGTGAACAAAACATGTTGGGAAGAAGATCTATCAAGAACAAGAATGAAGAACACCAATGCTTCTCTTTGATTGATTCCAAAATTTGGCCAATTCACATCCAAATATTGTTTCTAGATCCAAACTACTAACTAAGAGAGTACTTTGAGAGGTGTATGAAGACTTGATATATTTACATTCAACCAATACCTCTTATTTAGGCCTAGAAATCGTGGTCTCTTTGGATGCAAGTTGAGCAAGTTGTAAAGTTAGTTAAAACAAGTTGTATAAACTTGACGTAGGGCTACCTTAAGTGCCTTCTTCCTTGATCGAGTGGGTTTCTCCCAAGCCTCAAGTTGTTCCACTGATTTAATCTTGTACTCTTTGCTTGAGTGTCTTATCTTCTTCTCTCGAGTTTATGTGTCTTCTTTGCTCGAGTGATGTTGTAAACTCGATAGACGTTGACAAATGTAAACTCTAGGCATCTTTGCTCAAGTGAAAGTGTTCTCTTTACTCGAGTGAAATGTCACTTGAGGTACCCCTAAGGCAATGTTGAATCTTCTACAACTTTGTCTTTTTTGGTCGAGTGAAGTGTCTTCCTTGCTTGAGTTTTCTGTCTTATTTGCTCGAGTTATGATGTAAACTCAAGCTTAGTTGAAACTTCACTCCCAATGATTCTTTGCTCAAGTTTAATCTTCCTCTTTACTCGAGTTTGGCTTCACTCGATGCTCCAAGCTGGGGTTTCCTTTACTTTTTCATGTATGCATTCGAGCTTGCATTTCTTCCTTCCTTTGCTCCAGGAGGTAGATGATGAATTGATGGTTGATCCTTAGAATGATTGGGTGATTGAATATCAACATTTAATCTCCATTTGAGGCCAAAGTACCTTCAAAAACACAAAACAAAGAGAGGAAATATTCTTTTGACATTTTAACCTTTAGCTAAGATTGCATGATATGCTATCAAAATGCCCATACTTAGCTCTTACTTTTCCCCAAGTGAGGACGATAAACAAAGAAATACAAAGAAAGAAAATCTTTTTTGGAAGTATGCTTCAAATGATTGATCACTTTCAAAATCAAGCATGAAAGACATAAGACAATGTTAAGAATAATGAGCATGAATCAAGCATGAAAGGCGAATTTTTCATTTCTCGGCCCAATTAAATGTAGTGACTTGGCTCGACATGGTGAAAAAGGCAGCTTTTAGAATAGGTGGCCACATGACCTTCACATGGGAATGATGCGATTAGTCAACTAGTTTGACATCATCGGCCGACTTCTTGTAATCTTCGAGCACTTCAATCTTCATTTCTCGGCTCTCAAATGATTTAGTCTAGACATGGACTTTCTCGACAAAAGAAAAAACCTTAGGTAGTAGTAGACATCATTCAAGAATGTTTCATTTATGTTCCAAATGGATTTGAATGCTTGTATATCCATAAAAGCACGATTAGATTTCTTGCTGAAACAAAAAATTGAAAGAAAACTACTATAAAACCATGAAAAACAACCATATGTACTTAAGAGATGGCTCCAATTGAGAGTGATAAATCATACTAAATAGATTCTATAAGAGGGTCTCAAACATGAACAATGCAAAAAATAAAAGTTCAACACTTAACACCCCTTACCTTAAACATCAACCGTATAAACTCCTAATTAATTTGTTAATTTTATGGTTCATGTTCTATTTATAATAAGTTATAGCATTGTAAAGCATGCAAGTGTTTGACTCATGTAATACTAGGGTTGTTTTTGGCAGCACAAAAGCACTAGGGTAAATGAGTGTTTATAAGTGTTTCAATTTTTAATGGGTGTTTGGTATTCCGAAAAACACTAATGATTAGTGTTTTCGGTAGTGTTTTCGAAACCCTCATTCTAGCAAGGAAATCTATTAAACACTAGTGTTTTTAGCGTAAAATTACTTTGTTGCCCTCACACTTTATCCGTAATTACCACCTAAACTAGCTATATAAGTGACCTTCTCTCACCTAAAATCTCGGTGAACACCATCACAGAAGTTCTCGTTTCCAATTTTCAGGTTGCAACAACTAGTACTGGTGGCGGTGTTGTAGTCGTTGTAGTCCCTCACTTGTATCAAACTACCAGTTGTTTGGTGGCCGCCATCTCCGAGCGAGAGCAATATGAATCGGTGAAATATTCCAAATCAAAGATCATCCAGTCACCTTTCCTCTTTCATTTGTGGTTCTTCCAGCTCCCGAGCTACAATTAAGGTATGCTCATAACTCGATCCAGTTTCAATTTTGAATTCCCAAAACCCTAAATTTCTTGTATTTGTTTGATTTTTATCTTTGATTACTAAATCTTTGATTCTTCTGTGTTGTGATCAAGTGAAGGGAATCAATTTACCAACCCTAAATCTGGATGATTGAAAACAGTATTGACTCCTCTTCTCCCTCGAGGGTGGTGAAAAAGGGTGGAACGGCTAGGCGAGGGTCGTGGTAGCGGGTGCGAAGCAAGTGGAATTGACGGTTCTTCTTCGCCTTCGATGATTCTTCTTCTTCACCGATGATATTTGAACCAAATGTGAAGAAATGAGAATTATACATCATGTGCCTATCACGTGATAAACACTAACACTAGTGTATCTTGCATGTGCCATGCCAAACAATCATTAGTGTTTTTTAAACACTAACACTAATGTTTTTTGGAAACACTTTCAAAAACACTAGTATTTTTGTTTATTTTGTCAAACACAACCTAACTATAGAATGTTAGGTAATATACTCGTGATGTGTTATAGGTGGCTCTTGAATCATATGTTGCCAATAGTGGCGGAGCCAGAATATAGTTTAAGGGAGGACTAATCGGTTACGATATTTAATTCAATTACAAAAAAAATAGCAATAAAATTATTCATTAGTAAAAACTAAAGTTTAGTTCAAAATAGTTCACTACTCTAAACGGTGCAAAATGCAAATCCCTCTTTCGGGATCTCATACTCTGAAAATGTTGAATGATAACTTTATTGTCAATGCTTTTAAAAACTTCTTTCTCGATATAACATATCAAATTGTTAGTAAAAAATTTATCTCCCATCTTGTTGCGCAAATCTGTCTTGATTATACTCATCGCGGAGAATGCTCTTTCCACCGTAGTTATGGCAACTAGTAACACTAAAGTTAACTCAATAAGACGATATACCAAATGAAATGCTTTGTGAATACCTTTCTCAACCATCTTCTTAGCAATATCTATAATATTCTGCAATATAGAAATATCTTCATCTCTCCTCATTTCAAAAATCCACATTTCAAGTTGTCCTATAAGCTCCATTTGCTCAAAAATTGAAAAACCTTGTGGATATGACTTTACAAGTTGAAGTAGTTTCTCCACATTGAAATTGGAGAACATATTCTTAGGATCAAGACATCCTATACAAGTGAGTAATTTTGTTGTTGACTCACTGAAACGATTATCCATCTCTGTATTAATTTGGTCAATAACCTACAAATGTAACATCACATTAATTTACTAGTTTAATATTTAACTAGGAAATAACAAAATTATGTGACAAAAAAATTCAGCTTTGAAGTGGTGGTAGTTTGTTGTACTATTTCCATTACGTCTAGAACGACAATTTGTAGCAAGATGATCCATGTCAAGAATCACAACATTATGCTTAGTACAAAAATCATTGACTTCCCTAATCAACTGATCCTATCCATTGTTCCTCAAGTCTTGAAAATTTAGTTTACAACTTTGAACAAGACCAACAGTGGCAATGATATTTTGCTCCTTTTGTTGCAAGAATTGTGACAAAATACTTGTAACAGCCAACACTCTATTCATCAAGTGGGCAATAAAAATAAAACCATAACTTTCCATATTTTATGCAAAACTACCAGTTATGCCCCGAGTTTTCTCATTAGTGCCCTCATCAAAGATATTGTCTAGCACTTTGAGAGTTGGGTTCCACAAAGAAAGAATACGAATAATTGTTGTATAGTGAGAGCCCCATCGTGTAGACCCCGACCGAGCTAAAACACTTTCTTGATTTTTCCTCTTCCTTTTGTAATGTCACCATACCACTTCATCATGGTGTTTTGGCCGAAACTCATCTTTTCTCTTGCAAGAAGCTCCAACAATGTTAGTAATCGCAGATAGATATTCAAAGAAATCACTCACAAACTGATTTTTTTGTGAAACAACCACAATCACTAGTTGTAGTTGGTGAGCAAAACAATGAACATACCATGCACAAGGATTTTCTTTTAAGATAAGAGCCTTCAATCCATTAAACTCACCTTGCATATTAGAAGCTCCATCATATCCTTGACCTCTCACCTTAAAGACGGATAATTCGTGTTTAGCAAAAAGCTCATCAATGCCACATTTCAAAGATAAAGTGGATGTATCAACAACATGAACAACTCCGAGAAACCGCTCCACCACCACTCCACGGCTATTAACATATCTTACAACAATTGCCATTTGTTCTTTGACAAAACTATCACGAGCTCCATCAATCAACAAAGAAAAGAACTTGTCTCCAATGTCACTGATTATGACTTTTGTTGTCTCTGATGCACAAGCACTAACAATTTCCTTTTGAATGGGAGGGCTAGTAAGTTGATGATTTAATGGTGCATTCTCTAGAACCACCTTTCCAACCTCGGCATTGCGTAAACTATACCACATAAGAATTTCCAAAAAATTTCCTCTATTTGGAGACCCCATTGCCTCGACATGTCCATGAAAAGTCAATCCTTGTACAAGTAATAATCTAACAACATCCACACTTGTGGTCAACCGAATGCGATATGCAACATCTAATACTTCTTTTCCAACCGACAAACATCTTGACACACTTTGTCTTTGATCTTTGTAAGCAAAAGAATGTCTTCTAGCATTCTTGTGTACACTATTCATAGACACCACGTGTTCTTTAAACTTTTCCGGACCCTTCTTCCAATTGCGAAATCCCGTCATCACAAAAACATCATCACCAAACCTTTTACCAACAACCCCTTGAAAAAGATAACACCAAAAATAAAAAACGGCATCTTTAGAAACACTATATTCCAACCATTCAAACTCTTTGAACCACTTAGGAAGAAAAGCTCTTTGTTTAATTCCTTGCATACTTCGTGGAAAATTATGTGACAATGGTTGACAAACACCTTGAACTACATCTTCTCTTTTCATAACATCTCTAACCCGAGGCTCATAATCATTGATGGATTTGCGCAATGCCGGATCACTAATAATACTAAATTCACAAGTTGAATCATGAGGACTCTTCATTCGAACTTTTTTTTTCGCCAACAACGTCATTTCTAACGTCATTTTCAATTGATGCACCAACATTCACACTAGAAATTGCACTTGAATCTCCAACACTTGAAATCGATACCTTCTTCCGAATAAGATACTTCTCCATATTATTAAATCCTTATCATAAATCAGAAAATCATACAACCAACAATCAAGAATCTACAATCCACAATCCACAATCAACAATCAACAATCAACAATCAACAATTGGTAGTGTTATTCATCAATTAGCAAAAGATAATCAAAAACAAAATTTTAAAGAAAATAATTAAAATTGAAAACTGGACAAAAATTCAAAGAGATAATCTTACCTTGTTGTTGCTTGTTGCTGAGTTGTTGGAAGAATTAAAACTGAAGACGAGTTGATGGAAGAACGAATTGAAGAGGGGAAGGAGAAGAATCAAAGTTAGACTGATGAAAATAATGGAATGAAATTGAAGAGGAGAAGATTCAAAATAGTTGAGTAGCCTGAGCAAAATCGAAGTGAAATTACTGAAAGGAAGACCTTTTTGAGATGAAGAATCGAAGGGAAGACCAAAGACTGTTGGCTGCTGCTAGAGCTGATCATCCCCGGGCCGTCCCGTCCGGCCCAATCCGTCCGCCCGATAAAACGGGCGGATATGGACAAGGTAAAAAGCACGAACGGGCTTCTTAGCTCGGCTCGGCCGGACAAACGGGCCGGATCCGGACAGATTCTGAAGCCCGGTCGGGCTGCTTGCCCGGCCCGGATCCTATATCTTGTTTTTATACAATAATGTGAAAATAAAAGAAGAAAAAAGATGAGCCCTTATAGCCCAAATTAAATGTGGCCCAAATAAATATTCACCAGCCCACAAGTCCACAATCCCCTTTCAGTTTGAGAAAACCCTAAAAAAAGGCAGAAGTTGGCGAACTGGTGATCCTCGGCTGCTGATTGATTCAAATGGTTGTGTTCAAGAGTCAAGAGCTGTTGAGAAAACCCTAAGAAGACAAAGCTTTCTTCTCCTCTACTCTTAATCATTACCTATCTCTCTAAATCTTGACCCAACCCTTTCAGCAACTCTCGGACCTCATCCTCCTCGAATCCTCTCTCCCCGCTGGTGTTGAGTTGTCTATCCCGCGTCTCTAGTCTCTTTGAGTCCTCACCGAGTCTATTCTTCTTGAGCCCTCGCCCTCGCCCTCGTTGAGTCTTCTCGAGCCCTCTCCCTCGCCCTCGTTGAGTGTCTTATCTTCGAGTCCTCTTCGCTCCAGATTCAGACCAACCGAGTTTCCTCACTAGCGTCCTCTCCGCCCAGACTTTGATTTTGATTCTTGAAAATGTTGAATGGAGGTTAAACGCATATATTTGAACTGAATGAAGTATTCAAACTGAAGTATCTGTATTGCAAAGATTTTACACAGTTTGAATGTATTTTTTTAAGATACGCAAAAAAAAAATCGGGTACCCGGCGGACAGCCCGGCCCGGATTGGCGGACGGGTACGGACATGCTCCGAAGCCCGGGATCCGGTCTTAGACCGGATCCGGCCCAGACATCCGGATAAAAAATCAGAAGAAGCCCGGTCCGGATCCGGCCAAAACCCGGATAGTATCAGCTCTAGCTGCTACGGTGCTGCCTGCCCAAGGCTGAGAAGAATCGAAGTTAACAGGTCTAGAAGAGAAGAACTGAGCAGGCTGAGGAGAAACCGTCGTTGCTGCTGGCCCGCGGCCGAGAACGGAATGCGAGAGTGGAGATGGGAGACGGACCGTCCCTGTTGCTGGCCCACCACCGCTACTGTAGTGCTGCTTGCACAAGGGTGAGAATCGTGAGATTTGAGACGGTGAGAGGGAGGACGTGTTGCATTGCTGCGTAGCCTGCGTGCCGTTTGCGAGTTACCGAGTTAGGTTTTTTTAAAAAAATAAATAAAATGACGTCGTTTTGATGGTTTTTTTACGCCTGAACGACGTCGTTTAAGGAGGGACACGTTCCCCTCCTACCCTCCTTGGCTCCGCCACTGGTTGCCAACTAGATGAGTGATCATCTAGCTTAGGTAGCAATGACTCGAGAGATCCTATAACATGTCTTTGAGGAATATTGTCTTACACTTAGTTTTGTTTTTGGTTGTTTTAGTTTTTCGTATAGGTTGCATATATAGTTAGAGTCCAAGTTATGTTATTGGGCATGCTATCTTTTACAAGCCTGATCCGTTACCAAGTGAACCGGTTTCTGATTACTCGGTTATGATATTACGCTAAAGACAGCTGGTTCGTTTAAGTGAAATGATGAGCTTCACACTCTGAGGTATATATACAAACATGGAGAGGCGGCCAAAACTTCTAAGACGCTCTACACAATCATTAACTCTTCTTGACTAGGGTTTCAGAGACAGATAATTCGAGAAAAAGAGAGAGAAGAGGAAGTGGCTATGAAGGTTCCAAGACGTTCATCCTTAGATCTGGACTTCTCTTGCGAGATTCCTTACTACGAAGACAACAAAGCTTTGATCCAAACTTTGTTTAGCCATACCGAAGCTATTTCGCTATCAATCTCTAGATATATGCTTATACTCTTATGCTTTGTACTCCTAGATTAGGGTTGATTATTGAGTTGTCTTGCATGCGAACTCAAGCTACACTTATTATATCTTGTCTTGAATGCTTAGGGAAATCCAGGACCCGATCTTCCGTTTTTTAGGTTCCGCAGACGTAGGATTTTAACACCCGAACTGCATAAACAAATTTTGTGTCGATCTTGCTTTAGCGTTTTCCACATATATAAGATAGTAAGAATTTACATAATCCAACTTCAAATCAGCTTTGAAACGTCTAACACAGAACACCATATATCTATGCATGCATGGATACAAGTGTGACGAAACAGAATTGCGATGAACCCATACAGTTGCATGCCAATTGTATATATACACTATACAATTACATGAACCCATGCATACAAACCCTAAACTGTTGTCATTGTATATATACAGTAGATGCCAATTGCGATGCATGCAAACACAGTAGTCAGTACCTTTCTTTGTTATCATATCCTCAATGATTCTCTACATCCGGTTCCGGGTCCTTCGCTTCAGTTGTGTGTTCGTTTGGCCTTTACTGATCCAAGTGTGACCACATAGATCGAATTCCAATGGCGACACTGTTTCGATAACGCGCCTTCGATTTGAATTTTATCTATTTGACAAAGGAATGTTTTGGTTACTGTATATGCAATTGAATGCTTCATCAATCGATCTTTCTATTTCAAATTCTTCTTCTCTTTCTTCTAACAGTTTCGGCGTCCATACTTTACTAATTGCATGCGACACTTATCTCACTTAATTAGTGGCCATTAATGATCATCCGGAATGAAAAATGAAAAAAAATCAAAAGAATAAGTTAGAAATGAGTGATTGAGAACACAAGTTTATAGTGATCATTTATAGTGATTATAATAATTTATTTGTAGTTTATATTACTTTCATTTTATAGGCTATGTGGGTTAAGTTTACTATTGAATGCTACATTACAAATATAACGTAATAAATAATTATATTTAAATAAAAAAAATATTTTATATAATTTTACAACTATGCAAGCTTTTTTAATAAAATTCGATCATCCAAAATTTCCATAAAATTTATTTTAAAAAAATTAATTTAATAAGTTATTTATTTCAACTATCCATTAAGTGCCCATTTGGTTTTAACTACAAGATCGGAAACGGAATGAAAACGAATCTAGTTCATACGTATACCCTTGTTCATGAAAGTTTTTAGAATCATTCATTGTGGTTTGAAGTATAGGATAACAAAATGTGGGGAAGCAAGTGCATTTTGCATTAAACCACAAGGAACGATTCCATAAAATTTCATGAATAAGGATATACATATGGACTAAATTCGTTTCCATTAATTCCGTTTTCGGAGTTGGAACCAAACGGGCCTAAAAAAAATATTATCTTGGCCTCCAATCTTGCTGTTAATCAAATTAGAGACATAAAAAGTCTTTAAAAAGAAAAAAGAAGAGACGGGCCAGTTGATGTGGGCCCATTCGGATAAAGTAGGGCATAAATTGCACCCCAAAGGGGGAGGCTTCCGTCGTTCATGGCCCATTGGCTTCCTTTTATTATTGTCGAGCTAACGTACAACACTTTCCATGTTAGTTATTTAACTAATATATGTTCCTATTTTATATAATTTTTTAAAATTAAATACTATATAATAATACTAAGTTTCAATAAATTAAAACCTACGGAATCAATACTCATTTGGTTAAGTTTTGAGATGGAGTTAAATTTTTTAAGCGTTGTATGAGAATTTTAATTCTATGGTGGTACCGGAAATGGAGAAAAAGAACTATATCTCGCAATCTTCTTCTTCCTCCTATTAACAAAACGTTAATAGTTGTCAACTAGATCCAATCTCTCTCCTTGACGCTGAAACGTAGGGTTGTGAACTCCGCTAGGTGCTCTGGAGAGGTGAGTCTCGTTTGGCATGTGATTTGGGGTTTCAAAATATCAAAGCGGATATCAACTCTGAACCGATTGTAAATGTTGTGAATATCGAAGTAGATATCAACTCTGAATTGATTGTAAATATTGTGAAACCCCAAGTCGCACGTTATCATCCGCTTTATAGTTGGGTGGTGAAATGACAAGGCTTCTTGCGTATAGATTGGTCTAGCCAATTTTGACATATTTTTCGCGAAGTAATGGTTGTGCAGATTTCCTTCATCTTTTCCTCATAGTTTTCTATTAGGTTTTTATAAATTAAATAATCTGATTGTGGGTCTCTTACCGCTGCTGAACAATAATGTCCGAAGCGTGGCGAGATAAAGGTATATCATTTTTTAGCCTGATTTTTATTGTTATTGAATAATCACGGGCTATGCTGAAGCATGCCCGGTCCACTTACCAATTTTTGTTTAAGGAAATCTATTATTAGTTTCTAAAATAGAGTATACTTAGATCACATGTCATCTTTTTAGTTATGTTACCTATGACTTTTTCAAATTATTTACAAAGATGTCATAAGATATTACAAATTTACATTTTTTCTTTTATAAAGTAATTATTATAAGAATTAATAAACAACCAACATGCCTCACCAGTCATAACAAGTCACGATCTAAGACTTGTCGTGTAAGATTTTGTTTTTT
The DNA here is from genome assembly GCA_033239045.1 of Fagopyrum esculentum. Taxonomy (NCBI): domain Eukaryota; kingdom Viridiplantae; phylum Streptophyta; class Magnoliopsida; order Caryophyllales; family Polygonaceae; genus Fagopyrum; species Fagopyrum esculentum. The sequence continues at coordinate 17,289,996 of BSUD01000001.1, read as the reverse complement.
TAATAGATTTGCCAATTTTCTTTAATAAACTAATTTCTATTGAAACTAATAAGCAATCAACATGCCACTTCACGACCTCAAACATATCACATAGGATTTCTTGACTTATTTATAGAATTGTCATTTTTTCTTATATAAAATAATTTCTATAAGAATTAATAAACAGTCAACATACCACATCACGACCTAAGACATGTCACATAGGATTTTTTACTCATTTATAAATTTTTCATTTTTCTACGACTTCATTCAACGGAATTGGGTTGCGATCTCACTTTATCTAATTATTATAATTTAATAATTAATAAATCAAATATAATATTTATTCATCTCGAATTAATATTTGATATGTGTGTTGTTGACCTAGTAGTATGTGGGACGTTGACATACAAGTATGTGGATCGTAAACATGTTGGTATGTGGGTGGTAGACCTACTGGTATGTGGCCGTTGACTTACTCATACGATTTTTTTAAATCCGATTTGTTTAAATATTGGGAATCGAATAGACTTATACATATATACTCAGAATTTTAAAGATTATATAGCATGACACGATTAGAGTTGTATTCTTAACTAGGTCAAAGTTCGTCGATACTATTGAAGAAAATAAATTGATTTTAGGAACAAATCCGAGAACCTAAAAAATATATGAAATGTGCAATTAATGAATGAAAGAAAAATATCATAGTTTTACATAAAAATGACTTTGTATATCGCATCCGTTATCACGTAAAGTTAGGAGTGCTAAAATACATTTCTTGGTCTTTTGGCTAACAATTTGAGATATTATTGTACAACTAAATTATTTCACATCGGTTATCAAGTAAGACTAACAATTTGAGAATATCTATAAATAGAAGTTCTTAAGGCTAGACAAATCATAGATTTTTTTGTCACTAGCTAAGATCAAGTATAATATTTATTTTTATCATTTTAGTATCTGCTACATGGGTTTAGCTTTACCTTATGCTCCTCCTTTGTTTTGTTAGAGTAAGTAACAACTAATAGTTTTCAACATTGTAAATGTATTAGGATGACCTTCATATTGACTTGCCACTTAGGAAAATCAGTGTTTCCGTCGAACGACTTGATTTTAGTAGTGTCTCTCGTTGCAAGAGTACGGTTAGTACTATCTATATATACTACTAAAGCAGCACCCATTTTGTCCATGTGTCAAACTCTAAGGCTGTCCACATCATCTTTTTTCCAATTTATTTACAGATTTGCCACAACTTATTTACAGATTTGCCATTAATTATTTTCTAAGCAAATTTTTTATTAGAATTTGTAAACAGTCATCATGTCACGTCAATTTTATTAAAATAAATAATAAAAAAAATATAAATCTACCTATTTACCAATCAAAATTAACAAACTCGATTTGTTGAAAAAATCTAACGCAAATCTTCTAACAAGATTTGACACATTTGTTTAATTTAAAACTAAATCAAATTTTGCTCCTCTATCTAAATCTAAGTAAAAGTGATAATATATTAAGATATAAATATAATACTCGAATAATGATTTTTGTAATAGAATTTTAATTATGTTCTTTTATTTATTTAAAAAAAAATTAATCTCATATGTTAGTCATATTAATTAATAAAAATAATTTGTACTATAAATTGATATCAAATATATGATACATGAAAGTGAAAATATAATATTTATTTAGACAATTCCGCACAAGGTGCGGGCACTAAACTAGTTAGTAGTTAAAGATGGAAATATTAAGTATAGAGATAAGAAGAGGAAAATTCAAAGAAGACTTCTCCCAATAAGCCCTTTGTCACAATCACCGCAAGCTTCCTTAACAACTATCTTGGAAATACTAGATCTTTGTTTCGAACCAAGAAACAAGTATTTTCAAAAGAGATGTAAGAATCAACTCCTACAACACTCTTGAAAACTCGAGTTTCTTTCGATCTCAGCAGCTAGCATAACTTGTGATCTCCATAGGAAATGAAGTAGAGCATGTGAAGGTCAAGAAGGAAATTGACCGTCAATTGTAGGTTTAGATTAAGAAGAGTCAAAAAACCTAATTTATGTGGTCTATTATTAAGATCAAAATAGTTTAGTATAAACATATAGCTAAATGATGTTTTGTATGCTTGAAAAAACGTATATTTAGATCTAATGAATAATAACTTTCCTCGAGACACAGATCTAAAGAACAGAGGACAAAGAAGGCAAGCTTAAGGTAGGAAGCCGAATATTTCAACGATAAACTAGATATTTGTTAGCCATAAACTCTAGATATCGAATGAAAAACTCATATCTAAACTCTAGTTGTTACAAAACGAACAAAATATTAAGATTTAGAAATAAAACGTGAAGTTTCAAAAAAACAAGTGTAATGAAAGGTCTAAACATAAAAAATGTAGTGGAAGTAAAAAGAACAAAGTATCGAAAGAACAGAGGACAAAGCTCATATACCAAATTTTTAAGATTGAATATAACTAATCTAGAAGTAAAGTCTCGTGCAAGATCAATCTAGAGAACATAACAAAGGATACACAAAGCTCATATTACCAATTCGGATGAAATCCTACGTCCCTGGATTTCAGGTTGATCTAATCCACTATACGCCTCAAAACCCAATACAATCAAGAAATACAGAGGAAGAGGAAGAAGAGTAAAGAGTAGAACCAAAACAAGAAAGTATAGAGTAGGAAAAAAAAGAATAAGGACGAAAGTCACACGAGTTTAGAGATCCAAAGTTCTCCTCCGTGGACACATAGTTGATGGTTCAAAGTTTCTTTCAAGCAAGAAGTCGCCGAAGACTTAAGGATTCGATCTCACTTTTTGATTGGAAGCTCTTTCAGGGAAGAAGATCTATCAAGAGGAGAAGAGTTCTCAGTTGAACACTTAAAGGAAGAGATTAGAGGAAAATAGTGTCTGTAACACCCCAAATTCTCAAAACTCAGGATGCTACGGGTTAGGACCTCACAATGGGTCTTGACCCTAGCCTGACAACAAGTTCATCGGATCATGCAACAAGGGACATATAGTTATCAAACCGAAAAAAGATAAAAATGCCAAAATGTCAAATATCCAAAATAAAATACATGACACCTGACCGAGTACTACAAACTATAATGTCAAAGAAAAACGAACATATTAAAGAAACCACATCCCGTCATATAATGTACGGGAACCCCGGCTGACCACTCCGATCGGATCACTCGGCAACATCCATATCTTGCAAGGCATCTACAACAACGGATAAAACCGTAATCTAACTTCCTACATATTAGAAATAATCACAAAAGCACATACACACATAAGACATAATTCAACACATATCATACTCACACATCAATCCGGTTATTATCTTATATACATGATTCACTTTCTATATCAACTTCTTTTGTGACACGAGGATCTCTCGAACCTCTCCTTTGTCCCCTTATACCAACATAGCTGGATTTGATGCACCTCACCGTGTAATTGTCTCGGCTAGTCGCAGAGAACCTCCTAGTCTCTTGTCAGATTGGGCAGTGGTGTCACCGCCCGTTACTAATTGGGTAATAAAACAATAAAGGTTGTCCTATCAAGTTATCATTATAACACGCAACACACACCACCATTACAATCATTCTAACACTCATAAGGTCAGCTAAGTAAGCCCAAGGAACTTACCTGAATCAAGGTAATCCAAACTATCCACAAATCTTAGTTCCCGCAGGACTACACTCCACCGCCTGATCACAAGGACATGTGAATCAATAACCGTCTGACACTAGAAGTTTCTAACTCCTAGGTCAATCATGACTATCTCAAGTCTATTCCAATAACAAAACCTCTATCATAACATCAACAATCCAACTCTAACACTAGTTTTGAAAATTGTAACAAACAGTTTACCTACTCTTAACGCTTCACCTTTATGTCCTCAAAACCGCCTATAACGTTCATTCCATAAGATAACCATTCATCACCACTAAGTACATTTACACTAGTTCTGCTAGGTTGCAACCTAGAATGATACTACCCTTTACCAACGAAGACAAGAGGAAGGATCAATGTACCAATAATTGGTACCCACTGGTGAGATGACTCGACCACGGATGCGGGAAGGCGCGACCGCGGAGAAAAGTTCCAAGACGCCGAGACCGCGGAGACGGATATCCGCCACCGTAGTGATTGAGTACAGGTGCGATCGCGGTTTAGAAAGGCGCGACCGTAGGAGAAGTGCAAAACGGTTGTCGCCTTTCCTTTTTAGACGTTTCGAACAACGCCCTACTCGTTAAAACTCCGTTGCTGGCATCCACCATCATGGAGAGAGTCAAAATTGAGTGAAAGCATAATAGGTAGAGACATAGAGTGAAGGTTAAAGATTAGATCGGATCTTACCCTTACTCTAACGTTCTTCAAGAAAGAACGAATCTTGCCTTCTTTGCGTGTGAGTGACGGTGGAACTCTTTGGATTGCTTCCGACTCACCGACGATTTGTTGGGTGAGGATGAAAGGAGACGATATGTTGATAACGTCAGACAAGTAAGGATAAAGGAGAAGAAGAAGGCAAGGAAAGGAAGAGAATGGAGGAAGAACTTATATGACTAGAGAAGATTGGTAGGGTTTGCAAAGGGGCAGAAAATGATGCAGGATTTTGTTTTAATACGGGAAATATTCGAGGTGATGAAAAGGAAAGAAACCAAAACGGTTACAAAAGATAGGACCGCAATCTGTCAGAATGTTGCAACTGCGTCTAGAACTCACCGCGACCGCGGCAACACCCAGTGGCCGCGACCATGGGGGCGGTGACTGCTTTTGACCGTCCACTCTTTGACTCTGAGGGGAGTAAAGAGTGAAATGGGTTTTTAGACCCGGATAGAGATCCGAAGTTCGCGACTCCGGATCGGGTTCCGGAAATGAAATTCCGATCGTTACATCGGTTCCCCCTAAAAATAAGTTTGGTCCCAAAACATAGATAAGCGCAGATCTTCTCTGTTTAAACATTGAGGTATATCAACAAGTCCCTTTGAAGGCATAAACCTTCTAAGCAACATAAATGCTCTACTCAAACTAGCACATTAAAATCTAACAAGATCACGTACGTATCACATTCCAGTTTGGGGCACTAACAACACATAATATCACACAAGCACATAAATCTCAAACAGAACAGAACCGACACTAACCCGTCAGTCCTACAGATGCAGCTAGCTCTACATAGAACTCCGGATAGTTCGTCCGTCTCCCAAGTATCCTAATTGGCTTCCAGACTAGACCATTGGGCTCTCAACATAGGTATTCCCTTAGACCTTAAGTGTCTCGTACTCCTCTCAAGGAAAGCTACCGGATGCTCTACAAAAGTGTAATCTAGCTCGACCACAAAGTCCTCGTAACTGATGAAGTGTCTCGGATACGGTATGTACTCCATATGTCGTGACTCGTGAATACCCTCCAGTCTCAGTGGTAATGCTATCCGGTATGCAACCTCTCCGACTCGCTCCAAGATCTCGAATGGTCCGACATATCGGGGACTCAACTTCCCCTTAATGCCAAAACGTCGACACATCGCGTCGGTGATACTCTCAGTCAGACCCGATCTCCTACTCTAAACTCTGGAGGTGGATGGTTGTTGTCACCATAAGACTTTTGGCGACTCTGCATGGCCAGCATACGCTCTCGGATCAAAGCTACTCGGGTCATGTCATCATGTATCTGCTCAGGGAAATGACACCTAATTCCCTCGGCTCCTCCCAACATAGAGGTGTATGGCACCTCCTCCCATATAATGCCTCATAAGGAGCCATCCCGATCGATGCATGTCAACTGTTATTATAGGAAAACTCAACCAAGAGAAGATGATCCAGACATACTTGTCCCCAATCCAATACACAAGCTCTCAGCATGTCCTCTAAAATTTGTATGATCCTCTCAGACTAACTGTCGGTCTGAGGGTGATACGTTGTTGTGAAGTGAAGACTCGTCCCTAAGGTGGTATGCACCTGCTGCCAAAACCTCGAGGTAAACCTTCCATCTCTGTCTGAGACGATGGTCCACGGTACCCCATGGAATCTCACTATCTGCCTAGTGAACTCCTCAACTAATTGACTCACCGGCCATGTTTCTTTAATAGGAATGAAATGCGAGATCTTTGTCAGTCGGTCTACTACCACTCAGATGGCATCAAAGCTCCCGCTAGGCCTCAAACTTGTGACATAGTCCATCGAGATTTCCTCCCACTTCCATTGTGGTACTGGTAGTGGATGAAGCTCTCCTCCTGATATGTGGTGCTCGATCTTGACATGTTGACAAGTCCCACACTGAATTACATATCTCGTCATGTCGGGCTTCAGTCCGCCCTACCAAAAGTGTGTCTCACATCCTGGTACATCTTACTAGCACTTGGGTGTACTAATTAAGGTGTAGGGTGAACCTCGTCTACTATCCTCTGCCTGACCTCTTTGTCAGACGACACACATATATGCTCTTGCATGGAGTCTCATCACTCCGTCGGCACCTACCGTGATTGTGGTGCCTCACCTTGAGACATTATGTCTTGGATCTTGGTCAATGTCGGGAAGCTCTCCTACTTCTATCGGATCCCTCCTAAATAGATCAGGTAGCAGCTCCAAAGTGGAAAAGTGACTGCCCGTGTCGGAAAACTGAATATCCGTACCTAGACAGGCTAGATCCCTCTTTAATTGAGGTTGTGTTGTCAGACGAGTTGTTGCCTTATCTCGAGGCGTATTGCTACTAAGGGCATCATCGGCCGCATTCACCTTTCCCGGATGATACAAAAACTTTAGATCAAAGTCCTTGATCAGCTCCAGCCACCTCTTCTGGTGCTTATTTAACTTTTACTGAGTGAATATATATACTTCAAACTCTTAGGGTCTATGAGGATATGACATATAACCCCATAAAGATAATGACGCCCGATCTTAAGGACGTGACTACTTCAACCAACTTTAGGTCGTGAGTCGGGTAATTTTCCTCATATGTCTTCGATTGCCGAGATGCGTAAGCTATGGTCTTACCACTCTGCCTCAAGACACATTCCGAGTCTAGCTTGGATGCGTCATAATATACCTCAAATTTATTAATACTCTATGGTTGTGAAAATATTGGAGTGGCCATCAATCTCGCCTTCATCTCTTCAAAACTCTGTGGACACGGCTCGTGCTCAACACATCGGGTGGTGTTCCTCCTTAGGCAAGTAAGAGGTCATCCTATCAACAAAAACCCTTTCCGGGTAAACCTTGACCCCCTCAGTTGTAACCGCATGTCCAAGGGAAGCCACCTCAGACCTCTAAACTCGAACTTGGACAGCTTGGTATATAGCTCGTAATACCGTCTTCAAGTGTCTTGCGTGCTTCTCACAACTCATAGGGTATAACATGATTTCACCCTTAAATATTACCATGTAATGATCCAAGAAGTCAATGGAGATTCCATTCCTCACCTCCGTGAACACGACAACGCATTTCTGAGCCCACATGGCATCACTACTACTCGTAGTGGCCATACCGAGTCCGAAATTCCGTCTTATGTATGTCCTTCTCTCTCGCCCTTAACTAGTGATACCCCGAACTCAATAGGATCTTGAAGAACATCGTAGTTTCATGCAGCTGGTCCAATAATTCCTTTATAAGAGAAAGTGTACTTATTCTTGGTAGTCATCTTATTTAGCTCTTTGTAGTCGGTGCACAAACTCCTCGACTCATCCATCTTCTTCACAAACCGTACCGGTACGCCCCATGGAGAATTGCTAAGGCATATGAAACCCATCTCAACCAATTCCTCTTACTATTTCTTCAACTACGGCAGCTCAGTAGGCATTATGTGGTAAGGCGCTTTCGATATCGGTCTCGTATCTGGTTCTAACTAGATGTTGATGTCAACACTCATTCGTGGAGGTGTGCTTGGTAGGTTGCTAAACACATCGGTGTACTCACATACCACCGGAATCTCCTCCAATGTTGGACTCTTACTCTCCTTCATGGCATAACACCAGAAGGCTTCAACACTCCTCCGTGGAGTTCTTATCCGCGAAATATCTCTATGTGACCTGCCTTAGTAGTGACCATCACTGCCTTATCCCCAATATCAAATATTGTTCCGTGCCTAGTTAATCCATTCCCACTATGGCTTCCTCATGTATTAGGTACATGCCTAAGAGTCCACTAACCGGTCACAATTTCCCAATGAATGGGACGACCGTGGATCTCTTTAGAGCCTTAACCTTGCCACCATCTAGTACCCTACAAAGAAGACACTTCCTCTACGGTATCTAAGGACATCCTACTTGCGCATGCATTAGGAATAAAAGAATGTGTAGCACCCATATCAACATCACTTCAATAAGTAAGCTTTAATACCAATGGTACTTGAAGTTGCAAGCGCCGCTAGCTGATCCACGTTCCTCAGCTCAAACTCTCGTTCTTGAGTCCCTCCCGTATCCATTGTACCATCACTGCGTTCTCTAGCTCGACCTTGTCCTTGCACGGAGCTCTGTATAGAAGAAAGATTTGGGGACCGATACTGGTATTGTGGTGATCTCCATCCACTTCCTTGAACCCCTAAGGAAAAAGACCCTACTTGTAACCATGCTTTGCCTTGACAACAAAATCTCGCCATGTGACTTGGCTTGCCGCATGTGAAGCATGATACCCACAACTTTTTGCAGTTCGGTCGAGTATGATCATAATTGGCACAGTTGTAACACCGTCGCCCTTTCCTTGGAGTATGTAATGTAGGGACATAGCTTGGTTGTCCCTGCTTATGACCTCATCCATAGACAGAAACTTGTTCCCTAGTATCGGCATGCCCGACCCTCTACCACTTGGTTCACTTGTATCTAGCGTCGGTACCCTTGGCTCCACCCGAGGCCTGATGGCGCCAATTATCCCTCTCCGGAGCGGCTTGCTTTGGAGTCACCTTTTGCAACAACTCATAAAGTCTCGTAGGCACCGGAGGATCTGGAATACGTTCTCTCCTCCTAGCTACATAAACCACCTGTTGGATGTATTCTCTAAACTATGTCGCTCCCACCGAGACGCGACCCAAATCACTTGCCCAAACGCTTTGTGATCCTGGTAGGGTAGCCGTCTCGTTCCCGACTGTGGGTGTCACACTTCCAGCAATCTTCTTGGTCATATCCTCTGTTAGTCCCGCTACTGGCGGCTCACCTTCAGAAAATCAACCCCGACCTCGCGCAACTGGAGGCCTACTTCCACGACATAGTCCCTGGTCTATAGGAGTCCAATCACCTCTACCTTGTCCAGTAGGAGAACGAGGTGAATGACCTAGACCTCGACCCATAGAGGGTGTTGTTCTAATACGTGTCCTTTGTACAAGTATAATAAATATGCATAAGATAAATCTAACCAAGTCATGCAGTAAATACAAGGCCACACATTAGTACATATCTAAAATTCCAACATAAATTATTGTCTATATTTTGGGGCCTGTTTAGACGTTTTATCTTCAATAATCTGCATGTTTGAATGTATATTATGTGATTATACGGCCATTTCATCTACCTTTGCGGAAATTGAGGTCTACACCAAGGTTCATTGTAATCGTAGGTAAAACGGCGCATTTTGGACCAAAATGGAGCAAAAGGAGCTAAGGAGTCATTGAAGCTACTTTCAGGAGCTTAAGGAAGAATCCAGGAATCATGGAATTGGATTATAGATTCACTTTGGATCAGATTTGAGAGATTTCACATTCAGTTATGATTCACCTCGGTTGACTACAGAGTCACCTCGACCGAGGTGATCCAGAGGATCCGACTCGACTGAGGCGAACACCTTGGACGCGGCAAGGATATTTTATTCTTGGCTGAGATCTTTTATTTTTGGAAGGAGTATCTTATCTTTTTAGGCTGGATTTCTGGAAGGAAGAAGATAATTTAGCCCATATATTTTACCTATTTTTATGGGAAGAGATCTTTGGAGAGTAATTTTCCTATAAAAAGGGTTGGATTTTCCACAAATCCAACACCCGCTATCACCCGGAGACAAACTTACACACCGGAACAGCCGCATTCCCATAGTTGGAAGATTTGAAGAACCTTTTTGAAGGTTGAAGGAAGATTGAAGGAAGAAAGTTTATAGCTTTTATAGCTTTGTGAAGGCTTTTGTAAGATTCTCTTAGATTCCCTTCATTGTTGTTAGTCTTGTTGGATTTTGATCCAAGGAACGCTTGTTGATTGATAATTGATTCAGTTATTGAAGCCTTCCTCTTAAGGTTTTCTTGTTCAATTATTATCTTTCTTCCCTTATATTTGATTATTGCTTTCATGATGATGAGTGGCTAATTTCCTTGTGTGATTCTAGGGTGATTGGCTGAAGGTTGTGGGAAAAACAATGATAGAATAATCTTAATCACAGTAGGACCCTGAAAGTTCGAGTCTTTATCCTTAACCCTAAGCATCTCGCTCAGTCGATGAACATCTCGGCCGGGGTGGAATTCTTCTGACCGAGGTGACTTACCTGATCCGAAACTGAGAGTTAAGTGTTAGAGTTTGCCAAATCCTATTCTTATTACACCTTTCCTGGTTCAATGCAAGCCTAGGATGAGACTTACCCGGTAATTCCTTTGTTTGTTTACCTAAGATCATAAGTGATAGGTAATAAAGGTTTATCCTTTATTGGGGTTTGAGTGTGCTTTCATTCCATCTTTGTGAGTTAGCCTAAGACTTACCCGGTAAAGGTTGATTCTATTCCCTTAGGTGGTGTATTGGTTTGAGGTTATAGTTCTTTACCTTGATTCCTTGAGACTTACCCGGTAATGGGAATTACGGTTTGGGATTAGCGAGTAGTGAGACTTACCCGGTGATCTATTCCAATTTAGTAAACCTTCCCTATGCAAAATCTCAGCTTTGTCCGCTTATCTATAGATCTTGAGTTGGAACCACAACTAGATGCTTTAATCCCTAGAATTGCATATTTCCTTTATTGACTTCTCATCATCTTTGATTGTTTTAATCACTTTGTGGTTAGTAGTGGCATTGACAAACCTATAACTGCTTTGTTTCACTAAGTCCCTGTGATCGACCCCTGGAATTTCTTGATTTTTACTACGATTGACCCGTACACTGCGGGTTCACATCCTTGTTTTAAGCTTACATCTAGGGTTATAAATTTAAAGCTTGCACACACCGTTTGGAGCGAACAAGTTTTTGGCGCCGTTGCCGGGGAGCTTTGCTTTTTGTTATTTGATATCTCTTTTGAGTGTTCTTGCAGGTTTGTACATACGAAGTTCTTGTTCCGGCAACGGAAAAAAGTTTCGCCAAAGAACAAGTTTTTGGCGCCGTTGCCGGGGACTTGGTCTAGACCAAGCCGGTTGCGGTTGTCTTTCGGGGCTATTGCCCTTGTTGCTATTAACTACTCTTTCTATGAGTTTTGTAGTTTTCAGGATTTCCGATGACTACATTTGATCCAGCCTGGATAGCAAGACAAAATACTAGGTGGACCTTTATGAATACTTGGAGGAGAAATACTCCTTCTATTGGTTCAACAATGAAAGGGAAAGAGAAGAGGCCATTAAGGAGGAACTTGCGATATGGGATGAGATGAATGTCCCTAGAAACATTTATGAGCAACCTCGTGAAGATTCACTTGAATCAAAATTGGAGAAGTTGATGAAGAAGGTGGAGGAGCTCAAGGAAAGCACCCTATCCTATGCTAAGCCGGAAGAGGAGCATAAGGAAGTGCTGCAGGTTTTTAGCATTCCTCCAATCAAACCAGAAGTTTCTCCTGAAGCTTTTAAGGAAGAGGGAGATGTGGAAGATCTCGATCCAACTATTGAGACTTCGGCCGAGGTGAAAGAGAGATCGGCCGAGGTGGAAGAGAGATCGGCCACCTCGGCCGAGATGGAAGAAGAATCTGTAGAACTGGAATTGGAAGATGCAAAGAACCTTGGCCAAATTACTGAGATTGTGGCGAAGGTGGAAGAACGATCGGCTGAGTTGAGAAAGATTTCATGTGTGGATTATCACCCTAACATGAAACTTGGCCCGCTATTTGAAGAACTTTATAAGGTACTTGCTCCTACTCCCTTTAAAGTTCTAGATTTCTTCCGGGATGCACCAAAGAGTTGGAGGTCTCTTCCGAAAGAACCTCCTAAGATCAAGATGAAACCTCCCATGAAATTATTGGAAGAAGATACTCCTTGAATTATAAGGAGTGAAGTTAACAAGCGCTTCACCATTAAAGTGATGAAGTGTCTTTTGTTCAAGTATGGGGTCACTCACGTGACAAAGACCTTGTACTATCCCCAAGTTGAAGATGGGAAAGCTACTAGGATTCTCGAGAAGATGTTTCCTCGATCCAGGAAAGGATGGGACACAAGGCTAGATTATGTCCCATTGAAGTGCTGGAAAGCTAGAATGATTCCGGTGAGAACCAAACCGTACAAGCTTGTACGTAGTAGATCCTACCACTTGCCGGTGAAATTAGGAACCAGAACCTTTTTGGGAGAGTTTTATGATGGATGTGATGAGCACTCCAGGATATTCGAGGTACATTGAGTAATTCCATGGGGAACGGTCCAGCTAGCGACCTTAAATCAAGCGCTTCTTGGGAGGCAACCCAAGGTATTGCTTTCTTTTCCCTTTTCTAGTTTAGTTTAGATAGTTTGCTTTTGCTTTGCTTTGTTTTGTTTTTGGCGTCCTAGACAGAAATCAGGTACTTTCTAAGGAAGGATTACAACTCAGGAGCTACATGGAAGGACAGAAGTTGAGAAAACGGATCTTGACTGAGAAACATCTCGGATGCTGTCAGAACGCCTCGACCGAGATGTTCTTCGACAACCGAGACGGTCTTATCTGGAGCTGTTTCTTATTTCTTTATGCAGTTCATCTATGTCCGGTGAGTATTCTGTTTTCTTAGACTTATTTTGACCCATTGGGACAATGTGTCCCAAGTATGGGGTATTTGGATGTACTTATATGACTTATGTGGATGTATGACTCGACTCTATTTGGATATTTATGTTTTATTTTGCTCTATATGCTTATCTGAGACTACATGCATGCATACAAGTTATTTGATTGAGAAAACGTCAAAAACTGGTTTAAGAAAAAAAAAATTTATGACCTCGACCGAAGTGATTCTGACCAATCGAGGTACTTCACCTCGGTTGACTTAGAACATCTCGACCGAGGTGGCTTAACTGGAACAGTTTTCGAAACGATTCTTGTGCTTCTTATATGGATATGACCTTAGTGATGATTTTGTTTGCTGACTGGTTTTAAAATCTTTATATGTTTGAAAGGTTTTATGATATGTTTAAGTTACTAAATGCTTTGTTTGAAACTTTGGCATGTTTAATACTTTGTTTTTATCCAAATTATGTTGAATTTGAAGGTTAACACCACATGATGAGTTCTCTCACTTTCTTCCTGGGAAGACCAAGGCAATTCATTCTATTCTCTTCTTCTTCTTGATCATGCTTAGCCCCTCATATACATATTGGCCTCCCTTTACCTATCCGGGAATTTGGAAGCAAGAAAGTGAAAAGTAGGTGAAAGAAAAGTTGAGAAGTTGGCTGGAAGTGAAAGTGTTAGAAAGTAATAAATAGGTTTGGGGAAGTCAATCATGATGATGAGTAACTCGGCACCATTCACATATTCGGGTGTTTGTGTCTTGCCAAAGTCGGATTGAGCGATATTCCTAACGGGTCATGGTATGTGCATCAAGGGTTTGATGCATCTCAAGAAACTGATGATTGTTGATTTCCTAGGCTTCGGTTATTGTGCACCTCTATCCATGCATCCCAAAAAGTAAAGTAAAAAAGGAAAAGTGTGAAATAAGCAAAGCTTATTAGTGGATGATGTTGAAAGTCAAGTGAAAGTGAAGTGATATCTTTTTCCCGGATTATAGCACCACATTACCTTCTATACATCCCTACCCTACACGTTTCTTGACCTTTCTTTTGGGAAGCCCTTGAGACCTCGAGCTTGTTGATTGACTTAGTGGTTTAAACTGGATTATACATGATTAATTTCAATAATTATGATTTATTATACATTCTATGATTTTATCAAAGATGAACAACTTTCTTATATTTATAAAATGTTTTAAGCATATTTTGATTTTTAAATTTCATGAAGTATTCTCTTAGAGTGATCTATGATTGGAGCACACCATTAAAATGTTTTGAAAGACTTTTTCATTGATCTTCATGACTTATAATCCATTCTATCTTGTATTTTATATTCGGAACTTGCTTGGGGACAAGCAAGGGCTAAGTATGGGGTATTTTGATAGCATGAATTATTGTCTATATTTTGGGGCCTGTTTAGACGTTTTATCTTCAATAATCTGCATGTTTGAATGTATATTATGTGATTATATGGCCATTTCATCTACCTTTACGGGAATCGAGGTCTACACCAAGTTTCATTGTAATCGTAGGTAAAACGGCGCATTTTGGACCAAAATGGAGCAAAAGGAGCTAAAGAGTCATTGGAGCTACTTTCAGGAGCTTAAGGAAGAATCTAGGAATCATGGAATTGGATTATAGATTCACTTTGGACCAGATTTGAGAGATTTCACATTCAGTTATGATTCACCTCAGTTGACTACAGAGTCACCTCGACCGAGGTGATCCAAAGGAGTCGACCGAGGCGAACACCTTGGACGCGGCAAGGATAATTTATTCTTGGCTGAGATCTTTTATTTTTGGAAGGAGGATCTTATCTTTTTAGGCTGGATTTCAGGAAGGAAGAAGATAATTTAGCCCATATATTTTACCTATTTTTATGGGAAGAGATCTTTCTAAGATATCTTATCTTTGGAGAGTAATTTTCCTATAAAAAGGGTTGGATTTTCCACAAATCCAACACCCGCTATCACCCGGAGACAAACTTACACACCGGAACAGCCGCATTCCCATAGTTGGAAGATTTGAAGAACCTTTTTGAAGGTTGAAGGAATATTGAAGGAAGAAAGTTTATAGCTTTTATAGCTTTGTGAAGGGTTTTTTAAGATTCTCTTAGATTCCCTTTATTGTTGTTAGTCTTGTTGGATTTTGATCCAAGGAACGCTTGTTGATTGATAATTGATTCAGTTATTGAAGCATTCCTCTTAAGGTTTTCTTGTTCAATTATTATCTTTCTTCCCTTATATTTGATTATTGCTTTCATTATGATGAGTGGCTAATTTCCTTGTGTGATTCTAGAGTGATTGGCTGAAGGTTGTGGGAAAAACAATGATAGAATAATCTTAATCACAGTAGGACCCTGAAAGTTCGAGTCTTTATCCTTAACCCTAAGCATCTCGCTCAGTCGATGAACATCTCGGCCGGGGTGGAATTCTTCTGACCGAGGTGCTTACCTGATCCGAAACTGAGAGTTAAAGGTTAGAGTTTGCCAAATCCTATTCTTATTACACCTTTTCTGGTTCAATGCAAGCCTAGGATGAGACTTACCCGGTAATTCCTTTGTTTGTGTACCTAAGATCATAAGTGATAGGTAATAAAGGTTTATCCTTTATTGGGGTTTGAGTGTGCTTTCATTCCATCTTTGTGAGTTAGCCTGAGACTTACCCGGTAAAGGTTGATTCTATTCCCTTAGTTGGTGTGTTGGTTTGAGGTTATAGTTCTTTACCTTGATTCCTTGAGACTTACCCGGTAATGAGAATTACGGTTTGGGATTAGCGAGTAGTGAGACTTACCCGGTGATCTATTCCAATTTAGTAACACCTTCCCTATGTAAAATCTCAACTTTGTCCGCTTATCTATAGATCTTGAGTTGGAACCACAACTAGATGCTTTAATCCCTAGAATTGCATATTTCCTTTATTGACTTTTCATCATCTTTGATTATTTTAATCGCTTTGTGGTTAGTAGTGGCATTGACAAACCTATACCTGCTTTGTTTCACTAAGTCCATGTGATCGACCCTTGGAATTTCTTGCTTTTTACTACGATTGGCCCGTACACTGCGGGTTCGCATCCTTGTTTTAAGCTTACATCTAGGGTTATAAATTTAAAGCTTGCACACACCGGTCGTTACATGTCATAGGTAGAAAAATTAGATTAAGGTTAAGCAAATCCACTACATACCTTATATATGTCTCCTCTAATCAATAGCGATGTCGTTTTGATTAGTGCTAACCCGAACTAGAAAGCGAGCCCGGTTCACACCAATTTTGGATATGACATAAACATATATGGTTGGTTCGTTTGTTTGTTGGGCTTGATCAACCCAATAGGCTCATATTGTCAGCATCCTTGCTTGGATTATAATCATCAACCTAAAATGTCCACATACCATTCATATCATAACTTTGAGACCCACGAATCTTACACAAATACTTGTAAAGTAATTCTTTGCCATGATCAAGTCTTTATCGTAGATTGTAAAATGATTATCCTTACTATAATCGAGAAGTGAGAAAAAGAAATTCAGTATAAGACCAACATACCCTAATAGTAGTAACATGGAAACTTCATGAGACGTTCTCCTCCAGAGTTGGTATTTGATACCGTCCCCATGTTAGACCTTTCCCTTTCTTATGGGCATGCCGAAGGTGGGGGATATCTTATCCCGTTGTTGTTGGTCACGCTTGGCTCACTTGGTTCTCATCTACTGATGGATTTGCCGAAGGTCGATGAGTCTTTTGAGTCTGATACAACGGGTTTCTGAGTGTGTGAGGATTATATTTCATTTCGTTGTAGGTATTGGGTTATGTTTGGGGACTTGCATGTCTACCTTGAGATCTTGGTTGTTTCGACTACACCGTTTTACGCCTTAGACTTCATGTATTGGCACCATGTACATAGACTATGTTACTTGTATTCATAAACTCTATTGGGTTTAATGAGTACTTTTATTTTCTATGAGTTAACCTTTACCCGAAGTAACGTGAAAGCTTATTTGGCAAACTAATTTGAGGAACCTGATACAACTCATAAAGTGTCTTCTTAAGTAAAAAAAAATCCAGCATTCTACCATGATACAACTTGATGGTGGACACACATGTACCTTCTTGGTTAGTTCATCATGCAAAAAGGTTTCACACACATACATTTTGTGTATATATCAACCCTTGATCCAAACAATTGACAAGAATAGAAACAAAGGGCAACTTGAGAAAATATTTATTCTTTATTTGAAAGACCCATTGACACTCAATGGGCTTCTTATATGACGGAAGGGGAGTCACCACACAAGTAACATTACATTATAGTGTATCAACTAAAAATAAATGGGGTTTCGAGTATGAGAGTCCTTAAAACCTCTGAGAAGGAGGGATGATCAAAACCAATTATAATAGACACTAAAATATGCATATGAGGAGAAGAAAACTATTTAGATGTAACAAAACTATTTATATGGGATATCAATTTCTATAAATTAACAAAATTATTCTTTTGAGCGCAATTAAATGTTTAGCGCTAATATTTTTTTTAAGAAAATTATTAAATAGCTATGTTTTTTGACTCCTTCCTAAATCTTATCACTTATTTAATATTCAACACTCTATTGAACCAATAAGAAAAACATATTGACATAAAAACAATCAACAAAAACACTTTTCAATTAGAACACCTCTCACTTAACTATGGTCTAGAAAACCGGTATAGTTATCGTGGAGTTGTATAAAAAAACTTTATCTACATTTGAATAAAAATTTTGACCATTGAATGGTAATCCAACTGTTAGATTAAATTTATTATCTCTCTAAATCTTTTTGTTTTCAAATATAATATATTGGAGTTAATTTTTTTATTGGATTTTTTTAATAACGAAAAATGATTTGATGCACTAGACGACACACCGTCTAATGGATTGAAAGGCCGATCAAATCGAAAAACGGACTAACTGTCATGAGAAAACCAAAACATACAAAGAAAAAAGAAAAACATCAAAAGAAAAATTCTATCACAATGAGCCGATCGAGGAAGAGCACCAAAGGAAGTGCCAGACAAGCAAAGAGATAGTGAGAACATGTTTGTAGAAGTAGTGTAGAGTAAAACTCTCGGGGACTACCAGTGAAAACCTCAAATTTGGACTCTTCTATTGAGCCTTCACATTTTGATCATCTATCCTTGACTCCTTCTCACGAACAAATTCAACTCTTCTTCCAAACGAAGCTCACAACATCAATACGTACCTCATACCATCGGACCAAGAAACGTTAAACAAAGAATCGCTTTTAACCAATACTCAGTTGGTCTAGTGGGATGTGGTGCTAGACTCCTTAAGTGGTTAGTTTGAAGATTCGAGTTCGAATCCTCCTAGCAGCATGTATGGAAAAACTAATATTGGGAGGGTATTCCCCATAAATGGGACACGACTTATGCCCGTCCCGGATGTAGATCGGCTTTGCCGACCGAACCGGGAGCTACTTACAAACCTTTAAAAAAAAGAATCGCTTTTAATGTTCAACTAGTGTATTACCCGCACTTTGTGCGGTTTGAGTTTTAATAAATACTTAATACTTAGAAATTTATATGTATATTTTTATAAAATAAAAATCCGGAGAATGAAAATATAATCATTATTATGACTTTTAATTCTCTTTTAAGTATTTATGTCTTCTAATTAATTATATTTTTAAACTGATTTATTAAGATATGCTCGTTGGTAAAAAAAATTCATAAAAGTTTAAAAACTATTTTTATAAAACTATTTATTTAAATATTTTTAAAAAATTTAGATATCAATTTCAATTTATATTAACATTTAGAAATCACTTTTTATAATAATTTTTTAGGCTTCGAGAAACCTCGTGCTGACACGTGGCAAAAAGCCTCTGCTTTAATAGATATAAGATTTATATTTGTTGTATGATAAACAAAGTTGGTTGCACCGGTAAAGGAATCAAGGCACACAAATTGCTTTTTGAAAAATTTGTCCAAAATCAAGGCTTTTTAATTATCCTAAAAACTTCTTAAAAGAAATCAAGGATAGATAGAAGAACTTATTTTTGGTTCGACAGGAAACGACTCACCATCCGAACCCAAAAACATTGTTTGTTTCTTGGCTGAATTTGCAATGTGAGCCTTTTACAATGTAGAGTTTGGATCTAGGGCTTCTCATCATTTCATTTAGAAAATGGGCTCCTATTGTAGAAAAAATCAGAAAAGTAAGGGACATAGGTTCCATCGATTTGATGGGTGACATGTAGAAAAAAATTAGATAAGAGTCCAATCAATTCAGTCAGCCTATCTTCTTCTCTCCTTTGTCCCTTCTTCTTCCCTCCTTTCAAACGTAAATTTATTTTTGGGTATCCATATGCAGCTCTTTTCTTCTTCATATTGAAATGCAGGAATCTGGACTACTTGTTGAGCTTCTTCTTCACCGGAATGTATTTGTGGGTAAGTAGTGTTTGTTCCTATTTTTGGGTAAGCAGTATTTGTTCCTATTTCTGGGTAATCTCAAACTTCCTGGGTAATGTATTTGTGGGTAATCTGAAACTTCTCATCTCTTTTTTTTGTGAATCTAAAACATTGAAACTTCCTGTTCTATTTGTGGGTAAGCAATGTTTGTTTACATTTTCTATTGTGGGTAAACAATGTTTGTTTGTATACATGGATAATCTCCAACTTCTCATCATCCTGGGTAATGGATTTCGGGGTAAGTTGAAACTTCTCTTCTTCTTGGGCAATGTATTTTGGGTAATCTAAAATAGTCAAACTTCCTAGGTAATGCCAAACTTCTTGGATAATCTATTTTTGGGTAATCTCAAAATTCTTGGGTAATGTATTTCGGGGTAATCTATTCTTGGGTAATCTTTGTGGGTAAGCAGTGTTTGTTTGTATCCATGGATAATCTCCAACTTCTCATCTTCCTGGGTAATGTATTTCGGGGTAAGCTGAAACTTCTCATCTTTCTGGGTAATGTATTTCAGGGTAATCTAATACAGTCAAACTTCCTGGGTAATGTCAAACTTTTTGGATAATCTATTTCTGGGTAATCTCAAATTTTTGGGTAATGTAATTCGGGGTAATCTATTCCTGGGTAATCTATATTTGGGTAAGCAGTGTTTTTTTTTCCCAAAAAATTAACATCAAATCATCTAAAAAAAAGGCTGCACCCCTCTCTTTTCAATTCAATGTCCACAGTAGCCTAGTTTATACTTTTCAGACCTATTTTATGTAGTTACTTTATTAGAGACCCATTTCACAAAATGAAAAATTTTAGGGTCCTCTTTCTCTCATTATTTCTTGTTTCTTTGTTCTATTTTTTGGTTTAGAAATAAAACACAACATAGTCTACTGCTTTGATAATTTCGTTTCTTTCTAGAACAAAGAGTCCAAAAACATATCCTTTTTTTAATTTATCAATCATGAAAAATCAGCAAATCTCATTCTCGTGAGATCAAACCATTCTAACATTGATCTTTAATGACAAATTGTTAATATATGATAATTTTGGTTGTAACCCGAGAATTTTCTTGCATAAGGTGTAGGCATTGGTTGTTATACTCAAGAAATTGTGTAAATAGAAGCATGAACCATTATGTGTAACTCAATTGGTGCGAAAGTGAAATCTGAAATCAGCTTGAAAAGGCTTTAAGGCCTACAATGTTAGTTTTTGTGAAATTGATGTTTTCGGAAGAACTCACGTAGCAAAGGAGAGTTTTAGAATAAGAATCATCTTCACACAAGGAGATGAATCGAAGAAGCCAAGACAAACACAACTTTTAAACCGAGCTACTTTTAAATAACCAAAATTAGGAAGCCACTTTCATGGTAACTCCACTGCAACGAAAATTTGTTTAAATATATTTTTTTAGTCAAAGCTCTTAAATCACAAGAATAAGCGAGGAAGAACACGACACATACGAGAAGGAAACTTAAAAAAACAAATAAGGAAGCCACCTTCATCGCCCCTGAAACTCTACTTTTTGTAAATGAGAACTTTTGTTCCTCTTGTGGAGTGCAAAAAACCGATTCATATTTGTTTTCATGAAGAAGACAAAATTGATTCCGTTGTGTGGAGTGAACTTTGGGGTTCAGTAGGAACGAGAAAGTTTTAGAGGCTATATATAAGCAAAAACATTGCTTTCGCTTTCCGAGGGTGGAACGAGTTTTCATCCGGTGGCGTTGAACGGTGATGACAAACTAAGACTAGATAAGAAGAAAGAGCTCCACTACCATGAGGTAGGTAACGAAGGTCAAGCAATGGAGTAGTGTGTGTGACAAGAGTGAAGCTTTGGTGGTGTGTTGCTGGCATTAAGAAGAGAAGAAAGTGGGGGAACCTAGCGGCGACGGTCTACCGAAGAAGAAGTGAGGGTTTTTCTTAACTCATCTAGAGTATTTCTAGAGATACTAAATAGAAAATATTATTTGTGAAGATTGGTCTAATAAGGCCTTTTTTGTATAGTTGATACAAACTAGGTTCTTGTTAATTTAAGATTATTTTTTAATTCTAGAAACACTTGATTAAAGGGGATGAAAGGGGCTTAGTTTGTCTGCTAATAAACAAAAAAGCTTTTTTGACGCTACATTAGACAAAAAAAACATGCTTGACCAATTCACTCAAAAAAATTTTAAGAAACAATTTGGTTTACTAGGCTTGTTCTAGTTTTGTGTTTAGTAAGTGTACCCCTTGAGAGAAGAGTGTGTAGAGTTTGAAAATAAATATAAAAAGTTAGAGTATATTTACTTAATTAAAACATTAAAAAGCCTACTTACTACTATAGTTTTTCAAAAAGGCAAGTGAAAACAAAAAAAATTTGGAGAGAGTAAATTCAATTTAATTATTAGATTATTATTTAATGGTCAATATTCATTATAATTTTTTTTATACAACTCCGCCACAATTATACCCCTTTGGGATCATCTTAAATTTCATACAAGTTTGGGATTTAAGATTTTTATACTATTAGTTTAACAATGTATGAATAATTAATATAATATAATTTGAACTAACAAAACAAAAAATTAAAAGAAATGTATAAAAAATTTGAACGAAAAAAAAGAAAAAAAAAAAAAGAGAGACACGTGTCACGTTGACAACACTCCGTATTACCGCATCGCTAAAAGTGTTCCGCACTTTAACCAAAACCTAATTAACTATCATAAGAATATATATATAAAAAAGCAATTAAACTCGATCAAAATACAAAATCCTCAAAACGAAACTTTTGTATTCGAAGGAAATACAATTTTATGAAAGTAAAACATAATAGACTATCTCATTTTACATTCTACTTATATACATGGAGTTCAACAAATATACATTTGTCCCTACTTAACTCTAAATTATTTGAGCATTTGGAAATCTTTGGCTTACAAGAAACATAAATTTTGAAATTATTAGTTTTTAAGAGCACGGATAATTTGTGCAAATAATGGGGTTGGTGGGCCTTTATTTTAGTTATCATCAAGTGGGGCCCAACGCAGACACATAAGCTAGAGGGCCAACATATTTGTGGTTACCTTCGTCTTTTAATATCCAAACTTAAATCACCCGATCTCACTGCGTTGGTACAAATTAATGAAAGTATATTTAAAGAAATGATTGAATTCATTATCAACATATTTACGGGAAAATCAAATCATCCTCACTGCGCTGGTACAAATTATTCGTTTATGATTCAGATTAGGTTCTTCAATAATCAAGAAATTTTATTGGGTTGGACTCGATTTATGGGAAAAACAAAAAACATGATGTTGATCACCCATAGATCGTTGTCAAATAGTTTCAGATTCCGTACAATTTGATTGACATGCGACAATACGACAAAAAGAAGAAGAATAAAGATTTCAATCCTAAATTCAAGCATGACAAAGCTTCAAGTTCAGGTTTCACTTCATTTGGTTGTCCACACGGTCTCCCAATATTGGATGGAAATTGTTGGACTCGGGTGTCATTACTCAACAAATGCATCAATGAGAGGATGATCAATGATAGTGAAGCTAAAAGCCTCCTAATTAAAGAGACCGCCATGACGCACCAACAAAGAATCAAGGTCAACAACGTCTTGTGCCAAAGAACACAACCATCATATCACCTCAATGAGTCAATGGAATTTTATATTCTTCTCCTCCTTCATATGTCCCCAAAGTATTGTTAGTTAAACATGGAAAAAAAAACATGAAATGTAATGTTAATATTGTTAAAATTAGAAGACTGAACTTAAAGCATCCATATATGGTTAGCCCAATGTTCGAGATAGGACTTCAAAGCTCAGGAATAACTAGAACACTGATGTTGACATGGTCATCAACAACCGTTGAGGTAGATAAATAAGGGTTAGTTAATGGTTGTGTAATGGATTTCTTGCAAAACAAAGCCAAATGTACATCTCACATTTTTACTCATTACCCCTTACCACTTTACAATCCTATAAAAGACCACTTATTAGTTGATTCATATTGCAATTGCAAGAAACCTGATAATGGAGATCGAGAACACTTTGATAAGCTTATGGGTATGAATCATTGCATTTATGTTATTTTTGAGCGGTATTGAATTTGCCTAAAATTCATATGAGAGAGTTATACACATGACCTTGAGAAATGTAAGACCCCAAGTTTTGGAAACTCGAAGCGTTACGGGTTAGGACCTCACAATGGGTCCTGACCCTCAAAGTAACAACAATAACATCGGATCTTGCAACAAGATACAAATAAATGAAAACCAAAACTTATAAAAACAAATCCAAAGGTTATAACAAATGGAAGCGCAAAGAACTCACAACCGAGTTCAAAACAAAAAGGGAAAGACAACCACATAAATATAAACTCGATCCCGTCCTATAATGTACGGGAACCCCGGATGACCACACCGTCCGGATCACTCAGCAGCACCTCTAACCCGTAGGGCATCTACAACATCTATATAAACCGTTAGCTAACATTTTAGATATCAGAAAGACAATATTCAACAACCTGCAAGGCATCTATTAATTTGACATCTACAACATTGGGCTGCAATCGAGAATCATACCCAACAGCCTCCGGTGCAACCCCGCCTCATTTGGCTTAACCCTTAGATGCCACATCAATTCAACAACATGTTCAACATTCACTAACATATTCATGAGTAGCAAGTAGACAATATGTATTTACAGAGCTGCATTGTCCGAAATGCCAACATAGCCTTTAAATTGGTCTTTTAGTCTAACCAACAGAAAACGTCATTTACATAAGACAACCCAATGGTGGAACATGAACATCTATAGGGTGCTTCACCAAATTCAACACTGAGACGGTCTCTTTGCCATTGAGGAAGGCGTGGGGTGAGGTGGAGCCGGCGGTTGGGGAAAGAGTTAGTTCAAGGGGCAAGATGCTGACGTGGAGTTAGAATTTCTTGAAGGTGTAGGAGGAATCGTAAAGATAGACGATCTCTACCCCTCTTGTTTCACGCCAAGCAGTCATGACATCTCCCCTTTTCTCACTAGGTTTTTTTTCTTATCAATCTCTTTTCCTCCTCGCTTATGATCTTAACCCCTAATTCATAATTCCATCTTCAATCCTCTTGAAGTCGACTTGATCGAACGAGATTGTTTTCAATTCCTTCAAAACGAACTCGAAATCGGAGGAGGAGGATAGGGGGATTAAGGATTTTGTTCAGTTTCGCTTCCCTTGATTCAAGGCGAGAACACGTATGAGTTGGTCTGTATTGAATATGGGTCTTTCGAAGATCTCCAAATTGAAAGAGGAAAGGGATAGATTGGAGGAGAATGCGGTGGTAGAGGAGAGAAGGTCCAAGCACAAGGGTTGTAAATCGAAGAATCAAAGAATGGGAGAAATCCCACTTGTATGAACAGTAAAAAAAATTGGGTACATTTAGGTTGTGTTTAGTAAAATCAGATATGTTGTTGTAGTTGTGGTTGCGGTTATGATTGTGGTTGCAGTTATGGTTGTGGTTGCGGTTATAAACGAGTATTTTTGAGATTTGTGGTTTGTAGAAAAACTTGTGTACACATGTTTAGTTAGATGGTTCAGAATTAGTTTTATATTGATTAAAGACCAATATACCCTTATCACTGATGCCCATGATTTTTCCATTAGCATACCAACCCATTCAAAAATGGTCATTGTAGATTCTCAAGATCATGTTTACGTGATTTATCCATTTCTTATGTACTCCATTCATCCCTTAAGCATAGTCACTGTAATTGAAAATATTGGGAAGCCCGTAAGAAAATGAAAACCCGTAACAATTGGTGAAATCAAACTCACATTAGCTGAATTTCAAACTATAAATCTTCAAAAGTTGTTAACAAATTTATAATGAAGAAAAGAAAAGGAAAATTTGGATCTGGAAGAGGAAGAACAAAATAGCAAAAGAGAAATATATATATATATATATATATATATATATATATATATATATATATATATATATATATATATATATATATATATATATATATATATATATATATATATGCACGTGTAGGACTTTTCTAATCATGTTCTTGATTTATCGTGGAGAAAGGGTTTGTTCATTATATTCTTCATGACTCGTTTAACAATAACTAATTCATAGTACTGGTTTAAATAAGGGCTCATTCCCTTTCTTTACCTCGGCGTCCCTGTTGAGCTCATTTTTTACATTGACAGAGACGCCAATGACATATGGTGCCAATGGATTGTAAAAAACATCTTAAAGCGCCATTCCATATGGAACCATTTCCCTAATACCAACCAAAGCGCCTTCTGGAACAGCCTTATCAGCATTCGAAACGAACTCCAAACTCTCTCCCCTGGCCTGAATCTGGTTGATACTATCTCCAACGTCAATGGCACATTCTCCCCAAAGAAAGCCTACGACATCTTTCGTTCTGCTTCACTTCCCCCTCCTATCCCAATTTGCTCTATCATTTGGCACCACCTCATCATTCTCAAATGCAGATGCATTGCCTGACTTGCTAACCTCCGAAGATTCCCTACCCATACTAAGCTTCACAATTGGAACCTAACCAACAATGTGACTTGCAAGCTCTGTGATAGCTATCCTGAAGACGATAACCACCTATGGACCGGCTGCAGCTACATTTCCTTGTCCTTGGTATTGTCTCCAGGTGGTCTAGAGTCCCCTACCCTGCTCCCTACCTTCACAATATATGGTCTTGGCTCTCCACCCGTCGCAACCCTAAGAAGAATTTCCTTGAGGCTGTCACTATCTCATCTGTCATCTCCTCAATTTACTTCGCTTGGAAGGCACGAAACAACATCATCCACAACAAAGTTTTCACAAATGCCATGAATGTGCTGGAGAAGCTATCCACGCAACAAAGCTTAACCTCTCCCTGCATTGGAAAGACAGATCTCCCCTTACTCTCTCCACTGCTAGGATGCTAGAAATACACTTACCCTAGCTCTTCTCTTCTCCCTCCTTTCTCATGTATCTCTCTTCTCTCCTGATTATTGCTCATAAACCCCACATCTTGTAAATCCTTCTTTCTTAATGCATAGTATTTTTTTTAAAAAAAATAAAAAACATTACTAATTCCTAGGATGGGTGGAGTATTACTTGGAGATGGTTAACGATGCTTGGTATTTGGAGTTACGAAGGTGCGAATCGGTCATATATCGTGTTTTTTTTTGAGATACTTGACATTGGGTCTATTGGAATCTTGAAACTTTTTCGTGATGAACGTATAGGAATTCATTTAGGACTTATTTGGTACGATTCCCATGGAATCAGGAATCCGAATCGGAATCGGAATGAGTCATATCAATACCTCATGTTTGGTAAGGCTTGGAATCGGAATGAGAATGATTCCATGAAATAGCTCATTCCAACTCTAAAGAAGAAGTTGATTCCAAAATTAGTAGGTGGGTATCCCGTTCCAACATAAACTCATTTTAAATTTAAAAACTACTTATATATATTTTTATTATATATATACTTGCTTATTTAGTTTCACAAATAAAAATAATATTTTTTATAAATTTTTTTATTTTCCATCAATTAATTTAAATTATATAACTATTTTGTAGAAAAACAAGATTTTGACAAAATTTTTTTTTTTTTTACCTATAATACGAATAATTTATTCAAGATGTAATGTAACCGAAAAATGCTCGAAAACAATATAATTTGTTCAATTAGAAAAAATATATTTGATAGAAGAAATATATATACGTATTTATATGGGTTGACGATTGTTTAGTGTTTCATCTTAAGTTATTCGTTAGTCTTCATTTTTCTTAAATGTATTTTAAAAAATAATATATATTTACATTATAAACATTCACACATATATAATCAAATATGATATGATTTCTCATTTCATAACTCATATAAAATCAAAAACATGTGTAAAAAATATTTCATTCCAACGTCATACCAAACACCAAGTATCAAGAATGACTTATTCCAATTACTTATTTCATTCCGATTCCTGATTTCAACCCCATTCCTACAGTCATACCAAACGAGCCCTTATTTCTTTCCGGGATGGCTTGTTTTGGTTTTGATGTATTCCATTCCTTGATAATGAGTGTACGATCCGTATAGATTAACTGTAAAATTTCATATCGTAAATCCCGCATGGAGCATAGAAGGTTTTGATCCTTTTGTTCTAGGGATAGCCTCTCATGGTAATCGTAACAAAGACGGGCATGTTGACGTGCTTATTCCATCTTAGTGTCGAAATTATCTCCACGGGAATAACCACCCGGAAATAAACCCTCGTCAAAATGCGTCGTCGGTAACCTTTGGAAAGAGAGCATATAGAGTGCAGAAAGAGAGCAGTTGGGTACTTGGTCCTGCATAATAAGTCCTTGTTCGTGCATAATTATTAAAAAATGGGATTAGGATTAGTACATATCATAGCATACTCTTTCTTCTTCTTGTCACATGCTTATGATACGTCGACGTCTATCAGGTTGAATGAACCTTCAAGCATCCTCAGATTCCTTCTACAACTTCTCAGGCGTCAATTGAATTCAATAATTTGAATTTAGAGAACTTAGGTGTGTCAATTAAAATTAATTACTGATTTTTAAAAATGTGATATTTTTCAACTGATTTGTAGATCTGTGAAAACCATCTAAAAATTGGAATTTGTTTTTTTTTTTCCAATTTTAAAAACAAAAATAGTTTATAAATTAACGAAAAAGCTAAATACACCGTGTTTGAATTACTAAATTCAAATTTAATCGCAATCCGACAGCGCTTAATGGGCGCCGGCGCCATCAGCTGGCGCTCAGATTTTTTTTAAAAAAAAATTTTTCAGAAAAAAAAAAAAAAAAAAATTTTAATTTATTTGGGCGCCGGCTCCCAGATAAAAAAATTCATTCGGAAAAACTGATTTTCTACTTCAAGGGTTCCAAAAAACATAAAAAAATTTGGGCGCTGGCTGATGGCGCCGGCGCCCAATGTTAAAAAAAAAAGACGCTAGCGCCATTCACCGGCGCCCAATTATATATTTAAATTCAACATATAAAAATAAATTGCATTTCGGATTTATTGTTATATTTATTTTGTAAAACATGGAATCAAAACAAAATTTGTTTAAATCTCAGGATTATGTTACATGATATGAACTTTTCTTTTTAAAATTCCGGTTACCAATTATTTATTTAGATTATGTTAATAAAAAAGTTGATGGGTTAAAGTTAATTTTAGAGTGGACACCTGGTAAAAAGGTGCTGCTTTAATATTTATTTAAATATAAATTCAACATAAAAAAACATTCATTTTGTTAAATAAAATCAGTTAGGATACTGAATCATTTTCTTAACAAAATTAATAATCATTAAGATAAATTATTTAATATAAAAGAATTTTAAAATTAAAAATAAAGAAACTACAATATGATGAATAAATTCGAAATTAAAAAAATCAATTTAGAAAATTAAAAATAAGAAAAGAAAATATGATATATATAATTCATAGTTGGGGTGGACAATGCGAGTATGGTTTATTATGCAGATCTGTTGGAGAGGGTTATGCGAGTTCCTATTTCTACCGTAAAAAGCATCCCTCATAGTTGTCGTCTTAGGTTCTCTCAAGCATTGTTGAGTGCTCTCTTGAAGGTGGTAGCTGAGCCCGGGTGTGTAGCTGCTTGGGTTATGTTGTTTTTACTTCCTCGGTGCACTTTGCAGGTGTTCAGGCCTATGAGCAGGCGAGACAGAAGATCGGGAAGTAGAAAGTCGATACAACATCAGCGAATTTTGCAAGCTTTGTCTATTTGGGGAGAGACTTAGGGTGTTTCGAGTCTAGTGGAGGCCTTGTTAGACCCTTCGGAGTATAGGCCCTTCATGGAGACGGTTGGTGTCTAAAGTTGCTATGAAGGGTGTGTGTAAGGATATGGGAGGATATTTAGGAGATCTCTAGTTTGGAGTTGGTGTTTCAGGTGGTGTAGAGGCTATTCTACATAGTGTTTATAGAGTTTTGAGTGATCGCTATGCCGAGGGTTCTCTAGCTATGTTGACAGTGGATTTTTCTAATGCCTTCAACTTGGTTGACAGGACTATTTTGCTTAGGGGGGTTAGAGAGAGATGTTCGTCTATCTCCTTATGGGTTGATTTCTTGTATGGTCAGGCCGTCCGGTTGTACATTGGAGATAGATTTATCTGGTCGGCTACTGGTGTGCAACAAGGAGACCCTTTGGGGCCCCTCCTCTTCTCTCTTGTCTTGCACCCTCTTCTGCATAAGATCAGTGACAATTGCAAGCCTATTCTACATGCTTGGTATCTTGACGATGGCACCATTATTGGTCGGTCTGAGGAGGTGGCTAAAGCTCTTGATATCATTCGTGAGTTTGGTACGGGTTTAGGCCTCATGCTGAATGTTCGCAAAACTGAGCTCTTTTGGCCTTCATGCGATGGGTCGAAAGTTAGAGATGGACTTTTTCCACATGACATTGCAATGTCGGTGTTGGGGGTTAAATTGCTAGGCGGGGCAGTGAGTAGAGATAAGGAGTTTGTTAGAGAGCTTGTCATGAAGAGAGTTGTTAAGGCGGTTGAGTTGATGCATCTTCTTCCACAGTTGAGGGATCCTCAGAGTGAGCTTCTTCTGCTTCGTTCTTGTATGGGTGTTGCTAATATGTATTTTGGCCTGAGGACTTGTCATCCAGAGCATTGGGAGAGTGCAGCAGCTTATTTGATGTTGGGCTTCGTAGATCAGTAGAGGATATTGTGGTTTGTGGGGCCCGTTTTTTGGAGATCTTCAGTGGCGACTTGCTTCTTTGCCTATTCGATTTGGGGGGCTTGGTTTATATTCTGCTATGGAGACGTCTTCCTTTGCTTTTGTTGCCTCTAGGGCCCAGTCTTGGGAGCTCCAAGACCAGATATTGCGGGACAGTGGAGTTGTAGAAATGGGCTCTGAGTTTTATGGAGCTTTGGGTAATCTTCAGACTTCTATTCCTGGTTTCGATCTTTCTGTCTTTACTGTCAAGAACACCGTCCCCCCTAAAGCCCAACATGCTTTGGCTAGTGCTCTTTTTGGTAAGACCGTGCAGGAGGTGGAAGTTACTTTTGATTTGACCCATTAGACAAAAAACGGTTTTCAAGTGTCTTCAGTGGCGGATTTAAGCAGGGTAACGGGTGGGACCGTGCCCCTCCAATCACGTATCAGCTAGTGTAAAAAAAAAAAAAAAAAAAAAAAATTAAAAAACCCCCCC
>BSUD01000001.1:17167229-17251343 GCA_033239045.1 Fagopyrum esculentum | reverse complement strand
ATATATATATATATATATATATATAATTTCCACCAAAAAAATATTAGTATAATTATTAAATTAATCAATATAGAGCTTTTGTTAAAAGAGATTAAAGGTTAATGCTTAATTTATTTATTGTTTACTTTTGATAAATATAACAATCTACTTCTCATTATAATAAAATGTTCAATACATATTTTTTAAATTAACATAAATATTTAAATTATTTATTACCTCAAACTTTTATTTTTACATGCATATGTTGATAGAGGTAATATTGAAAACATTTTTCTTGATTTACAATTTAGTCTACATAGAAAATATATGAGCTGACTATATTATATTATTATTATTATTATTATTATTATTATTATTATTATTATTATTATTATTATTATTATTATTATTATTATTATTATTATTATTATTATCATGTTAGGAAGAAGGAAAAAAAACACATTTTACAGGTAAATTATAATATAAAAAATAATTGAATTTTAGAGTGCAACAATATTTTTGATTAGATGTACACGATTCTAATCTCTTTTGTACACGTACGTTGAAGGATATTCATCTCCAATTATTAAATCTTGATTGATGTCTACGTTATATAATCTTCCGAAGAATGATGAAAGGAGGAGCAATCGGTGATCACGTGATTGAAGCCTTTAGTTTTTTTATCTTCTTCTTTTTTTCCTCACAAAATGCCACAAAGGCATTTAGGCATGTACAATAGTAATTTTTAAATTTTAATAAACTTCTATGGAAAATTTCAATCTAATATAGAATTTATATAGCTAATATTGCATTTTTTTAATGAAAGAATTTGGTCAAGTAACCTATTTTCTATTTTTATTAGGTTTGTGTACCCATTCAATTTTTACCACTTTTGTTAAATTAAAGTTGAAAGCTAAGGAGTTTTGAAGAACCGTTAGGTAAATATAAAGGATAAAAATACCCTAAAAGGGAGTTGAATAGAGCATGAAAACTTTTCGCAAAAACTTATCTCAAGGCTTTGAAACTGATTTCAAAGGCCTTGATGTCGATCTGAGCTCTTTGTGACACACTTTGATTTCAAGGGTTTTAAAACTGATTTCAAGGGCCTTGACTTTGTAAACCTACAAAACTGTAACACCCCAAGTTCTAGGAACTCGAAGCGCTACGGGCTAGGACCGCACAATGGGTCCCGACCCTCAGAGTAGCAACAACAAACGAATCTTACAACAAGACACAGACGAATGAAAACAAAACTCAATATAAAACCAAAGGTTTAAACCAAAAGAAAACATAAAACTCCACAGTCGGGTTCAAAACAAAGGGGAAGCAACAAAAGAAACATAAACCCGATCCCGTCCTATAATGTACGGGAGCCCCGGCTGACCACACCATCCGGATCACTCAGCAGCATCCTGAACCTGTGGAACATCTACAACAACGGTATAAACCGTTAGCTACCATTCTAGGTATAAGCAAGAGTGTAAAGGCACAAACACACATAAGGTAAAGAAAACACATAGAATGCTTACACATCAACCGGTTATTATCTTTCATTAAGGTTATCCATCACTAATTCAACTTCTTTTGTCACACGAGAATCTCCCAAAACTCGCCTCCGCTTCCGTCTGCCAATAGGAATAGATCAGTACTATCCGTTACCTACGGGCCTGGGTTGCAAGAGCACATTCTGGTCTCCTGTAGAACTAGACAAGTGGTCACCGCCCGGTTATAATACACTTGGGCCAGTTAAGGTTATGAAGGGTGAATCCTATTTCCGATTATCCGTTATAAGTATATTATCAACACAAACAAGCCAATATAATCCAACTAATACGCGGAATAAAGCTAAGTAAGTCCAAGGGACTTACCTCACACGAAGGTAACACAAGAGATCAACGAACAACTCAGAAACACACAAGGTAGCTCAGTTTCCCTCATGAAAGGAGCAAGGAAAGCCTGTATGAACAAGCAACACGAATCAGGAACGAACGGTTGCTAGAAGTCTATGACTTCTAGTCTCAAAGATCTCTAAGAGATCAACACATACTAAGGGCTCAACCTTAGTCTTACAACAACTCAAGGGAACAAGTAACAACCATAAGGAACCAAGGAAGGAACGAGGAAAGGAAAGAAGGAAGCAACTCACCAAAGACGGAAGTTACTGCAGAGAAATCACAGGGGCGGTTAGACATATGCGCAGGGGCGGCTGAACAGAGGCGCAGGGGCGGCTCTGTACAGGCGCAGGGGTAGATCTTCGTCAAAAGCTACTGTCGGGCTTCTCTTTGACAGATCTCCAGCAGGGGCAACCAAAGTTCGAAACTTTGGTTCCAACACGTCAAGACTCAACTCCAGAGAGCCTGAGAACAACGCAAGGTCAACAACGGAACACTCCACAAGAATCAAGGCTCATGCTTGATCCTTGGAGAAGAAGAAAAGAAAGGAACGCAAGGGAGAAACCAAAACAGAAGGAGAAGACATGCAACACTGTAAGAACGTGAGGAAGAACTAGGAAGCAATGAACTTACCCGTTCATCGAAGTTGCAGGAAGTAAAGGACGGCTGCAGCTCTCTAGGGTTTGAAGACGATAGCAAGGAACGGGAAAAAGGAGAGAAGGAAAAGAATATATAGGAGGGCTGGAACGCTAGACGGGAAGGGCGTCTAGGGTTAGAAAGAAAACAAGGAAACCGGCCCATAAGATAGAATATCGGATATTCTATCTATGGAAGGAAGATAAAACGACGAAAATAGATCGGCGCAATCTGTCGCACGATCCGCAGGGGCGGATCTCACAGCCGCGGGGGCAGCCCTCTTCATCGCAGGGGCGGTGAAGGCAAAAACCTAGGATCTTACAAAAATAAAGTTAGTCACGATAAAGCAAGATAAAGTGTGGAATGTAAAAGATCAACATGAGGATATGTTTACGAATTTCGGCTCTAAATAGCCTACTCTCTGTCCCAGGGTATAGCCGTAGGATCTAACTATCTATTATCAGCTTCAAGAAGTCCTAGATACAAACTAGAAGAAATCCCCTTCTTCTCTCAATGTAGTCAATGCTACGATCAAGCTCTAACTCTTCACCTTGCTATAATAGTCTAGTTACTTCGCAGAGTAACACACACTCTAGTATAACACTCTTACACTCTTTAGATAATCCAATGGAGCTCTCGAGTTTTATCTCTCTCTAGGGGATAAAGATTTTGTAAAGGAGAGAGAAAAACTTCTTTGATCGAATGAAGATGTTTTGGTTCGCTTGAAAACTTTGAGTATTTCCGTGTAAGCTTTTCTCTTTTCTTCTTCAATCGACATCTCCATTTATAGTGTTCGATTGAGAGGTATTCTAGCCGTTGGGAAGATGACCGTTGTAGAGGTTTCTTCTTCTCCATGGAAAACGCTTCTTGGTTGAGATGAGATAGCCGTTGTAAATCTTCTATCGTCTTCATCTCCTTAAAACACGTTGATCCTTCTTGTCCGTAATCTTCTCACACTTGTTGAAGATCTTTGTCTTTTGATCGAGATCTTCAAATCTTGTTGTGAAGATATTCGAAATCCGTTGTGAAGAGATCTTGCGCTTTTGGTTGAGGATCTTTGCGAGATCCTGTTTTGAATCGAATCCACTTGGCCGTTAAGATCTTCTTTGAGCGTATCTTCTTGTTGAGCATATCTCCTTGAAAGATCTTCTTTTGATTCTTGATTTGGTTGTTAGAGATTTGAATTCCTTCCAGCCGCTTTGTTCTTTGAAACTTACTTCAAAGTTGTGGCTTTTGATCCCTTGAATTGCTTTCAAGGCCTCCATGTTGAACTTCTTCAAACTCTCCATTTGTCTTGTGTATCCGATTTCAAGGCCTTCGTCCTTGAAACGCTTTCCAAGGCCTGCATACATTCTAGATAAACACCAAAACACACCAAGAAACTAGAAATACAATCGATATTTTGTTAGTACAAAAACCACTTTATTTGTGTTAAGTCTTCCATCATCACCTATACAAATATATATCAAGGTGGAGTTTTCAGGTTTGATTAGGGGTACATTTACTAAATATATTTATATCATGAGCCTAGTTACTAGAGATAAATCTCAAAGAGGCTTACTTAACTAATTTGAATTTTTTTATTGAGCATATTATATATGATGCACCGAATTTGGAATTTGGACTTTGTCACACATGCGGGCTTTGTCTTATGCTAGATCTGTTTGCCCCTTTTATCAATTAAATTGTATTTGGACGTATACGAATTTTCGGTTCTCGACTACAACAACTTCTAAGATCTATGCGATGAGGGCTAGATAAGATGTGTGATGTGGATAAAAAAATATGCTCAATAATCACACAAAATCTCAAATGCACGACCATTGTCAATGTAGTAGTATGATGCATTATTTATCAAGGTCGAGTTTCACAAGAATTCTATAGAGTTTGATTGAGATCAAGGATAATCAATGGCTCAGAGATGTAATACCCGTAAAAATTTAAACTCCGTTGAATACCGGACCAAACTAGATTCCGATCCGCCATACTTAATTCTTTAAATAAAAGATCACGATATTAAATTCTATTATTTTATGTGACCTTGATTCACGTAAAATGGTAACTAAAGTTATTCCATAAATAATCCCTTCATTTAATTCCCGTACATTTTTTTTTACGTTTCCGTACGAGTTTTTATGTTTCACTTCAGCCTTTTGTTTAATGGGTGAGCATACCCAATCTAACTGGCCCATTTAACCTCAGCCCACCGGCTCAAATCTCTAATTTGCCCTAATCCTTCCCTAATGATGTTTAGTCTAATCTAACCTCAGCCTTTGCGTAAATTCTCTCCGCCGCTACTCTCTGCACGAACAACTGGACTGACCTCAACGCCGGTACTCCCTGGGCAACCGTAACCGAGTCATAGACGACCGTCCACCGTCCTTGCGCCGGGACCTGCGTCGTCCGTCTCTTTCCGGTGAGTAACGACCCTCCCTCCCTCCGTTCCGAACACGTTAACCACCACGTTGAACATCGCTGCTGTTGCACAGCGAGGTGAAGCTACCAGCGCCGGTCCCCTCCCGCTAGGTCCAGTTGCCGCCGCCGTCGTCGCTGCTGCAGTAGGTGAGTCGGTCGACTTCTCCCTCCTCTTTCCCTCTTCTTCCTCTCTTCTGCCCTTCTGTTTAGTGTGTGTAATATACGAAAAATCGGCCTTCCTTGGATCCTGCAGTGACCAGCCTGAACCACTTCTCTATCTGTGTAGCGGACCGTGCTCGTCCCGAGTACGGTGTGGTGTCGGATTCTCTTCACTGCTGCAGACAGGTAACCGATCTTCTTGTTGTCTCATTCCCCTTCTCCTCTAGCGTACTTGTACGTAAACCCAACCTGACTCTTGCAAACCCATAGGAACTAGACACTGAACCTCGTTTATCCTTTTTCTCGTCTCGTCAGGTGGGTTGTGACGCTGTTGTTGAGCCGGATCGAAGCAAGCTGTAGTGAGTCTTCTGTACTGCCCATTCCTGCGTCTTTTTTCTGTTTAAAATTAAATAAAATTTGCAGCAAGATAAGTATATATTATGGGATGAGTGGAGCTAAGTAGTTTTAAAGTGTGTTTTACAATTCATAATTAAGCAAGTAGTTAGGTTGAAAATAAGTACTTCTCTACCTCTTTCTTTCACTGTTGTATATGTATATATATAGATTATATAGGTATAAGAGTGACAAGTGTATATATTTGTGTAGAGGTAGTGATGTAGATAAGTATGTCATGTAAGCGTGTAGTGTTTAAATGTATGTATACATAGAGGTAAGAGTGGAAGATATAAATAAAAATATATGTAGCGGTGCCGGGTAGATAGGTACGTATAAATAGGTATGAGATCGGAGACATAAGGGTATATATATGAACAAGTAGAGTGTATATACATAAGTATATACATAGGTGGTAAGGGTAACGTTGGGTATATGTATATATACATGTATAAGAGTAGAGTAATCGGGAAGGGAGTATTGTTGTTCTCTTTGACGAGTATTTAGGATTTAACCCTATAACCTCTAGTAAACCGTCCTTGAGCAACCAAATTTTGGAAACAAGTTCTAAAAAAAATGAATGTTATATTTTAATGATAGACTTTGAGAATTTTCGACACTAAGGGTAAAATGGTCTTTTGCCGTAAGAGAGCTTTTTCCGTAATTCCTTCGCATGAGGTTGGACATCTGGATGTGATTTTGATCCACATGCCTTATTTGACAGGCATTTGAGTTACCACGGGTTTGGACCGAGTTGAGATTTGAGAAAGCGATTTTTGATCAAGGTAAGTCCTTGCGACTTACTTAGCCGGTTTCTGGATATTAGTTGGGTGATAATGGTTGTGTGTGTGTGTAATGTGTGTTATAATAAAAATAACTTGTTAGGACGACCGTGGTTATTATGTGTTAAGGCCCAAGTGTATGTATAAGGGGCCGTGACATCACTGCCCAGCTCTGCTAGGAGACTGGGAGGTTCTCTATACCCAGACCATACATGTACACGGTGAGATGCATCGGATCCACTCCTGATGGGTACACGGGGGCGGAGGCGAGGTTTGGGAATCCCTCGTGTCACAAAATAAGTATCATTAGAGTGAATGACTTAAGTGAAGATAATAAATGGGTTGTTTGAAAGCATGATGAGTGTTTATTATTTTATGTGTGTGTGTGCTGTTATTATTCTCCTAATGTTTAGATAACTAGCTAATGGTTGTCTTGTTGTATTTTTAGATTTACTGCAGGTTAGAACAGCAGCTGAGTGATCCGGAAGTAGTGGTCAACCGGGTCTCCGTACTCTTTAGAGTGGGGGTGTGGGTTGTTTCTTTATTATCTTTTCCTTTTGTTAAGACAGTTAGTCTTTTCCGTGGTTTAAGTGTGATAGGCTGTTAGACTTTGTTGCATTCATCCTTTTACAAATACATTTTTTTAAATTTCGGTTTTTCTTATTTGTGTCTTGTTGCAAGATCCTAGTAATATTGTTGTCAAACTGAGGTCGGGACCCATTGTGAGGTCCTAACCAGTAACGTTCCGAGTTCCGAGAATTCGGGGTGTTACAACATGGTATCAGAGCTCTAGGTTGGCAACAATGGCACTTGAAATCTTCAGAAAGATCGAATAAGTACTTGAGCAGAACCCAAAAAGGGATCGGAGTTTTAAAAAGGAATTTTGGTTTTCAAATGCATGCATAGTCTGGTTGGGCATAGAAAAGTACGGCTGACCACCACTACTACCGCGGATCTCAATATGCTTAGTTTAGACTTATAGTATTGTACAATTATGTGTTATATAAATATCTATATATATATGTAGCATGTTGTTACCCTAGAGGATATGGAATATCCTTTAGTTGAGTTATCATGATGCGATCATCGACTCAAGATAAAACGTTTGGAGATCTTAAAGGGTATCTGTAAGAAGATAGTGGACTCATATCCCAATTTGGAACATTACATTATGGCGGACGCCCTGGTGGGTTCTACAATTATCCGAAGAACGAGTGGTTAAAGAGTTGAGGATTACTAGAGGATGTTAACAACAAGGACAATCGGGCGAGAGAAGCATATCAAGCAATTCAAATAGAAGTAATAGAAAACCGTACAAGGATTTTAGCGGTATGACGACGAGAGGTGAAACTCAAGATGCATGTAAGGACTAATAAGAGCGCGGATTGAAGAGGACAACATCAAAACACCATTCAAACAAAGTATAGTACAACTACACTTGGCGGATTAAAGGACACTATATCCAAGGTGGATGCTACCATAGACAAGTATGAGCATGAGAGTACAGAGAAAATAGAGTGTTGACCCAGATGTAAAAGATTAAAGGAGTACCAAGACAGAGATTTACGATCGAGTTTAAAAGACAAAAATTTATAAATTTCATAACCATGGAGATGGGTCGACTCCTTTAGAGACACGAGAATGTTGAAGGAAAGCACGACACAAGTATCGAAGATAGTAGAAGTCTAAAATTGAGACAATGGATTTCCATGAAGGTAATGTTACAAAACAACATCCACCGAGGAAGAAGCACGTGCGGGAATGATCATGATGGACTTGAGGGATCATAATAACTACTCAATCACCAAGAGACTTAAGTTAACCATACTAGTGGTTCACTACAAAGAGCTGCAGGTAGACGATAACTTAGAAAAAAGGAACCGCAAAGATGGGTTTGTAAGCTATCACGGAAGGTTTGATAAACCCATAGATGGCAGGTGAATAATGCAACTAGACTCGGAAAGTAAGTCTACGATCTGGTAGAAGACCAACTACAAACTAACTAGTAATAACGGAGAATTCACACGTCTGAGTTGACCAGTGATGACCGGTTGGTAGATAAGAAGAATAACATCAGATTTACTAAAGAATGTTACTGGCATATGGGGAATCTCTACAAAAGATCAACGACGACAAGTGTAAGTGTTGGTTGGTATTGACGAGTAGGTACCGTTAAGAAGAGACATTAGTGACTGCGGATTTAATAAGTAACTTTACCGATGTCTTGGAGGAATCCCCAAGTAGGCAACGAGAACCTTCTAGGATTATCTAAGGATATGGGGAGAATCGGGTTAGAGGTTGCTTACTTTTTGGTTAAGAACAGATTACGGTTGAGTAAGAGAGGAAGGGTCTATTTGAGGAGGATCTTGCTAGTATTAGAAGGGAAGAATCGGCGGGAGTTGGGTAAATCATGTTGACCCTCAGAAAGACGTCATTGTGCCTAAACGGTGTTACATTAGAAGCGTGGTAAGCATATAACCTACAAATGAAGAAAATCAATGTTAGGTTAACTATGATTTCAAGTTAAGGGATTAGAGATCTATATGACAAGGTCCACTTGGATGTGTGATTTGTTTTGAGTTATATAAATTGGAAAGCTTGACAAGAAGTAGGTGAAAACCCATTAATTAAGGAACGATCCGACTAGGTCACGTTGAGGAAACCGGGCCAAGCGGTTCGTATTACAAAGAACATTAGACACTTAGTAAAGTGCCGACAGAAGTTTAAGATCATTATTTCAGAATCGATAGTCGGAAACTTTCGGGCCCAGTGGACAGAAAAGTTTGGTAGGGTTAAAAGAGCTAGAAGTAAGTTTAGAAAACCAAACCGTTGAGAGAGTACATTCCGGATCCGAGACACGTTATCAGTCATGAGGATCTGATAGTTGAGCCCGATCATACATTTGTAGAGTACCCAGTAGCTGTCTTGGAGCGCAATACTAGACGTCTACGGTCCAAAGAGATACCTATGTTGAGGATCCAGTGGTCTAGACGAGGAGCTGATGAGGCCACTTGGGAGACAGAGGAGAGTATTAGACGTAATTATCCCGAGTTCTCTGCGGGGTTAGATGTTACTTCTGTATCGGCGAGTTAGTACTCGGATGTTGTGTTGTTTGACCTTTCTTGTTTTTTTTTTTTATATTGGATTGTGTGATTATGTTTTATGTGATGTGTGTCTGAGTATGATGATTGAGTAGTTGCATGGTAGAAAATAGAAATTTTATGAAATTAAGATTTACAAAGAAAGTCGAATGTTTAGTTACCTTATTCTAAGTTTCGAGAACGAAACTTATTTTAAGGGGGCACTGATGTAATACCCGTAAAAATTTAAACTCCGTTGAATACCGGACCAAACTAGATTCCGATCCGCCATACTTAATTCTTTAAATAAAAGAATACGATATTAAATTCTATTATTTTATGTGACCTTGATTCACATAAAATGATAACTAAAGTTATTCCGTAAATAATCCCGTCATTTAATTCCCGTACATTTTTTTTACGTTTCCGTACGAGTTTTTATGTTTCACTTCAGCCTTTTGTTTAATGGGTGAGCATACCCAATCTAACTGGCCCATTTAACCTCAGCCTACCGGCTCAAATCTCTAATTTGCCCTAATCCTTCCCTAATGATGTTTAGTCTAATCTAACCCTCAACCTTTACGTAAATTCTCTCCGCTGCTACTCTCTGCACGAACAACTGGACTGACCTCAACGCCGGTACTCCCTGGGCAACCGTAACCGAGTCACAGATGACCATCCACCGTCCTTGCGCCGGGACCTGCGTCGTCCGTCTCTTTCCGGTGAGTAACGACCCTCCCTCCCTCCGTTCCGAACACGTTAACCACCACGCTGAACATCGCTGCTGTTGCACAGCGAGGTGAAGCTACCAGCGCCGGTCCCCTCCCGCTAGGTCTAGTTGCCCCCGCCGTCGTCGCTGCTGCAGTAGGTGAGTCGGTCGACTTCTCCCTCCTCTTTCCCTCTTCTTCCTCTCTTCTGCCCTTCTGTTTCGTGTGTGTAATATACGAAAAATCGGCCTTCCTTGGATCCTGTAGTGACCAGCCTGAACCACTTCTCCATCTGCGTAGCGGACCGTGCTCGTCCCGAGTACGGTGTGGTGTCGGATTCTCTTCACTGCTGTAGACAGGTAACCGATCCTCTTGTTGTCTCATTCCCCTTCTCCTCTAGCGTACTTGTACGTAAGCCCAACCTGACTCTTGCAAACCCATAGGAACTAGACACTGAACCTCGTTTATCCTTTTTCTCGTCTCGTCAGGTGGGTTGTGACGCTGTTGTTGAGCCGGATCGAAGCAAGCTGTAGTGAGTCTTCTGTACTGCCCACTCCTGCGTCTTTCTTTTGTTTAAAGTTAAATAAAATTTGCAGCAAGATAAGTATATATTAAGGGATGAGTGGAGCTGAGTAGTTTTAGAGTGTGTTTTACAATTCATAACTAAGCAAGTAGTTAGGTTGAAAATTAGTACTTCTCTACCTCTTTCTTTCACTGTTGTATATGTATATATATAGATTATATAGGTATAAAAATGACAAGTGTATATATTTGTGTAGAGGTAGTGATGTAGATAAGTATGTCATGTAAGCGTGTAGTGTTTAAATGTATGTATACATAGAGGTAAGAGTGGAAGATATAAATAAAAATATATGTAGCGGTGCCGGGTACATAGGTACGTATAAATAGGTATGAGATCGGAGACATAAGGGTATATATATGAACAAGTAGAGTGTATATACATAAGTATATACATAGGTGGTAAGGGTAACGTTGGGTATATGTATATATACATGTATAAGAGTAGAGTAATCGGGAAGGGAGTATTGTTGTTCTCTTTGACGAGTGTTTAGGATTTAACCCTATAACCTCTAGTAAACCGTCCTTGAGCAACCAAATTTTGGAAACAAGTTCTAAAAAAATGAATGTTATATTTTAATGATAGACTTTGAGAATTTTCGACACTAAGGGTAAAATGGTCTTTTGCCATAAGAGAGCTTTTTCCGTAATTCCTTCGCATGAGGTTGGACATCTGGATGTGATTTTGATCCACATGCCTTATTTGACAGGCATTTGAGTTACCACGGGTTCGGACCGAGTTGAGATTTGAGAAAGCGATTTTTGATCAAGGTAAGTCCTTGCGACTTACTTAGCCGGTTTCTGGATATTAGTTGGGTGATAATGGTTGTGTGTGTGCAATGTGTGTTATAATAAAAATAACTTGTTAGGACGACCGTGGTTATTATGTGTTAAGGCCCAAGTGTATGTATAACGGGCCGTGACATCACTGTCCAGCTCTGCCAGGAGACTGGGAGGTTCTCTATACCCAGATCATACAGGTACACGGTGAGATGCATCGGATCCACTCCTGATGGGTACACGGGGGCGGAGGCGAGGTTTGGGAATCCCTCGTGTCACAAAATAAGTATCATTAGAGTGAATGACTTAAGTGAAGATAATATATGGGTTGTTTGAAAGCATGATGAGTGTTTATTATTTTATGTGTGTGTGCTGTTATTATTCTCCTAATGTTTAGATAACTAGCTAATGGTTGTCTTGTTGTGTTTTTAGATTTACCGCAGGTTAGAACAGCAGCTGAGTGATCCGGAAGTAGTGGTCAGCCGGGTCTCCGTACTCTTTAGAGTGGGGGTGTGGGTTGTTGCTTTATTGTCTTTTCCTTTTGTTAAGACAATTAGTCTTTTCCGTGGTTTAAGTGTGATAGGCTGTTAGACTTTGTTGCATTCATCCTTTTACAAATACATTTTTTTAAATTTCGGTTTTTCTTATTTGTGTCTTGTTGCAAGGTCCTAGTAATATTGTTGTCAAACTGAGGTCGGGACCCATTGTGAGGTCCTAACCAGTAACGTTCTGAGTTCCGAGAATTCGGGGTGTTACAAGAGATTGGGGTGTATTGAGTAACCAAAGGCAAGTAACAAGCAAGTGATCGAATATAAGAGAAAACACTAGGTTTGGGGCGAATCTTCTCAAACCATAACTAGCTAGCATGCTTAAGAAATAATATTCAATCAATGAAGGGTAATGACATGCAATTAGGCGAGTTTATCAAAGCATCCTAATATTCTCTTGAAGCTTATAGGATAGCTTATGTCAATCAAGTTATGCTATGGTCAAGTTACAATTCAATTTACTAAGCTTAAGCGACAATCATGATCATACTAAACAACATATGGTATCACATGGTGTTTGATATTTATGTACATTATCTAGCATAATCACAATTTGAATAAATCATCACTAGTAAATTTAATCATCCTTTCGGCCCTAATCAATTCTACTCTGTTATGATAGGGATCTAATCAATGGATCATCCTCCTCCTCATATTACCTTTTAAGTTTCAAATTAGATGATTAATCTAGCAATCACTCATTCATGATTTGAAGGACACAAAGTTTTTACAAGTAGATTTAAGATAGTAAAATTCTAAATCCCAACATTGAGGTAAATCCAACATGACAGAATGATATATCAATTTTTATTCCCTCATATATGCTACTAATCATGCTTAAGTTCCATTCATATCATGATTAAACACAAAAGTAATACTAATCTAGCATGACTTGGGGATTTTCACCCCAAAATCTAGATGACAAACTACTCACTCAGCATAAACTTAGACATGATAACAATGGAAATAAATGACATGAGAATAAAGTAGATAACAAAAAAGAGAAATAGGAAGAAGAAAAAATAGACTAATTTGGCCTACTGATCAAAAGTTATGAGCAAAATAAGTTGAAGG
The DNA here is from genome assembly GCA_033239045.1 of Fagopyrum esculentum. Classification (NCBI taxonomy): domain Eukaryota; kingdom Viridiplantae; phylum Streptophyta; class Magnoliopsida; order Caryophyllales; family Polygonaceae; genus Fagopyrum; species Fagopyrum esculentum. Next base: position 17,238,319 of record BSUD01000001.1, on the reverse strand, counting down.
AATGAAGACAGTGAAGAACACCAAACTTTCTCTTGATTCAATCCAAAATTTTGTCCAATGTAGGTCCAAAACATGTTTCAAATATAAAAAGACTAACTAAGAGAGTAGTTTGAGAAGTGCGTGAAGAGATGATGCAATTACATTCAACCAATGTGCTTATATTGGACTCAAAAGACATGGTCCTCCCTTAAGGATCAAGTGGATCAACTTGCAAAGTTAGTTAGGAAGATCCTCCTAGAAGGAGCTGATCCAAAAACTTAGAGCAACTCGGAGTAGAGCATACACTTTAATTTGCTTGGGTTTTCCTCAGCCAACCTCGAGTTTATCCACCGACTTAGTTCATTTCAACGTTGCTCGAGTGGAATATGTCTTCTTCTCTCGAGTGGAGTGTCACTCGAGGTTAACTCGGAGGAAGTTGAACTTTTTTGCACATTGTGTCTTCTTTTCTCAAGTGAAGTGTCTTCTTTGCTCGAGTTTGTCTATCTTCTTTGCTCAAGTTTTTGTCTAACTCGAGAGACCTTGAATAATATTTACTTGAGGCTTCTTAATTACTCCGGGTTTCCTTGTCTTCTTAGTCCGAGTTGTTGGCAACTCGAGGGCTATCCTTAGAGTTTTTCTTAATTTTATTGCTTAATGTTGGCATCCTTGATTGTTTTTTCTTCTTTCCTTTGCTCATGAGATGGATGATGAGTTGGTGTTTGATGATTGGATAACTTAGGTGACTAGGATATCTTCGTTTAAGATCCATTTTTGGCCAAAATACCTACAAAGACAGAAAACAAAGGGACTAGACATTCTTTTAATGTTTTGAGTTCTAGGTAAGATATGAATGTCCAAACCATGCAAAACTAAAGGAAAAATACACAAAAATACATCTAAAAATATAGTGTTCAGAACACATATAAATTCGTTAGTGCAATCAGGTTTCTTAAAGCGGTTTTCAAAATTTAAGATTGTAAGACCTTTATTTTCATATAGTACCTAGGAGAAAGTTTAGAGACCAAAATCCCATCCTGTTTATAAATATTGAAATTAATTGAACCGTTTATTGTAGAGGCAAGATACTTTTTCCTTAATTATGAAAATGTCCCGTATTGCGGCGGTTGAATGGAAATTTGATCCCAAGATACAAATGCAAAATTATATGGTTTGTGTAACCAAACTAGAAACTTCGAACAGACTGTGGAGTACTCTCAAACTCGATGGATTGTGAAATTAGAGGAGTGAAGGACGTTTTATGTGTGTTGGTGTATTTTGAATTGATAGAAGAAGTGTTATTTTTCTCGAGGCTTAGAAGAAGTGTGTTGGAATTAATGCAAGACATAAACCCTAGATTGATGCGGGGTTAGCCGTAGTAGATGGACCGATCTTTAGATGCCTAAAATACTCGATAAAAAGATGAAAATAAAAGAGATATGGAAATAGGGTGATCCGATGATGGGATGGATCGATAGATGAATAGATTAAAGTCAAACCCTAAGGATGAATCTGAAGACACAAAATATACGCGCTGACCCAATCACACAATTAGCAACCGAGATCCTAGAACCCTTCCGTTACAACCATACACAAGAGGGAGTGGTGGTCCCTAGAGCACCAGGAGGTGTGCTAGTGAAAAGCCTGAGAAATCTTACTCGTCATGCGCAAGCAGAACAACTCAAACAAGTCGAGGATAAAGGTCGAACAAGACGTAACAAGACGTAACAAGAAGTCTCTGGCTATCTATTTTCCACACAAAATCCAACAAATCGGCTGCTACTAGCAATTCCGAAAATAATATGTGTTTGATTCAAATTCAAGGTATCCTACTTGTGGTTCGAACCCCACCCCTATATATAGGGTGTGAGTCGAGTGATCTCCCAGCAGAAAATTCTGAAGAAAATAATAAAATAAGTCTCATCTTCTAGTAAGATATGATCTTCTAAGACTTGGGCATCAAGTATCTCTAAAAGATATGATTCAAGTCTATATTTTAAGCTTCCCTATTAAAAGGGTTAAATTATTTATAAAATAAATAAAATATCATGGGAAGAAAAAATAACATTAAAAAGCCCAAAATTATCCCATAACTAAAGATGTATTTTATGGGCTAAAAATTAAATAGAGTAGGTCAGATTTAGCGACTAAGGCCACGCCATACGTGAGTAGGAGGAGGATCTGAGATGACCTTTGTGGGCCATGGCTCATGGTGAGGTGGTGGATTATGTAGGCTTGCATTGTAACACCCCAAGTTTTGGGAACTCGTAGCGCTACGGGCTAAGACAGCACAATGGGTCCCGCATAATGGGTCTCAACCCTCAGAGTAGCAACAGCAAACGGATCTTACAACAAGGCACAGACGAATGAAAACAAAATTCAATATAAAACCAAAGGTTTAAACAACCAAAGCGGAAAAGACTCGCAGCCGAGTTCAAAACAAAAGGGAAACAACAAAAGAACATAAACCCGATCTTGTCCCATAATGTACGGGAACCCCGGCTGACCACACCGTCCGGATCACTCAGCAGCATCCTGAACCTGCGGTACATCTACAACGACGGTATAAACCGTTAGCTAACATTCTATGTATAAGCAAGAGTGTAAAGACACAAATACACATAAGGTAAGATAAACATATAGCATGCTTGCACTCAACCGGTTATTATCTTTCATTAAGTTATTCATTACTAATTCAACTTATTTTGTCACACGAGAATCCTTTCGAAACTCGCTTCCGCTTCCGTCTACCAATAGGAAAAGATCAGTACTATCCGTTACCTACGGGCCTGGGTTGCAAGAGCACATTCTAGTTTCCTAGAGAACTAGACAAGTGGTCACCGCCCAGTTATAATACACTTGGGCCAGTTAAGGTTATAAAGGGTGAATCCTATTTCCGATTATCTGTTATAACATGATAACAACACAAACAAGCCAATATAATCCAACTAATACACGGAATGAAGCTAAGTAAGTCCAAGGGACTTACCTCACACGAAAGTAACACATAAGATCAGGAATAACAACTCAGGTATACTCAAGAGAGCTCAGTTTCCCTCAGGAAAGGAGCAAGGAAAGCCTGTACAAACAAGCAACACGGATCAGGAACGAAACGATTGCTAGAAGTCTATGACTTCTAGTCTCAATGATCTCTTAGAGATCAACACATGCTAAGGGCTCAACCTTATTCTTACAACAACTCAGGTGAACAAGAAACAACCATAAGGAACCAAGGAAGGAATGATGAAAGGAATGAAGGAAGCAACTCACCAAAGACGGGAGTTACTGCAGAGAAACTGCAGGGGCGGTTGAACTGATGCGCAGGGGCGGCTTTGTGCAGACGTAGGGGCGGTTGTGACAGAGGTGCAGGGGCGGCTCTATGCAGGCGTAGGGGCGGCTGTGACAAAGGCGCAGGGGAAGATCTTCGTCAAAAGCTATTATCGGGCTTCTCTTCGACAGATCTCACAGCAGGGGCAACCAAAGCTCGAACCTTTGGTTCCAACACGTCGAGACTCCACTCCAGAGAGCCTGAGAACAACGAAGGGTCAACAACGGAACACTCCACAAGAATCAAGACTCAAGCTTGATCTTTGGAGAAGAAGAAAAGAGAAGAACGCAAGGAAGAAACCAAAACAGAAGGGAAAGGCATGCAGCACTGTAGGAACGTGAGGAAGAACCAAAAAAGATGCACTTACATGTTCAACAAAGTTGCAAGAAGCAAAGGACGGTTGTATCCTCCTAGGGTTGAAGAAGATGATAGCAAGGAACGGGAAAAAGGAGAGAAAGAAGAGAATATATAGGAATGGGCTAGAAAGATAGACGGAAGGGCGTCTAGGATTCAGAAAGGAGACAAGGAAACCGGCCCATAAGATAGAATATCGGACATTCTATCTATGGAAGGAAGATAAAAGAACGGAAGAAAAGATTGGCACGATCTGTCGTAAATCTGCAGGGGCGGATCTCACAGCCGCAGGGGTGGCTGGCCGTGGGGGCGGCCCTCTTCACCGCATGGGCGGTGAAGGAAAAAACCTAGGATCTTACATGCATAGCTGGTCTAGTCATCGGAAAAGATAAATCATATATTCTGATGTGATGCGGGGTTGATGCCGCAGTTTCCCGGTCTAGATTGAAGTTCACAAACAAGACACATAAGCAGATCCCGGTTAGGAATCTCGGGTGAGATTTCTAGATTTGACCGAGATTTATATAACTTCGAACACAAACAATGTGAGTTTGATGGATTGATAATGAATAGATAAGAAGATGAAAATGGAATGACTAATAAAAATATAGGAAGTTACGAACAAAGGTATTCTTGCAAAGAACCTTGACCAATGGATCAAAACCCCTTAACAAATACCTTACCTTAACCCTCGATTCTTTAACCTTACACAAGCCTTCTAACTAAGACAAGCACAAGGAGGAACCAAAATTGACTAGTAGCACCAATCTTCAATAAGATTGACACACACAAGAATAACCTAGCACGGAATCACAACAATTCAACCAAAAGACTCTCTTTTTATTGAATAGAAATGAATAAAATGTAAACTCTCCGAGCGAAGTCACAATTATCTCACAATAATGTGGAAATCAATAATCAAAACTAAGTTGCCTATGCATCTCTTCCTCTAAGGCTATTTATAGGAGAGATTCTTCTAAAAAGATAAGATAAAGATAATCTTAAAAGTTAGGATCAAAACCAACAAAATACCTTCAGAATGTTAGAGCTTTAAAAAATATTAAAATAACTAAAAGATAATTATATCTAATAAGATCTCAACTGGATCTTATAGATCTCGATAGTCACCAAATCTCGGTCTAAATCTCATGTGAGATTTGGTCTCAGGGCCGAGATTTCTTCATTGGTTCATATTTATTGGTCCCTTGATCATCTTCAATAGCTTCTACTCTTGGATCCTTCTTGCTCTTGATCTAGTGATTGATCCTTGTATATTTGGTGTTGAGGATGATCCCTCATCACGATGGGTGGGTCCGGATGGAGTATGTCTCAATATTGTGGACCCTATTTGGTGAGAAAGAAGGATCCAAGAGGACCAATCACTAAGTATACAAGGATCAAACTGGCTTCTCTTGACACTTGCATGGCTCCTCTTGATGTTTGTATGACTGGTCCGAGCTGGAGAGGGGGGCATTGTATGTCTTGCGTGTGCATGACTTTGTGTTACGTGTACATGACTAGTTCGAACCAAGGGAGACATTGCATGGGATTTCTTCATGTGTGCATGATTGTCTTGTAGTGGAGGGAGTTGCTGCATATGAACTCGGGTTACAGTGAACCGAGGATGGTCCGATTTGTATGAGTCGGACCGGATCTCTTCTTAGTAAATCGTGGTTGTGTTGGGAGATGTGTAGATGTACGATCCATAAGTCTTCTTCTTTCTTGAATGTTTGCATTAATCATGTTCACATGCATCCTCGACCTTCTAGTGCGGAGTGATCTTAGCCAACTTCTCCTCTTCCTTTATGTGTTATCCTTTCTTCCTCTCCTTGGTGTTGGATTTCATAACTTCATGTCCTTTCCTTTCCTTGCTTTCATCTTCCTCTTTTTGTTAGGTGGTTCTAGATATGCTCCAGCATAACGGATTCTCGCATCTTATTAAACATTGTATATTTTGTTTTTAAGACAAATATTGGATACAAACGTTTAATATCCGATTACGAATTTTATTGGAGAAATATCCATTGACCGTATCTAGTCAGCCCGTATATGGGCTCAAAGTCATTCCTATGAGTCAAGAGCACGACCCGGCGCACATGTGTGGTCCAACCAAGATAGGTTCTCTCTTTACATACATCTGTAGCCATTATACAATATGCCTACCCTCCATATTATTAATGCGGGAAAATTTATATATTCTTCATTTCATCCAAATGTGCATTTTATCCAACCCACTTTGGACCTCCATTTTTCATTCAAAGGGGTACATTATGGAAACACACTCGCATAGGCAATGCCAACCCTTCCATTTTCGGTGTTGAAAATGGCCCAAGCCTGCCGGAAATGTGCCTACAAAAGTCCTTCGACGACATAATAATAAATGAGTTCCAACATATTTGAGGATGATCATTAATAATAGAAATGAAGGCTAGTCGAGCAGCATGAGGGGCCTAGTCGAGCGACCTCTATAGGGAAAAGAGTAGTGAGAACTGTTGAATTACAAAAGGAAGAGATATATAACCTAATGATTTGAAACGCGCTATTTATAAGGTTATGGGTAGAGCTTGAAACCCTAGATCTATTTGGATCTTATCTTCTAATAATATAATATCAAATATAAAAGATAAAATGTCCAAATGGATGAGATAGAAGTCTAGCACAAACAAAAGGGATAAAGGAAAGGTTAATCGACGTCGAAAAAAGCCAACCGAGCGGGCCAATCAACCAATTGGGCATGGCAAAACATTTGTTGTATGAATTCATTGCTTCATTAGAATGTAATTTTTAGGTCACATGCAAAAGGAGGGAGAGGATGTTGAGCGACCAGGAAAGTGTTCGAGCATTTATACACATTTACCGATGTTCTTCACTTCACCTTCAAACCTTAATCAATTTTTTTTCGAAAGGTTCGTAAGTAGCTCCCGATTCAATCGGCTTTTCCGCTCTACACACCCGGGACGGGTATAAGTTGTGGTCCATTGTTGGTGGATATCCTCCCAATATCAGTTTTTCCATACATGCTGTCAGGAGGATTCGAACTCGAATCTTCAGACTAACAACTTAAGAAGTCTAACACGACATCCCACTAGACCAACTGAGTATTGGTAATCATTTTTGTTTTGACGTTGACTTATTTGACCGCAAGTAAATCCTTAGTGTACGTGTAGGAGGTCATTTCGCTATATTTGTATCATTTGTACTCCACAAATACCTAGAATGCCTACAATTACATAAATCAACTAGTGATCTCCAAAATTTTAAGAGGAAGGAAACAGACCGATAAGATATGCCATTCATTTCAAAAGAGGTAGGAAATGAAATAGAATGATGATGATAAAAGACGCCAGAGTGATATCATATGCACCCCACACTTACATCGAATAATAAAACAAAACTGCTAGTCATAGTAATCGTCCTTGCAAAAACAACGTAAGAAAAAACGTATCTTGATTTTGTGAATTTAACCCTGTTGAAAATAATATTAAAGGAGAAAAATACAACAAAAATATCACAATCTGTAACAACAAAGATAAACTCGTTAGTATGATCGGTTTTCTTAATCCGGTTTCAAGATTAAAAAATTTTAGGACCTTTATTTTCTTATTGTACCTAGGGGAAAGTTTAGAGACCAAAATCACACATTGTTTATAAGTACTGTAATAAAACGAACTGCTGATTGTAGAGACGAGACACTCATTCCTTGATTCTGAAAATGCCTTGTATGACGATCGTTGAATGACGATTTGACTCCCAAGATACAAATGCAAAATTAGATGGTTACCGTAATCAAAAAAGAGACTACAAACCGACCGTGGAGTACTCTCAAACTAGATGAATTTTGAAAGTAGAGGAGTGAAGGGCGCTTTATGTGTGTTGACGTGTTTTGAAATTAGAGAAGTGCTCTTTTTTTATTGAGGTTAGGAGAAGCGTGTTGGAATTAACGCATGACATGATCCCTAGATTATCGTACCGTCTTAAACATAGCAAATTTTGTAATAAAGAGAAGGAAATCAAATACAAACGTTTAATCTCCAATTACAAATTTTATTCGAGAGAGATCCATTGACCTTATATGAGCCCGAAACCATTCCCAGGAATCACGAGCACGACTCGACATGTGTGTGTGGTCTACCCGAGCTAGGTTCTCTCTCCGCATTACATGAACGCACTTGCATTGGCGAAGCCAACACTTTTATTTTTCGGTGTTGACAATAGACAGATCCCGTTAAAAATTGTGCCAAAAAATGTCTCCGGCGACACAATAAAAATTGAGTTCCAAAATGTTTGAGGAAGATCATTAAGGCGAGTTAGTTGGATTTGTTTGAGTTGATATTGGGGATTACCGTTCACCGGATTAAGAACCTTCTTGACCATAGTTTATCTAATGTTTAAAATGTTTTCAATTGTACAATAAGTTTTGGGTTTAGCTCATAGGATGAGCCGATACTAAAGCTTTTCATGACACCTTATACTCTAGGGCCCGTTTGGAAGCGGTAGGAATCATTCCCGATAACGGAATGATTCCGAATTAATCAAAAAATACGTTTGGTTAGAGGTCTTTTAACACATTAAAGTAATCCCATCATTTCCATTTCCTTTCCTAACCCTTTTCCGATTCCATTCCGTTTCCATTCCACCGCTCCAACCAAACGGGCACTAAATTTGTGAGAACATCTTACACCTTAAATGTGTCATAACACTTTAAACTGGTGACGACATCTTAAACAAAATTGGAAAAAAAATAATATCCGAAAGCTTACCATGACCTTTGTTAAGTTATTAGTTAAAATTTATATAAAAAATAAAAATAAAATTAACATGTTTTTATTTTTGGTAAGTGAGACGAGTAAGACCATGATCTTACTCGTACCATAAATTATAAATACCGAAAAAAGCTAACATCGGATAAGCCGTTGGGTTGCTACTCCGCGGGCATCGTTTTTCAAAATGGAAACTAAGCTAGACGGAGGAGTGTCAAGAATAAAAAAAACTTAACGGAAACTCAGAAGCTAAAGAAGCCAAACAATCAGCTGAGCCATTAGCCTCCCTATAGATATGACGAAACCGGACTTGCCAGTCTCTACGGAGGAAGCCTTGGCATCGAGTCACCAGATTATAGAGTGGGTGTGACGGGGTGATGGTCCGTTTAACCAGTCTGACAACGAGGTCAGAATCAATCTCGACTGAAACCTTACGAAAGCCCTTGCCCCATGCAAGTCTTAACCCGGAATAAAGGCCCTAGAGCTCCGCCATTGGTACCGTACACGAGCCAATATTATAAACAAACCCTCCAAGCCACTGGCCAAGCGCATCACGAATTAAACCTCTAGCAGTGGCCGCATTGCCTGAACCAATCACTGAGCCATCGGTGTTAACTTTAACCCAATCGTTAGCAGGAGCGGACCACGAGATAGGTATGCAAATGCTCTCCCGAATCACCAGTTTATCGTGTATTCTTTTATAGGTAACACAGATGCCTCTAACTTGATTAGTGACAACAGAAACGCGATTGGGAGGATGGGGAACATTACGAAACACAACAGCGTTACGCCATTTCCAGCACCACCACAAGGAGGTAGCAAAAAGAACATTCCACGGGGTATCCTGAGTATACCGGTTGGTCGGATAGATTACTCAGCAGCCATCAATGCACCAGTTCAGTGAAAAAACGTTCGAGTGAAGTCACAGGGACGAGGGAAGTCCACATGGTTGCAGTACCTAAGCAGTCACAAAACAGGTGGAGGGATGACTCACAAGAGTTGTTGCAGATCGGGCAGCGATCAGAAACATACATATGGCGTCGGAACCTCTCGGCGTTAGTCAGCAATTTGCCTTTGGCAACAGTCCATAGAAATGTTCGTATGTACTCTAGGACGGAAATCTTCCAAATGATGGTGAATAGAGCACTGTGGGGTTGTATAACTATAGTTGAACGAATATGTGCTTGATAGGCCGAGGAGGAGGAAAAGAGATTGTTGGATTCCCACCTCCAGGCAACGCAGCCCGAAAGGTCGTCCTCAGTGTGGAATGGGGATTTAGCAGTGTTAATCAGTGATTGCATCGGAAGAAGGCTACTGAGTATGTTCCAGTCCCACCCGACGCCAGGGATCCAGAAATTGACGACCCGATTGGACCAGGAAGCTTCCGGCGGACGCCTAATGACGTCCTCAATAAGGGGACGATCGCCACACCAAAGGTCGGTCCAGAATCGGGTAGACGAGCCGTTGTAGACGATCCACTTAAGCCCTTTGGATAGGACCAGATTTCTTGCCCACAGCAGACCCTTCACAATATAAGAACCGTTTCTAAAAGACGAGCAGTCCATGAAATCCCGAGTACCGTTGAATCCATAGTTTGACGCGATCAAATTAGTCTAGGGTTTGTCTCTATCTTGTAAAAAACGCCAGGCCAGTTTCCCAGGAGCAATAGAGTTGGCATTCCGCGCAGAACGCACACCAAGTCCTCCGAATTCCGAAGGTTTACAAACCTCGTCCCAAGACACAAAATGAATGGTTCTACCGTTTTCTGGATCGTTCCACAGGAAGGATCTGCAAACCCAATCCAACTCATTGCAAATTGACATGTGAACTTGCCTCTTTTGTAAAAGAAAAAACACTATCAATAATATCATTCCTTAGATGATATTAGTTGACTCCGTTTCTCTCAAATCCGGTTCTAACATCTCAACACAAAATCGAAATTCGGACGAAATCAGACCGGGTTTACACATATCTTATATTTGTGTTACCAAAAACAATTTGGAAAAAATTGTCTTTGTTAAGCTATTAGTTTATGTTTCTAAAGAAAAATAAAAATAAAATTGACATGTGAACTTGCCTCTCTTTTGTAAGAAAAAGTATCAACAGTATGAGCCCTTAAATGACACTACTGACCTATTGAGGACCAATATATAAAGTTTAGGCGAAAAAGTGAAATGGACAGCTCTATAAACCTAGCTAATTAGCTTGCAAGTTTATTACACTACACTTCCCTAATAATGAATATCTTTGGAATTTAGCACATATATGTGATATTAATTACCTTCAAAATAGTTTGTGCCCCCACAACCCTCCCCTTTAACCGGACTTAATTACGATTTCTTGTGAGTTTGGATCTTCTTGAAAGCTCCCCTTACGCTTTAACTACCCATGCAAGCATCCTTTCCTCTACAAGATGACAAGTTTAATATTATACTTTGGGGCCCCATTCACACCCTATCTTCATCTTCCTTTATAAATAAGTGCATATTCTTCATTACCCACGCAAAACAAAAATACATTACGTACATTCATTCATCTCTTCAATTCCCTTTCCTGCAAACAACTAACAAAACTCTCTCAATTCTAGGGTTTAGCCTATTCTATATATATTTGCTTCTCATACATAGCTTCAATAGTAAGATGGGTTTGAAGGACATTGGAGATAGCCTTCCACCAGGGTTTAGGTTCTACCCTAATGATGAGGAATTGGTTTGTCATTATCTCCACAAGAAGATTGCTAATGAAGAGGTTTTGAAGGGCACTTTGGTTGAGATTGACTTGCACACTATTGAGCCATGGCAACTTCCTGGTATGTTAACCTAGTCGTCAGTCGTCCTCCTATTGTCAATTGATTTTCATTATCAGACTTATATGTTAATTTTGCTCTCGATATCTTTTTTTAGCTCTGCGACTTTGCATGCATGCCTCAATATGCTTGCAAAAGTTTCTTGCTTTAGGTTTTGGCTAAATCTCTCAATTTTTTTACATACTTCTATTGTCAATTGATTTTATAATGAAATTTCAATCAGAATCGCATTTGAATGCTTGCAAAGTTTGATGTTTTAGGCGCGTTCTCATAATTAAAAAAATTTCGTGTCTCTTTTTTGTCTTTTCTTCGTTTTCCCCTATATACTTATATAAAAAAGTTAAATTTTTATAAGTTTTTGTGTTAAACTCAAACCTAACGTATCTGTTCTATCTGTGTTGTATTAGTTAATAAGTATTTGTCAATTTTTTTTTTCCGGTTTATTTCCCTTCGTGTTTGGGTAGAAAAAATGTGAAGAAATAGACCCATCAATACATGCATATAGTTTTTTCAATAGTTTATCATGAGGAATATGTAATGATGCACATACACACACGAGGATTGTCGTGTTAGCAAAATACAAAAAAAAAACAAAAACCAATAATCAATACTTATTATACCGATCCTATAATACACATATTGATACTTTATAAAATCGTAGACATATATGAGTATATCCAAGCTTGCATGAGCTGGTAATAGTACTGTCAGTAAGAGTCATCCAAGAACATACGTTACGTAATGTTAGCCGATGAGACAACATGAAGTGATAGTAAACGTTACAATATATTTGTTCAATTTAACGTATCGTTACATAAACGATATAGTTCACATGGACATATCGGATATGCATCATATTTGTTTAGTCATATATGGCTCTACAAAATATATATCAATTTGGTAGCTTTTAATATGTTGGGTTTTGGTTCATATACATAAATGATTTTATTTCTTTAATTTTTTTTTCTTATTAGAACTGATTTTGTACCCAACTACCGTCAATCATTGGTGGTTTGTTATTTGTTACTTCTATTCTAATTTTGTGTACAACGTTGTATTGGTCGGTCATTCAATGGTTAACCGATTCATTATTCCAAGAATTTTGATTATATTTCTCTTAAATTAGTATGTATTATAACTTAATTAGAAAAATGTTATAAAATGTAGCGTAAAGTGTTGATAATTTTATATTTTTCAATCATGTGAGACTCCAATGATTTGTTGTTGATTAGGATGTCTTCATTTTTACGTTTTTAACAGAATAATCCCACCTTAAAAAGTGTCTTTGTATAACTTTCTCTTCTCTTTATTTATTTTTTATATTTTAAGTGATTAGACTCTGTATTTTATGTGGCTAAATAGAATAAGTTATGAAGATTATGCACGTACAACAATTGAGTTGTATGTAACAGGCCATCTGGCCATGCAATCATGCATTATTATAATTAAAAATATGCAATCGTATGTAACACGCTTTGCTTTATTACTTGATCACAACTTTGTTCAAGGACTTAAATATCTTCTTCAATGGTACGATAGGTTACAAAGGAGCCTTTCAACATGTTTTTGTCAACTAAAGCTTTCAGAACTTGGGTTTCAAGAAAGCTTTTGGACCCACATCGATGTATTTGAAACAAATTATAGACATATCATACACGTTTTTTAGTTTTACTTATTAAAAATTGATTATTAAATTTGATGCAATAAATTTTTTATATATGTTTGGGTATGTATTATGAGTATTAAGTTTTAGTTATTGAAACTCGGTTATTAAATTTTAGGCATTAAAATCGTTTTATGCATGTTTGGGACATTGAATTTTAAATATTATAATTCGGTATTATATTTTACATATTAAAATTGGAGTAATAAGTTATTAATTATCAGATGTGGCGAAGCTGAATGCGAGCGAGTGGTACTTCTTCAGCTTTAGGGACCGGAAGTACGCAACAGGGTTTAGGGCCAATAGGGCGACGACATGTGGATACTGGAAGGCAACGGGTAAGGATCGGGTTATACTTGACCCGAAGACCCGACAAATCGTTGGAATGAGGAAAACGTTGGTCTTCTACAGAAATCGTGCGCCTAATGGAATCAAAACTGCTTGGATCATGCATGAGTTTCGCATTGAAACCCCACATACGCCACCCAAGGTATTATTCCTTTAAAAACATAAATAAATATAGGTGGTTTCTTAACATACCAGTGAAAATCTTCTAGTCACCACAACTACGCACTTCGCGTGAGTAGTTGTGGTGACTATTAGAAATTTTCACATTTACGTCTATCAACCCCTAAATATATTTAAAAAAAGAAGTAATATTTATTGATTTTTAATTAAACTTAAATTGATTATTGGCAGGAAGATTGGGTTCTTTGTAGGGTTTTCAACAAAAGCAAAGAAGAGAGCCATCCACACCATGACCTTCACATTCTTCAAACCAACATTACATCTCCACCACCTCTCACGGTGGAAGGAAACGCCATTGTTACTTGCGGAACCCTAAAACCCGATTCGTTGATTGCTCCAAACCCGTTTACTCAAATCCAAACCCAAAATGACCCGAATGTAGTAGACTCAATAAACCCTGGAAATCTGCTGCAGCTTCTGAAAGAGGGAAACCCTAGCAATTTCTCCATCAATGACTTGTTGATGAACTCATCGGAGCATGATGATCATCATGATGAGTATGGGTTTATGTGGGACATGGACTTGGATGATCATCCCCATCATCATAATGCGTTTGGAGAGATGGGGTTAATTGAGGATGATGGTGGCATTGTGCTTTTGTAAATCATAAATATGCTACATAGTTATGTAGAGAGAGCATTAAAGGGTAAAATATTTTTATATTGTATCATCATATATATGTTCAAAGAAGTATATCATAATAGTGTTATTTAGGTTTGAAGATTGAAAAAGGTCTATATATATGTGTATATATAAGTAGGAGTTGAATTGTTATGTGTAATGGATTGATGAAGAATGTATTGGTCTTGTGATATTTAAGTTATATTGGAGGTGTTTTTATTGATCTTGTACGTTAGTATAGTGTTTTTTGATGTTAGTCCAATTGCATGCATTTTGAATTGTTATGGGTATACAAAAACCTGCTTAAGGAGATTTTGTGCCCAATGTAAAGCCCATCACGGCCCAATAAAAAAAACCCCAGATTTTCTCTACTCCCATCGAGCATGGGCCTTTATTTGTTAAGACCACTGACTCTCCTTCCCACCAAAAAAAAAAAAATTTTTAGAGATTTAAATATATTAATAAGACGAATCATCTCATCTAATTTGCTAATCCGAATTTAATATTGGTTTTCCGTGATTCTGTATTTTTTTTTATCAAGTTTTATTATCGTAAATTATATATAAGATCAGTTTAAGTGAGAACCTCTATTGTGTTGCATTGGGGAGTAGAAACTTCTTGTAGTTGTCGGATTACTAAATCAACGTTCAAGATATTTCCTTGTATATGTTTATGGTATGAAACACTAGATTAAACCTCCGATTAATACACTTTCAATCAATAGAATAACATTTATGGTAATAGAATTATATACTTTAGTGGTTATTTAGGATATTGACAATTTACATTGTTAATGGTTATATTCTATATTGTAACCTCTAGTAACAGTTTGACGATTGTTCACACAAATGTGCACTAATATTTCGATTCTGAATTGATATTTTATTGGATGAGTTGGCTAAGAGTGTGTTTGGTAGAAGATGCGGATTATTTATAAGATTAATCTAGATGCGGATTATTAGGGATTATATTATAGGATGGAGTTTATTAGGGATTATTTTATATAAATTAATTGTATTAGTAGATGTTTTAATGGGCTTAATTAATTGAATTTTACAATACTACCCTTCATTACACTGCTCTTTTTTACTGGCAGCTTAAATTTACGTTAATTACCTTCTCCTGCAGTGTTGTTCCTTCAGTGACTTCTGCGAATGGCTGCCGTAAACAAGTTTTCGAACGACTTTGGCATTCCTTCTCGTCTTCAAAGGCCGGCATTTCTATTGTTGAGGCAGTTAATCCCTCGTAAAAATGAAGCTCCACTTTGTATTCCAGGATGTATGGCCAAAGTTTTTTGACGACTGTCCTATCAGTTATAAGAGATTGAGATGTATATGTTAAATGGAATGCTTGAATTCCGTTATATCATTTGATCTAGGTGCACACACAGCTATGATAGACCTTGGTGTCATTTTTATGAGCTTTCATGTCAATAACTAATTACTGAATTCCATATACATATTTCCTCTATTACAATTAATAACTTGTTTACTGATGAAGTAAAGTTTTTAATTCAATTTAACTATTATGTAACTTGCTGCTGATTCATTGACGCAGATTCTTCCAAAGCTGGAACAAAAGAGTTGGAGAGCTGGCTCTTTAAAGTTTGACACTAGAAAGAAAGTTGATTATAGAGCATTGCTGACAGAAGTGAAAAGGCTAAAATTGATAGAGATCATGATGTAATAAGAACTTTCAATAATAGCTTTATTTATGGGGGTTAGTTTTATTCACACATCACTAAGTTAGTTACATTTGTTTAGTTTTTGTTACACGTGGCTATGAAGCTATAAATAGCCTTTCTTGTAACATATTACATTCACTCACATATTCATAATAAACTTTCCCTCACTTTGTGCTTCTTCTCCAAAATGCTCTCTAACAATCGACCATCTCTTTGATCTTTAATCTTTTAAGATGGTATCAGAGCATGTCATTTCTCGACTGCTTATTCTGATGATCGATTCTCTAGTGATTCATCTGTGAATCACATTTTGTTTTACTTCATTCATTGTTTTTTTGGATTGAGGAATTCCGCGTTCGATTGTCTTCGATCCAAAGTTCGCTCGATCATCGATTTGACCTAGAAATTAGAATCGATTCAGAGGCATCATGTATTGATCACCTTCGGAGTACTCTTTGCTAGCCAAAGGTGGAGATGAACGAAATGAGGAAAACTCAGTCAACAACTCGAGATCTACTTCCAGAGGTTTCAATGTGGATTCAAACGATCCATTATATGTCCACGCATCGGAGGGACCAGGTTTGTCTCTAGTTTCTCAAAAATTTGATGGCAAATCTTTTGGTGAGTGGCGTAGATCAATTAAGATAGCCTTGACAGCCAAAAATAAGTAATGTTTCATTGATGGAAGCTATAGGAGACCTTCAGGAAATAGAAGTTTGGCTAGTCTATGGGATAGATGTAATAGCCTGGTGATTTCATGGATTTTAAATGGATTGACCAAAAGAATACGGATCAATGTGATTTACTATGATTCAGCCTCAGATTTATGGTCTGAATTAGAGAGGAGATTTGGTCAGGCAAATGGTGCACAGTTCTATGCTGTGAAGAAAGAAATATATGGACTCTCACAGGGAAATTAGTCTGTCACTGATTACTTCACGAAAATTAAAATACTCTGGGATGATCTTGCTGCTTTTGCTAAGCCTTCTTGTTGTTTGAAATGTGGTTCCCATAGCATAATCAATGAAAATGATGAACTTAAAGGCTTGTGGAGCTTCTGATGGGACTAAATGACTCATATGCTGCTATTAGAGGACATTTGCTTATGATGAAGCCAATGCCTACAGTATCAGATGCATATTCTATGTTGTTGCAAGAGGTTTCACGGAGAGAGGTAGGAGCACATAACAAAGTCATTCAGGATGTTGATGCTCTTTATGCAGGGAATAATCAGAATCGGAAACAGAAGGGAAGCAACAGTTGGAAGTATGATGGAGCTGAGGTTAACAAGGATTTATTGCACTGCACTCATTGTAACAGAAGCAGAAACACTAAGGAAACCTGTTACAGATTGATAGGTTTTCCTGCAAACTTCAAGTTCACAAAGAACAAGAAATTAGTAGCAGCTGCACAAGGTGGAGATTCAGGTTCGAATGATGACAGCAAGAGGAAGTTTAACATCCCAGGACTGAACTTCACACAATATACTCAGCTCATGAGCCTGCTTAAAGGAATTGAGGGATCAGGAATGTCTGGTGCAACTCAACTGGACATGACCACAACTTAGAATTCCTTAAAGCTTGTTGGTATAGCTTCTCATCCCATACTCACTATAGGAAATTAGATAATGGATTCAGGAGCAAGTGTACACATGTGTCATGTTCTTGAATCACTCCAGTGAAGGAATTATTAAATCCTTACTCTATAGTCTTACCTAATGGAGTGACTATTCGGGTAAGATTGGAAGGGAATGTTGTGTTTGGGAAATGATTTGGTGCTTGAAGGAGTATTGTTTGTACCTCACTTCAAATTCAATTTGATCTCAGTGTCCAAGAGCTGTCAAAAGTTGACCCGAACCGTGAAACCGAACCGACAAACCCGAACCCGAATCCGACCTAGCCCGGAAATTTTTAAGAAAAGAAAATACCCGGAACTAACCCGCTTGATATTGATTTAACCCGGACTCGATAAAACCCGAGTAGAATAACCCGATAATGACACGACAACCCGAAGTAACCCGACCCGAAACGACCCGATAGCCCAAATAACCCGGCTCAAAATGACCCGATATGCATGAATAAAGAAATCTAGCACTCCCTCTCACCAACTCAGCTAGTTGAACATCAGTGACATAATTCATTTAATATTTTACATATTATCGGATAACGAATATCCGGGTATTAAAAAAACAAGATCCGTATCCGATCCGTATATCCGAAATTTTTTGCCGGATCGGAGCGGATACGGATAGCTTTCCGTCGGATCGAGTAAATGTCGGATATCCTTGAGTCGGATCGTCGGATTATTGGCGGATCGGATTTTTTTTGAACACCCCTACCGTTAGCCCAAAATAACCCGACCTAGATAATCTTGATAATGTGAAGTAAATTGATTTGATAGTATGAAGTAATTTGAGCCAATAACATGTTAATTCGAAGTAAATTGATAAAAAAAAAAATTACACTACTAAAACCTAAAATTTTAAATCGATAATACTCTTACATGTATCATAAGTTCATTACTCTTACATGTATCATACGTTCTTGATATGTATAGAATATGTTAAGTTTTCATCTTTTACTTTTCTCTTACAAAATAAAAAATTATTCGATTTGAATGGGTTTAGCTTCAGTGAAGTTTAAAAAAAAACTTCACAATAAAGCTGGAGAGATCTACACCACTAATTTATATCAATGGTTGAGATCTCTTACTAATTAAGTCTAATAACTAAAATATTAATTTTATAAAAATAGATAAAAAGTAATCCTATTAAAATAGGAAAGTAATATTATAAATATAGAGTTTCTAAATTTGTCCCTCTCATCTACCAATTAGCTGTGCAAACTACCTCATCTAGTTATTGTAGTTATATTTGTTCTCTCTTTCTAATGCTATGATTTATTTTTATTAAATTACTTTGATTTCTTAAATTGAGAAAAATATCAAGAATATGGTTGAAAACTTTTGCATTTTGTTCAAGAAATTAATAAGCCTTTGATTGACAATTAGTTATATGAGACATGTAGTAGAAGATTATATTTTTTAAAAATTACAAAAAAAAAATAAATATTTGATTAATACACTAGATTAGTTAAAAAAATATTACTTAAAAACCTTTATAATGGAAGGAGGTCATTTGATGAGTTTCTATCATTTTATAAATTATTTTTTCTATTTACGTAAAGATTTTGTCATTGTATTTTTTTTTCTATTTTAGAAAAAATAAATAATTAGTTGTTGAATGGTATACCAATTAATCTAATTGAAGTATATTCATATTTCTGTAATTTATTGCCCTTTTGTTTCATTGACTTTCCTATTTCATAATTTTTATGAAAATCATTATCCATAATTAATGAGGAGATCTGGTTTATTATACATATTACCCTTTTGTCATTTTTTATAATTAAGAAATATATCTTTCCTATTTCATAATTTATTGCCCTTTTGTCATTTTTTTATACTTTATTATACCTATTAAATACTATAACTTTTGTTTTAACCTTTCAGTGAGCAAGCAACAAGAGATTGGTGAAGTCAGGAATGCAGTATATGTGTTGAAAGAGGAAGCACAGAAGGATGTCAAGTCAGGATCATCTTTTTTGTCAGTTTCTACAGACCAAAATAAAGATTGTAATGTTTGGCATGCTAGATTAGGGCATTTGCCTTATTACAAACTCAAATTGTTATTACTTTCAAGAATGATATTCAGAATGATGATCTAGCTTCATGTGTGATTTGTGCCAAAGCTAGACAACACAAACTTCCTTTTCCAAATAGCAAAATATCAACTGTGTCCATTTTTGAATTGGTGCACATAGATGTATGGGGTCCATATCATACAGCTACCAGAGAAGGTTATAGCTACTTTCTGACAGTGGTGGATGATTACAGCAGAGCTACGTGGACTCATCTCATGGCTAAGAAAAACAATGCTTTTGATTTTGTACACAGTTTTGTTGCCAAGGTGGAAACACAGTTTGATTGCAAAATCAAAGTGATTAGATCAGATAATACTCTAGAATTAGGAAGCAGCTATTCTACAAGAGCTATTCTGGAATCTAAGGGAATTTTTCACCAGACTTCTTGTGTAGCTACTCCTCAACATAATGGTGTAGTTGAAAGGAAGCATAAGCATTTACTTGAGGTTAAGCATGTCCACGGGTCACGGGTCACCGTGACCCGGCGGGTCGGCGACCCGGCGGGTCCGGGTTCCCCCGGGTCGCGGGTACGGGTAAGGGTCGTCAGATCCTTACCCGTGACCCGCCGGGTCGACCCGTAACAGTCACAAATTAAAAAAAAATAAATCCCAACGGCTATATTGATAAAAAAAAAAAATTTAATAAATCTAACCCAAAAATAATTCTATAAATACCCCATACTCAATTCATTTAATCTCACACCAATTCTCATTCAATCATCTATTCACTCTCTCAATCTCTCCATAATTTTCAACTCTTACATTCAATTACTCTCCTAATCTCATATTCTCATTCTTTGATTTTTCATTTTACCACTCTTACTACTACATTCTAATTCTATTATTCAAAAAAAAAAATGTCTAGCCGAGGAAGACGTTCCGTTAACGGTGCCGGTCCTTCATCCGGCGAAGGTTTTACCCGAGGACGGCATTCCGTTAGCGGTCCTCCAACCGGTTCGGATTTAAGGCGAGACTTATTAAGTGGAGATCACGAGATCTTCGAGGAGGAGGATATCACGGAATCACCTACTTTCCCCAACACCCAAGGATCCGAGACCGAATTCACGGAGGAGCCGAAGGAGCCGCCGTTGAACAACACTCAACTAACGGCGGCGGTCTTCCGATTTTGGTTTACAAAAGGTGTTCCCGATGCCAACGGAGTTTACTATGCCAAATGCAATTTTTGTGCGGCACAATACAAGCACAAAATGGGAGAAGGCTACGGGAACTACAAGAGGCATATCCGGTACAAGCATCCCGAAAAAATGGGATTAGCACGAGGGCAAACACAACTTACCGGGTACGCATCTACTTCTAACCAACCTCCTTCTCTATTTACATATGATCATTCTTCTTCTATGGATGCATTTTCGGAAATGTTGGCCGTAGATTCTTTAGCATTTAGTTTTGCACAAAATGTTGGTTTTAATGATTGGATGCAAAATCATGCTCAACCCGCATATAAACCGATTTCTCGCCAAACCGCTAAAAGAAAAATGATGCATAAATATAAAATTTGTAAAGAAGAATTGATTAAATATTTTATGGACAACGGTGATATTCAAGTTTCTATTTGTAGTGATATTTGGACCGACGGTTTTCAAAAAAATTCATATATGGGTATTACTTGTCATTTTGTTGATAAATTTTGGATTTTAAACAAAAGAGTTTTAGCATTACGAGTTTTCAACGAACAACACACCGCCCAAAACATTGCCTGTTTGATTGCAAATGTTTTGGAAGAATATAGATTAGTTTCACGAGTTTTTTCAATCGGTTTTGACAACGCCTCCGCTAACACGGCTTCCATTAGAGATTTAACCAACTATTGTAAGTCGACGATTGGAGGTAAATTTTTTCACATTAGGTGTGCCGCTCATATTTTAAACTTGTGTGTTCAAGACGGTTTAGCATACGTTGGACATTTAGTACAACCTATTCGAAATATTCTTAATGAACTTTGGTCTAAAAAAAGTGTACGTACTAAATGGTATGCATATTGTAAACAAAATAACGTTTATCCTAAAAAATTTCCAAAAGATGTTTGTACAAGATGGAACTCTACTTACAAAATGATTTACAAATCATATGAATATCGAGAACTTTTAAGTGGTTGTTAGCATGAAATATTGTGATATTTTAGGCACGTTTTCTAAACGTATTTGATTCATATTGATAGTCTTTGATTAAGCATTGTTGCATATGTGAGCTAGTATTGCCTATATTGTCGATATGGATGTCTACACTAGTTCTATGTTGATTATAGGTGATTTGGAGCTATTTCCGAACAGAATCGAGCAAAAGAAGAGTTGATTGAGTATGTCCATAGATTGAGGACATTCTTAGGAGCAAATTGGAGTTCAACTTGAGGAATGCACGAGGCTAGGGAAGAATCACGTTCTTGCCCTAAACCACGCCCCAAAATACGGTCGTATTACAAACCACGTTCAGTTCCACGGCCGTGGAACCTTGTGAAGAGAAGCGTGATGCATTCCAGTAACTATTACGGTCGTGGAACACATGATGCAAACCGTGACATTTTCCACACCCAGAATTACGGTCGTGGAACCTTCCACGACCGTGATCTTGGCGATCTTTTTCGCCACACTTTGAAGCCACGATCTTTTGAAGATTGGGCCGGGCCGACATTTTTCCCTACATTATAAAAAGACGGAAGAAGGGAGATTCCGTCATCTCCGCTACCTCGCTTTACACCGCCGCTTGGATCGACGCTTAGCGACACATAAACCCTCATTTAGAGGTATTTTGGAGATCTTATTGGAAGATCTACGTTCGCACTTGGAATTACCCCAAATTTTCGCACTTTGGTGGAGATTTCAGTTGGGATTTCCATATTTCCCGGATTGAAGAAAGATTTGGAGGTTTCTTACTTCTCTTCTTGTTTAGGTTCGATTTAGAAGACGGATTGACATCCCGTTCTTCCTTCTTACCTAAAGATTGTGTTTAATTGTTTTATTCTGGAATTAGTGATATTGTACGTTCTTGATTGTGACTTTAAGATTGGTTTAGAGTTTAGTGAAAGTTTTCGGAAGTTTCCATCTTTAAATCTTTTAATTCTTGAATTGATATCAAATATGACTGTTATTGGCTAAAAACCCTTAACAATTCTAAGGTGAAGGGTTGATAGTTGTGGCTTAGATGATGATAGATCGATCGTAAACAGATTAGACCCTGAGAGTTAGAGAGAATCGTCGACGAACCCTAAATTACGGGTTGTTCTTGAGTTCCACGACCGTGGAATCTCAAGATCCAACCGTAATTTCCCTTAAGTTTACGAACCTGCTTTTACTTTAATCCAAAGTTAAAGATTTGCTTTAACTTAGTTTAGACTTGTCTTTTTTAGGTGGTAGTGAAGCCTCAACAACCTCTACCTCGATTGTGAGTGTCACAACCTCAATCGGTTAAGTTAGTCTTGATCTTTGGGTTATAAGTTTGGGTATTTGACATAAATTCTTATCTTTAGAATCTTTCTGTATTGAGCCTCAACAACCTGTATAGAGAGTTTCTTATAGGTGAGCCATATAAGGTTTTTGGAACTTCACCGTACGATTACCTTACATTAGCATACCTTTGCATATCTCGACTCTGTCTTTATATCAATAGTAAATCTTGAATCGATTGCCACAGCTAGATACTTGGATCTTTAGGATTGTTGTTTGTCCAATATTTGCAAGAACTCTCATATTAAATCGCTTGACAATCTACAATTGAATTCGTTCCCACCCAAATCCCTGAGTTCGATACTCTGGAATACTTGCTAATCTACGCCGATCCGTACACTGCGGGTTCGCTGCTTTTATTCTAGTTTTATAAATTTAAAACTTATTTGCACACACGTTTAGGGGCGAACAAGTTTTTGGCACCGTTGCCGGGGATTTGGTTTCGGCCGAATCCGGTTGCCGGTTGTCAAGCTTGGGAGCTTGCTCTCGTTATTTGATATTACTTTGAGTGCATGCGCAGGTCTAGGAACACCAAAGATCTCTTACCTCTTGATCAAGAACTAGAGAAAACCTTGAGGCAAAAGCGCAAGGAAAAGAAGATGGCTGAGGAAAACGAACGTGATTTTCAGGCGGAGTTGGCGGAGAAAGAAGCTCAACTCCGATGGAATGAGAATCTTCGCCGGGATGAGATGGATCGCCATCAATCCCAAGTTAACAATCTACAGGATCAGATGTTCCAAATGAGATTAGAACTAAGCGACCTTAAGAATAAAGGAGTCAAGAAATCCTCAAGAAGGGCATCAAGATCTAGAAGAAGGAGAAGTCATTCATCCGCTGATGATAGTGACTCTTCCATGCCACCGTTAGAGGAGATTGATCCTACGGTCAATGTGAATCCTTTCCATCCACAAGAGGCTGCTAATCGTCGTGCTCCACCTAGGAATGCGAGGATCGAACGTGTGGATAATGAGCCAAGAACTCTTGGCCAACGGATGGATCCAACACAACAACCACGCCGTTTGGGCGTGAACTTTGATGCTGAAGATGTACAAGGGTTTAGCTTCAACCCTCAAGTTATTACTCTTGTTCGCCAAACCAGTTTGGCGGTACAAGCGCTGAATCTCCACACCAGCACTTGCAGAACTTTGAGTGTATGATGGAGACAATGAGACCGAAGGGCGCTACTACCAACAGCTACAAGCTTAAACCCTTCTTCTTCTCTTTGAAAGGGAAAGCGCTGTCTTGGTATCAAGCTCTTCCTAATGGGAAACTAGACACGTGGGAAAACCTTTCCGCGGAGTTTCTCACCAAATTCTTTCCGCCTTCCAAAACGGCGGAACTTAGAGGTAAGATTAATGCTTTTTCCATGAGACCTAACGAAAGTTTGTTTCAATCTTGGGAAAGGTTTCAGGATTTGCTCTTGGATTGCCCTCATCATGGCATATCCAAGCTTGCCTTGCTGGAGATTTACTACAAAGGGCTGGATGCGGGAACGCAATTCAACCTCCAATCCCTCTCATGTGGAACGTTCATGGACATGAGAGAAGATGACGCTTGGGACTTCATTGAGAAGCAAGCAAGAGTCATAGAGAAGTATTCCCACCGGAAAGTGGAGGGAAATCGTGTGGAGCAAGGAGCAAAGCTCACACATGAAGCTCAAAATCAGATTTTCTCCCTCAACAATGAGATCAAAGAGTTGAAGGAGACTATCAAGACCAACTTCCCAAAGCAACAAGGGAAGGATGTTAGTTATTTGGGCAACAACAATGGTGGCAACAACAATAACCGGGGCAACAACCGGAATAACAACTAGAATGGAAACAACAACAACCGGAACAACGATTGGAACAACAATAGGGGTTCAAACAACAACAATTGGCGCTCCAATCAACAAAATTCCGGTAACTCTTATCCTTCCAATTCTAATTCACTAACTCCACCTTCCTCTTCCTCTACTCCTTTGAAAAGCCAGGGGCAAACATCAAATGGAGAAAACACTTCGGGAAAGGAGAAGCCCGATCCCATGTTGGAGACGATCTTGGGAAAGCTTCAAGGGTTGGAGAACCGCCTCATCAAGGTTGATGATCAAGTTTCTAAGGTTGATAAAGCTCAAAAGGTTTTAGAAAATCAAATGTTCAACCACGCGGAGGAAGTTCCTAGAAATCAAGGGAAGCTTCCAGGAAAGACGGAGGACAACCCTAAGGGAAGGGTGATGGCGATTACAACTAGGAGCGGAGTAACAACCACCAATCCGCAGCCTACATTCGTTGAAGTCCCCATAGAGAAGGACAAGGAGAAGGGGAAGGAGAAGGAAGACGTCTATGTTCCTCCTCCAGCTTACAAACCTCCCCTACTATTCCCTCAATCTAGAGCGCGAGCGCGCCTAGACAAACAATTCGGTAAGTTTATAGAACTCATGAGTAAGCTGCATATTAATATACCATTTATTGATGCTATTGTAGGTATGCCCGCTTATGGCAAATTCTTAAAGGAGCTTCTCTCTAACAAGAGGAAGCTAGAAGATTTCGGTGAGGTCAAGATGAGTTCAGATTCTTCGGATCTCATCAAGACCATGAAGGAGAAAATGCCCCCAAAGTTGAAGGATCCGGGGTCATTTTGCATTCCCATTAGAGTGGGAGATGTCACATACGACGCTTTATGTGACTTAGGAGCAAGTGTGAGTATCATACCACTTGCATTGTGCAGGAAGATCGGTTTAGGCAACCCTAAACCGGTAAAGATGACGTTATACATGGCGGATCGATCCATCACTCGCCCCGTCGGTATTGTAGAAGACGTCCCGGTCAAGCTAGGTAAATTCTTTGTCCCCATTGATTTTGTCGTGCTTGACATTCCTGCAGATAGTCCGGTCCCGATCATACTCGGAAGACCGTTTCTTGCAACTTCCGGCTGCATGGTCGATTACAAGAATGGAAGACTCGCTTTTGATATTGGAGAAGAGAAGGTAGAGTTCGTTCTTTCCACTCTAGTGAAGGAACCAATCTTTGACGAGGATATTTACGATACCCAAGATGAAGAAGGTTTATCTAGGGAGGAGGTAAGTGCGATTCTCTTTAACGATCCTTTACAAAAAGTCATTACTATGAGTCTAACAAACGTAGGGGAAGAAGAAGAGTGCAAAGAGGAAATAGAAGCCTTAGAAGCACAAGAAGAGATGCATGAAATGGAGTTTGAGAAACTCCACGATGAGGCTGAGAATATTAGAATCCACGGTCATACCCTGTATTCCACGACCGTGGATTTCACAACCAAAATCGGCCTCCATTCCAGGGGATTACACGGCCGTGGAACATGTGGGGAGCCCGTAATTCTGACCGTGAAAGAGGGTGATCGGCATACTTCTTCAACTTTTTCTGATTCTTCTCCAACACACTCAACACCCTTAGAAACTTCTAAGGAAACATCGGATGCTCCTCAAGGATCATTGGAAGCTCCGAAAGTGATGGAACTCAAACCACTTCCTACTCATCTAAGGTACGCTTTTCTTGGATCTAATTCTACCTTTCCGGTTATTGTTAGTTCCGAACTAAGCATAGATGAACATGAACAGCTCATGATTGTCCTTAAGAAATATAGGAAAGCTTTAGGCTATACTATTGAGGACTTAGTAGGAATTAAACCCTCCCTATGCATGCATAAGATACTAATGGAGGAGGATTTTAGAACTTCAAGACAACCTCAAAGGCGGTTGAACCCGACCATGAAGGAGGTTGTCAAGAAGGAGATTCTTAAGCTTCTTGATGCAGGTATCATCTACCCTATCTCCGATAGTAAGTGGGTGAGTCCAGTCCAAGTAGTTCCGAAGAAGGGAGGAATGACGGTCATCACCAACAAGAACAACGAGCTCATTCCTACCCGGACCGTGACAGGATGGCGGATGTGCATAGACTACCGCAAGCTCAACAACGCGACGCGGAAGGATCACTTTCCATTGCCATTCATTGATCAAATGCTTGAAAGGTTAGCACAACATTCACATTTTTGCTACCTTGACGGTTATAGTGGTTTCTTTCAGATCCCGATACATCCGGATGATCAAGAGAAGACCACATTTACGTGCCCGTGGGGTACGTTCGCTTATAGGAGAATGCTGTTTGGGCTTTGCAACGCCCCAGCCACCTTTCAACGGTGCATGATGGCCATCTTCTCCGAATGCATAGAGGAAATCATGGAAGTCTTCATGGACGACTTCTCCGTATACGGTTCCTCTTTTAACGATTGCCTTTCTAACCTTTCTCTTGTTTTACAAAGGTGTGAAGACACTAACCTAGTTCTTAATTGGGAAAAGTGTCAATTTATGGTTAGGGAAGGAATCGTATTAGGTCACTTAGTCTCTAGTAGAGGGATAGAAGTGGATAAAGCTAACATAGAGACCTTAGAGAAACTTCCTCCCCCAACTTCGGTGAAAGGGATAAGAAGTTTCCTAGGACACGCCGGATTTTATAGACGTTTCATTAAGGACTTTTCTAAGATATCAAAACCTCTCACTAATCTATTGATGAAGGATGCGGTTTTTGAGTTTTCGCAGGAATGTCTGGATGCGTTCAACACCATTTGGCAAGCTCTAATTTCAGCGCCTATTATCCAACCTCCGGATTGGACTCTTCCCTTCGAGATTATGTGCGATGCTAGTGACGTAGCTATTGGAGCTGTCCTTGGACAACGAAAGGAAGGGCGAACCCATGCCATATACTATGCTAGCAAGACGCTAGATGAAGCGCAGCTCAACTACGCCACTACAGAGAAAGAGTTTTTAGCCATTGTCTACGCTATTGACAAGTTTCGCTCTTATCTTGTAGGTGCAAAGGTGATTGTCTACACGGATCATGCTGCGATCAGGTACCTCCTTGCGAAGAAAGACGCGAAGCCAAGGCTAATTAGATGGATTCTTCTCCTACAAGAATTCGATCTTGAGATCAGCGACAAGAAAGGTTCAGAAAATTCTGTTGCGGATCATTTGAGTCGCCTAACACATCTAGAGGACGATCATTTGCCCATTGATGACTCCTTTCTGGACGAACACCTACACATCATAGAGGAGTGCATCAAAGTGATCTCCAAAGGTAACGAACCATGGTTTGCTGATTTTGTTAACTATTTGGTTTGCCAAGAGATACCACCCGGACTATCATACGCACAAAGGAAGAAGTTCTTCAAGGACGTCCAGGAATACTATTGGAACGAGCCTCTCCTCTTTAAGAGAGGTCAGGATGGCATCATTCGGCGATGTGTGCCGGAAGATGAGATGCAAAGTGTCATCCGCCATTGTCATTCACTACCTTGTGGAGGACACGCTAGTTCGAACAAGACTAGCGCAAAGGTATTGCAATCTGGATTCTATTGGCCTACTTTATTTAGAGATGTCCAATCCTTTGTTTCTTGCTGCGATGCTTGTCAAAGAACAGGCAATATTTCTAGAAGGAACGAGATGCCCCTCAACAACATCCAAGAGGTGGAGATTTTCGACGTTTGGGGAGTTGACTTCATGGGACCATTCCCATCTTCTTGTGGAAACCAATACATACTATTGGCGGTAGACTACGTTTCTAGATGGGTGGAAGCAATTGCCTCTCCCACAAATGATGCCATGGTGGTGGTTAAGTTCTTCAACAAGACCATCTTCCCGCGATTTGGGACACCAAGGACTATCATTAGTGATGGAGGTTCTCACTTCATAGCCCGTCGCTTTGAAGCTCTTCTAGCTAAGTATGGGGTACTCACAAGATCGCTACCCCTTATCATCCACAAACTAGTGGACAAGTTGAGATCTCAAATAGGGAGATCAAAGGAATTCTAGAAAAGACGGTTTCAAGGACTAGGAAAGATTGGTCCTTGAAACTTGACGATGCATTGTGGGCGTACCGGACTGCATACAAGACTCCCATAGGAACCACACCATACAACCTTGTGTATGGGAAGTCTTGTCACTTGCCGGTGGAGCTGGAGCATAAAGCATTTTGGGCTATCAAGTGGCTGAATTTTGGCATGAAGGAAGCGGGAGAGAAGCGTCTCCTAGACCTTAATGAGCTGGATGAACTTCGCTTGAACGCTTATGAAAATGCTAAGATCTACAAGGAGAGAGCAAAGCGTTGGCATGATAAACATATCATTCCAAAGGATTTCAAAGAAGGAGATCAAGTTCTCCTCTTCAATTCAAGACTTCGCCTCTTTCCAGGTAAGCTTAAATCCCGTTGGACCGGACCTTTTCTAATTAAGCGTATTTTCCCCCATGGTGCAGTTGAAGTATGGGGTGAAGCTAGCGGAAGTTTTAAGGTGAACGGCCAACGACTAAAGAAGTATACGCCGGAACTTCAAGCTGAAGAGTTCGCGCCTACCGCACTCGAATAAGTGCGAGATTGGTCTAGCTACGGACCTTAAACAAAGCGCTTCTTGGGAGGCAACCCAAGGTATTGCATTTTCGTTTTTTTTGTTTTCGATTCATAGTTTAGCTTAGAATAGACGTTTTTGCTTTGTTTTTGCCTCGATTTCTTCCGGTATGTTCGTGTCTTTGGTTGTAGGATTGATGGAAAAGGAAAAAAGGAGGATAATGTTGAAGAAAAGCGACGAAATTTGGACTTTGGAGCTTTACAGAGGGTTCCACGGTCTAAATTACGGTCGCCATAGCTACAGTGACCGTAATTCCCAAAAGCCTTTGAAAAATCACCAAAACCACGGTTCCATACATTTCCACGGCCGTGGAACCTCCCGATAGACCGTGATTTTCGAAAATTTTGCCGGCCACTATATAAGCCACATTCTTCACAAATTCATCCCAAAAATCCCTCTTTCCACGACCTAAGTGCCGAAACCCCACGACCCCTCTCAAATCTTCGTTTCCTAATCGTTTTCAACGATTCTTCTTCCCAAACTGCAGCAAATTCAACCACAAACAAGATCCAAGCGACGAATCGAACGGAAATTCACCAACAAACGCGCATTTCGGATTTTTCAATCCGAAAAAGAGGTTTTGTTTTCACTTCTTGATTCTTGCTGATTTGGTTGTTTTTGTTAGAGATTTTTAGGAAGAACTGATTGAGATTTGAGGAAATTAGACTAGGACTGCTTGTTGTGGAGATTGCTTGTGAATTTGCTGAGATTTGTGAAATTCTGAGACGAATCACGGTCACTGGGTAAATTACGGCCGTGGTTTTGGACGAACAGACCGTAATTTTTGTGCAGAATGGATTTTGTAAGGAGAGTTTCGGGAAGGATAAAAGAGAAGAAGGGTGAGCAGAATAAGAAAAGGAAAGGCAATCCCTCCACCTCCTCATCCTCTAGGGCACCACCACCCTCATCTCCTTCACCTCCATCCTCACCTTCACCTCCATCCTCACCTTCACCTCCATCCTCACCTCCTCACCCTAGAATCCCGACCATACATGAGAATCATCTCGCTACTTTTGAGAAGATCACGAAGAGGCCAGTGATTGGCCCTAGATATTTGTTGTTGGAGGATCTATATCCTCTCAACATTGTTGATGACCTTACTTGGCTCTTGGATAGAGCCGGATTAGTTATCTTCTCGGCTATCCGAGAAGACGCCTATGAGGAGATCACCCGGGAGGTTGTGACGTCTTTCGAGCACAACCACGTAGATAGGACCGTCTCTTTCCGTCTCATGGAAAGAGACTACCATTTGAGTATCGTTGAGTTTGGGACTATTTTTGGGTTTCATGAGACCTTTAATGGTCGATTTCCGAGTGGTGTTTCCGCCAAGGACTTTTGGGCGGAAATTGCGATGATTTACGCCGACGAGGACCGTTGGCAACCCGCCGATACCAAGGCTAAATTGATGTACCATTTAGCCTTGAAGATAGCTCACCGTGTTCTTTCGGAGTGTCTCTTTCCTAGGACGGAGACGCCCCAAAAGATAAAGACGGATGAGCTATTCTTGCTCTATTGCATGCTTTATGGACGCCGTGCAGATTGTGCTACTCTCTTGGCTGCTACTATGTGCAAGCTCAAGAACAAGTCGAAGGGAAACATCGGATATGGTGGGATAGTTACCCACATTGCTAGGAGTTTTGGTGTTGATTTTTCTGCCTGCACCCGCATACCAGCCGTACCTTTAGGATTACATGCTTTCATGGTTAGGGGTCTCATTTTCCCCACACATAGAGGTCCGCCTTATGCGGGCATGCCCTGGGAGAGTAGGACGGGCAGGGGTATAGAGTGGCTGCCGGAGTACTCCATTATGGCGGGACGCCATAATTGGAAGGAGACGTTCGCCACGATGCATGCGAACAGGATAGTAGCTCCCCCTTATGTCCCACCACCGGTTGTGGAAGAGGAGGATATGGGAGATCAGTTTGAGAGTGGAGGAGGAGCCGAGCAGGAGTTTGACACGTTTCCGGACCAGCCGGAGGCGGCCCCAGATGTACCTAAACGCTCTCCACGTCCAGCTAGAGCCGCAGGCTCGTCTTCTCGCCACGCTAGCGTGAGTGAGAGGCCCACGTGGATGACCACACCTCCCACTTGGTATGCCGTTCCCCCTCCTTGGTCCACGGAGCAGCCAGCAACACATCCACCAGCACCAGCACCATCCGACGCCCCAACATGGTACAGTCAGGCTCCAGGATGGTACGAGCAGATGCCGGATTGGGCCACAGGCCTTTTAGAGAGAGTTGGAGCATTAGAGTTCCGAGCCGACGCTAGAGACGGACGCCTAGACGACCTCGACCACATGATGAGGGACGTCTACCGCCAGCAGTTTGGACGGTATTATGACTCCAGTTTCTCTCCATTCCCGCCTCCGCCGCCACCGCAGTGATTTGATGCATGACCGTTCGTTTTAGACATTCCGCCGCCACCTTGTGAGTTTCTTTTTCTTTTCTTTCTTTTCTTTCTTTTATTTGAACATTAGGGACAATGTTCGTCCTAAGTATGGGGTGGGATGTACTAAAAGTTTGTAATAACTCTACTCACTATGTTTGCTTTCATTTGAGACTATCGTTGCATGTTCACTATATTGTTGCACGTTTCATTTTCGCATTGCATGAAAAAAGAACTTTAAAAAAACCCATAAAAATTGAAAAATTTTGAAAATTTTGTGCTTCTAATGAATTGAGATGATTTCCATGATAATCACTACTTGTGAATTGAGTTTGATGACAATTGCATGCTTAAAAGAATAGTGAATTGAAAAGAATTTGAATGAACGAATTTTACCTCTTTTGCAAGTTTTATAATGTGAAGAATATTACCTAAATCATGTTGAGAAATTGAAGTTGAAATCACACTATGAGTTCTTATATTTCTTGTTGAAATGATTAAGGCAATTCGATATTTTCTTTCTTCTTTCTTTGATCATCTAGCTCCTCATTGAAATATTAGCCTCCTTTACCTATCCGGGAACTTGGAGAAGTGAATGAAAAAGGCATGTTTGATGTGGGAGAGCCATGAGAGCAATTATTTGCAATCAAAAGAATAGAAAGAAATTATAGGTTTGGGGAAGTCAATCATGACGATGAGTAACTCGGCACCATTCACATAGCCGGGTGTTTGTGTCTTGCCAAAGTCAGATTGAGCGATATTCCTAGCGGATTATGGTATGTGCGCTAAGGGTTTGAGGCATCTCTTGAAAAATTGAGAAACGCCGATCTCCTAGGCTTCGGTTTTTGTGCACCTCTATCCATAACTCCAAAAGTAAAGTCGAAAAATGAAAAGAAGAGAGCGAAGCTCTAAGTTGAAGTGTTGCGGGAACCGCAAAAGAAGAAGAAGGAATAGTTGTCCACTTTCCCAGATTCATGCACCAAATTCCCTAAAAGTTTCCTTCCCTTCCACATTCTAGACCTTTTCTTTGGAAGTCCTTAAGATCAAAAGAATGTTATATGACTTTGTGATCTAAATTGAAGTTTCTTATGATTGATTTTGATAATGTTTGAAGGTTATGATGCTTGTTTAGAAGTTTAATTGATTCATGAGTTTTCTTTGCTCTTTACTCTTTGGATAAGTGTATGAAAGTCTTATAAACGATTGAAGCAAGGTTTGAGAATGATCTATTCTTTAGAAGGCACATTCATCAAAAAGAAGGTACACATATTTCATTCTAACTCTTATTCTAAAAAGCTTTTTGAGAGACCTTGCTTAGGGACAAGCAAGTTGCAAGTATGGGGTTATTTGTTAGCATGAAATATTGTGATATTTTAGGCACGTTTTCTAAACATATTTGATTCATATTGATAGTCTTTGATTAAGCATTGTTGCATATGTGAGCTAGTATTGCCTATATTATCGATATGGATGTCTACACTAGTTCTATGTTGATTATAGGTGATTTGGAGCTATTTCCGAACGGAATCGAGCAAAAGAAGAGTTGATTGAGTATGTCCATAGATTGAGGACATTCTTAGGAGCAAATTGGAGTTCAACTTGAGGAATGCACGAGGCTAGGGAAGAATCACGTTCTTGCCCTAAACCACGCCCCAAAATACGGTCGTATTACAAACCACGTTCAGTTCCACGGCCGTGGAACCTTGTGAAGAGAGGCGTGATGCATTCCAGTAACTATTACGGTCGTGGAACACATGATGCAAACCGTGACATTTTCCACGCCCAGAATTACGGTCGTGGAACCTTCCACGACCGTGATCTTGGCGATCTTTTTCGCCACACTTTGAAGCCACGATCTTTTGAAGATTGGGCCGGGCCGACATTTTGCCCTACATTATAAAAAGACGGAAGAAGGGAGATTCCGTCATCTCCGCTACCTCGCTTTACACCGCCGCTTGGATCGACGCTTATCGACGCTTAGCGACACATAAACCATCATTTAGAGGTATTTTGGAGATCTTATTGGAAGATCTACGTTCGCACTTGGAATTACCCAAATTTTTGCACTTTGGTGGAGATTTCAGTTGGGATTTCCATATTTCCCGAATTGAAGAAAGATTTGGAGGTTTCTTGCAAGAAGACTTCTCTTCTTGTTTAGGTTCGATTTAGAAGACGGATTGACATCCCGTTCTTCCTTCTTACCTAAAGATTGTGTTTAATTGTTTTATTCTGGAATTAGTGATATTGTACGTTCTTGATTGTGACTTTAAGATTGGTTTAGAGTTTAGTGAAAGTTTTCGGAAGTTTCCATCTTTAAATCTTTTAATTCTTGAATTGATATCAAATATGACTGTTATTGGCTAAAAACCCTTAACAATTCTAAGGTGAAGGGTTGATAGTTGTGGCTTAGATGATGATAGATCGATCGTAAATAGATTAGACCCTGAGAGTTAGAGAGAATCGTCGACGAACCCTAAATTACGGGTTGTTCTTGAGTTCCACGACCGTGGAATCTCAAGATCCAACCGTAATTTCCCTTAAGTTTACGAACCTGCTTTTACTTTAATCCAAAGTTAAAGATTTGCTTTAACTTAGTTTAGACTTGTCTTTTTTAGGTGGTAGTGAAGCCTCAACAACCTCTACCTCGATTGTGAGTGTCACAACCTCAATCGGTTAAGTTAGTCTTGATCTTTGGGTTATAAGTTTGGGTATTTGACATAAATTCTTACCTTTAGAATCTTTCTGTATTGAGCCTCAACAACCTATATAGAGAGTTTCTTATAGGTGAGCCATATAAGGTTTTTGGAACTTCACCGTACGATTACCTTACATTAGCATACCTTTGCATATCTCGACTCTGTCGTTATATCAATAGTAAATCTTGAATCGATTGCCACAGCTGGATACTTGGATCTTTAGGATTGTTGTTTTCCCAATATTTGCAAGAACTCTCATATTAAATCGCTTGACAATCTACAATTGAATTCGTTCCCACCCAAATCCCTGAGTTCGATACTCTGGAATACTTGCTAATCTACGCCGATCCGTACACTGCGGGTTCGCTGCTTTTATTCTAGTTTTATAAATTTAAAACTTATTTGCACACACGTTTAGGGGCGAACAGTGGTTTTGCCGCACAACATATTGACGGTAGTTTTATTTTCGGTGAATCTTGGATTTTAGCAAAAGATGTAATGGAGGTTTTTAAATACTTTTATGATGCTACTAACACTTTTAGTTATGTTTATACACCAACTTCAAACATATTTTGTTATGTAGCAATTAAGATTGCATTTGCAATTCAACAAGGTCTTTTAATTGAAAATATTTCACAAGCTATACTTTCAATGAGAACTAAATGGTTAGATTACTATACAACCATTCCCGATGTTTTCCTTGTTGCATTTGTGTTAGACCCAAGACGTAAAATGAATGGTTTAAAACAATTTTTAGAAAGTTATTATGAATTTTTAGGTTTAGAACAAAATCCCGATTGTCATGTTTCTACCATAATTGCTAAAGTTAAAAAATTATTTGATGAATTATTGGTTCAATATCGTGTTTCCGATCGAGGTCAATCTTCTCAACCCCCTCCTCGTCCTTCATCTTCAAGTTCATCTAAATTTAAATCAATTGCTAGAGATTTGTTTGGCCCGAAAAGGGCAAAAACCACGTCGAGTTCCAACTCGGAACTCGACGAATATCTAACCATTTCTTTTGAGTTTGCCAATGATGAAGAAGAGGAGGATTTCAACATATTAGAATGGTGGAGCCGACCGGAGAGAATGAGGTTCCCTACCATCTCAAGGATCGCGGCACAAATTCTCGCCGTTCCCGCCTCAACGGTAGCGGTTGAGCAAACCTTTAGCCGGAGTGGAAAGGTGCTCGATCCGACGAGATCAAACATGTTGCCCGAGACGTTGGAGGCACAAGTCCTCTTAGCCGATTGGAGGAAAGCGGAAATGCGAACACAAAAGAACAACCTCTCGGCGGAGGAAGGCGACGAAGATGGCGACGAGCGACAACAAACGCCATCGGATGTATCGGCGGGAGAGTCCGACTAAGGTAAGGGCCAATCGGGGATATAAACAAAGGTAAGAGAAGTACGTGGGCTTTGATTCCTCCTCCCCGAAAGGATACGTAGGCAACCGGGATTCCGGTTCAAGCCCAATTCTTCCCTTTTTTTTTAAAAAAAAGTTTAACTCCTATTTTTTATTAGTTTAATTTCTTCTTCTTTTTTAAGTTTAAGTCCAATTTTTATCTTCTATTTATTTTCTTATTTTTTAAAGTTTATTTCCATTAATTTTTTTTATGGTGAGGTGGCCGACCCGTGACCCGGCGGGTCGGCCACATATATGGGTCCGGGTCCGAGTCACCCTCCCCGGACCCATGACCTGGCGGGTCCGACCCGTGGACATGCTTACTTGAGGTTGCTAGTGCATTGATGTTTCAGTCACAATTGCCTTAACCTTTCTGGGGAGATTGCATTCTAACTGCCACACATCTCATCAACAGGTTTCCAACTAAACTTCATCATAATGTTTCACCTTATGAAGTTTTGTTTAAAAAGGCCCCAAACTATTCTCTTCTTAGAACTTTTTGTTGCATATGTTTTGCATCTACATTAAAGCAAGGAAGAGATAATTTGCAACCTAGAGCTTCTAAGTGCATTTTCTTAGGGTATCGTTATGGCAAGAAAGGGTACAAGCTCTTTGATCTTAATTATGACAAGGTCATTATTTCTAGAGATGTGAGGTTTCATGAGACCATATTTCCTTATGCAAACAAAACATCTACCCCAACTCATTGTTTACACCTTCCTCAACATCATTTGATGATACTTTGTGTCATGATACTGATTCAGATCATATTCCTCAAGCTCCACAAGAAACAATAACTCAAAATTCTCCTTCATTTTCACCATCCACTTCCACAAATAATACAGCCATCAATTCCATTTCTTTTCCCTCAAACACACAACCACCACCTAGACATAGTCAAAGAGTTTCTCACCCCCCTGTCTACTTACAAGACTATGTTTGTAGTGCTTTCATTGAGAATTCAACATCACAATCTGCTTGTTGCCCTCATATTTTGACTTCTCTCATTCCTCAAGCTTTTAGCTTCCAAGTTTTGGTTAATAATTCATCTTACAATGAGATGGAACCTATTGATTATCATTTTGTTAGCCTTGATTTAAGATGGGTAGATGCCATGAATAAAGGGTTTTTAGCTCTAGAACAAACCAAAACCTGGGATATTGTTCCTTTACCTCCGAGAAAGAAGCCCGTTGGTTGTCGATGGGTGTATAAAGTCAAGCATAAGGCTGATGGGAGCATTGAATGATTTAAGGCCATATTGGTAGTGAAAGGCTTTACACAAAAACATGGGATAGATTTTCATGAGACATTTTCCTCTGTTGTAAAGTTAACCACAGTAAGATGCTTGGTCACTTTGGCTACTAAAAGGCACTGGAAAGTATATCAACTTGATATGAATAATGCTTTCTTACATTGAGATTTAGATGAGTACATTTACATGCAGATTCCTCCAGGTTTGGTTGTGCAGCAATCTAATCTTGTCTGTAAATTGCGAAAGTCATTGTATGGATTGAGGCAGGCATCGAGACAATGGTATGCAAAGCTCTCACATGCATTGAGAGGGTGTGGTTTTCTTCAATCATACAATGACTATTCTCTCTTCCTTAAACACACAAGTTTTGGAATGGTGTATCTTGTGGTGTATGCTGATGACATACTTATTACAGGAAGTGATACTGAAGAGATCTTAGTCATTAAATCTTTCCTGGACAATGCATTCAAGATCAAGGATTTGGGAATGTTGAATTTCTTTCTTGGCATTGAATTCATTTCTCATGTTGATGGAGTAGTTCTTGCTCAAAGGAAATTCATCAAAGAGTTATTAGCAGAGTTTGAATGTGATTATGCAAAGTCTTTATCAACTCCTCTTGAACTTCATTGCAAGTTGTTGCCTATTCTGGAGATATGCTTTAAGATCCTTCTCTTTATCGAAGAGTGGTAGGGAAGCTCAATTTCATACTTCATACAAGGCCAGACATTGCATTCACAGTTCAATTTCTTAGTCAATTTATGCAAGATCCTAGGCAACCTCATATGGATGCAGATATGCACACTTTGAGATACCTTTCTGGAACAATTAATTGGGGAATTTTGTTACACAGTTCTCCAGATACTCGATTGGTGGCATATTGTGATGCAGAATGGGTATCTTGTCCACAAACTAGAAGGTCAATGAGTGGTTATCTCATATTTCTTGGACAAAGTCCTATTTCACGGAAGTCTAAGAAACCGTAGACCATATCCTTGTCATCAGCAAAGACAGAGTATATGTCAATGCGTCGTGTATGTGTTGAATTATCATGGTTAACTTGTTTGATACATGATCTTGGAGTGTCAGAAGTTGCACCTATAAGTTTGAAATGTGATAACCAGGCTGCCATTCATATTGCCAAGAATCTAGTGTTTCATGAACAAACTAAACATATTGAGTTAGATTGCCAGTTTGTAAGGGAGAATGCCCTAGATGGTTTAATCTCTTTGTCACATGTTCCTACCCAGTCACAATTGGTAGATATTTTCACCAAATCACTCACTGGAATTCAACATCATGAGTTACTTTGCAAGTTAGGAGTAGTAGATCCACTTCTCCAACTTGAACCGGGGTGATAGAGATCATGATGTAATAAGAACTTTCAATAATAGCTTTATTTATGGGGGTTAGTTTTATTCACACGTCACTGAGTTAGTTACATTTGTTTAGTTTTTGTTACACGTGGCTATGAAGCTATAAATAGCCTTTCTTGTAACATATTACATTCACTCAAATATTCATAACAAACTTTCCCTCACTTTCTGCTTCTTCTCCAAAATGCTCTCTAACAATCGACCATCTCTTTGATCTTTAATCTTTTAAGAAAAATATGAAGATGAAAAGCTACCCATAAAAAATTTTATCTGGTATCTGCACTTTCGTCCGAGAAAGAGGTTGTTTGGAATCAGTATAGGCAAATGGAGAGCAGTTTTTCCACTCAGCTTCTGAAAACACTGGAACGGTTGCAGTCGTCAAACATGGAGAATGATGACCAGTTTGCAGATTTGAAAGCAAACCTTAAAAAAATGGAGGTTGCGGCCAACACGAAGGATGACGAGGCTTCTAAAATGTTGGAGGACTCATGATGTGAAGAATAGAGAAAGATGGAGGGTACCTCGCCGAGTCGCCCTCAGTGGCCTCGTCGGAAATCGTCGCCCTTCTCTATTATCCCGGAGAAAATGGAGGACTCGTGATGACGAAGTACATACAAGATATCGACCTGCCCTATATTTCTCTCACTTTTTTTTCTCCAAGTAAGAGTGGAATCGTAATTATTGAAAGGAGATTAATCTCTATTAACCTTGATGATGCGAGGTTATTTTTTGACCATTTTTAATCCCATTTAATCTCTTATATAACCTCCCTTACAATCTCTATCTTTATCCAAACACCTCCACAAAATTAATCTCCCAAATTTAATCCAAAATAAACTCCGTTAATCTCCAACCAAACACATCCTAAGTAGGTAGTTTATGTAACATGGAGTACAAACTAGGTACTTTTTGTTATGTGTAAACAAAGTAGGCTCCCTCTATTTTCATAAAAATGATTTAATTGAAACTAATTAAAGATCCTACTTGATTTATCATCCTTCTCTCTCCTATTTAATTTTAATTTTTTACCAAATTAAAGATGCTAATAAATATCCTAAACCGTTAAATAAGGAAATAAAGTGTAACTAACCCGGATATCTTGGGTTGCGATATTCTCATCATTTTTTTACGGAAACAAGAAATTCAAATTCTCGCGCTGTATGTTTATGTTATGTACACAAGTCTGTCTATATGCTACGTACACAAGTCTGTCATTTATACAAGGTTTGGTTACACAAGTCTTTTATGTATTAACTTTGTGTAATTGAAATTATGTATTGACATTGTGTAATAAAGATTGTGTATTAATATTGTGTATCATCAAAAGAATATACAAAGTTTAATTAGTCCAGCTGGTATAAGGGCGGGCGGGCGGGCGGGAGGGAAGGCCAATTCATCTAGAGTTCGGATCCTACATTTGACACAGTCTTTTATTGATTATAATTAAGATGAGAGAGAAAAATAATTAGTTAATTGGATAATAATATATTTGTAAAATCTTCAGAAAATCTTCTATATACAATTTTCTTTTAATTTTTTAAACGGTTACCATTTATTGGTTGGTAACCAATTTCAAATATTACAAAACCGCCCAATTTACTTTTCTTATTTTCAAATATATATGTCACTTTCCTTATTTTCAAATATATATGTCACTTTTATCTTTATTTTTTAATTATAAAAACAGGGTGTCTAAGATCATGCACAATGGAGAGCCCGGGGGCCACTATTTTTTTTCTGCCACGTTAGCAAGATTCTTGCCACATCAGCTTAATAGCCCCATTCAGCTTTTCACTTATTTTCAGCCACAACAAAGAGCCCCGAGACTTCTATTTTCACTCTTTACTTTCTTATATTATTTTCAATAAATTATATATTTATACATCATTTATTATTAAATAATATTAATAATACTACTACAAAATAAATATTAGCAATTAAATTTAAGTTTTTATGGTAATAAAATAAAATTTAAATAAGAAACAACTTAATAAAGAAACACAAATTAAATAACAACCAATATTAAAATTTTAAATATCAAACAAATTAATTAAAAAAAAAGAATAAAACGCCTATCAAATCCGCTTTTAGTTGTAAACGCTAAAAATTTATTACGTAACGTCCGTTCAAAGAGGTCAAAATTTTTTTTTCTCCAAACATATGCAAAATGAGTGTCATTAAATAGATAAAATCAAAACCTATTCAAAAATATATTTTTTTTTTATTTTTTTACATAGTAATAAATCGGAAAAATAATTTTTAGTTTTAATTAAAATTACGCGCCACATGGCGCATTCTCACTGGCCGGATTTCGGCCAATGAGGGAGCGCCATGTGGCGCACCCCACTGCTGTATAAGGTCGTTTTGGCCCAGTTAGGCCAAAACGACGTCGTTTTATTATAAAAAAAATAAAAAATTATAGGAGCCGACATCTATTTTGGCGTCGACTCCCGGGGCTCCAAAGCCCCTCTCTCCTCCATGTCATCAAATTGATGACATGTAGGGGGCTTAGGAGCCCCACGACCCTCCATTGTGGAGGGTCTAGTTAGTCTATAAATTATCAAAAGTGTCTCATTTCACCATTATTCTCTATTTTATTTCATTTAAAATTATACTATTTTGATCAAAATAGTTAAAAATTGTTAAACTCGGATGAAAAAATGGGTGGAATTATTTTCATTAGTTAATGGGATTCTTTCTTTCATAATTTTTTTTTATTCGTTTCATATCAATCATGTTTTGGTATTAAAAATCACTCACTCCGATAATCAATAGTTGTCATTGGAGTAAAAAAAAACACACCTATTAAGAAAACTAAAAGTTTAAGGTATAATATTTAATAATGTGCAATAGTTTTTAAAAATTGTATAAAAACAATGGTAGAATGTGGAGAGTTATACGGGAAGAGAGGATCTATGTTTTGAAAATACAAATAATAAATGACAAAAATAGGTGAAATTTTATTTGTGGAAGGTTGGCGTATTAATTATACTTGTAATGACATATATTGTGAACCAAAATTTAAATCTCTAATGACAATTATTGAGAACTAGAGGGAGTAATAAATTATGATAATTTAATGTATGCTGAGATCAATCTAGATCTACAACGAAATTCGTGTATAACTTACATCAAAGCCAAACTTAAACCGTCATCATTGGCGATCTACTTGGCCCCGTAGAATTTTCATATATGGAAATCACGTATATTCCTCCGCCGTCTAGCCTCCCTCGAGCTCAATTCAACCCTCCATTGAATCCTTTGCTCCACGTTTACGAAACTCTGAGATGGGAGTTGTCCTAGTCTATTATGTTATAGAGACAAATTACAATAAAATACAAGTGGTTACATGTGAGTAAAACGATTATGACCCTAGCTCTAGAGTTTACAAGCAAGAGTAAAAAAGAAGTTTTTAAAAGTTGAGAATAACCCCTTGTAAGGTTACAAAAAGCTTCAATCAAAAATTTTCTTATTTCTTGTGAAATCAAGCGATAATTGATAGACCGATCCAAGGATAAAATGTTTTAAATCTTCGTCTTCAACCTAGGTAACCCTATATATATCTCAATCTCTCTTTCGAAAGAAACCCCTAAATAGAATTGAATTTCCACTACAATTTTGTCGATTAAGGTTTCTGGCCACAAGACATGAGCTTTTCTTTATTTGAAAAATAGTGTTCCTGTAGCTTCCAACTTTATAAGGGTGACTAATCATCAGCCAATATGACCTTAGTTCAAGCTCATCACATACATGTTTTGTAATCTACCTCATGCCATAGCCTTCACTCAATACCTCTTTTATGAGGGTGGTGGAGTTATAATCAAGAAAATAAACTATTCAAAACATAGCTTTAGTGGTGATCTTTCCATCCAAGATTATAAAAATCATAATATGGATATTTCTTTTGTATAAATTGTGATTGTGGTTAGGATTGAGCAACTTAGGTTCGATTTACTGAACCAAAACCGAACCAAAAACCGGCAATTTAGGTTTGGTCTTAGGTCTGCATTTTAAAGAAAATATGTTTAGGCTTGGTTTCGGTTAAAAACCGCAAAACTGACAGGTAAACCGCAAGAAATTACTATTAAAAAAAGGCCTGGTTCGTATAATCATATTAGTAGTTGATTTTTAGATCTGTTTAGGTCCAAAACCTAAACCGAACCGAAACCAACCCTAATAGGTTCGGTTTTACGTTCTAATATTTTATATTTTCGGTTTTAGGTCTAAACTGAAACCGAACCTAATTTTATAGGTTTGGTTTTCGGTCCAAGATTTCAGGAAAATCGGTTTTAGGTTCGGTTCGATTTATTGCGGTTTTGTTCAGTTTTGGACCTATGCTCACCCCTAATTGTGGTCCTTATAGTGTTCTTTCTTTAAGTTCACTTCCTCCTCCATTTATCTTGGGAAAGAAGTAACTATCATAATGGAACAAGCGTGTGCCTCGTGGTCAATATACGACACAATTCAAAAACGTTGGAGATGTATGCCTTAGTTGTAGCTTTAGTGGAAGCTAGCTCGCCTACGACCTTAACCGTGATATCCTTGGGATCTAAAAACTTGTTATTATGGTCACTTTTTTTTATCAACTAGATCACATACATCATCAATGAACATCGTCATAAGTCTTCCACCTGTATGTGTATCAATCATATATCGAGTATCATTATCCACTCCCTAGTAAAAAGATCGAACTAGAATAATAGTAGATTGTTTAGAGCATCCATTTGAGGGTCTTTCTCCATCATCATTCTTATCCATATCTTGAGCATATAAGCTACTTTTGCATCATATTATCGTAGATTTCCCTCCCTTTTAGATTTTTGAGATCTACTCGTGCTTTCATGATATTGCAAGCATTTTAAGCTCTTTTAAAGCTAAAGTAGATTTATCCTTTAAAGAATGTTTACAACATACTAAGGTTATCCCTACGGTCAAGCTAGTCCTAATCAAGATTGAATTGATTGAGAGACTAGAGTGAAGATATGAAAATTTGCTCGATGTTTCACCATTAGTCGATCGACCCCTCGGCCGAGTTAACTGATCCCTTTTTACGAGCACATGAACAAATCTTTCAAACACTGCATTTTGCACGAAGTCGAGTCGATCTGCAACGTTGATCAAGTCGAGTTGTTGACCGACCCCACATCACGTTAGATTGGATGATTTATCCTTTCTTCATTTCCCCTATCTTTCCTTAGAGATAATGTTGGTTGGAAGATAAGGTTTAAATTTTTAGGTTTTATTTTATTTTAAAATAGGGTTTAGTAGGATTAACCTTAAACACTAGAGGATTAGATTTATCCTCCTCTTTATAAATAGGGGAGATGTTCTTGTAACACCCCAAGTTCTGGGAACTCGAAGCGCTAAGGGCTAGGACCACACAATGGGTCCCGACCCTCAAAGTAGCAACATCAAACGGATCTTAAAATAAGGAACAGACGAATGAAAACCAAAACTCTATATAAAACCAAAGGTTTAAACAAAACAAAGCTGAAAAGACTCGCAACCGAGTTCAAAACAAAAAGGGAAACAACAAAAGAAACATAAACCCGATCTCGTCCTATAATGTACGGGAACCCCGGATGACCACACCATCCGGATCACTCAGCAGCATCCTGAACCTACGGAACATCTACAATGACAGTATGAACCGTTAGCTAACATTCTAAATATCAGAAAGAACGTAAAGGCACAAGCACACATAAGGTAAATTGTCGGAAACTGCAAGAAAAACGCCTCGAATCGACCTAAATTGGGGTAAATTGTCGGAAACCCTAACTCCTTCACTCTTTACTGATTTTAGAGATTAGTGGCTTTGGTTGCCATAGATTTGTGCTAAAAAGAGTATAAGTACCCCATAGGAAGCAATCTGTAGTGAATTTGGGGGAAAAGAACAGAAAATCAGAGAGGAGAATTCGAACAGCGTTTCACCTCGGTCCAATCGAGTTGTGTCACGGCCGAGGTGTTCTTGAGTCTGTCAGACCGACCGAGGTGCTTTTCTGTCAGAAATTATGAGTCACAGATCTGATCTTCAGCTTGTTCTGAGAGATACCCCCAGTGGTTTTTTCCCTTCCCCTTCCTCTAAAACTTCTATCCCGGTGATCCATGAGCGTCACCAGGCTGATTTTGACCGTATATGCGCGCACCCTGTCATTGCCCCGCGCTTCCTAGATGTTCCGGCCTTCGACTACCTCCACGTGGTGGAGGACTTGAAGAAGATGATTTCCATGGTGA
The DNA here is from genome assembly GCA_033239045.1 of Fagopyrum esculentum. NCBI lineage: Eukaryota > Viridiplantae > Streptophyta > Magnoliopsida > Caryophyllales > Polygonaceae > Fagopyrum > Fagopyrum esculentum. The sequence goes on along the minus strand of BSUD01000001.1, from coordinate 17,193,686 downwards.
GGCTGGAGCGTTTTATGGAGATCAGAGCTCCAACCTATCTTGAGCCGACCCTAGAGTTTGTGAGTCTCACATGCCTGAGAGGAACAACATCAAGTACCGGTTGCTGAACCAGAACTACATGATTCCTATGGATCAGTTCAGGGATATATTTAGCTTCCCGACTCCTACAGTTCCCGACTTTCCTTCTCGAGCAGTGGCTCGACAGTTTTGGGGGCAGATTGCCCATGTAGTAGAGCATGCTGATAGATGGAGACCCGGAGACTCCAAGGAGCGCATCATATTCCATATGGCTTTCCGTCTGGCCCACCACATTTTCAATGAGACCCTTTTGGCGCGTACTGAGACGCCCCAGAAGATTAGACAGGGAGAGCTTATGAGTCTTTTCTGCATGGTGACTGGAGGAGTGCTTGATTTTGGGGCCATGTTAGCCGAGGATCTGCATCGGATCAAGGCCAAGGCGAAGAGAGATATCTGTTGTGGAGGACTGGTGACTCATATCGCTACAGTTATGGGTCTAGATTTGACTGTTTGTACACTGGTTGCGGCTGCAAAGCCGCTTGGACTTCAGGAGATGATCACGAGGAGGATATTGGTTCCTCGTGGCCTTACCACACCTTACGTGGCGATGCCTTGGGAGCAGACTGCCCCTCAGGGTATCCCATGGTCGAATTAGTTTACGGTCTTTGATCCACAGTACTAGTCTTCCGCGTGGCTACCCTACATAGAGGATGCTCGAGATGCTGCATCAGCTCAGGTGGAGGAGGAGTATGATGATGGCGGTGCTGCCATGGAGACAAGTACAGATACAGTCGGCCCTAGTGAGCCAGTTGTCGATTTAGATGACGAAGCGACAGAGGAGGAGGCTACTGCAGCACCATCACGTCTTGCTAGGCGTAGAGTCCGCAGACAGAGAGATCTCGTAGATCACTGACGGATCGACGAGCTGACGGACCAGATGATCGACTCTTACGCCGCCTTGTCACTAGAGATGATGGAGCTGAGGGAGAGCCAACACTACCAGCAGCGGATGATGGAGATCCAGTTCCAACATACGATGGGTTATCCATTTGACCCATCTTAGTATCCCTTCATCCCGTATCCACCACCACCATCAGCGGATCAGGACTAGAGCTTGCATGGATTTTCTTTTCTTTATTTATTACACAACTCAACATGTTTGGTGAGTTCTCTTGTTTTTAGACTTATTTTGACCCATTGGGACAATGTGTCCCAAGTATGGGGTATTTATGTGTATTATTCGACACTATGTATGCTTGTATAACTCGACTTGATATTTATGATCTTTCTTTATGCTCTATGTGCTTATCTGAGATTACATGCATGCATACAGGTTATTTGATTGAGAAAAACGTCAAAAACTGGTTAAGAAAAAAAATTTATGACCTCGACCGGGATGATTTTGGCCAAACGAGGTCAAGTAGCTCGGTTGACTTAGAACACCTCGACCGAGATGGTTTAACTGAGAGTTTTCGAAACGATTTTTGTGCTTCTTTTCTGGATATGACCTCAGTGATGATTCTGTTTGCAGATTGGTTTTGAAATTTTTATATGTTTGAAGGGTTTTATGATATGTTTAAGTTGCAAAATGCTTTGTTTGAAGTTTTGGCATGTTTAATACTTTATTTTTATCAAAATTATGTTGAATTTGAATGTTGACACCACATGATGAGTTCTATCACATCCTTCCTGGGATAATTAAGGCAATTCATTCTCTTCTCTTCTTCTTCTTCTTAATCATGCTTTAGCCCCTCATATACATATTTGCCTCCCTTTACCTATCCGGGAATTTGGAAGCAAGCAAGTGTCTTGCCAAAATCAGATTGAGCGATATTCCTAACGGGTCATGGTGTGTGCATCAAGGGTTTGAGGCATCTCGAGAAATTGATGATTGCTGATCTCATAGGCTTCGGTTATTGTGCACCTCTGTCCATGCATCCCAAAAAGTAAAAATAAATAAGCAAAGCTTATTGGTGGATGATGTTGAAGTTCAAAGGAAGTGAAGTAAGATCCCTTTCCCGGATTCTAACACCACATTCCCTATATACATCCCACCCTCTCACGTTTCTTGACCTTCTTTTGAAAAGCCCATGAGACCTCGAGCTTGTTGATTGACTTAGTGGTTTAAACTGGATTATACATGATTAATTTTGATAATTATGATTTATTATGCATTCTATGATTTTATGCAAGGATGAACAACTTTCTTATATTTATAAAATGTTTTTGATCATGTTTTAATTTTATTTACCATGAAGCATTCTCTTAGAGTGATCTATGAGTGGAGCATACCACCAAAAATGTTTTGAAATACTTTTCATTGATCTTTTTGACTTATAATCCATTTTATCTTGTACTTAAGATTTGAAACTTGCTTGGGGACAAGCAAGGGACAAGTATGGGGTATTTTGATAGCATGTATTATAGTCTATATTTTGGGACTTGTTTAGACATTTTATCTTCAATAAACTGCATGTATGGATGTATGTTATGTGATTATATTGTCGTTTTATCTACCTTTACGGGAATCGAGGTCTACACCAAGTCTCTTGTAATCATAGGTAAAATGACACATTTTGGACTGAAATGGAGCTAAGGAGCTAAGGAGTCATGAGAGCTACATTTTGGAGCTTAAGGGAGAACTCAAGAAGCAAGGAATCAATGAAGAAGATTTACTTTGGACCAGATTTGAGAGATTTCACACTCAGCTGAGAATCACCTCGGTCAGCTACCGTATCACCTCGACCGAGGTGATCTTGAGGAGCGTCCTGACCGAGGCGAACACCCTGGCGCTAGCAAGATCATATCTTTTAGCTGAGATCTTTTATTTTTGGAAGGAAGATATCTTATATTTTTGGGCTGGATTTCTAAAAGGAAGATCATATATTTGGGATATCTATTTTAGAGATATAATATATTTTATAGGAAATTATCATTTGAAGATATTATTATCTTTGGAAGATAATTCTCCTATATAAAGGGTTGTGTTTTCCACAATTCAGCCATCTTCGTTACACCCAATAATTTGCGGATTAGGGATATTTTCTGGAGGTATAAAGGAAGCTTTGAAGATTGAAGGAAGGAAGATTGATAGTTTTTGAGATAGCTTTTGAGGGAGTTTGTAAGATTTTCTTAGATTCCCTTTGGTTTATTGTCTTGTGTGATTTGTGATTAAGGAACGCCGATTTGTGAACTATTTGATTCAGTTATTGAAGCCTTGTTCTTAAGGTTTTTGTGTTCAAATATTCATTCCCTTCTCATATATTTGATTATTGTTATCATGATGATGAGTGGCTAAATTCCTTGTGCGATTCTAGGGTGATTGGCTGAAAGTTGTGGGAAAGACGATGATAGAATGATCTTAATCCCAGTAGGACCTTGAAAGCTCGAGTCTTTAACCTTAACCCTAGAACATCTCGTTCAGTCGATGAACATCTCGGCCGGGGTGGAACTTGACTGATCGAGGTGACCTTTTCTGATCCGAAACTGAGAGTTAAGTGTTTTAGTTTGCCAAATCTTATCCTTATTACACCTTTCCTGGTTCAATGCAAGTCTAGGATGAGACTTACCCGGTGATTCCTTAGCTTGTTTACCCATGATCATAAGTGTAGGTAATAAAGGTTCATCCTTTATTGGGGTTTGAGTGTGCCTTCATCCCATCTTTGTGAGTTAACCTGAGACTTACCCGGTAAAGGTTGATTCTATTCCCTTAAGTGGTGTGTTGGTATGAGATTATAGTTCCTTCCCTTAGTACCTTGAGACTTACCCGGTGATAGGAGCTTTGGTTTGGGATAGTGAGTAGTGAGACTTACCCGGTAATCTATTCCCACTTTAGAAACACCTTCCCTTTGCAAAATCTCAGCTTTGTCCGCTTTATCTTTAGATCTTGAGTTGAAACCACAACTAGATGCTTTAATCCCTAGAATTTGCATTTTCCCCTTATTTGACCTTATTATCATCTTTGATTGCTTTAATCGCTTTTGTGGTTATTATTTGCATTGACAACCTATACTTGCTTAGTTTCACCTAAGTCCCTGAGATCGACACCCCGAAATTCTTGCTTTTTACTATAATTGATCCGTACACTGCGGGTTCGCATCCTTATTTTAAGCATATTTCTTGGGATATAAATTTAAAGCTTGCACGAACCATTTGGAGCCAACAAAGGTGATCTGACCACACCTGTCCCCAGTCTAACTGTTCGCCCCTAAAGGTGTGTGCAAATAAGCTTTAAATTTATAAAACTAGAATCAAGCAGCGAACCCGCAGTGTACGGATCGACGTAGCTAAGCAAGAATTCCAGAGTATCGAACACAGGGATTTGGGTGGGAACAAATTCAGTTATAGATTGTCAAGCGGTAAATATGAGAGTTTTGCAAATATTGGGAAAACAACAATCCTAAAGATCCAGGTATCCAGTTGTGGCAATCGATTCAAGATATACTAATGATATAAAGACAGAGTTGAGATATGCAAAGGTATACTAATGTAAGGTAATCGTACGGTGAAGTTCCAAAAACCTTATGTAACCCACCTAAAAGGCACTCTCTATACAGGTTGTTGAGGCTCAATATAGAAAGATTCTAAAGATGAGAATTAGTGTCAAATACCCAAACTTATAACCTAAAGATCAAGACTAACTTAACCGATTGAGGTTGTTGAGGCTCACAATCGAGGTAGAGGTTGTTGAGGCTCACTACCACCTAGATAAGACAAGTCTAAACTAAGTTAAATCAAATCTTTAACTTTAGATTAAAGTAAAAGCAGACTCGTAAACTAGAGGGAAATTACGGTTGGATCTTGAGATTCCACGGTCGTGGAACTCAAGAACAGCCCGTAATTTAGGGTTTGTCGACGATTCTCTCTAACTCTCAGGGTCTAATCTGTTTACGATCGATCTATCATCACCTAAGCCACAAATATCAACCCTTCACCTTAGAATTGTTAAGGGTTTTTAGCCAATAACAGTCATATTGATATTAATTCAAGAATTAAAGGATAAAAGATGAAAACTTTCAAGAACTATCAATAATCTTCAAACCAATCTCAAGATTACAATCAAGAACGAATGTTGTCAAAGGATTAAAAGTAAAGTGAACAATCACAACCTTAGGAAAGAAAGGAAACGGGATGTCAATCCGTTTCCAAATCAAACCTAAACAAGAAGAGAGGTCTTCTTGCAAAATCTTCCGAAAACTCCGATCTTCCACCAATCTGAAGATCTCAACAGCAATCTCCACCAAAAGTGCGAGATTAGGGCAATTCTCCGATGCGAACTTCGATCTCCAATGAGATATCAAAGCTTCCAAGCTAGGGCTAAACGATCTTTGCAAGGGTTTGCGATGATTGTAAGCGGGCATGTAAGCGGGGAAGACGGAATCTCCTTTATTCCGTCTTTTTATAATGTAGGGCAAAAAGTCGGCCCGGCCCAAATCTTCAAAAGATTGTGGCTTCGAAGTGTGGCGAAAAGATTCGCCAAGATCACGGTCGTGGAAGTGTTCCACGACCGTAATTTAGAGCGTGGAAACAAATACGGTTTGCACCATATGTTCCACGGCCGTAATATCCTCTAGAATGAACTTCAATTTCTGACTATGAATCCACGGCCGTAATTCTGAACGTGGTTTGGATTCCGGCCGTATTTTAGGGCGTAATTTAGGGCAAGAACGTGATTCTTCCCTAGGCTCGTGCATTCCTCAAGCTAAAGCTCCAATTTGCTTCCAAAGAATGTCCTCAATCTATGGACAACTCAATCAACTCTTCTTTTGCTCGATTCCGTTCGGAAATAACTCCAAATCACCTATAATCAACATAGAACTAGTGTAGACATCCATATCAATAATATAGGTAATACTAACTCATATATGCAGCAAAGTTCGATCTAAGACTATCAATATGAATCAAATTCGATTAGAAAACGTGCCTAAAATATCACAATATTTCATGCTAACAAATAACCCCATACTTAACACTTGCTTGTCCCTAAGCAAGGTCTTTCAAAAAGTTTTAAACAAGAGTTAGGATGAAATATGTGTACCTTCTTTGGGTGAATGTGACTTCTAAAGAATAGATCATTCTCAAACCTTGCTTCAATTGTTCATCAAACTTTCACACACTCAATTAAAGAGTAAAAAGCAAAGAGAGTTCATGAATCAATTCAACCTCTAAACAAGCATCATAACCTTCAAACTTTATCAAAATCAATCACAAGAAACTTCAATATAGATCACCAAGTCATATAACATTCTTTCGATCATAAGGACTTTTCAAAGAAAAGGTCTAGAATGTGGAAGGGAAGGGAAAACTTTAAGGGAAAGTGGTGCATGAATCCGGGAAAGTGGACAACTACCTTCTTCTTCTTATGCGGTTCCCGCAACACTTCAACTTAGAGCTTCGCTCTCTTCCTTTCATTTTTTTTTCGACTTTACTTTTGGAGTTATGGAAAGAGGTGCACAAAAACCGAAGCCTAGGAGATCGGCGTTTCTCAATTTTTCAAGAGATGCCTCAAACCCTTAGTGCACATACCATAAACCGCTAGGAATATCGCTCAATCCGACTTTAGCAAGACACAAACACCCGGCTATGTGAATGGTGCCGAGTTACTCATCGTCATGATTGACTTCCCCAAACCTACAATTTCTGTCTATTCAATTGATTGCAAATAATTGCTCTCATGGCCCTCCCACATCAAACATGCCTTTTTCTCATTCACTTCTCCAAATTCCCGGATAGGTAAAGGAGGCTAATATTTCAATGAGGAGCTAGATGATCAAAGAAAGAAGAAAGAAAGTATCGAATTGCCTTAATCATTTCAACAAGAAGTATAGGAACTTATAATGTGATTTCAACTTCAATTTCTCAACATGATTTAGGTAACGTTTTCACATTATAAAACTTGCAAAAGAGGTAGAATTCATTCATTCAAATTCTTTTCGATTCACTATTCTTTTGAGCATGCCATTGTTATCAAACTCCATCCACAAGTATTGATTATCATGGAAATCATCTCAATTCATTAGAAGCACAAAATCTTCAAAAATTTTCAATTTTTATGGGTTTTTAAAGTTCTTTTTCATGCAATACGAAAATGAAACGTGTAACACATAATGAACATGCAACGATAGTCTCGAATGAAAGCAAACATAGAGAGTAGAGTTATTACAAACTTTTAGTACATCCCACCCCATACTTAGGACGAACATTGTCCCTAATGTTCAAAAGAAAGAACAAAAGAAAGAAAAGAAAAAGAAACTCACAAGTGGTGGCGGGAATGTCTAAAACAAACGATCATGCGTCCAATCACTGCGGCGCCGGCGGAGGTGGGAATGGAGAGAAGCTGGAGTCGTAGTGCCGCCCAAACTGCTGGCGGTAGACGTCCCTCATCATGTGGTCGAGGTCGTCGAGGCGTCCGTCTCTAGCGTCGGCTCGGATCTCCAACGCTCCAACTCTCTCCGAAAGTCCGGTAGCCCAATCCGGCATCTGCTCGTAGCATCCCGGGGCGTGATCGTACCATGATGGGGCGTCGGAAGGTGCTGGTGGTGGTGGATATGCTGCTGGTGGTGGTGGATATGCTGCTGGCTGCTCAGTGGACCAAGGAGGGGGGGTGTCATACCAAGTGGGAGGTGTAGTCATCCACGTGGGCCTCTCACTCACGCTAGCGCGGCGAGATGACGAGCCTAAGGCTCTAGCTGGGCGTGGAGAGCGTCTAGGTACATCTGGGGCCGCCTCCGGCTGGTCCGGAAACGTGCCAAACTCCTGCTCCGCTCCTCCACCACTCTCGTACTGATCTCCCATCTCCTCCTCCTCCACAACTGGTGGTGGGACGTAAGGGGGAGCTACTAACCTATTCGCATGCATCGCAGCGAACGTCTCCTTCCAATTGTGGCGTCCCGCCACAATGGAATACTCCGGCAGCCACTCAATACCCTTGCCTGTCCTACTCTCCCAAGGCATGCCCGCATAAGGCGGACCTCCATGTGTGGGGAAAATGAGTCCCCTAACCATGAATGCATGTAATCCTAAAGGTACGGCCGGTATGCGGGTGCAAGCAGAAAAATCTACACCAAAAGTCCTAGCAATGTGGGTAACTATCCGACCATATCCAATGTTCCCCTTCTTCTTGTTCTTGAGCTTGCTCATCGTAGCAGCCAAGAGGGTAGCACAATCTGCACGGCGTCCATAAAGCATACAGTAGAGCAAGAATAGCTCATCCGTCTTGATCTTTTGGGGCGTCTCCGTCCTAGGAAAGAGACACTCCGAAAGAACACGGTGAGCTATCTTCAAGGCTAGATGGTACATCAATCTAGCCTTGGTATCGGCGGGTTGCCAACGGTCCTCGTCGGCGTAAATCATCGCAACTTCCTTCCAGAAATCCTTAGGGTAAATACCACTCGGGAATCGACCATTGTAGGTCTCATGAAACCCGAAAATGGTCCCAAACTCAACAATACTCAAATGGTAGTCTCGTTCCATGAGACGGAAGGAGATGGTCCTATCTACGTGGCTGTGCTCGAAAGACGTCACAACCTCTCGGGTGATCTCCTCATAGGCGTCTTCACGAATGTTCGTGAAGACAAGTAATCCGGCTCTATCCAAGAGCCATGTAAGGTCATCAACTATGTTGAGAGGATGTAGATCCTCCAACAACAAATACCTAGGACCAATCACTGTCCTCTCCGTGATCCTCTCAAATGCAGCAAGGTGGTTTTCATGTATGGTCGGGATGCTAGGGTGAGGAGGTGAGGATGGAGGTGAAGATGAGGATGATAGTGAGGGAGATGAGGGTGGTGGTGCCCTAGAGGTGGAGGGATTGCCTTTCCTTTTCTTATTCTGATCTCCCTTCTTCTCTTTTATCCTTCCCGACACTCTCCTTACGAAATCCATTTTTCACCAAAATTACGGTATGTTCTTGGAGAATTACGGCCGTGGTTTACCCAGAGACCGTGATTCGTCTCAGAATCTCGCGAATCTCAGCAAATTCACCAACAATCACCACAACAAGCAATCCTAATCTAATACCTTCCAGTCTTTGTCAGTTCTTCCTAAAAATCTATAGCAAAAACGAACCAAATCCGCGAAAATCAAGAAGAAAGAATAAACCTCTTTTTCGGATTGAAAAACCCGAAATGCGCGTTTGTTGATGGATTTCCGCTCGGTTTGTCGCTTGGATCTTGTTCGTGGTTGGATTTGCTGCAGTTTAGGATGAAGAATCGTTGAAAACGATTAGAAAACGAAGAATTGGAGGAGGTCGTGGGGTTTCGGCGTTTAGGTCGTGGAAAGGGAATTTTTTGGGGCAAATTTGTGAAGAATGTGGCTTATATAGTCGCAGGCAAAATTTTGAAAATCACGGTCTGCCGGGGTGTTCCACGGCCGTGGAAGTGTACGGAACCGTGGTTTTGGTGATTTTTCAAAGGCTTTTGAGAATTACGGCCACTGTAGCTATGACGACCGTAATTTAGACCGTGGAACCTTCTGTAATGCTTCAAAGTCCAAATTTCGTCACTTTTCTTCGACATTATTCTCCCTTTCTCCTTTTCCATCGATCCTACAACCAAAAACACGAACATACCGGAAGAAATCGAGGCAAAACAAAGCAAAAACTTCTATTCTAAGCTAAACTATGAATCGAAAACAAAAACGAAAATGCAATACCTTGGGTTGCCTTCCAAGAAGCGCTTTGTTTAAGTTCCGTAGCTAGACCAATCTCGCACTTATTCGAGTGTGGTAGGTGCAAACTCCTCAGCTTGGATTTCCGGCGTATACTTCTTGAGTCGTTGGCCGTTCACCTTAAAACTTCCGCTAGCTTCACCCCATACTTCAACTGCACCATGGGGGAAAATACGCTTAATTAGAAAAGGACCATTCCAACGAGATTTTAGCTTACCTGGAAAGAGGCGAAGTCTTGAATTGAAGAGGAGAACTTGATCTCCTTCTTTGAAGTCCTTTGGAATGATATGCTTATCATGCCAACGCTTTGCTCTCTCTTTGTAGATCTTAGCGTTTTCGTAGGCGTTCAAACGGAGTTCATCCAGCTTGTTGATGTCCAGGAGACGCTTCTCTCCCGCTTCTTTCATGCCGAAATTCAGCCATTTGATAGCCCAAAACGCTTTATGCTCTAGCTCCACCGGTAAGTGACAAGACTTTCCATACACGAGGTTGTATAGTGTGGTTCCTATGGGAGTCTTGTACGCAGTCCGGTACGCCCACAATGCATCGTCAAGTTTCAAGGACCAATCCTTCCTAGTCCTTGAAACCGTCTTCTCTAAGATTCCCTTGATCTCCCTATTTGAGATCTCAACTTGTCAACTCGTTTGTGGATGGTAAGGGGTAGCGATCTTGTGAGTAACCCCATACTTAGCTAGAAGAGCCTCAAAGCGACGGGCTATGAAGTGAGAACCTCCATCACTAATGATCGTCCTTGGCGTCCCGAATCGCGGGAAGATGGTCTTGTTAAAGAACTTAACCACCACCATGGCGTCATTTGTGGGAGAGGCAATTGCTTCCACCCATCTAGAGACGTAATCTACCGCCAATAGTATGTATTGGTTTCCACAAGAAGATGGGAATGGTCCCATGAAATCTACTCCCCATACGTCGAAAATCTCCACCTCTTGGATGTTGTTGAGGGGCATCTCGTTCCTTCTAGAAATATTGCCTGTTCTTTGACAAGCATCGCAGCAAGAAACAAAGGATTGCACATCTTTAAATAAAGTAGGCCAATAGAATCCAGATTGTAATACCTTTGCGCTAGTCTTGTTCGAACTAGCATGTCCTCCACAAGGTAGTGAATGACAATGGCGGATGACACTTTGCATCTCATCTTCCGGCACACATCGCCGAATGATGCCATCCGGGCCTCTCTTAAAGAGGAGAGGCTCGTTCCAATAGTATTCCCGGACGTCCTTGAAGAACTTCTTCTTTTGTGCGTATGATAGTCCGGGCGGTATCTCCTGGCAAACCAAATAGTTAACAAAATCAACAAACCATGGTTCGTTACCTTTGGAGACTACCTTGATGCACTCCTCTATGATATGTAGGTGTTCGTCCGGAAAGGAGTCATCAATGGGCAAATGGTCGTCCTCTAAATGCGTTAGGCGACTCAAATGATCCGCAACAGAATTTTCCGAGCCTTTCTTGTCGCGGATCTCAAGATCGAATTCTTGTAGGAGAAGAATCCATCTAATTAGCCTTGGCTTCGCGTCTTTCTTCGCAAGGAGATACCGGATCGCAGCATGATCCGTGTAGACAATCACCTTTGCACCTACAAGATAAGAGCGAAACTTGTCAATAGCGTAGACAATAGCTAAAAATTCTTTCTCTGTAGTGGCGTAGTTGAGTTGTGCTTCGTCTAGCGTCTTGCTAGCGTAGTATATGGCATGGGTTCGTCCCTCCTTTCGTTGTCCAAGAACAGCTCCAATAGCTACGTCACTAGCATCGCACATAATCTCGAAGGGGAGAGTCCAATCCGGAGGTTGGATAATAGGTGCTGAAATTAGAGCTTGCCGAATGGTGTTAAACGCATCCAAACATTCCTGCGAAAACTCAAAAACCGCATCTTTCATCAATAGATTAGTGAGAGGTTTTGATATCTTAGAAAAGTCTTTAATGAAACGTCTATAAAATCCAGCATGTCCTAGGAAACTTCTTATCCCTTTCACCGAAATTGGGGGAGGAAGTTTCTCTATGGTCTCTATCTTAGCCTTGTCTACCTCTATCCCTCTACTAGAGACTAAGTGACCTAACACGATTCCTTCCTTAACCATAAATTGACACTTCTCCCAATTAAGAACTAGGTTAGTGTCTTCACATCTTTGCAAAACAAGAGAAAGGTTAGAAAGACAATCGTTAAAAGAGGAACCGTAAACGGAGAAGTCGTCCATGAAGACTTCCATGATTTCCTCTACGTACTCGGAGAAGATGGCCATCATGCACCGTTGAAAGGTGGCTGGGGCGTTGCAAAGCCCGAACGGCATTCTCCTATAAGCGAACGTACCCCAAGGGCACGTGAATGTGGTCTTCTCTTGATCATCCGGATGTATCGGAATCTGAAAGAAGCCACTATAACCGTCAAGGTAGAAAAAATGTGAGTGTTGTGCTAACCTTTCAAGCATCTGATCGATGAATGGCAATGGAAAGTGATCCTTCCACATTGCGTTGTTGAGCTTGCGGTAGTCTATGCACATTCGCCATCCAGTCATGGTTCGGGTAGGAATGAGTTCGTTGTTCTTGTTGGTGATGACCGTCATTCCTCCCTTCTTCGGAACTACTTGAACCGGACTCACCCACTTGCTATCGGAGATAGGGTAGATGATACCTGCATCAAGAAGTTTAAGAATTTCCTTCTTGACAACCTCCTTCATGGTCGGGTTTAACCGCCTTTGAGGTTGTCTTGAAGTTCTAAAGTCCTCCTCCATTAGTATCTTATGCATGCATAGGGAGAGTTTAATTCCTACTAAGTCCTCAATAGTATAGCCTATAGCTTTCCTATGTTTCCTAAGGACAATCATGAGCTGTTCATGTTCATCTATGCTTAGTTCGGAACTAACAATAACCGGAAAGGCATAATTAGATCCAAGAAAAGCGTACCTTAGATGAGTAGGAAGTGGTTTGAGTTCCATCACTTTCGGAGCTTCCAATGATCCTTGAGGAGCATCCTATGTTTCCTTAGAAGTTTCTAAGGATGTTGAGTGAGTTGGAGAAGAATTAGAAGAAGTTGAAAAAGTATGCTGGTCACCCTCTTCCACGGTCAGAATTACGGCCTCCCTATGTGTTCCACGGCCGTGTAATCCCCTGGAATGGAGGTCAATTTTGGTTGTGAAATCCACGGTCGCGGAATACAGGGTATGGCCGTGGATTCTAATGTTCTCAGCCTCATCGTGGAGTTTCTCAAACTCCACTTCATGCATCTCTTCTTGTGCCTCCAAGGCTTCAATTTCCTCTTTGCACTCTTCCTCTTCCCCTACATCTGTTAGACTCATAGTAATTACTTTTTGTAAAGGATCGTTAAAGAGAATCGCACTTACGTCCTCCCTGGATAAACCTTCTTCATCTTGGATATCGTAAATATCCTCATCAAAGATTGGTTCCTTCACTAGAGTGGAAAGAACGAACTCTACTTTCTCTTCTCCAATATCAAAAGCGAGTCTTCCATTCTTGCAATCGACCATGCAGCCGGAAGTTGCAAGAAACGGTCTTCCGAGTATGATCGGGACCGGACTATCTGCAGGAATGTCAAGCACGACAAAATCAATGGGGACAAAGAATTTACCTAGCTTGACCGGGACGTCTTCTACAATACCGACGGGACGAGTGATGGATCGATCCGCCATGTATAACGTCATCTTCACCGGTTTAGGGTCGCCTAAGCCGATCTTCCTGCACAACGCAAGTGGTATAATGCTCACACTTGCTCCTAAGTCACATAAAGCGTCATATGTGACCTCTCCCACACCAATGGGAATGCAAAATGACCCCGGATCTTTCAACTTTGGGGGCATTTTCTCCTTCATGGTCTTGATGAGATCCGAAGAATCCGAACTCATCTTGACCTCTCCAAAATCTTCTAGCTTCCTCTTGTTAGAGAGGAGCTCCTTTAAGAACTTGCCTTAAGCTGGCATACCTACAATAGCATCAATGAATGGTATATTAATATGCAGCTTACTCATGAGTTTTATAAACTTACCGAATTGTTTGTCTAGGCGCGCTCGCGCTCTAGATTGAGGGAATGGTAGGGGAGGTTTGTAAGCTGGAGGAGGAACGTAGACGTTTTCCTTCTCCTTCCCCTTTTCCTTGTCCTTCTATACGGGGACTTCAATGAACGTAGGCTGCGGATCGGTGGTAGTCATTCCGCTCCTAGTTGTTATCGCCATTACCCTTCCCTTAGGGTTGTCCTCCGTCTTGCCTGGAAGTTTCCCTTGATTTCTAGGAACTTCCTCCGCGTGGTTGAACATTTGGTTTTCTAAAACCTTTTGAGCTTTATCAACCTTAGAGACTTGATCATCAACCTTGATGAGGCGGTTCTCCAACCCTTGAAGCTTTCCCAAAATCGTTTCCAATATGGGATCGGGCTTCTCCTTCCCCGAAGTGTTTCCTCCATTAGATGATTGCCCCTGGCTTTTCAAAGGAGTAGAGGAAGAGGAAGGTGGAGTTTGTGAATTAGAATTGGAAGGATAAGAGTTACCGGAATTTTGTTGATTGGGGCGCCAATTGTTGTTGTTTGAACCCCTATTGTTGTTCCAATCGTTGTTCCGGTTGTTGTTGTTTCCATTCCAGTTGTTGTTCCGGTTGTTGTTCCGGTTATTGTTGTTGCCGCCATTATTATTGCCCAAATAACCAACATCCTTCCCTTGTTGCTTTGGGAAGTTGGTCTTGATAGTCTCCTTCAACTCTTTGATCTCATTGTTGAGGGAGAAAATCTGATTTTGAGCTTCATGTGTGAGCTTTGCTCCTTGTTCCACACGATTTCCCTCCACTTTCCGGTTGGAATACTTCTCTATGACTCTTGCTTGCTTCTCAATGAAGTCCCAAGCGTCATCTTCTCTCATGTCCATGAACGTTCCACATGAGAGGGATTGGAGGTTGAATTGCGTTCCCGCATCCAGCCCCTTGTAGTAAATCTCCAGCAAGGCAAGCTTGGATATGCCATGATGAGGACAATCCAAGAGCAAATCCTGAAACCTTTCCCAAGATTGAAACAAACTTTCGTTAGGTCTCATGGAAAAAGCATTAATCTTACCTCTAAGTTCCGCCGTTTTGGAAGGCGGAAAGAATTTGGTGACAAACTCTGCGGAAAGGTCTTCCCATGTGTCTAGTTTCCCATTAGGAAGATCTTGATACCAAGACAACGCTTTCCCTTTCAAAGAGAAGAAGAAAGGTTTAAGCTTGTAGCTGTTGGTAGTAGCGCTCTTCGGTCTCATTGTCTCCATCATACACTCAAAGTTCTGCAAGTGCTGGTGTGGAGATTCGGTGCTTGTACCGCCAAACTGGTTTTGGCGAACAAGAGTAATAACTTGAGGGTTGAAGCTAAACCCTTGTACATCTTCAGCATCAAAGTTCACGCCCAAACGGCGTGGTTGTTGCGTTGGATCCATTCGTTGGCCAAGAGTTCTTGGCTCATTATCCACACGTTCGACCTTCGCATTCCTAGGTGGAGCACGACGATTAGCAGCCTCTTGTGGATTGAAAGGATTTATATTGACCGTAGGATCAATCTCTTCTAACGGTGGCATGGAAGAGTCACTTTCATCAGCGGATGAATGACTTCTCCTTCTTCTAGATCTTGATGCCCTTCTTGAGGATTTCTGAATTTCTTTACTTTTAAGGTCGCTTATTTCCAATCTCATTTGGAACATCTGATCCTGTAGAGTGTTAACTTGGGATTGATGGCGATCCATCTCATCCCGGCGAAGATTTTCATTCCTTCGGAGTTGAGCTTCCTTCTCCGTTAACTCCGCTTGAAAATCGCGTTTGTTTTCTTCGGCCATCTTCTTTTTCTTGCGCTTTTTCCTCAAGGTTTTCTCTAGCTCTTGATCAAGAGGTAAGAGATCTTTGGTGTTCCTAGACCTGTGCATGCACTCAAAGAAATATCAAATAACGAGAGCAAGCTCCCAAGCTTGACAACCGGTTACCGAATTCGGCCGAAACCAAATCCCCGGCAACGGCGCCAAAAACTTGTTCGCCCCTAAAGGTGTGTGCAAATAAGCTTTAAATTTATAAAACTAGAATCAAGCAGCGAACCCGCAGTGTACGGATCGACGTAGCTAAGCAAGAATTCCAGAGTATCGAACACAGGGATTTGGGTGGGAACAAATTCAGTTATAGATTGTCAAGCGGTAAATATGAGAGTTTTGCAAATATTAGGAAAACAACAATCCTAAAGATCCAGGTATCCAGTTGTGGCAATCGATTCAAGATATACTAATGATATAAAGACAGAGTTGAGATATTCAAAGGTATACTAATGTAAGGTAATCGTACGGTGAAGTTCCAAAAACCTTATGTAACCCACCTAAAAGGCACTCTCTATACAGGTTGTTGAGGCTCAATATAGAAAGATTCTAAAGATGAGAATTAGTGTCAAATACCCAAACTTATAACCTAAAGATCAAGACTAACTTAACTGATTGAGGTTGTTGAGGCTCACAATCGAGGTAGAGGTTGTTGAGGCTCACTACCACCTAGATAAGACAAGTCTAAACTAAGTTAAAGCAAATCTTTAACTTTGGATTAAAGTAAAAGCAGACTCGTAAACTAGAGGGAAATTACGGTTGGATCTTGAGATTCCACGGTCGTGGAACTCAAGAACAGCCCGTAATTTAGGGTTTGTCGACGATTCTCTCTAACTCTCAGGGTCTAATCTGTTTACGATCGATCTATCATCACCTAAGCCACAACTATCAACCCTTCACCTTAGAATTGTTAAGGGTTTTTAGCCAATAACAGTCATATTGATATTAATTCAAGAATTAAAGGATAAAAGATGAAAACTTTCAAGAACTATCAATAATCTTCAAACCAATCTCAAGATTACAATCAAGAACGAATGTTGTCAAAGGATTAAAAGTAAAGTGAACAATCACAACCTTAGGAAAGAAAGGAAACGGGATGTCAATCCGTTTCCAAATCAAACCTAAACAAGAAGAGAGGTCTTCTTGCAAAATCTTCCGAAAACTCCGATCTTCCACCAATCTGAAGATCTCAACAGCAATCTCCACCAAAAGTGCGAGATTAGGGCAATTCTCCGATGCGAACTTCGATCTCCAATGAGATATCAAAGCTTCCAAGCTAGGGCTAAACGATCTTTGCAAGGGTTTGCGATGATTGTAAGCGGGCATGTAAGCGGGGATGACGGAATCTCCTTTCTTCCGTCTTTTTATAATGTAGGGCAAAAAGTCGGCCCGGCCCAAATCTTCAAAAGATTGTGGCTTCGAAGTGTGGCGAAAAGATTCGCCAAGATCACGGTCGTGGAAGTGTTCCACGACCGTAATTTAGAGCGTGGAAACAAATACGGTTTGCACCATATGTTCCACGGCCGTAATATCCTCTGGAATGAACTTCAATTTCTGACTATGAATCCACGGCCGTAATTCTAAACGTGGTTTGGATTCCGGCCGTATTTTAGGGCGTAATTTAGGGCAAGAACGTGATTCTTCCCTAGCCTCGTGCATTCCTCAAGCTAAAGCTCCAATTTGCTTCCAAAGAATGTCCTCAATCTATGGACAACTCAATCAACTCTTCTTTTGCTCGATTCCGTTCGGAAATAACTCCAAATCACCTATAATCAACATAGAACTAGTGTAGTGTTAGCATGAAATATTGTGATGTTTTAGGCACATTTTCTAGTCACATTTGGTTCATATTGATAGTCTTTGATGGAGCTTTATGCATATACGAGCTAGTATTGCCTATATTGTCGATATGGATGTCTACACGAGTTCTATGTTGATTATAGGTGATTTGGAGCTATTTCCGAACGAAATCGAGCAAGGGAGAGTTGAGTTGAAGTACTTCCAGATCAAGGACACCTTTTGGAAGCAATTTGGAGCATTAGATTGAAGAATGCACGAATGAAGGCTAAAATCACGGTTCTACCCTAAATTACGGCCGTGGATTATGATGCAGAATTCGATGTTCATTCCAGAGGATTTTACGGCCGTGGAAGTTACCCGTGTTTATTTCCACGCCTCAGAATTACGGTCGTGGAATATTCCACGACCGTGATCTTGGCGAATCTTTTCGCAATATTTCGAAGCCATGATCTTTTGAAGAATGGGCCGGCCCGACACCTTGCCCTGTATTATAAAAAGACGGATGAAAGGAGATTTCATCATCACCGCTTACGACCGCTTATCATCGCTTACCCTCGTTCAGGCTCACTTATCCACGCTTCTTCAATTGAGAGGCATTTTCGGAGATCTCATTGGAGATCGAAGCTGAGGTGAAGAGTTGTTCAAATCTCGCACATTCGGTGGAGATTGTCGCTGCGATCTTCGGATTTGTGAAAGATCGAAGTTCTTGAAGGAATTGCAAGAAGATCTCTCTTCTTGTTTAGGTTTGAATCGGAAACGGATTGACACCCCGTTTCTCTTCTTTCCTATAGTTGTGACTTGTTGTTATTCCATTTTGAATCTTTGGAAAACACTTGTTGGAATCTTGAGATTCTTTTGGAAGTTATTAATAGTTCTTGAAGTTTTCATCTCTTTCTTCTTAATTCTTGAATTGATATCAAAATGACTGTTATTGGCTAAAAACCCTTAACAATTCTAAGGTGAAGGGTTGATAGTTGTGGCATAGATGATGATAGATCGTTCGCAAACAGATTAGACCCTGAGAGTTAGAGAGAATCGTCGACAACCCTAAATTACGGTTGGATCTTGAGATTCCACGGTCGTGGAACTCAAGAACAGACCGTGATTTCACTCCAGTTTACGACCCTGCTTTTACTTTGATCCAAAGTTAAAGATTTGCTTTAACCTAGTTTAGACTTGTCTTTTCTAGGTGGTAGTGAAGCCTCAACAACCTCTACCTCGATTGTGAGCCTCAACAACCTCAATCGGATAAGTTAGTCTTGATCTTTAGATTATAAGTTTGGGTATTTAACACTAATCCTCATCTTTAGTTCCTTTCTATATTGAGCCTCAACAACCTGTATAGGGAGTATCTTTTAGGTGAGTTACATAAGGTTTTTGGAACCTCAACCGTACGATTACCTTACCTTAGTATACCTTTGCATATCTTTACTCTGTCTTTACATCATTAGTATATCTTGAATCTATTGCCGCAACTGAATACCCGGATCTTTAGGATTGTTGTTTTCCCAATACTTGCAAACTCCCATATTTACTGCTTGATAATCTGAAATCGAATTTGTTCCCACCCAAATCCCTGTGTTCGATACTCTGGAATCCTTGCTTAGCTACCTCGATCCGTACACTGCGGGTTCGCTGCTTGATTCTAGTTTTATAAATTTAAAACTTATTTGCACACACCTCTAGGGGCGAACAAGTTTTTGGCGCCGTTGCCGGGGATTTGGTTTCGGCCGAATCCGGTTGCCGGTTGTCAAGCTTGGGAGCTTGCTCTTGTTATTTGATTCTTCTTGAGTGTTCTTGCAGGTTTGTGTTCTTAGGTACATACGAAGTTCTTGTTCCAGCAACGGAACAGAGTTTCGCCAAAGAACAAGTTTTGGGAGCTTTTGTTTTTTTTAATCTCTTGGTATGAGTTTTTGAGGCTCCACTAGCTAAGTATGGCTCCATACGATCCAATATGGGTAGCGAAGCATACGGCTAGAGCAGACCATTATGAATACTTGGTAGAGAAATACGCCTTCTATTGGTTTGACAGCGAAAGAGAACGTGAACAAACCATTGAATATGAATTTGCAAAATGGGAAAAGCTGCACTACCCAAAGAAGGTTAAGAAGAAACGTCCCAAAGATGCGGAACACTCGAAACTTGAAGAATTGAAGAAGGAACTTGGTATGATCGAAGAAAAATTGAAAGCCTTTAAGGAAGAACTCCAAGTCTCGAGGAATGCTCTTATCAAACCCAAAGTTCCTCTAGAACCTCTTGAAGTTCGCATTGAAGAAGAGAGAGAAGTGGAACACCTAGACCCAATTGCTAATATTGTGGTCGAGATTGAAGAAAAGTCAGTTGTGCTTGAAGAAGAGGAAGAAGTGGTGAACCTTGGCCAAATTACTGAAATTGTGGCCAAGGTTGAAGAAGATCCAGCTGAGTTGGGAGATATTTCATGTGTGGATCATCATGCCAACATGAAACTTGTCCCAAGCCTTGAAGAACTTAACAAGGTATACTGTCTTACTTCCTTTGATATTCCTATTAAAATTTCTGATTTTTCCAGGAATGCACCGGAGAGTTGGAGGTCTCTTCCAAAAGAACCTCCTAAGGTGAAGATGAAACCTCTATTGAAATTGCTGGAAGAAGATGCTCCTTGGACTATAAGGAGTAAATTTGGCAAGAGCTTCAACGCCAATGCCAATAAGTGTTTTTTGTTCAAGTATGGGGTCATTCACATGACGAAGACCATACATCATCCCCAAACTGGAGATGGGGAAGCTAGGAGGATTCTCGAAAAACTGATTTCTCGATCTAGGAAAGGATGGGATGGAAGACCGAATTATGTCCCATTAAAGCATAGGAAAGCTAGGAGGATTCCGGTGAGAATCAAACCGTACAAGCTTGTACGTGGGAGATCTTACCACTTGCCGGTGAAATTAGGAACCGGAGATTTCTTGGAGGAGTTTAATGATGGATTTGAAGAGCAATCCAAGATGTTCAAGGTGCATTGAGTCATCTATGGATAATGGTCTAGCTACGGACCTTAAACAAAGCGCTTCTTGGGAGGCAACCCAAGGTATTGCATTTTCGTTTTTGCTTTCGATTCATAGATTAGCTTAGAATAGAAGTTCTTGCTTTATTTTTGCCTCGATTCCTTCCGGTATGTTCGTGTTTTTGGTTGTAGGATCGATGAAAAGGGAGAACGGAGGGATAATGTCGAATAGAAGTGACGAAATTTGGACTTTGAAGCTTTACAGAGGGTTCCACGGTCTAAATTACGGTCGTCATTGCTACAGTGACCGTAATTCTCAAAGGCCTGTGAAAAATCACAAAAATCACGGGTCCGTACATTTCCACGGCCGTGGAATGCCCCGACAGACCGTGATTTTTGAAAATTTGCCTGCGAGTATAAAAGCCAGCAGCACCACCACCACCACCACCACAGCCAGCACCAGCAGATGCTCCCGGATGGTATGATCATGCTCCGGGATGGTATGAGAGGATGCCGGAGTGGGCTACCGGACTTTCAGAGAGAGTCGGAGCATTAGAGATCCGGGCGGACGCTAGAGATGGACGTTTGGATGACCTCGACCACATGATGAGGGACGTCTACCGCCAGCAGTTTGGGCGGTACTATGACCCGAGTTTCTCTCCATTTCCACCTCCACCGGCACCGCAGTGATTGATGACCGGCAGCTCGTTTAGACATTCCCGCCACCATTGTGAGTTTCTTTTCTTTTCTTTCTTTTGTTCTTTCATGTGAACATTAGGGACAATGTTCGTCCTAAGTATGGGGTGGGATGTACTAAATGTTTGTAATAACTCTACTCTATGTGTTGCCTCTATTACGAGACTATCTTTGCATGTTCATCATATGTTACACGTTTCATTCTTGCATTGCATGAAAAAGAACTTTAAAAACCCATAAAAATTGAAAATTTTTGAAAAATTTGATGCTTCTAATGAATTGAGATGAGTTCTATGATAAACACTACTTGCGAATAAAGTTGACAACAATTGCATGTTTAAAAGGATAGTAAATCGAAAAGGATGCAAATGAATAAATTTCACCTCTTTTGCAAGTTTTATAATGTGAAAACGTTACCTAAATCATATTAAGAAACTGAAGTTGAAATCACATTATAAGTTCCTATACTTCTTGTTGAAATGATTAAGGCAATTCGATATTTTCTTTCTTCTTTCTTTGATCATCTAGCTCCTCATTGAAATATTAGCCTCCTTTACCTATCCGGGAACTTGGAAAGTGAATGAGAAAAAGGCATGTTTGATGTGGGAGGGCCATGAGAGCAAATGTTTGCAATCAATTGAATAGAAAGAAAGTATAGGTTTGGGGAAGTCAATCATGACGATGAGTAACTCGGCACCATTCACATAGCCGGGTGTTTGTGTCTTGCCAAAGTCGGATTGAGCGATATTCCTAGCGGATTATGGTATGTGCGCTAAGGGTTTGAGGCATCTCGCAAAAATGAGAAACGCCAATCTCCTAGGCTTCGGTTTTTGTGCACCTCTATCCATAACTCCAAAAGTAAAGTCGAAAAATGAAAAGTAAGAGCGAAGCTCTAAGTGAAGTGTTGCGGGAACCGCAAAAGAAGAAGAAGGTAGTTATCCATTTTCCCGGATTTATGCACCACTCTCCCTTAAAGTTTTCCCTTCCCTTCCATACTCTATACCTTTTCTTTGGAAAGTCCTTAAGATCAAAAGAATGTTATATGGCTTGGTGATCTAAATTGAAGTTCTTGGAATTGATTTTGATAAAGTTTGAAGGTTATAACGCTTGTTTGGAAGTTAAGTTGATTCATGAGTTTTCTTTATTTTTACTCTCTAATTAAATGTGTGAAAGTTTGAAAAACGATTGAAGCAAGGTTTGAGAATGATCTATTCTTTAGAAGTTGTCTTCATCCAAAAAGAAGGTACACATATTTCATCCTAACTCTTGTTTAAAGCTTTTCGTAAGACCTTGCTTAGGGACAAGCAAGTGTTAAGTATGGGGTTATTTGTTAGCATGAAATATTGTGATGTTTTAGGCACATTTTCTAGTCACATTTGGTTCATATTGATAGTCTTTGATGGAGCTTTATGCATATATGAGCTAGTATTGCCTATATTGTCGATATGGATGTCTACACGAGTTCTATGTTGATTATAGGTGATTTGGAGCTATTTCCGAACGAAATCGAGCAAAGGAGAGTTGAGTTGAAGTACTTCCAGATCAAGGACACCTTTTGGAAGCAATTTGGAGCATTAGATTGAGGAATGCACGAATGAAGGCAAAAATCACGGTTCTACCCTAAATTACGGCCGTGGATTATGATGCAGAATTCGATGTTCATTCCAGGGGATTTTACGGCCGTGGAAGCTACCCGTGTTTATTTCCACGCCTCAGAATTACGGTCGTGGAATATTCCACGACCGTGATCTTGGCGAATCTTTTCGCAATATTTCGAAGCCATGATCTTTTGAAGAATGGGCCGGCCCGACACCTTGCCCTGCATTATAAAAAGACGGATGAAAGGAGATTTCATCATCACCGCTTACGACCGCTTATTCACGCATAGGCGTACGATTCCGGTTTAGCGTTTTGGCATTTCCGCTTACGCTTATCATCGCTTAGCAATCGACGCTAAGGATTAACGCTTCTTCATTTGAGAGGCAATTTCGGAGATCTCATTGGAGATTGAAGCTGAGTTGAAGAGTTGTTCAAATCTCGCACATTCGGTGGAGATTGTCGCTGCGATCTTCGGATTTGTGAAAGATCGAAGTTCTTGAAGGAATTGCAAGAAGATCTCTCTTCTTGTTTAGGTTTGAATCGGAAACGGATTGACATCCCGTTTCTCTTCTTTCCTATAGTTGTGATTTGTTGTTATTCCATTTTGAATCTTTGGAAAACACTTGTTGGAATCTTGAGATTCTTTTGGAAGTTATTAATAGTTCTTGAAGTTTTCATCTCTTTCTTCTTAATTCTTGAATTGATATCAAAATGACTGTTATTGGCTAAAAACCCTTAACAATTCTAAGGTGAAGGGTTGATAGTTGTGGCATAGGTGATGATAGATCGTTCGCAAACAGATTAGACCCTGAGAGTTAGAGAGAATCGTCGACAACCCTAAATTACGGTTGGATCTTGAGATTCCACGGTCGTGGAACTCAAGAACAGACCGTAATTTCACTCCAGTTTACGAGCCTGCTTTTACTTTGATCCAAAGTTAAAGATTTGCTTTAACCTAGTTTAGACTTGTCTTTTCTAGGTGGTAGTGAAGCCTCAACAACCTCTACCTCGATTGTGAGCCTCAACAACCTCAATCGGATAAGTTAGTCTTGATCTTTAGGTTATAAGTTTGGGTATTTAACACTAATCCTCATCTTTAGTTCCTTTCTATATTGAGCCTCAACAACCTGTATAGGGAGTATCTTTTAGGTGAGTTACATAAGGTTTTTGGAACCTCAACCGTACGATTACCTTACCTTAGTATACCTTTGCATATCTCTACTCTGTCTTTACATCATTAGTATATCTTGAATCTATTGCCGCAACTGAATACCCGGATCTTTAGGATTGTTGTTTTCCCAATACTTGCAAACTCCCATATTTACTGCTTGATAATCTGAAATCGAATTTGTTCCCACCCAAATCCCTGTGTTCGATACTCTGGAATCCTTGCTTAGCTACCTCGATCCGTACACTGCGGGTTCGCTGCTTGATTCTAGTTTTATAAATTTAAAACTTATTTGCACACACCTCTAGGGGCGAACAAGTTTTTGGCGCCGTTGCCGGGGATTTGGTTTCGGCCGAATTCGGTAACCGGTTGTCAAGCTTGGGAGCTTGCTCTCGCTATTTGATTCTTCTTGAGTGCATGCGCAGGTCTAGGAACACCGAAGATCTCTTACCTCTTGATCAAGAGCTAGAGAAAACTTTAAGACAAAAACGCAAAGAGAAGAGGATGGCTCAAGAGAACGAGAACGATCTTCAGACTAAGTTAGCGGAAAAGGAAGCTCAACTCCGATGGAATGAGAATCTCCTCCAGGATGAGATGGATCGTCATCAAACTCAAGTAAACGGTCTACAAGACATGATCGTTCAAATGAAGATAAAGATGAGCGATCTTGAAGATAAGGTGGGAAAGAAGTCCTCGAGAAGAAGGACAAGGTCTAGAAGAAGAGGTAACTCATCCGCTGATGATAGTGATTCTTCCATGCCCGCGCTAGAAGAGATTGATCCCACGATCAACATAAATCCTTTCAACACACAAGGAGCTGCTAACCGCCGCATTCCACCTAGGAATGTGAGAGTCGAACGTGTGGATAATGAGCCAAGAACTCTTGGCCAGCGGATGGATCCAACACAACAACCACGCCGCTTAGGTGTGAACTTTGATGCTGAGGATGTACAAGGGTTTAGTTTCAACCCTCAAGTTATCACCCTTGTTCGCCAAAGTCAGTTTGGCGGTACAAGCACTGAATCTCCACACCAACACTTGCAAAACTTTGAGTGTATGATGGAGACAATGAGACCAAAGAACGCCACTACTAACAGCTATAAGCTCAAACCTTTCTTTTTCTCTTTGAAAGGGAAAGCGCTATCTTGGTACCAAGCTCTTCCTAGTGGAAAGCTAGAGACGTGGGAAGACCTCTCCGCAGAGTTTCTCACTAAGTTCTTTCCGCCCTCCAAAACGGCGGAACTTAGAGGCAAGATTAATGCTTTTTCTATGAGACCTAACGAAAGTTTGTTTCAATCTTGGGAAAGGTTTCAGGATTTGCTCTTGGATTGCCCTCATCGTGGCATATCCAAACTTGCCTTGCTGGAAATTTACTATAAGGGGCTGGATGCGGGAACGCAATTCAACCTTCAATCCCTCTCATGCGGAACGTTCATGGACATGAGAGAAGATGACGCTTGGGACTTCATTGAGAAGCAAGCAAGAGTCATAGAGAAGTATTCCCACCGGAAAGTGGAGGGAAATCGTGTGGAGCAAGGAGCGAAGCTCACACATGAAGCTCAAGTTCAGATTTTCTCCCTCAACAATGAGATCAAGGAGTTGAAGGAGGCTATCAAGACCAACTTCCCAAAACAACAAGAGAAGGATGTTGGCTACTTGGGCAACAACAACGGCGGTGATAACACCAACCGCAACAACAATAACCGGAACAATAATCGGAACAACAATTGGAATGGAAACAACAACAACCGGAACAACAACAATTGGAACAACAATCGTGGTTCGAACAACAACAATTGGCGCTCCAATCAACAAAATTCCGGTAACTCCTATCCTTCTAATTCCAATTCACTAACTCCACCCTCTTCTTCCTCTACTCCTTTGAAAAGCCAGGGGCAAACATCAAATGGAGGAAACAATACGGGAAAGGAAAAGCCGGATCCCATGTTGGAAACGATCTTGGGAAAACTTCAAGGGTTGGAGAACCGCATCATCAAGGTTGATGATCAAATTTCTAAGGTTGACAAAGCTCAAAAGGTTTTGGAGAATCAAATGTTCGACCATGCGGAGGAAGTTCCTAGGAATCAAGGGAAACTTCCGGGAAAGACGGAGGACAACCCTAAGGGAAGGGTAATGGCGATTACGACTAGGAGCGGAGTGACTACCACCGATCCGCAGCCTACGTTTATTGAAGTCCCCGTGGAGAAAAGCAAAGAAAAGGGGAAGGAGAAGGAGGACATCTATGTTCCACCTCCAGCTTTCAAACCCCCCCTACCATTCCCTCAATCTAGAGCGCGAGCGCGCCTAGACAAGCAATTCGGTAAGTTCATAGAACTCATGAGCAAGCTGCATATTAATATACCTTTCATTGATGCTATTGTAGGTATGCCGGCTTATGGCAAGTTCTTGAAGGAGCTCCTCTCTAACAAGAGGAAGCTAGAAGATTTTGGAGAAGTCAAGATGAGTTCGGATTCTTCGGACCTCATCAAGACCATGAAAGAGAAAATGCCCCCAAAGCTGAAGGATCCGGGGTCATTTTGCATTCCCATAGGGGTGGGAGAGGTCACATATGACGCTTTATGTGACTTAGGAGCAAGTGTGAGCATCATACCACTTGCATTGTGCAGGAAGATCGGTTTAGGCGATCCTAAACCGGTGAAGATGACGTTATACATGGCGGATCGATCCATTAC
>BSUD01000001.1:17142846-17167118 GCA_033239045.1 Fagopyrum esculentum | reverse complement strand
CAAAAGGTTATCACTATGAGTCTAACCCATGAAGGAGAAGAAGGAGAGTGCAAAGAGGAAATTGAAGCCTTGGAAGCACAAGAAGAGATGCATGAAGTAGAGTTTGAGAAACTCCACGATGAGGCTGAGAATACAAGATTCCACGGCCATACCCTTTATTCCACGGCCGTGGATTCCACAACCAAATTCGACCTCCATTCCAGAGGATATTACGGCCGTGGAAAAACAGGGGAGAACGTGATTTTGACCGTGGAAAATAGTGATCAGCACGCTTCTTCAACTTCTCCTAATTCATCTCCAAACCATTCAACATCCTTAGAAACCTCTAAGGAAACATCGGAAGCTCCTCAAGGATCATTGGAAGCTCCGAAAGCGATGGAACTCAAACCACTTCCTACTCATCTAAGGTACGCTTTTCTTGGATCTAATTCTACCTTCCCGGTTATTGTTAGTTCCGAATTAAGCGTAGATGAACATGAACAACTCATGATTGTCCTTAGGAAACATAGAAAAGCCATAGGCTATACTATTGAGGACTTAGTAGGAATTAAACCCTCCCTATGCATGCATAAAATACTAATGGAGGAGGATTTTAGAACTTCAAGACAACCTCAAAGGCGGTTGAATCCGACCATGAAGGAGGTTGTCAAGAAGGAAATTCTTAAACTTCTTGATGCAGGTATCATCTATCCTATCTCCGATAGCAAGTGGGTGAGCCCAGTTCAAGTAGTTCCGAAGAAGGGAGGAATGACGGTCATCACCAATAAGAACAACGAACTCATTCCTACCCGAACCGTGACTGGATGGCGAATGTGCATAGACTACCGCAAGCTCAACAACGCAACGCGGAAGGATCACTTTCCATTGCCATTCATCGATCAGATGCTTGAAAGGTTAGCACAACACTCACATTTTTTCTACCTTGACGGTTATAGTGGCTTCTTTCAGATTCCGATACATCCGGATGATCAAGAGAAGACCACCTTCACGTGCCCTTGGGGTACGTTCGCTTATAGGAGGATGCCGTTCGGGCTTTGCAACGCCCCAGCCACCTTTCAACGGTGCATGATGGCCATCTTCTCCGAATACGTAGAGGAAATCATGGAGGTCTTCATGGACGACTTCTCCGTTTACGGTTCCTCTTTTAACGATTGTCTTTCTAACCTTTCTCTTGTTTTGCAAAGATGTGAGGACACTAACCTAGTTCTTAATTGGGAGAAGTGTCAATTCATGGTGAAAGAAGGAATCGTTTTAGGTCACTTAGTCTCTAGTAGAGGGATAGAGGTAGACAAGGCTAAAATAGAGACCATAGAGAAACTTCCTCCTCCAGTTTCGGTGAAGGGAATAAGAAGTTTCCTAGGACATGCTGGATTTTATAGACGTTTTATCCAAGACTTTTCTAAGATATCAAAACCTCTCACTAATCTATTGATGAAGGATGCGGTTTTTGAGTTTTCGCAGGAATGTCTAGATGCATTCAACACCATCCGGCAAGCTCTAATTTCAGCACCCATTATCCAACCACCGGATTGGACTCTCCCTTTCGAGATTATGTGCGATGCTAGTGACGTAGCCATTGGAGCTGTTCTTGGGCAACGAAAGGAAGGACGAACCCATGCCATATACTACGCTAGCAAGACGCTAGACGAAGCCCAGCTCAACTACGCCACTACGGAGAAAGAATTCCTAGCCATTGTCTACGCTATTGACAAGTTTCGCTCTTATCTTGTAGGTGCAAAGGTGATTGTCTACACGGATCATGCTGCGATCCGGTACCTCCTTGCAAAGAAGGATGCGAAGCCAAGGCTGATTAGATGGATTCTTCTCCTACAAGAATTCGATCTTGAGATCCGCGACAAGAAAGGCTCGGAAAATTCTGTTGCGGATCATTTGAGTCGCCTAACACATCTAGAGGACGACCACTTACCCATTGATGACTCCTTTCCGGACGAACACCTACACATCATCGAGGAGTGCATCAAGGTAATCTCCAAAGGTGACGAACCATGGTTTGCTGATTTCGTTAATTATTTGGTTTGCCAGGAAATACCACCCGGACTATCATATGCGCAAAGGAAGAAGTTCTTCAAGGACGTCCGGGAATACCATTGGAACGAGCCTCTTCTCTTCAAGAGAGGTCCGGATGGCATCATTCGGCGATGTGTGCCGGAAGATGAGATGCAAAGTGTCATCCGTCATTGTCATTCACTACCTTGTGGAGGACACGCTAGTTCGAACAAAACTAGCGCAAAGGTATTGCAATCCGGATTTTATTGGCCTACTTTATTTAAAGATGTGCAATCCTTTGTTTCTTGTTGCGATGCTTGTCAAAGAACAGGCAATATCTCTAGAAGGAACGAGATGCCCCTCAACAACATCCAAGAGGTGGAGATTTTTGACGTTTGGGGAGTTGACTTCATGGGACCATTCCCTTCTTCTTGTGGGAACCAATACATACTATTGGCAGTGGACTACGTTTCTAGATGGGTGGAAGCCATTGCCTCTCCCACAAATGATGCCATGGTGGTGGTTAAGTTCTTCAACAAGACCATTTTTCCGCGATTCGGGACGCCAAGGACGATCATTAGTGATGGAGGTTCTCACTTCATAGCCCGTCGCTTTGAAGCTCTTCTATCCAAGTATGGGGTTACTCACAAGATTGCCACCCCTTACCATCCACAAACGAGTGGACAAGTTGAGATCTCAAATAGGGAGATCAAGGGAATTCTAGAGAAGACGGTTTCGAGGACTAGGAAGGATTGGTCCTTGAAACTAGATGATGCGTTGTGGGCATACCGGACTGCATACAAGACTCCCATAGGAACCACACCATACAACCTTGTGTATGGGAAGTCTTGTCACTTGCCGGTAGAGCTAGAGCACAAAGCGTTTTGGGCTATCAAGTGGCTGAATTTCAGCATGAAAGAAGCGGGAGAGAAGCGTCTCCTAGACATCAACAAGCTGGATGAACTCCGTTTGAACGCCTACGAAAACGCCAAAATCTACAAGGAAAGAGCAAAGCGTTGGCATGATAAGCATATCATTCCAAAGGACTTACAAGAAGGAGATCAAGTTCTCCTCTTCAATTCGAGACTTCGCCTCTTTCCAGGTAAGTTAAAATCTCGTTGGACTGGACCTTTTCTAATTAAGCGTATTTTTCCCCATGGTGCAGTTGAAGTATGGGGTGAAGCTAGCGGAAGTTTTAAGGTGAACGGTCAACGACTCAAGAAGTACTCACCGGAACTCCGAGCTGAGGAGTTTGCACCTACCGCACTCGAATAAGTGCGAATTTGGTCTAGCTACGGACCTTAAACAAAGCGCTTCTTGGGAGGCAACCCAAGGTATTGCATTTTTTCGTTTTTGTTTCGATTCATAGATTAGCTTAGAATAGAAGTTTTTGCTTTATTTTTGCCTCGATTCCTTCCGGTATGTTCGTGTTTTTGGTTGTAGGATCGATGAAAAAGGAGAATGGAGGGATAATGTCGAAGAGAAGTGACGAAATTTGGACTTTGAAGCTTTACAGAGAGTTCCACGGTCTAAATTACGGTCGTCATTGCTACAGTGGCCGTAATTCTCAAAGGCCTGTGAAAAATCACAAAAATTACGGGTCCGTACATTTCCACGGCCGTGGAATGCCCCGACAGACCGTGATTTTTGAAAATTTGCCTGCGAGTATAAAAGCCACACTTCACCACAAAAACACCACAAAACCCCCAATTTCCACGACCTAAACACCGAAATCCCACAACTCATCCCAAATCTTCGTTCTCTAATCGTTTTCGACGATTCTTCGCCCAAAACTGAAGCAAATCCGACCAAGAACGAGATCCAAGCAACAAATCGCGTGGAAAACGATCAACAAACCCGCATTTTGGATTTTTCAATCCGAAAAAAAAGGTTTTTGCTCTCTTCTTGATTCTAGTCGTTTTTGTTCGTTTTTGTTAGAGATTTTTAGGGAAAACTGATTAAGATTGGAAGAAATTAGACTAGGACTGATTGTGGTGGAGTTTGGTTGCTGATTTGTTGAGAATCGAAAATTCTGTGTCGAATCACGGTCTGAAGAGGTTCCACGGCCGTGGTTTTGTGAAGAACAGACCGTAATTTGTAACAGAATGGACTTCGTGAGGAGAGTTTCGGGAAGAATTAAGGAGAAGAAGGGGGAACAGAATAAGAAGAGAAAGGGTAACCCCTCCACCTCTAGGGCACCACCACCACCCTCATCCCCCTCACCTTCACCTCCATCTTCACCTCCATCCTCACCACCTCGCCCTAGCATCCCGATTATACACGAAAACTACCTTCCCGCACTTGAGAGGATAGAGAAGAGGGCAGTGATTGGCCCTAGGTACCTGTTGTTGGAGGATCTACATCCTCTCAACATTGTAGATGACCTCACTTGGCTCTTGGATAGAGCCGGTTTACTTGTCTTCACGAACATTCGTGAAGACGCTTATGAGGAGATCACCCGAGAGGTTGTGACGTCTTTTGAGCACAGCCATGTTGATAGGACTGTCTCCTTCCGTCTCATGAACAGAGACTACCAGTTGAGCATTGACGAGTTCGGAGCCATCTTTGGGTTCCATGAGACCTATAACGGTCGACTTCCTAGGGGCGTTTCCGCCAAGGACTTTTGGGCGGAAATAGCCATGATCTATGCCGACGAGGACCGTTGGCAACCAGCTGATACCAAGGCCAAATTGATGTACCATTTGGCCTTGAAGATAGCTCACCGTGTTCTTTCGGAGTGTCTCTTTCCTAGGACGGAGACACCCCAAAAGATCAAAACGGATGAGTTATTCCTTCTCTACGCTATGTTGTATGGATGCCGCGCCGATTGTGCTACCCTTTTGGCGGCAACCATGAGTAAATTGAAGAACAAATCGAGAGGGAACATTGGGTATGGTGGGATAGTGACCCACATAGCGAGGACCTTCGGAGTGGACTTCTCGGCCTGCACACGTATACCGGCAGTTCCATTAGGGCTACATGCTTTCATGGTTAGGGGACTCATCTTCCCCACACATAGAGGTCCGCCTTATGCGGGCATGCCCTGGGAGAGTAGGACCGGTAGGGGTATAGAGTGGCTGCCGGAGTATTCCATTATGGCGGGACGCCATAATTGGAAGGAGACGTTCGCTGCGATGCATGCGAACAGGCTTGTAGCTCCCCCTTACGTCCCACCGCCGGTTGTAGATGAGGAGGATATGGGAGAGCCGTATGAGAGTGGTGCAGGAGCAGAGCAGGAGTTCGGCTCGTTTCCGGATCAGCCGGACCAGCAGGATGTACCTAGACGCTCTCCGCGTCCGGCTAGAGCTTCAGGCTCGTCATCTCGCCGCGCCAGCATGAGCGAGAGGCCCACGTGGATGACTACACCTCCCACTTGGTACAGCACACCTCCTCCTTGGTCCACGACGCAGCCAGCAGCACCACCACCACCACCACCACAGCCAGCACCAGCAGATGCTCCCGGATGGTATGATCATGCTCCGGGATGGTATGAGAGGATGCCGGAGTGGGCTACCGGACTTTCAGAGAGAGTCGGAGCATTAGAGATCCGGGCGGACGCTAGAGATGGACGTTTAGATGACCTCGACCACATGATGAGGGACGTCTACCGCCAGCAGTTTGGGCGGTACTATGACCCGAGTTTCTCTCCATTTCCACCTCCACCGGCACCGCAGTGATTGATGACCGGCAGCTCGTTTAGACATTCCCGCCACCATTGTGAGTTTCTTTTCTTTTCTTTCTTTTGTTCTTTCATGTGAACATTAGGGACAATGTTCGTCCTAAGTATGGGGTGGGATGTACTAAATGTTTGTAATAACTCTACTCTATGTGTTGCTTCTATTACGAGACTATCTTTGCATGTTCATCATATGTCACACGTTTCATTCTTGCATTGCATGAAAAAGAACTTTAAAAACCCATAAAAATTGAAAATTTTTGAAAAATTTGATGCTTCTAATGAATTGAGATGAGTTCTATGATAAACACTACTTGCGAATAAAGTTGACAACAATTGCATGTTTAAAAGGATAGTAAATCGAAAAGGATGCAAATGAATAAATTTCACCTCTTTTGCAAGTTTTATAATGTGAAAACGTTACCTAAATCATATTAAGAAACTGAAGTTGAAATCACATTATAAGTTCCTATACTTCTTGTTGAAATGATTAAGGCAATTCGATATTTTCTTTCTTCTTTCTTTGATCATCTAGCTCCTCATTGAAATATTAGCCTCCTTTACCTATCCGGGAACTTGGAAAGTGAATGAGAAAAAGGCATGTTTGATGTGGGAGGGCCATGAGAGCAAATGTTTGCAATCAATTGAATAGAAAGAAAGTATAGGTTTGGGGAAGTCAATCATGACGATGAGTAACTCGGCACCATTCACATAGCCGGGTGTTTGTGTCTTGCCAAAGTCGGATTGAGCGATATTCCTAGCGGATTATGGTATGTGCGCTAAGGGTTTGAGGCATCTCGCAAAAATGAGAAACGCCAATCTCCTAGGCTTCGGTTTTTGTGCACCTCTATCCATAACTCCAAAAGTAAAGTCGAAAAATGAAAAGTAAGAGCGAAGCTCTAAGTGAAGTGTTGTGCTGCGGAAACCGCAAAAGAAGAAGAAGGTAGTAGTCCATTTTCCCGGATTTATGCACCACTCTCCCTTAAAGTTTTCCCTTCCCTTCCATACTCTAGACCTTTTCCTTTGGAAAGTCCTTAAGATCAAAAGAATGTTATATGGCTTGGTGATCTAAATTGAAGTTCTTATGATTGATTTTGATAATGTTTGAAGGTTGTAATGCTTGTTTGGAAGTTAAATTGTTTCATAAGCTTTCTTTACCTCTTACTCTCCAATCAAATGTGTGAAAGTTTGAAAAACGATTGAAGCAAGGTTTGAGAATGATCTATTCTTTAGAAGTTATCTTCATCCAAAAAGAAGGTACACATATTTCATCCTAACTCTTGTTTAAAGCTTTTCGTAAGACCTTGCTTAGGGACAAGCAAGTGTTAAGTATGGGGTTATTTGTTAGCATGAAATATTGTGATGTTTTAGGCACATTTTCTAGTCACATTTGGTTGATATTGATAGTCTTTGATGGAGCTTTATGCATATACGAGCTAGTATTGCCTATATTGTCGATATGGATGTCTACACGAGTTCTATGTTGATTATAGGTGATTTGGAGCTATTTCCGAACGAAATCGAGCAAGGGAGAGTTGAGTTGAAGTACTTCCAGATCAAGGACACCTTTTGGAAGCAATTTGGAGCATTAGATTGAAGAATGCACGAATGAAGGCTAAAATCACGGTTCTACCCTAAATTACGGCCGTGGATTATGATGCAGAATTCGATGTTCATTCCAGAGGATTTTACGGCCGTGGAAGTTACCCGTGTTTATTTCCACGCCTCAGAATTACGGTCGTGGAATATTCCACGACCGTGATCTTGGCGAATCTTTTCGCAATATTTCGAAGCCATGATCTTTTGAAGAATGGGCCGGCCCGACACCTTGCCCTGTATTATAAAAAGACGGATGAAAGGAGATTTCATCATCACCGCTTACGACCGCTTATCATCGCTTACCCTCGTTCAGGCTCACTTATCCACGCTTCTTCAATTGAGAGGCATTTTCGGAGATCTCATTGGAGATCGAAGCTGAGGTGAAGAGTTGTTCAAATCTCGCACATTCGGTGGAGATTGTCGCTGCGATCTTCGGATTTGTGAAAGATCGAAGTTCTTGAAGGAATTGCAAGAAGATCTCTCTTCTTGTTTAGGTTTGAATCGGAAACGGATTGACACCCCGTTTCTCTTCTTTCCTATAGTTGTGACTTGTTGTTATTCCATTTTGAATCTTTGGAAAACACTTGTTGGAATCTTGAGATTCTTTTGGAAGTTATTAATAGTTCTTGAAGTTTTCATCTCTTTCTTCTTAATTCTTGAATTGATATCAAAATGACTGTTATTGGCTAAAAACCCTTAACAATTCTAAGGTGAAGGGTTGATAGTTGTGGCATAGATGATGATAGATCGTTCGCAAACAGATTAGACCCTGAGAGTTAGAGAGAATCGTCGACAACCCTAAATTACGGTTGGATCTTGAGATTCCACGGTCGTGGAACCCAAGAACAGACCGTGATTTCACTCCAGTTTACGACCCTGCTTTTACTTTGATCCAAAGTTAAAGATTTGCTTTAACCTAGTTTAGACTTGTCTTTTCTAGGTGGTAGTGAAGCCTCAACAACCTCTACCTCGATTGTGAGCCTCAACAACCTCAATCGGATAAGTTAGTCTTGATCTTTAGATTATAAGTTTGGGTATTTAACACTAATCCTCATCTTTAGTTCCTTTCTATATTGAGCCTCAACAACCTGTATAGGGAGTATCTTTTAGGTGAGTTACATAAGGTTTTTGGAACCTCAACCGTACGATTACCTTACCTTAGTATACCTTTGCATATCTTTACTCTGTCTTTACATCATTAGTATATCTTGAATCTATTGCCGCAACTGAATACCCGGATCTTTAGGATTGTTGTTTTCCCAATACTTGCAAACTCCCATATTTACTGCTTGATAATCTGAAATCGAATTTGTTCCCACCCAAATCCCTGTGTTCGATACTCTGGAATCCTTGCTTAGCTACCTCGATCCGTACACTGCGGGTTCGCTGCTTGATTCTAGTTTTATAAATTTAAAACTTATTTGCACACACCTCTAGGGGCGAACATGTAGACATCCATATCGATAATATAGGTAATACTAACTCATATATGCAGCAAAGTTCAATCTAAGACTATCAATATGAATCAAATTCGATTAGAAAACGTGCCTAAAATATCACAATATTTCATGCTAACACTAACACACAGGCTCGCAACATGTCCTCCAAAGTCTGGATGGTCCGCTCGGACTGACCATCGGTCTGAGGATGATAAGCGGTCGTAAACTGCAGACTCGTACCTAGGGCGGCATAAACCTGCTGCCAGAACCTTGAAGTGAACTGTTCGTCTCTGTCAGAGACTATAGTCCTACGTACTCCATGAAGTCTCACTATCTGTCTCGTGAACTCCTCTGTCAATCGACTCACCGGCCACGTTTCCTTGATCGGAATGAAACGTGCAATCTTTGTCAGTCAATCTACTATGACCCAGATAGTATCAAAACCATGACTCGGTCTCAAACCGGTCACAAAATCCATAGAGATGTCTTCCCACTTCCACTGAGGGATGGGAAGTGGGTGTAGCTTGCCTCTTGGTCTATGATGCTTGATTCTGACCTACTGACAGGTTGCAGACTGAGCTACATATCTTGTCACATTTGGCTTCAGACCTCCCCACCAGAAAGAGCGCCTGATATCCTGATACATCTTACTCGCACCGAGATGTACTGAGTAAGGTGAAGACTGAGCCTCTTGAACGAACCTCTATCTCAACTCTCGATCTGACGGCACACAAACACGCTCCTGGCGTCTCAGAACTCTATCAGCACCTACTGCAAACCGTGGTGCCTCTCTGCAAGACATCCGGTCTCGGATCTGCGTCAAAGCTGCGCAACTTTCCTGCTTCTGTCGGATTTCGGCCAATAGATCAGGTACTATCTCCAAGGTGGACAACTGACTTTCGGAATCCGGGAAGTGGATATCCATCTCTAGCCATGCCAAATCTTGCTGTAACTGTGGCTGAGTTGTCAGCCTAGCGATCGCCATATCCTGGGGAGTCTTCCTACTAAGGGCGTCAGCTATCACATGTACTTCGGACTCTTATGGTCTGTGAAAATCTGACATGTATCTCTGTACAGATAATGTCTCCAAATCTTCAAGGCGTGAACCACAACAGCCAACTCAAGATCATGGGTAGGGTAATTCTCCTCGTACGTCTTCAAATGTCGAGACGCATAAGCAATCACCTTTCCCCTCTACATCAGAACACATCCCAAGCCCAGCTTGGATGTGTCGCTGTAAACCACAAAATCCTCAATGCCCTCTGGCTGAGCTAGGATAGGAGCAAAGGTCAACCTCCTCTTCATCTCCTCAAAGCTCTGCAGGCACGACTCGGACCATACGAACCTCGTAGACTTCCACAGCAAGGAAGTGAGCGGTCGGGCGATAACTGAAAAGCCCTCAACAAAACGCCGGTAGTAGCCTACCAATCCTAAGAAGCTGCGAACCTCCTTGACGTTCTTAGGTGGCGGCAAAGAAGCTACTTACTCAATCTTTGCCGGATCTACCTTGATCCCTTCAGCTGAAACAATGTGACCAAGGAATGCTACCTCGGACATAAAAAACTCATACTTAGAGAGCTTGGCATAAAGCTCTCTATCCTGTAAGACCTGAAGAATGATCGTTAAGTGTCCAGCATGCTCTTCTCTACTTCGAGAGTAAACCAGAATGTCGTCGATGAAGACAACTACAAACTGGTTTAGAAAGTCGATGAAGATGTTGTTCATCAACTCCATGAAGACTGCGGGCGCCTTCGTGAGCCCGAATGACATCACTACAAACTCACAGTGTCCATATCTGGTCCAAAATGCCGTGTTGGCTGCGTCCTGATCTCTCACCCTCAACTGGTGAAATCCAGATCTCAAATCGATCCTCGAAAATAATGAAGCTAAATGCAGCTGATCCAAAAGATCATCGATACGGGGCAATGGGTACTTATTCTTTATCGTCACCTTATTCAGCTCTCGGTAGTCGATACATAACCTCATTGACCCATCTTTCTTCCTGACGAAGAGAACTGGTGCGCCCCAAGGAGATACACTAGGGAGGATTAAGCCCTTCTCTGCTAACTCGTCGAGTTGTTTCTTCAACTCAAGCATCTCGATAGGCGTCATACGGTAAGGAGCCTTAGAGATCGGTCTGGTATCGGGCTCTAGATCAATGCCAAAATCTACACTCCTTTGTGGAGGTAAACATGATGGCTCTCCAAAGACGTCATCAAACTCGCAAGCTACTGGAATCTCTTCCAAAGCCGGACTCGTACGATCCTTCATTGCATAGCACCAAAAAGCCTCGCATCCCTGACTGATAAGTCTCGCAACTCGAGCTGCACTGATGATTGTACGAGTCTTCCCGAGGTCCCATCCTCGGAAGATCTCAACATGGCATGCATATGTAGTTATTGTCATTATCCTCTTGCCGATGTCCAGAACTGCTCGATGCCGATCCATCCAATC
The DNA here is from genome assembly GCA_033239045.1 of Fagopyrum esculentum. Classification (NCBI taxonomy): domain Eukaryota; kingdom Viridiplantae; phylum Streptophyta; class Magnoliopsida; order Caryophyllales; family Polygonaceae; genus Fagopyrum; species Fagopyrum esculentum. Next base: position 17,155,943 of record BSUD01000001.1, on the reverse strand, counting down.
CATGCCCAGAATAACTTCTTCATGTACTAAGTACATGACAAAGAAGTTAGTTGGCCAATCGCGACCTCCCAATCTGATAGGGCAATCGAGAACCTCTCATGTACCTCGTATATTACCCCCATCGGGTAAACCTATAAAGAAGGGTCTACCTTCTACAGTAACTAAGGTCAATCTATCTACACATGCATCACATATAAAAGAATGTGTAGCACCGGTATCGAAAAGAACTATGAAAGGAAAACCATTAATATGAATGGTACATGTGGCTGCTGGTGTTGTCGGCTCTACAACACTCCTCAACTCGTACACTCTGGTTGATGCATCCCTGGTGTCAGGCATAACACCTCCTCGTCTTCTGCTCTAACGGAAGAATGCAGCTCTATGTCCGGACATGCCACAAGAAAAGCAAGTCACTGCAGACTTCTCACAATCTGCTCGGATGTGTCCGATGCCTCCAAAATTATGACACTGTCGTCCTCTGTCAAAAATCCATATCGTTTGTTGGATCCAAAAGTGTCTTGTCGTCTGAACATGCCCGAATCCTGATGCTCTACCTCCAGCACTAGTTGGTCCATTCTTCAGTCTCTTCGTAAGACCTCCTGCCTGAAGATCTCTCATGAAATCCGGTTGCTTCCTGAGCATACTTCTTATTGACTCCAAAGCTGAATCCATGTGGTTTAGCCAAAGCTCAACTTCCAAACTTGCTCCATCTTGAGTTCTGACGTTCTCAACTGATCTCATGGAACTGGCGGTATTGGTGCATGTCCTCCAGTCCTGATAGCTTCTTCAACTCTTTGCACGTAGCTGCAATATGCAGATACTTTGATGGTCACTTGACCGGACTCGATCGTTTGTCCTCTCTTTTCTCTGGACTTCTCGATAGTCCCGTTCCCTACTTCGGGAACACCTCTCTCAGCAACTTCTTCAACGAACGCCTCAGTGATAGGCGGATCAGCAACTGGGCTTTGACCCCGACTTCTAGCTAGTGGAGGTCCTTCTACATGTTCTCGTCCACGAACGATGGGTGGAAGAGGTGGTCGACCCCTTCCTCGCCCCATAGCAGATGTAGCTTTAGTACGCGCCATCTTCTATAAGGATAGATATATAAGGCTATGTATATAAGGCCACACTACAGCTAAAGCAAAAAACCAAGAAAAACACATATAAAGGCCAACACAAAAGAAAAACTACACTACTGAGATCCGCGGAGGTAGTGGTCGCCCGTACATATATTCTAGACCGAAAGGTTAAAACAAAACCCCCTTTTTAAAACGTTAGACCCCTTGCGGGTTCTATTTATTTATCCATCCGACCTTTATAAGATTTCGAGTGCCATTGTTGCCAACCTGGCTCTGATACCATATTGTAACACCCCAAGTTCTGGGAACTCAAAGCGCTACGGGTTAGGACCGCACAATGGGTCCCGACCCTCAGAGTAGAAAAATCAAACGGATCTTACAACAAGGCACAGATGAATGAAAACCAAAACTCAATATAAAACCAAAACATTAAACAAAACAAAGCTGAAAAGACTCGCAACCGAGTTCAAAACAAAAAGGGAAACAACAAAAGAAACATAAACCCGATCTTGTCCTATAATGTACGGGAACCCTGGCTGACCACACCATCCGGATCACTCAGCAGCATCCTGAACCTGCGGAACATCTACAACGACGGTATGAACCGTTAGCTAACATTCTAGATATCAGAAAGAACGTAAAGACACAAACACACATAAGGTAACGTAAACATATAGCATGCACGCACACAACCGGTTATTATCTTTCATTAAGGTTATCCATTACTAATTCAACTTCTTTTGTCACATGAGAATCCTTTCGAAACTCGCCTCCGCTTCCGTCTACCAATAGGAATAGATCAGTACTATCCGATACCTGTAGGCCTGAGTCGCAAGAGCACTTTCCAGTTTCCCCAATTCTAAACTGGACAAGCGGTCATCACCCGGTTATAATACACTTGAGCCAATTAAGGTTATAAGGGTGAATCCTAGTCCGGTTATCAGTTATAATAATAAATAACGCAAACAAGCCAAAACACTCAATCCAATACGCAGAATGAAGCTAAGTAAGTCCAAGGGACTTACCTCAGACGAAGGTAACACAAAAGGCTCAGCAACAACTAAGAGAACACTCAAGGAAGCTCAGCTTCCCTCAAGAAAGGAGCAAGGAAAGCCTGTACGAACAAGCAACACGGATCAGGAACGAAACGGTTGCTAGAAGTCTATAACTTCTAGTCTCAACGATCTCTAAGAGATCTACACAAGCTAATGACTCAACCTTAGTCTTACTGCAACTCAGGGAACAAGGAACAACCACAAGGAACCAAAGAAGGAACGAGGAAAGGAAGGAAGGAAGCAACTCACCAAAGACGGGAGTTACTGCAGGGAATACCGCAGGGGCGGCTAGATAGAGCTCAGGGGCGGCAACACGGAAGGACGGCTGGTGCAGGTGCAGGGGCGGCTGCACGACAGAAGCGTTGTCGGGCTTCTCTTCGATAGAACTCATAGCAAGGGCAACTAAAGCTCGAACTTTTGGTTCCAACTCGTCAAGACTCAACTCCAAAGAGCCTGAGAATAACAAATGAGCAACAACGGAACGCTCCACAAGAGTCAAGGATCAAACTTGATTCTTGGGGAAGAAGAAAAGAGAAGAACAAAAGGAAGAAACCGAAACAGAAGGAGAAGGCATGCAACAACTGTAAGAACGTGAAGAAGAAACTAGAAGAGATGAACTTACACGTTCAGCAAGGTTGCAGGAAGCAAGGGAATGTTGCAGCGCTGTAGGGTTGAAGGAGACGTAAGCAAGAGACGGGAAAAAGGGAAAAAGGAGAGAATATATAGAGACGGCTGAAACGCTAGACGGAAAGGGCGTCTAGGTTTAGAAAGAAGACAAGAAAAACGGCCCATAAGATAAAATATCGGATATTCTATCTATGGAAGGAAGATAAAAGAACGGACAAAAAGATCGGGCATGATCTGTCGTCATCCGCAGGGGCAGATCAACTCGTCCGCGGGGGCGGTGAAGGTAAAAACTCGGATCTTACAGTTCTCGACCTTAGGAGGCTTGGAAATGGTGAGGATGTTCCCTTAAACAGTCAAGATGATACTTTGGTGAGATCTTCCTCCAAAACACACAAGGAAGGAAGGTATTATGATGACTTGGGTTGATCATGCTCGGGTACTAGCAACAAATGTTTGGCTTGAATTCATCTTTTGCTCATATTAAGAGCAATACACCTACAAAGACACACAAACAAAGCCAACATATATATAACAATATAAGCTCAAAGTCTAAAACAAGTATCTATTCCATGCAAAAGTAAACCAAACTTAACAAAAATGCACCTAGAAAACTAACATGAAAACACGTTATCATTTATCATCATTCTTATGCATATCTTAATCACATAGGTTAATTTTGCATCATATTAAGGTAGATTTCATCATTATGGTAGATTTTATCACTTTTTTGTGTTTTGGAAGTTTACTTATTTTTTCATGATATTACAGGCATTCTAACTCCTACCAAAGCTAAAAAGAGCTATCCTTGGAAGAATTTCGATAGCACGCTAAGGTCCTCCCTACGTTCATGGAATTTTATTTCGAGACTGAATTGTTGTAACACCCCACGGTTTGGAAACTCGAAGCGTTACATGCTAGGACCTCGCAATAGGTCCCGACCCTCAGGATAGCAACAACAACTTCGGATCTTAGAACAAGACACATATAAATGAAAACCAAAACTTATGATAAAACCAAAGGTTATAACAAAGGGAAGCGTAAAAGACTCGCATCAGAGTTCAAAACAAAGGAAAAGACAAAAATAAAAACATAAACCCGATGCCATCCTATAATGTACGGGAACCCCGGCTGACCACACTGTCGGGATCACTTAGCAGCATCCAGAACCTGCGGAACATCTACAACATCAGTATAAACCGTTAGCTAACATTGTAGATATCGAAAAGACAGTAAATGCACAAACACACATAAGGTAATATAAACATATACCATGCTCTCACTCAACATGTTATTATCTTTCATTAAGTTATCCATTACTAATTCAACTTCTTTTGTCACACGAGAATATCCCGAAACTCGCCTCCGCTTCCGTCTACCAACAGGAATAGATCATTAGTACCCGTTACTGTTAGCATGAAATATTGTGATATTTTAGGCACATTTTTTAAGTGTATTTCATCCATATTGATAGTCATTGATTAAGCATTGATGCAATTGTGAGCTAGTTTGTCTATAATGTCGAAATAGAGATCTACACAAGCTTTATGTTGATTGTAGGCAATTAAGAGCTATTTCCGAACGGATTGAGCAAGGATGGAGTTTGATCGAGCATGTCCAAGGATTGAGGACATCTCTAGAAGCTAAGGAAGGTGCTAACTTGAAGAATAGCACGAGGAAAGGAAGAATTACGGTTTACCCCTAAACCACGCTCTAAAATACGGCCGTACTACATTCCACGTTCAAGTCCACGGCCGTGGAACCTTGGCAAGGGAAGCGTGGTTCATTCCAGCAACTTCTACGGCCGTGGAAGGATTGAAACAAACCGTGACCAATTTCCACGCTCTAAATTACGGTCGTGGAACCCTTCCACGACCGTGATCTTGGCGATCTTTTACGCCATACTTTAAGCCACGATCTTCTACGCAATTGGGCCGGGCTTATATTTTATCTTACACTATAAAGGACGGACGAAGAGAGATTCCGTCACCTTCGCTTACGCTTAGACGCACTTTCGCTTACACTTGGATTTACCCTAATTTCGCGCCTTTGCGGAGATTGTGATTGAGAGATTTGCGCTTTGCTATTGAGATTTCCGGATTGACGGAAGAGTGGAAGATTTAGAAGATTGTTCGCAAGAAAGTTACGCTTCATCTTTAGGTTTTGATTAGAAGACGGATTGACATCCCGTTCTTCCTTCTTATCTAAGATTCGTGATTGTTCGTGTTATTTTCGAATCTATTGACATTATTGTTCTTGATTTGTGGATTTGACATTTACTTGAAAGTTATTGAAGGTTTTTGGAAGTTTTCATCTTTCATTCTTTTAAACCTTGAAATTGATATCAATATGACTGTTGTTGGCTAAAACCCTTTAGCAGTTCTAAGGTGAAGGGTTGATAGTTGTGGCTTAGATGATGATAGATCGAGCGTAAACAGATTGGACCCTGAGAGTTAGAGAGAATCGCCGACGAACCTAATCCACGGTCTGTTCTTGAGCTTCCACGGCCGTGGAACTCAAGAACTACCCGTAATTTTGTGTCAGTTTACGAACTTGCTTTTACTTTAATCTAAAGTTAAAGATTTGCCTTAACTTAGTCTTGGCTTGCCTTTTCTAGGTGGTAGTGAAGCCTCAACAACCTCTACCTCGATTGTGAGTGTCATAACCTTGATCGATTTAGTTAGTCTTGATCCTTGGATTACAAGTTTGGGTATTTGACGTTAATTCTTACCTTTAGATCTTTTCTATATTGAAGCCTCAAAAACCTTTATAGAGAGTGTCTTTTAGGTGAGTCATATAAGGTTTTTGGAACTTCATCGTACGATTACCTTACATTCGTATACCTTTGCAACTCTTAACTTTGTCCTTAGTTCTTTAGTATATCTTGAATCGATTGCCACAACTGGATTCCTGGATCTTTAGGATAGTTGTTTTCCCAATAATTTGAAAAGCTTCATACATTTACTTGCTTGATAATCTCTAATTGGATTTAACCGCCCAAATCCCTGTGTTCGATACTCTGGAATTCTTGCTCAACTATATCGATCCGTACACTGCGGGTTCGCTTGCTTGATTTCTAGTTTTATAATTAAAGCTTATTTGCACGCACGCTAAGTGGCGAACAGTTACCTACAGGCCTGGGTTGCAAGAGCACCTCCTAGTCTCCTGTAGAACTAGGCAACTGGTCACCGCCCAACTAGGCAACTGGTCACCGCCCAATTCTCCTACGAAAGCAAGGAAATCAGCAAGGACCCAATGCTTGCTTCTCTCAACACACACACACACACACACGTCATAACTCAACTAAGGGAGCATGTGAACAACAACATATCAGCAACAGAACGGCCAACAAGAATCAAGACTCGATCTTGATCATTGACGAATAAGAAGAGAAGAACGAAAAGAAATAAAAACATTAGGGAGGAAAGATGCAGCCAGCTCAAGAAAGCGAGGGAGGATCCCAAGGAAGTAGAAGACTTACACATTCAGCAAGGTTCACAAGGGAAGAAGGTTGCAACTTTCAAGGTTGAAGAAGAACGTATACAAGAAACGGAAAAAGGAAGATAAGGCGGGGATTTATAGGGAACGATGGGAAAAGATAGAAGGAAAGATATTTTAGGGTTTAATAGATCCAGGAAATCCAACCCAAAGATATAAAATCGGATCTTCTATGAAAGGAAACAAGATAGAAACGAAAAAGGAAAGAAGATCTCGTGATCTGGGGTCCACCACACCCGCGGCTGGCCGCAAGGGCGGCCATTATCACCGCAAGGGCGGTGACAGACACAGTTTGCCGCTGGGGCGGCCACTGTCACCGCGGGGGCAGTGACAGCCAAAAATCAGCTGTTACAATTGATAGACTAATGAGAGTGAAGAATTGAAGATTTGCTTGATGTTTTATCATTAATTGAGTTGATTGCTCCCCCGGTCGAGTCACGGTCCCTTTTTACGAGCATGTAACCACATATTTTAAACATTATGTTTTGCATGAAGTGGAGTAAATCTAGAACGTTTAATTATCGAGTCGACCGACCCCACCTTAACTTTATATTGGAAGATTTATCTTTATTTCCATCCCCTATCTCCCCTTAAATTAACGTTAGGTTGATGATATGGCTTAACGTTTTAGATTTTGTTTCCTTTAAGATAAGGTTTAATAAGAATAGACTCAAATCCTAGAGGATCATCCTTAGTCTACTCCGTATAAATAAGGCTAGTCAATCAATAGTTTCTTTATTTAGTGTTGATTCAAGAATTTTGAAGGCGTTATTGTAGCAATGTACTCGATCCTTCTCGTAGGTAGACTCGATTGACACTGTTCATAAGTGAATAATAAAGGAGATTTTATGTAATTTATGTCTTGTTAATTTCTTTTATTCTTGGGCTATGAGAGCCCGACTTTACACAAAATATCTATGATATTGATGATAGTTTATATACCCTTGATTATATGTCTTAATTCATGTGTTATGGTAGTTTAGGGTTAGAATATTAGAAGATGTGAGAGATGTGCATATGCATTCTTTTTTTATTTTTGCTTTTCAAATTGTGAGTTGCAAGAGGCGTGATTTATATTGGCGGATGATAGATGTACCGGCGAAAAATCGCTATTAGTAACCTAAACTACGCACGCAAAACGCGTAGTTTTGTTTTTCAGTTCCGGAATCTAACTACTCTTGTGGCGTGCGTAGTTGGAGCCGATGCGAAGCCGATAGGAGCCGATGAACTACGCTTATGATAAGCGTAGTTGAAGTTGATTTTTTTTTAAAAAAAAACTCCAACTACGCTATTGGCAAGCGTAGTTGGAGTGAATTAAAAAAATAAAAAAAGGAACTTCAACTTTGGTTCCCATTACCAAAGTTAAATTTAAAAAAAAAACCCAACTACGCTATTAAAAAGCGTAGTTGGAGTGAATTTTTTATTTTTTTTTTTAAAAAAAAGAACTTCAACTTTGGTTCCCATTACCAAAGTTGAAATAAATAAAACACTCCAACTACGCTATTGGCAAGTGTAGTTGGAGTGTATTTTTATTTATTTATTTAATAATAAAAGGAACTTCAACTTTGGTTTCCATTACCAAAGTTGAATTAAAAAAAAACACTTCAACTACGCTTACCAATAGCGTAGTTGGAGTTAATTTAAAAAAAATATTCATCGGCTCCAACCGGCTCAGAACGGCTCTCCAACTACGCTTGTCAAAAGCGTAGTTTGAACCCAAATGCGAAAAGCGAAAACTCACTTCGCATGCGTAGTTGTGGCTACAAATAGCGTTTTTTGCCGGTACGTCTAAAATTCCCGTTTATATTTTCATACTTGGCAAGTTGTGAGAGTTGTGTAGGGTTGTATTCATCATAGGATGATATATATGATTTTGGATACAATTATTGTCAATTAAGATTGAATATGTATTATTGTGGTGATTAGATTTTGAACTAAAAATAAATCTATACACAATTCTCGCATCTTGCACGATATAATAGTATATATAATCTTGCACTTGCATATTAAATATGCATTATTGTACATGATTGATATTGTTAATACCTTTCAAGATCGTATAGAATTTGAACTAAGTTAAGTAAGGTATGCGTGTAGAAGCAAACGAGGTATGTAGATTAGGGTTTCTTGGATGTCCAAATGCTTATCGGCTTGGTTGGGGCCTCATGCTTCCTTTTTCCAATAGAGAATAAAAGTGGAATAGTAAAAAGAAGTTTGGGCATGTTCTTTTTATTTATTCATGAATCAATTTATTAGATGGATCAACCGCATTATAAGTAAATAATAAAAAGGAATATTATTTTTGAAAACTCCACCTTGATTGAACAGGTTTTACAGGTGTTGATGCTGATGGAAGACTTCACACAAATATAAGCAGTTGGATATACTAACAATGTACTTAACTATATTTCTAGATATTCGGTTGGTTTGAATTCAATGCAGGTACATCAATGCATATGTCAAGGACCTTGATATTAGTTTCAAGGGCCTTGAAGTATAATTCTAAGGACGAAGGAAGATGGCGAATACAAAGGAAGATATCAAGAGCCTTGGAGTTATAAGAATGCAAAACAAGAATTCAAAATACGCATCAAGACTTTTTAGAAGATTTTGAATAAGGAAGATCTCGACAATCAAAGGATCCAACCGAAGATCTTGTCAACTACAGAACCAACCGAAGATCTTAAATAAAGAATAAGAGAATCTTTTTCTAAGATTTTCTTAAACAAACTCAACGGCAACAACATCTTCTCTTCACATAGAACACGAGAAGATCGGAGTAAAAGATCAACGTGTTAATAGGGGTTGTAGTTTTACAACTTCTAACTTATCTCCGAACAAGAAAAACGATCTTCATGGAAACGAAGATTCACCTTCAACGGTCATCTTCACAACGGCTAGAAGTCCTTTCCATCGAAGAGTATAAATGAAGATGATGGTCGAAGAAGAAAGATACACAAGCCTACATCATTAAATATCTTCTACATCTTCAAGCAACTAGATCATCTTCATTTGTTGTTTTTCTTTCTCTTATTTTAAAAAGCTTTATTCCCTTTGAGAGAGAAATCACTAGAGCTCCATTGGAAGATCTAAATAATGTTATATTAGAGTGTGTGTTACTCTGCGAAGTAACTAGGCTTTTATAGCTAGGTTAAGAGTTGGAGCTAGATCGTAGCGTTGGCTACAGTGAGAGAAGAAGGGAATTTCTTCTAGTTTGTATCTAGGACTCTTTGAAGCTGATAATAGATAGTTAGATCCTACGGATATACCCTGGGACGGAGAGTAGGCTATTTAGACCCGAACTTCATAAAAATATCCTCCTGTCAATCTTTTCAATTCCGCACTATATATACTTTACTGTGACTAACTTTGTTTTGCAGGAGCAAGAAGTCAAGGCCCTTGAAAAGAGTTTCAAAGCCCTTGAAATCAAAGTTTCACAAAGAGCACAGATTGACATAAAGGCCCTTGAAAGAGGTTTCAAGGCCTTGAGATTTGGGTTTGCGAAAAGTTCTCATACTCTATTAAACACCCCTTTTAGAGTATTAGTTATCCTATTTATATCACCTACTGGTTCTTCAATTTTATTTTTTTTATACAAGTGTAAGAGAAAAGGGAGGGTCAGCCTCTCGAGATTGATCGCATGAAGGCATCCTTTCGGATGAGGTCTTCAACTTCTTGTCGAAGAGGGTCGACGTAAACATCTGGATTTTGTCCAAGTAGCGCCAACCGGTCAGCAACAGTGTTGATTTCCCTATAGATGTGTTGCACGTACATTGAGTGAAGCCAAAAATCATTGATGAGATATCCGAGATGATCATGTCTGCTTCCCATGGTGGTTTTCAGATGTGGTTGAGCGAGTTAATGAGCACCAAGATATCTCCCTCAATCTCAATGGTTGGAATCCCATGACTTGCGGCCTTTTGGAGGCCCTCTCGAAGAGCAAACGCTTATGCTTCAAGGACAGAGTTGGCCTGACATCTTCCATTTTCTACAACAAGAGTCCTTGCTAGGTTATTTCTGATTATGAATCCAAATGCAAATTGATCAGAAGAATTATTGGACGCGTCAAAATTGATTATGACAGACGTTCCGATTGGTCTTTGCCATTTGATTTTTTTTGTTTTCCTTTTCTGATTCAATGGTTTATTATTATTATTAGGTAATTTTTCAGTAGCCTTTTCCATTCGTTTATTTGATTTTGTACTAGGTGTTTTAGGTCTTGAGGTGCCTTTTGTTTATTAAAAACAATTTGGTTCCGGAGAAGCAAAATTTGCCACCAAGTTACCACTAGTTGCCTCAATTCTCTTGAAGAAATGTTTTCTTTTATTTTCGTGATGGTATCAATTATTTTCCAATTTGTAATATCATTGTTTTGGATGCTCGTTGGAATTTTATCATTGTCAATCGATTGAAGAGTATATGGACATTTAAAGAAGAGATATTCACACTCTCAGTATGATGATTGCAAAATTCACAATGCATTAGCACCGGTATTTTTTGTTTGTCTAGGTTTTTTTTGTCGGAATCCCATCTAGTGCTAACTTTCATAAGAAGTTTTTGCTTTGGGCATTATGTTAATTTTCCCACATACACTTTTTGTCGTGGGTTGCCCCTGTTTTCCGTAATTGGATCATTTCCAATGCAAATTTGGTAGAGAACCATCCTTTCTCATCAACAGCCCAATATATTTGGTCTTGTATTCCATTTCTTGGCAGATTGTAGTTCTTAATTTTTGCAATAATGTTGTCTGGTAAAGTTGCATGAAGTTCGTTCAGAAGAATATTGTTCCATTTTTTTTATTGTGATGTAACTAGCAACCAATGTTGAATTGTCTACCAAAGTTTTATTGGTTGCTAAGTCCTGTAGTGGTTGCTTTGTAATCCATCGGTCTTTCTAGGATCTTATTGTTTTTCCCTCACCGACACACCAACTAATACCTCTATCAAATTCTTTTTTTAGTTTCATTAGTTTCTTCCATTATCACGATGTATTTTTACCACATGTATAGTTCCAAAGGCAAGAGCCTTTTAAATACTTTTCTTTAATGACATTAAGCCATATATTGTCAGGTTCCGCCATTATTTTCCATAATAATTTCATTTGAAGAGCCTTATTCATATATGCTCTCCTAATTCCGGTTCCCCCTAGTGATCTAGGTTTGCATATCTTGTCCTAACTAATTAGTGGGTGAATGTTCGGTCCTTTATTCCAAACAAAGTTTTTGTTAATCAGATCCAATTCTTTATGGATACTTGCTGGTAGCATAAACGCTTGAATTAGATAACTTGGTTTTGCATTGAGATTTGCTTATATTAAGGTCGTTCTTCCCTCTTGTGATAAAGATGAGGCTTTCCATTTAGAAAGTCCGGTCCTTTATTCCAAAGGAATATTATTAATTTTAAATTCAAACACTTCATATGGTTACTTCTTTTGAAAGGTTCTGAATGTAACCTAAACTTCATTACTAGTTGTGCGATTTCAGGTGTCAAGCTTTCTAGTCCGAATTATATCACATTTGATACATGCGTAGGAATCATGATAGAATGAAAAGAATTCTTCGCCATTATAAACGACATTATAAAACTTTTTCCGAAACTAGGTTCGGATGAAAATTTTTTCCGAAAATGCACGAGGGTGTCAGGTGTGGGTTTAAAGCGCGGTGAGTCACCACGTTTCTTCTGTAAAGAAACGCGGTGAATAACCATCGCATTGAAAAATAAGACGGAAATTTAAAAAAAATAAAAATAAAGGAAAGAAACGCGGTCATTGACCGCGTTTCTGTACTTTTTCTGCCCGTGGCAGAAAAAGCGGTGATTCACCGCGTTTTTAACCAGTAAAAACGTGGTGAGTCGCCGCGTGTTTCCTGTCTTTGACGCACGAAATTAACTCGCCATTATTGAGGGTGTTGAATGGCTATTCTCCAACATTGAAGACGAAGAGAAGACGACGAAGACACATCGAAGACTGTTTCTTCTTTGTCCTATAAATCCTCACTCTTCTTCTTGTATTTTCACATCAACCTCCTTCTACTCTCCTTTCTTTCTTATTTTTCTCCATTAAATTATAAAGCTTACCTCATAGGAGGTTGCCCGACCACTGGACCACCGCTGGACCGCGGCCGGACCGCCCCTATACCGTGGACGGACCACTAGTGAAACCGCCGGACCACCCTTGTACCACTGTACCTCAGTCTTTCTCCAAGTAAGTGATTCCTTCTTAATATTTGTTAGTTTTGTATTAGCATATTTAGGGTTAGGGTTTTGTTAGTAATTAGATGATTATAATTAGTTATTTAATTTTATATAATATAAAAAACAACAGAATATTAAACAAATTATTTATGGTTAATATTTTGTTAGTATATAATTGTTAGTTTAGGGTTAAGATATGTTAGTAGTTTAGTTAGATTAGTTTAAGTTTACATATTTTGTTGGTTATATACTTAGATTAGATCATTGTAATTAGTCATGTAATTTTGTGTAATATAAAAACATAATGTTAAAAATTTAATAATATGAAAGATTTTGTTAGTATAAAAATGTTAGTTTAGGGTTAAGATATGTTATTAGTTTAGTTAGATTAGTTTATCTTAACTTAGCTAAGATTAGTATTAAATATAAATTGTATAAAGAAATTAGTCTAAATAGATAAATTAAAGAATAGGTAAAAAAAAATGTTATTATATTTTTTTTAGAAATGTCAATATGAAATTTGTAAATAGATTTTAGTAAAATATTTTTTTTAGAATAGGTAAAAAATGTTAGTCTAAATATATTTTTTAGAAATGTCTAAATAGATTAGTATTAATATATGATTTTGTCATTAGTATAATAGTTTATCA
>BSUD01000001.1:17089237-17142696 GCA_033239045.1 Fagopyrum esculentum | reverse complement strand
TAGTATTAATATATCATTTTGTCATTAGTATAATAGTTTTTCACTAAAATTTTTTTAATCATTAGTTAAACGAAAAATATTGAATATGAAATATTTTATTAAGATTACTATATAAATTTTATAGATTTACTATGAATATTGAGTAGGAAATATTTTATTTAGATTAAGTAAAATAATTTAAGTAAAATATTTTTTTAGAATAGGTAAAAAATGTTAGTCTAAATATATTTTTTTAGAAATGTCTAAATAGATTAGTATTAATATATGATTTTGTCATTAGTATAATAGTTTTTCACTAAAAAATTATTAATCATTAGTTAAACGAAAAATATTGCATATTAAACATTTTATTAAGATTACTATATAAATTTTATAGATTTACAATTAATATTGAGTTGGAAATATTTTATTTAGATTAAGTAAAATAATTTAAATAAAATATTTTCTTAGAATAGGTAAAAAATGTTAGTCTAAATATATTTTTGTAGAAATGTCTAAATAGATTAGTATTAATATATCATTTTGTCATTAGTATAATAGTTTTTCACTAAAATTTTTTTAATCATTAGTTAAACTAAATAAATTAAATATGAAATATTTTATTAAGATTACTATATAAATTTATAGATTTACTATGAATATTGAGTAGGAAATATTTTATTTAGATTAAGTAAAATAATTTAAGTAAAATATTTTTTTTAGAATATGTAAAAAATGTTAGTCTAAATATATTTTTTTTAGAAATGTCTAAATAGATTAGTATTAATATTTGATTTTGTCATTAGTATAATAGTTTATCACTACGAAATTTTAAATCATTAGTTAAACGAAAAATATTGAATATGAAACATTGTTGTCCATAATTTAACGTAATGTAAAATAGATGGATGAGAACATAAACTACCCCCTATGGCAAAACATGGCAACGTACACGAGATTGCTGACGGATAATGAGTACGCGCAAACTGTGATGGCCGGGTATGAAAATATTCTCATGCATACAACTCATCCCATCATGGCACCATCGACATCACATGCGTCCTCAAGCCATGAAGATGGAAATGAAGTTGATGACGATGATATACATGTTGATTAGAATGGTGTTGAGACTGATGATGAGATTCTTGAAACTGAAGAAGATCGTCATGTTGACGATGGCCCTGCAGCACCGGATTATGACCAAGTCGTAGCAGAAGCGGATCGAATAATAAGAGCTCAAGCCATCAACCCAAACTGGAACAACGTCGTCGAACCAGTATCAACACAGATCAATTCATGGGAGGATCCTTATGCTTCCACTCAAATGCACGACGTTGATGGATTTAATATAGGTCAATGTTTCAACTCATTGAGCGATTTGAAAATGCAGCTTGGAAGTTATTCCCTAAGAAGTGGATACCCTTACAAGACAGGTAGAGCAGATGCACATTATTACACCATCTATTTTGCTAGAAAAAGCAAAATCGGATGCACATGGCTAGTTTCTGCTCATCGTGTTGATCAAGCGCTAGATTTGTGGTCCGTGCACCGCCATAACGGGCCTCATATCCCTGCTTGTGTCTCTCATTCGCGAGAACTCGATAACCGTAATGCAACTTCCAGTTTCATCAGCAATGCGATTCATAACCTTGTTCGTCAAGACTTGACAATCAAATCGCGAACCATTATAGAAGTTATAAACATGAAATACAGAGTGATTCCAAGTTACAAGAAAGCGTGGGAGGGCAAACAAAAAGCAATTGCTTATATCTATGGAGATTGGAAGCAGTCGTACGCTGATTTACCGCGATATATGGAAGCCCTACAACAATCAAACCCAGGTACAGTGGTTGACTGGGTCACAACAGAAACAAGTGATCGGTCAGTGAGGATGTTTCAACGCGTCTTTTGGGCATTTGGGCCTCCTATTGCTGGCCTCAAGCATTGTCGTCCTGTGATCTCAATTGATGGAACCCACTTATACGGAATGTACAAGCACGTCCTGCTTGTTATGTCTATTGATGCAAATGAACAACTTTTTCCTCTTGCATTGGCCTTGTGGAAGCGGAGAATACAAAAAGTTGGCCATGGTTTATTAGTTGCATTCGCGAACATGTGACAGATAGAGTCGGCTTGTGTGTAATTTCTGATGGACACGCAGGGATAAGTAGGGCAATGACGAATCCAAGATGGAGTCCACCAAATAAATATCATAGGTTTTGCATCCATCATCTTAAGTCTAATGTTCAAACTCGTTATAAAGATTCGCAACTCAAATTCCTAGTGGGTGTGACTGCATACATCCGTGGGGTTATGCATTTCTAGTGCAAGTATTTAAAAAAAACAAAAAAAAAAATAATAGAAACGCGGTCAATGACCGCTTTTCTTGTATTTATTTTTTTATGAAAGAAACGCGGTATTTGACAGCGTTTCTTTTGTAATAACCGGAATTTTGAAACTCCGTTAAATCTAAATTTAACCTATTTTCGAAACGTAAATCATAAATTAACAAGTACATAAATTAAAATACGGAATTTAATTTATGTACTTTAAAATAAGAATAATAATAAGTTATAAAATACGGAATTTAATTCCGTATTATATAAATTTTCCGCACTTAATTAACGAGTTTCGGATGCTATTTTAAAGAGAGAGGCTGGATATAACCCGCTACCAGGCCCAATTACCGGCCCAACCAGCCAGCCCATTCGTAAGAAACTAATCTAATTAACCTAATTAAAATTAACCTAATCTAACCTAATCCTATTCTAAACCTTGCTACCGCTTACCTCTCCTACCCGTACCATCTGAAACTGCAACTCTCCTACTTCCTCTTCTCTCTCGCAAGACAGATGAACCGCAACCACCAGCGCCGCTACCGCCTTCGACCGGAGACGCCACCGCCGAGCCTGCGCCGCCGACCGGTACAGTAGTCCGGTAAGCCTCGCCCCTTTCCTCGCTTCTTCCTCTCATCCCGCACTGGATAACGTTGTTTCGCTTTCGGCCGTAGTGGTGCTGCAACCGGACCACCGTTCGCTCCGACGCCAAAGCCAGGGTAGCCGCCTCGCAGCACCGGAATCCGGTAAGTGGTTGCTCTTCTTTCTCCTCGCCTTCTGTCTCGAATTCGGGAAACGTTAACCAGCCGCCCTCTTCGATCTACAGCAGCACCGCTCCGCCACTTCAACCACCAAGGCGCCAGCCGTGCGAGTACCGCCAGTGAGCAGCCGCCTTCTGCTGCTTCCGTCCCCTGTGCCGACGCCACACCCCGTTGCACCCTCCTGGACCAGCGTCGGTGACTAGGTGAGTCCGGTTGGTTGCACTGTTGAGTTGCTAGTACACTGTGATATGTATATATATATACATTTGGCATGACATGAATTTGGTCCGCAAGCTGCTCTTAGTTCCGCCCTGTGGTTTCCTACGATTGCAGTACAAGATTCTTTGTTCCTATTAGTGTCATTTACGCTCTTATATAACCCACTGACTGAAGTTACTTCCCTGTTATCACCACCACCACTCTTATGCTGTCTTCGCTGTTCTATTGAATCTGTTTTCTTGCACTGTGTATGCCGAGTATATATATATATATATTATATGAAAATAAAAGTGTACATAAGGGACTTAAAGTTATACATGTAGATCGATATATATAAATCTACTCATATGAATGTGAGTTGGAAAATATCAAGTATATAGCTATATATATATATATTTTAATTGCCTAATGGTTACGGATTTAATATGAATGGAAGAAAAGGTTAGATTATGTACCTATGTATACATACATCTAGGAGAGTAAAGTAATAATCGGGAAGTAAGGAGGGGTTTTGGTTCTTTGAGGAGTTTTAGAGTGTAACCCATAACCTTTTGAAACTATCAAAGGGAATTGATAGTTTTCTAGTTTAAACTTCGAGAATTTACGATACCAAGGGTAAAATGGTCTTTTACCATAAGAGAGCTTTTCCGTAATTCCTTCGCATGAGGTTGGACATCTAGATGTGATGTTGATACACGTGCCTTATTTGACAGGCGTTTGAGTTACCACGAGTACGGACTGTTGGAGACGTGTTAGAGAGTATTTTGACTCAAGTAAGTCCTTGCGACTTACTTAGCCAGTTTATGGATATTAGTTGAGTGATAGTGGTTGTGTGTGTTATATGCGTGTTTTAATAATGATAACTCGCTAGGACGACTGTTATTATTACGTTTAAGGCCCAAGTGTATGTATAACGGGCCGTGACATCACTGCCCAGCTCTGACAGGAGACTGGGAGGTTCTCTATACCCAGACCAGGCAGGTACAAGGTGAGATGCATCGGATTCATTCCTAATGGTTACACGGGGGCGGAGGCGAGGTTTTGGAACCCCTCGTGTCACAAAAATAAGTGTCATTAGCGTGAAAGAGTAACTTAATTCAAGATAAGAAAACGGACTTGTTTGAAAGCATGATGGGTGTTTATATTTTTATGTGTGTGTGTGTGCTACTATTATTCTGCTAATATTTAGATAACTAGCTAACGGTTCCTCTTGTTGTGTTTTTAGATTTACCGTAGGTTAGACCAGCAACTGAGTGATCCGGAAGTAGTGGCCAGTCGGGTCTCCGTACTCCTTAGAGTTGGGGTTGGGAGTTGTGTTTGTCTTTTCTTTCTTTTGGTTAAGACAGTTGTTCATTTCTTTTGTTTAAGTACTTTAGGCTGCTAGACAGTGTTGCATTCATTACCTTAAAAATACTAATTTATGAATTTCGGTTTCCTTTATTTGTGTCTTGTTGCAAGATCCTAGTAATGTTGTTGTCAAACTGAGGTCGGGACCCATTGTAAGGTCCTAACCAGTAATGTCCCGAGTTCTGAGAATTTGGGGTGTTACAACATGGTATCAGAGCTCTAGGTTGGCAACAATGGCACTTGAAATCTTCTGAAAGACCGAATAAGTTTTAAGTAGAACCCGAAAAGGGGTGTGAGTTTTAAAAAGAAACTTTTGGTTTTAAATGCAAGCATAGTCTGGTTGGGAATAGAAAAGTACGGCTGACCACCACTACTACCGTGGATCTCAGTATGCTTAGTATGGACTTTAGGTTTTACTATAGATGGACTTTTTGGACTTTTAGCTAGTAGTAATTATAGTTATTATTCCTCGCGCAGATGGCACGTACTAGAGCTACGCTAGCTACTGGTCGAGGTAGAGGTCGTCCACCTCTCCCTCCAGCTGGACCAGGTAGGGGAGTTGGGACCCCTACAGTTAGAGGACGCGGCCGTGGAGGTAGACCTCCACTAGCCTAAGGCCGAGGTCGAGCTCTTCGAGAGGATCCACCAGCAGTGATCATGCCAGAGGCTGGAGTGAAGGAGGTAGCTGAGAGTGTAGGTCCTGAGGTCAGGAATGAGACCGTTGCTAGGTCTGGAGCACAGAGAGCACGTTCGACGGAGTCAGGACGTGTTTCCATTGGAGCGACTGAGTACAGAGAGTACCGAGCATACGTTGAGCGTATGGAGGAGGCTGCTAGGACAGAGAGACTTACCCAGGTACCACCAGTACCGGCTAGATCTGTCCAGGTGACACAGGGAGTACCTCAGGTGCCAGTTGTACCTGAGAGGAGGGTTGTGGCTGATAGAGCTCCTACTGGGGCTAGAGCACCAAGGCCGGATGAGTGGTTGAAGGCTTTCAACTCTCAGAAGATCCTCTCATATAGTGGAGAGATAGGATTGGAGGTGGAGCACTGGATTGGACAGGTAGAGACTGTGTTAGAGGCAATACGTTGCCCAGAGGATCGGCAGGTGGATCGGCAGGTGGACAGGTAGAGACTGTGTTAGAGGCATGCGTAGTCGAGTCACCAGTTAGGAGCAGATGAGGAGCATTGTTAGAGACAGATACTGCCCTATCTCGTTGAGGAGAGAGAGATTCTAGGACTTCATTGAGGCAGGATTTGAGGACATTCCGATTGCTGCTGCCATCAAGAAGTTCCAGAAGGAACTGACATTGCTTGGACCAGCTGCACCTCCTGAGGAGCAGCATGTATATCTTTTTTCGAGGAGATTGAGAGAGAGCACTCGTTCCTATCTGGCAGGATTCCGCAGTAAGACTCTGTCAGACTATCAGGATAGAGCGTCTGCTTATGAGAGAGACAGACCAGTGTCGAGGAGAGCTGCTCAGTCAGACAGGCTGGATAAGCGGCAGAGGACAGGTTATGCTAGTGGTAGTTCAAGAGTACCTATTTTTGGACGAGGACACACTCAGGGGCGACATAGCCATACTGCTACGGGTCAGACTTCAGCTGGTGGCTTACAGTGCCACAATTGTAGTGGTTATGGTCACATGCGATCGAACTGCACGAAGCCGGCAGTGACCTGCTTCTAGTGCGGCAAGGTCGGACATAGAGCTGCATTCTGCCGCCAGGGCAAGGCTCCATCTCAGCAGGGTTCTTCTCCTACAGGCTTATCAGGGAGTGTATAGAGACCACCACAGTACCGAGCTCCGAGTCAGCAGCAGCAGTACCGAGCTCCTGGTCAGCAGCAATCTTACAAGGCTCTAGGACACACACCATCACAGAGTTCTATGCAGAGATCAGGTCGGGGCAGAGGACGTGGTAGTGTGGCTGATACTAGAGGAGCTTAGGCCCGAGTGTTTGAGTTGAGAGATGCTGATCAGCCAGATGCACCGACTGCCACAGGTACGATCCAGATTCATGACTTACTTGTACGAGTTTTATTTGATACGGGTGCTACACACTCCTTCATATCTGATGCATGTGTAGATAGGTTGTCCTTAGCTACTGTAGAGGGGATACCTTTTATGATAGGCTTACTTGATGGGAGTAAGGTAAGAGGGACTAGAGAGATCTTTGGATGTCCTGTTCGCATGGGAGATCGAGACTGGCTAGTCAATTTTCTAGTCATGCCCTTAGCTCATGAGGATGTCATTTTAGGGATAGACTGGATGAGAAAACACGGAGCAGTCTTAGACATTGGTAGGAGGACAGTGACCGTTGCCACGGATGAGGGCAATAGAGTAATATTCCGAGGGTGGGACCTCGGAAAGTCAGGCACAGTTATCAGTGCAGTGAGGGCAGCGAGACTGATAACACAGGGTTGCGAAGCCTTCTAGTGTTATGCCATGAAGGAAAGCAAGAGCCTGACTATAGAGGAGATACCTGTTGCATGCGAGTTTGCAGAGGTATTCAATGACGACCTGCCAGGACTACCCCCACAGAGGAGCGTTGATTTCAGCATTGACTTGGAGCCGGGCACGAGACCGATCTCGAAGGCTCCGTACCGTATGACACCTATAGAGCTGCTTGAGCTGAAGAAGCAGTTAGAGGAGCTAGCAGAGAAGGGTTTCATACGCCCTAGTGTGTCTCCTTGGGGTGCGCCAGTATTATTTGTGAAGAAGAAGGACGGATCGATGAGGTTGTGCATAGACTACAGAGAGTTAAACAAGGTAACCATCAAGAACAAATACCCATTGCCGCGCATAGATGATCTGTTAGACCAGTTGCATGGAGCGTCTGTGTTCTCGAGGATAGACTTGAGGTCAGGTTACCACCAGTTGAGGGTGACAGATCAGGACATACCTAAGACGGCATTCCGGACTAGGTATGGTCATTATGAGTTCGTAGTGATGCCATTTGGGCTCACTAATGCACCAGCGGTGTTCATGGAGTTGATGAATGGGATATTCATTGACTTCTTAGACCATTTTGTAGTGGTCTTCATTGACGACATCCTAGTCTACTCTAGGAGTCGAGAAGAGCATGCCGGACACTTGAGGACAGTATTGCAGATTCTACAGGATAGCCAGCTGTATGCTAAGCTATCCAAGTGTGAGTTTTGGATGTCAGAGGTAGCTTTCTTAGGTCACGTGGTGACTGCTGAGGGTATTAAGGTCGATCCGGCGAAGATCGAGTCAGTATCTTCTTGGAAACCTCATAAGAATGTTAAGGAGGTTTGCAGCTTTCTAGGTTTAGCAGGTTACTACCGCCGGTTTATGGAAGGGTTCCTTTTGATTGCCCGACCACTTACTTGTCTTCTGAGGAAGACAACTCGGTTTGTCTGGTCTGAGCCGTGTCAGTAGAGTTTTGAGGAGCTGAAGAGGAGATTGACGTCCGCTCCGATTTTAGCATAGCCGGAGGGTACTGATGACTTTGTGGTATACAGTGATGCATCCAAGCTGGGCTTGGGGTGTGTTTTGATGCAAAGGGGTAAGGTCATAGCCTATGCGTCTCAACAGTTGAAGACGTATGAGGAGAACTACCCCACACATGATCTAGAGTTGGCTGCAGTAGTCCATGCTCTTAAGATCTGGCGACACTATCTTTATGGGGCGACGTGTCAGATCTTTACAGACCATAAGAGTCTGAAGTACATATTCACTTAGAGAGAGTTGAATAACCGCCAGAGGCGGTGGTTAGAGTTGATCAAGGACTTCGACCTTGAGATCCTTTACCACCCCGGAAAGGCGAATGTGGTAGCTGATGCTTTGAGCCAGAAGACGCCTAGGGAGAGGGCGATAAACCGGTTGACAGTACAGCCACAGTTGCAGAGGGACTTGGCTTGGTTGGAGATAGAGATTCAGTTTCCCGATACTGATGGTCAGTTGGCTACCATGGAGTTACTTCCTGATCTGTTGGATGAGATCCGATAAAAGCAAGAGACTTGCCCTACTTTGATCAAGATCCGAGACAATGTGTCTCGAGATGAGGCCCCACAGTTTACTATTGGTGCAGATAGAGTGATGAGACGTCAGGACCGCGTTTGTGTGCCGTCAGACAGTGAGTTGAGACAGAGGATACTAGGTGAGGCTCATGCTACCCCATACTCAGTACATCCTGGAGCGAGTAAGATGTACAAGGATGTGAGACGGTCCTTCTGGTGGGGTGGTTTGAAGCCCGATGTGACTCGGTATGTAGCTCAGTGTGCGACCTGCCAGCAGGTCAAGATTGAGCACCGTAGGTCTGGAGGAGAGCTCCACCCACTTCCAGTACCACAGTGGAAGTGGGAGGATATATTTATGGATTTTATCACTGGTTTGAGACTCAGCAGAGGATTTGATGCTATTTGGGTAGTGGTAGACCGCCTGACGAACACCGCACGTTTCATTCCGATTAAGGAAACGTGGCCGGTGAGTCGTCTGGCTGAGGAGTTAACCAGACACATTGTGAGACTCCATGGAGTACCGAGGACTATCGTCTCTGACAGAGATGGACGTTTTACCTCGAGATTTTGGCAGCAGGTACATACTGCTTTGGGGACGAGTCTCCACTTTACTACCGCCTACCACCCACAGACAGACGGACAGTCTGAGAGGACCATTCAGACCTTAGAGGACATGCTTTGGGCGTGTGTACTAGATTGGGGACAGGTATGGCCAGATCATCTCCCACTGGTAGAGTTTTCGTATAATAATAGCTGGCACGCGTCTATTGGGATGGCTCCTTATGAGGCTTTGTACGGGCGGAGATGTCGTACACCATTATGTTGGGATGAGCCCAGCAGAGTTGATGGAGTAGCTCCAGATCTGATATAGGATGACATTGCTCGGATTGCCCTAGTCCGAGAGCGGATGTTAGCAGCTCAGAGTCGTCAGAAGTCCTACGCCGACAAAAGGTGTCGACCTTTGGAGTTTAGAGTGGGTGCACAGGTGTGGCTGAGAGTGTCACCTACGAGAGGGGTGAGGCGTTTCGGCATTAAGGGGAAGCTGAGTCCCCGATATGTCGGACCTTTTGAGATCTTGGAGAGAGTTGGAGAGGTGGCCTACAGACTAGCACTACTGCCGAGACTAGAGAGTGTCCATCCGGTCTTTCATGTATCTCAGTTGAGAGAGTACATCCCAGATCCGAGACACGTCAGTAGCCATGAGGATCTGACAGTTGAGCCTGACCATACATTTGTAGAGTACCCAGTAGATGTCTTGGAGCGCAGTACCAGACGTCTGTGGTCCAAGGAGATACCTATGTTGAGGATCCAGTGGTCTAGGAGAGGAGCTGATGAGGCCACTTGGGAGACTGAGGAGAGTATTAGGCGTAACTATCCAGAGTTCTTTGCGGGGTTAGAGGTTACTCCTGTTTGACGAGTTAGTACTCGGATGTTGTGTTGTTTGACCTTTCAGTTTTTATATTATTTTGAGTGATTCTGTTTTTGAGACACATGTCTATTGTTGATGATTGAGTAGTTGCTTGTAGCCAACGAAAATGTCGAGAAAATGTCGAGAAAATGTAATAACCGGAATTTTGAAACTCCGTTAAATCTGAATTTAACCTATTTCCGAAACGTCAATCATAAATAAATAAGTACATAAATTAAAATACGGAATTTAATTTACGTACTTTAAAATAAGAATAATAATAAGTTATAAAATACGGAATTTAATTCCGTATTATATAAATTTTCCGCACTTAATTAACGAGTTTCGGATCCTATTTTAAAGAGAGAGGCTGGATATAACCCGCTACCAGGCCCAATTACCAGCCCAGCCAGCCAGCCCATTCGTAAGAAACTAATCTAATTAACCTAATTAAAATTAACCTAATCCTATTCTAAACCTTGCTGCCGCTTACCTCTCCTACCCGTACCATCTGAAACTGCAACTCTCCTGCTTCCTCTTCTCTCTCGCAAGACAGACGAACCGCAACTGTTAGCATGAAATATTGTGATATTTTAGGCACGTTTTCTAGTCGCATTTGATTCATATTGATAGTCTTTGATTGGTCTTTACGCATATATGAGCTAGTATTGCCTATATTATCGATATGGATGTCTACACAAGTTCTATGTTGATTATAGGTGATTTGGAGCTATTTCCGAACGAAATCGAGCAAAGGAGAGTTGAGTTGATATGTCCATAGATCGAGGACACCTTTTGGAAGCAAATTTGAGTATTAGATTGAGGAATGCACGTATAAAAGCAAAAATCACGGTCTTACCCTAAATTACGGCCGTGGATTGTGAAGCAGAATTCGACGTTCATTCCAGGGGATTTTACGGCCGTGGAACAAACCGTGATTGTTTCCACGCCCTAAATTACGGTCGTGGAATCTTCCACGACCGTGATCTTGGCGAATCTTTTCGCCATATTTCGAAGCCATGATCTTTTGAAGAATGGGCCGGGCCGACACCTTGCCCTGCATTATAAAAAGACGGATGAAAGGAGATTTCATCATGCCTGCTTAGCGTTCTTGCATCCCCGCTTACGCTTATCATCGCTTAGCAACCGACGCTAAGGGTTAAGGCTCCCTCAATTTTGGAGGAAGTTTTGGAGATCTCACTGGAGATCAAAGTTCGCATTGGAGAGTTGTTCAAATCTCGCACTTTCAGTGGAGATTGTGGTTGTGATCTTCGGACTTGTGAAAGATCGAAGTTCTTGGAAGAATTGCAAGGAGATCTCTCTTCTTGTTTAGGTTCGAATCGGAAACGGATTGACATCCCGTTTCTCTTCTTTCCTATAGTTGTGATTTGTTTGTTATTCCGTTTTGAATCTTTGGAAAACATTTGTTGAAATCTTGAGATTCCTTTGAAGGTTATTGATAGTTCTTGAAGTTTTCATCTTTTACTCCTTAAATCTTGAATTGATATCAAAATGACCGTTATTGGCTAAAAACCCTCAACAATTCTAAGGTGAAGGGTTGATAGTTGTGGCATAGGTGATGATAGATCGTTCGCAAACAGTTTAGACCCTGAGAGCTAGAGAGAATCGTCGACAACCCCAAATTACGGGCTGTTCTTGAGTTCCACGACCGTGGAATCTCAAGATCCAACCGTAATTTCACCCCAGTTTACGAGCCTGCTTTTACTTTAATCCAAAGTTAAAGATTTGCTTTAACTTAGTTTAGACTTGTCTTTTCTAGGTGGTAGTGAAGCCTCAACAACCTCTACCTCGATTGTGAGCCTCAACAACCTCAATCGGATAAGTTAGTCTTGATCTTTAGGTTATAAGTTTGGGTATTTGACACTAATTCTCATCTTTAGAATCTTTCTATATTGAGCCTCAACAACCTGTATAGAGAGTGCCTTGTAGGTGAGTTACATAGGGTTTTTGGAACCTCAACCGTACGATTACCTTACATTAGTATACCTTTGCATATCTCTACTCTGTCTTTACATCATTAGTATATCTTGAATCTATTGCCGCAACTGAATACCCGGATCTTTAGGATTGTTGTTTTCCCAATACTTGCAAACTCCCATATTTACTGCTTGATAACCTGAAATCGAATTTTTTCCCACCCAAATCCCTGTGTTCGATACTCTGGAATTCTTGCTTAGCTACCTCGATCCGTACACTGCGGGTTCGCTGCTTGATTCTAGTTTTATAAATTTAAAGCTTATTTGCACACACCTCTAGGGGCGAACAAGTTTTTGGCGCCGTTGCCGGGGATTTGGTTTCGGCCGAATTCGGTGACCGGTTGTCAAGCTTGGGAGCTTGCTCTCGTTATTTGACTTCGTTTTGAGTGCATGCGCAGGTCTAGGAACGCCGAAGATCTCTTACCTCTTGATCAAGAGGTAGAGAAAACCTTGAGACAAAGGCGCAAGGAAAAGAGGATGGCTCAAGAGAACGAACGCGATCTTCAAACTGAGTTGGCGGAGAAGGAAGCTCAACTCCGATGGAATGAGACTTTCCTCCAAGACGAAATGGATCGTCATCAAACTCAAGTTAACGGTCTACAAGACATGATCGCCCAAATGACGATAAAGATGAGCGATCTCGAAGGTAAGGTGGGCAAGAAGTCCTCGAGAAGAAGGACAAGGTCTAGAAGAAGAAGCCACTCATCCGCTGATGAGAGCGACTCTTCCCTGCCACCGTTGGAAGAAATTGATCCCACGATCAATATAAATCCTTTCAATCCACAAGGAGCTGCTAACCGCCGCGTTCCACCTAGGAATGCGAGGGTCGAACGCGTGGATAATGAGCCAAGAAATCTTGGCCAGCGGATGGATCCAACACAACAACCACGCCGCTTAGGTGTGAACTTTGATGCTGAAGATGTACAAGGGTTTAGTTTCAACCCTCAAGTTATCACTCTTGTTCGCCAAAGCCAGTTTGGCGGTACAAGCACTGAATCTCCACACCAACACTTGCAAAACTTTGAGTGTATGATGGAGACGATGAGACCGAAGAGCGCCACTACCAACAGCTACAAACTTAAACCTTTCTTCTTCTCTTTGAAAGGGAAAGCGCTATCTTGGTACCAAGCTCTTCCTAGTGGGAAACTAGAAACGTGGGAAGACCTCTCCGCAGAGTTTCTCACCAAGTTCTTTCCGCCCTCCAAAACGGCGGAACTTAGAGGTAAGATTAATGCTTTTTCTATGAGACCTAACGAGAGTTTGTTTCAATCTTGGGAAAGGTTTCAGGATTTGCTCTTGGATTGCCCTCATCATGGCATATCCAAACTTGCCTTGCTGGAAATTTACTACAAGGGGCTGGATGCGGGAACGCAATTCAACCTCCAATCCCTCTCATGTGGAACGTTCATGGACATGAGAGAAGATGACGCTTGGGACTTCATTGAGAAGCAAGCAAGAGTCATAGAGAAGTATTCCCACCGAAAGGTGGAGGGAAATCGTGTGGAGCAAGGAGCAAAGCTCACACATGAAGCTCAAAATCAGATTTTCTCCCTCAATAATGAGATCAAAGAGTTGAAGGAGACTATCAAGACCAACTTCCCAAAGCAACAAGAGAAGGATGTTGGTTATTTGGGCAACAACAACAATGGCGGTGACAACACCAACCGCAACAACAACAATAACCGGAACAATAACCGGAATAACAATTGGAATGGAAACAATAACAACCGGAACAACAACAATTGGAACAACAATCGTGGTTCAAACAACAACAATTGGCGCTCCAATCAACAGAATTCCGGTAACTCCTATCCTTCCAATTCTAATTCGCTAACTCCACCTTCCTCTTCCTCTACTCCTTTGAAAAGTCAGGGCCAATCATCTAATGGAGGAAGCACTTCGGGGAAGGAGAAGCCA
Source organism: Fagopyrum esculentum (assembly GCA_033239045.1). NCBI lineage: Eukaryota > Viridiplantae > Streptophyta > Magnoliopsida > Caryophyllales > Polygonaceae > Fagopyrum > Fagopyrum esculentum. The sequence goes on along the minus strand of BSUD01000001.1, from coordinate 17,128,751 downwards.
GATCCCATGTTGGAAACTATCTTGGGAAAGCTTCAAGGGATGGAGGACCGCTTCACTAAGTTCGATGATCGAGTTTCTAAGATCGACAAAGCTCAAAAGGTTTTGGAAAACCAAATGTTCGATCATGCGGAAGAAGTTCCTAGAAATCCAGGGAAACTTCCGGGAAAGACGGAGGACAACCCTAAAGGAAGGGTAATGGCGATTACAACTAGGAGCGGAGTCACTACCACCGATCCGCAGCCTACGTTCGTTGAAGTCCCCGTAGAGAAAGGCAAGGAGAAGGGGAAGGAGAAGGAGGACGTCTATGTTCCCCCTCCAGCTTTCAAACCTCCCCTACCGTTCCCTCAATCTAGAGCGCGAGCACGCCTAGACAAGCAATTCGGTAAGTTCATAGAACTTATGAGCAAGCTGCATATTAATATACCCTTCATCGATGCCATTGTAGGTATGCCAGCTTATGGCAAGTTTTTGAAGGAGCTTCTCTCAAACAAAAGGAAGTTGGAAGATTTCGGTGAAGTCAAGATGAGTTCGGATTCTTCGGATCTCATCAAGACTATGAAGGAGAAAATGCCCCCAAAGCTGAAAGATCGGTTTAGGCGACCCTAAATCGGTGAAGATGACGTTATGACGCTTTATGTGATCTAGGAGCAAGTGTGAGCATCATACCACTTGCGTTGTGCAGGAAGATCGGTTTAGGCGACCCTAAACCGGTGAAGATGACGTTATACATGGCGGATCGATCCATTACTCGTCCCGTCGGCATTGTAGAAGACGTCCCAGTCAAGCTAGGCAAGTTCTTTGTCCCCATTGATTTTGTCGTGCTTGACATTCCTGCAGATAGCCCGGTCCCGATCATACTCGGAAGACCGTTTCTTGCAACTTCCGGCTGCATGGTCGATTGCAAGAATGGGAGACTCGCCTTTGACATTGGGGAGGAAAAAGTGGAGTTCGTTCTTTCTACTCTAATAAAGGAACCAATCTTCGACGAGGATATCTACAATGTCCAAGACGAAGAAGGATTATCTAGGGAGGAGGTAAGTGCGATTCTCTTTAACGATCCTTTGCAAAAGGTTATCACTATGAGTCTAACCCATGAAGGAGAAGAAGGAGAGTGCAAAGAGGAAATTGAAGCCTTGGAAGCACAAGAAGAGATGCATGAAGTAGAGTTTGAAAAACTCCACGACGAGGCTGAGAACACTAGATTCCACGGTCATACTCTGTATTCCACGACCGTGGATTCCACGACCAAAATCGACCTCCATTCCAGAGGATATTACGGCCGTGGAACACCAGAGGAGGCCGTAATTTTGGCCGTGGAAAAGGATAGCCGGCACACTTCTTCAACTTCTTCCAACTCTTCTCCAAACCATTCAACATCCTTAGAAACTTCTAAGGAAACGTCGGGAGCTCCTCAAGGATCATTAGAAGCTCCGAAATCAATGGAACTCAAACCACTTCCTACTCATCTAAGGTACGCTTTTCTTGGACCTAATTCTACCTTTCCGGTTATCGTTAGTTCCGAATTAAGCATAGATGAACATGAACAGCTCATGATTGTCCTTAGGAAACATAGAAAAGCCATAGGCTACACTATTGAGGACTTAGTAGGAATTAAACCCTCCCTATGTATGCATAAAATACTAATGGAGGAGGACTTTAGAACTTCAAGACAACCTCAAAGGCGGTTGAATCCGACCATGAAGGAGGTTGTCAAGAAGGAAATTCTTAAACTTCTTGATGCAGGCATCATCTATCCTATCTCCGATAGCAAGTGGGTGAGCCCGGTTCAAGTGGTTCCAAAGAAGGGAGGAATGACGGTCATCACCAATAAGAACAACGAACTCATTCCTACCCGAACTGTGACTGGATGGCGAATGTGCATAGACTACCGCAAGCTCAACAACGCAACGCGGAAGGATCACTTTCCATTGCCATTCATCGATCAAATGCTTGAAAGGTTAGCACAACATTCATACTTTTGCTACCTTGACGGCTATAGTGGTTTCTTTCAGATTCCGATACATCCGGATGATCAAGAGAAGACCACCTTCACGTGCCCTTGGGGTACGTTCGCTTATAGGAGGATGCCGTTCGGGCTTTGCAACGCCCCAGCCACCTTTCAAAGGTGCATGATGGCCATCTTCTCCGAATACGTAGAGGAAATAATGGAAGTCTTCATGGACGACTTCTCCGTTTACGGTTCCTCCTTTAACGATTGTCTTTCTAACCTTTCTCTTGGTTTACAAAGATGTGAAGACACTAACCTAGTTCTTAATTGGGAGAAGTGTCAGTTTATGGTTAAGGAAGGAATCGTATTAGGTCACTTAGTCTCTAGTAGAGGGATAGAGGTAGACAAGGCTAAGATAGAGACCATAGAGAAACTTCCTCCCCCAATTTCGGTGAAGGGAATAAGGAGTTTCCTAGGACATGCTCGATTTTATAGACGTTTTATTCAGGACTTCTCTAAAATATCAAAACCTCTCACTAATCTATTGATGAAGGATGCGGTTTTTGAGTTTTCACAGGAATGTCTAGATGCGTTCAACACCATTCGGCAAGCTCTAATTTCAGCACCCATTATCCAACCTCCGGATTGGACTCTCCCCTTCGAGATTATGTGCGATGCTAGTGACGTAGCTATTGGAGCTGTCCTTGGGCAACGAAAGGAAGGACGAACCCACGCCATATACTACGCTAGCAAGACGCTAGACGAGGCTCAGCTCAACTACGCCACTACAGAGAAGGAATTTTTAGCCATTGTCTATGCTATTGACAAGTTTCGCTCTTATCTTGTAGGTGCAAAGGTGATTGTCTACACGGATCATGCTGCGATCCGGTACCTTCTTGCAAAGAAAGACGCGAAACCAAGGCTGATTAGATGGATTCTTCTCCTACAAGAATTCGATCTAGAGATCCGCGACAAGAAAGGCTCGGAAAATTCTGTTGCGGATCATTTGAGTCGTCTAACACATCTAGAGGACGACCAATTACCCATTGATGACTCCTTTCCGGACGAACACCTACACATCATAGAGGAGTGCATCAAGGTAATCTCCAAGGGTGACGAACCATGGTTTGCTGATTTCGTTAACTATTTGGTTTGCCAGGAGATACCACCCGGACTATCATATGCGCAAAGGAAGAAGTTCTTCAAGGATGTCCGGGAATACTATTGGAACGAGCCTCTCCTCTTCAAGAGAGGTCCGGATGGCATCATTCGGCGATGTGTGCCGGAAGATGAGATGCAAAGTGTCATCCGTCATTGTCATTCACTACCTTGTGGAGGACACGCTAGTTCAAACAAAACTAGCGCAAAGGTATTGCAATCCGGATTCTATTGGCCTACCTTATTTAAAGATGTGCAATCCTTTGTTTCTTGTTGCGATGCTTGTCAAAGAACAGGCAATATCTCTAGAAGGAACGAGATGCCCCTCAACAACATCCAAGAGGTGGAAATTTTCGACGTTTGGGGAGTCGATTTCATGGGACCATTCCCTTCTTCTTGTGGAAACCAATACATACTATTGGCGGTAGACTACGTTTCTAGATGGGTGGAAGCAATTGCCTCTCCCACAAATGATGCCATGGTGGTGGTTAAGTTCTTCAACAAGACCATCTTTCCGCGATTCGGGACGCCAAGGACGATCATTAGTGATGGAGGTTCTCACTTCATAGCCCGTCATTTTGAAGCTCTTCTATCCAAGTATGGGGTTACTCACAAGATCGCTACCCCCTACCATCCACAAACGAGTGGACAAGTTGAGATCTCAAATAGGGAGATCAAGGGAATTCTGGAGAAGACGGTTTCAAGGACTAGGAAGGATTGGTCCTTGAAACTAGATGATGCATTGTGGGCATACCGGACTGCATACAAGACTCCCATAGGAACCACACCATACAACCTTGTGTATGGGAAGTCTTGTCACTTGCCGGTAGAGCTGGAGCACAAGGCATTTTGGGCTATCAAGTGGCTGAATTTCGGCATGAAAGAAGCGGGAGAGAAGCGTCTCCTAGACATCAACAAGCTGGATGAACTCCGTTTGAACGCCTACGAAAACGCTAAGATCTACAAGGAAAGAGCAAAGCGTTGGCATGATAAGCATATCATCCCAAAGGACCTCAAAGAAGGAGATCAAGTTCTCCTCTTCAATTCGAGACTTCGCCTCTTTCCAGGTAAGTTAAAATCTCGTTGGACTGGACCTTTTCTAATTAAGCGTATTTTCCCCCATGGTGCAGTTGAAGTATGGGGTGAAGCTAGCGGAAGTTTTAAGGTGAACGGCCAACGACTCAAGAAGTACTCACCGGAACTCCAAGCTGAGGAGTTTGCACCTACCGCACTCGAATAAGTGCAAGATTGGTCTAGCTACGGACCTTAAACAAAGCGCTTCTTGGGAGGCAACCCAAGGTATTGCATTTTCGTTTTTGTTTTCGATTCATAGTTTAGTTTAGAATAGACGTTTTCGCTTTATTTTGCCTCGATTCCTTCCGGTATGTTCGTGTTTTTGGTTGTAGGATCGATGAAAAAGGAGAATGGAGGGATAATGTCGAAGAGAAGTGACGAAATTTGGACTTTGAAGCTTTACAGAAGGTTCCACGGTCTAAATTACGGTCGTCATAGCTACAGTGGCCGTAATTCTCAAAAGCCTGTGAAAAATCACAAAAATTACGGGTCCGTACATTTCCACGGCCGTGGAATGCCCCGACAGACCGTGATTTTTGAAAATTTGCCTGCGAGTATAAAAGCCACACTTCGTCACAAAATCACCATTCATCCCCAATTCCACGCCCTAAATACCGAAAAACCGCAGCCCCTCCCAAATCTTCGTTCTTTAATCGTTTTCAACGATTCTTCGCCTAAAACTGCAGCAAATCCTACCAAGAACAAGATCCAAGCAACAAATCGAACGGAAAACGATCAACAAACGCGCATTTTGGATTTTTCAATCCAAAAAGGAGGTTATTTCTTTCTCTTCGATTCTAGTGGTTTTGGTTCGTTTTTGCCATAGATTCTTAGAAAGAACTGATAAAGATTGGAAGGAATTAGATTAGGGCTGCTTGTTGTGGTGAAACCTGGTGAATTTGCTGAGATTCACAAAATACTGTGTCGAACCACGGTCTACAGAGGTTCCACGGCCGTGGTTTGGGAAGAACAGACCGTAATTTTGGACAGTAATGGATTTTGTAAGGAGAATGTCGGGGAGAATTAAGGAAAAGAAAGGGGAACAGAACAAGAAGAGAAAGGGTAACCCCTCAACCTCTAGGGCACCACCACCCTCATCCCCCTCACCTTCACCTCCATCTTCACCTCCATCCTCACCACCTCACCCTAGCATCCCGATCATACACGAAAACCACCAAGCTGCATTTGAAAGGATCGAGAAGAGGGCAGTGATTGGCCCTAGGTACTTGTTGTTGGAGGATCTACATCCTCTCAACATTGTAGATGACCTTACATGGCTCTTGGATAGAGCCGGTTTACTTGTCTTCACGAACATTCGTGAAGACGCTTATGAGGAGATCACCCGAGAGGTTGTGACGTCTTTCGAGCACAGCCATGTTGATAGGACTGTCTCCTTCCGTCTCATGAACAGAGACTACCAGTTGAGCATTGATGAGTTCGGGGCCATCTTCGGGTTCCATGAGACCTATAACGGTCGACTTCCTAGAGGCGTTTCCGCCAAGGACTTTTGGGCGGAAGTAGCCATGATATATGCCGACGAGGACCGTTGGCAACCAGCTGATACCAAGGCTAGATTGATGTACCATCTAGCCTTGAAGATAGCTCACCGTGTTCTTTCGGAGTGTCTCTTCCCTAGGACGGAGACGCCCCAAAAGATCAAGACGGATGAGCTATTCCTTCTCTATGCCATGCTGTATGGATGCCGCGCTGATTGTGCTACTCTTTTGGCGGCGACTATGAGCAAATTGAAGAACAAGTCGAAGGGGAACATAGGATATGGTGGGATAGTGACCGACATAGCTAGGACTTTTGGAGTGGACTTCTCGGCCTGCACACGTATACCGGCAGTTCCATTAGGGCTACACGCTTTCATGGTTAGGGGACTCATCTTCCCCACACATAGAGGTCCGCCTTATGTGGGCATGCCCTGGGAGAGTAGGACGGGCAGGGGTATTGAGTGGCTGCCGGAGTATTCCATTGTGGCAGGACGCCACAATTGGAAGGAGACGTTCGCTGCGATGCATGCGAACAGGCTTGTAGCTCCCCCTTACGTTCCACCGCCGGTTGTAGATGAGGAGGATATGGGAGAGCAGTATGAGAGTGGTGGAGGAGCAGAGCAGGAGTTCGGCACGTTTCCGGATCAGCCGGAGGCAGCACCGGATGTACCTAGACGCTCTCCGCGTCCAGCTAGAGCTTCAGGCTCGTCATCTCGCCGCGCTAGCGTGAGTGAGAGGCCCACGTGGATGACTACACCTCCCACCTGGTACGACACACCCCCTCCTTGGTCCACGATGCAGCCAGCAGCACCACCACCACCACCACCACAGCCAGCACCAGCAGATGCTCCCGGATGGTATGATCACGCCCCGGGATGGTATGAGAGGATGCCGGATTGGGCTACCGGACTTTCAGAGAGAGTCGGAGCATTAGAGATCCGGGCGGACGCGAGAGACAGACGTTTAGACGACCTCGACCACATGATGAGGGACGTCTACCGCCAGCAGTTTGGGCGGTACTACGATCCGAGTTTCTCCCCATTTCCACCTCCACCGGCGCCGCAGTGATCGATGACCGGATTGCTCGTTTTAGACATTCCCGCCACCACTTGTGAGTTTCTTTTCTTTTCTTTCTTTTGTTCTTTCATGTGAACATTAGGGACAATGTTCGTCCTAAGTATGGGGTGGGATGTACTAAATGTTTGTAATAACTCTACTCTATATGTCGCTTTCATTCCTAGACTATCATTGCATGTTTATTATGTGTTACATGTGTTATTTGTGCATTGCATGAAAAAGAACTTTAAAAAACCCATAAAAATTGAAAATTTTGAAAATTTTATGCTTCTAATGAATTGAGATGAATTCTATGATAATCACTACTTGCGAATTGAGTTTGATGACGATTGCATGCTTAAAAGGATAGTAAATCGAAAAGAATGCAAATGAATGAATTCTACCTCTTTTACAAGTTTTATAATGTGAAAACGTTACCTAAATCATATTAAGAAATCGAAGTTGAAATCACATTATAAGTTCCTATACTTCTTGTTGAAATGATTAAGGCAATTCGATATTTTTCTTTCTTCTTTCTTTGATCATCTAGCTCCTCATTAAAATATTAGCCTCCTTTACCTATCCGGGAACTTGGAAAGTGAATGAGAAAAAGGCATGTTTGATGTGGGAGGGCCATGAGAGCAAATATTTGCAATCAATTGAATAGAAAGAAATTATAGGTTTGGGGAAGTCAATCATGACGATGAGTAACTCGGCACCATTCACATAGCCGGGTGTTTGTGTCTTGCCAAAGTCGGATTGAGCAATATTCCTAGCGGATTATGGTATGTGCGCTAAGGGTTTGAAGCATCTCTTGAAAATTTGAGAAACGCCGATCTCCTAGGCTTCGGTTTTTGTGCACCTCTATCCATAACTCCAAAAGTAAAGTCGAAAAATGAAAAGTAAGAGCGAAGCTCTAAAGTGAAGAGTTGCGGAAACCGCAAAAGAAGAAGAAGGTAGTTATCCATTTTCCCGGATTTATGCACCACTCTCCCTTAAAGTTTCCCTTCCCTTCCATACTCTAGACCTTTTCTTTAAAAGTCCTTAAGATCATAAGAATGTTATATGGCTTGGTGATCTAAATTGAAGTTCTTATGATTGATTTTGATAAAGTTTGAAGGTTATAACGCTTGTTTGGAAGTTAAATTTGTTCATGAGTTTTCTTTGCTTTTTACTCTCTAATTAAGTGTGTGAAAGTTTGAAAAACGATTGAAGCAAGGTTTGAGAATGATCTATTCTTTAGAAGTCGCTTTCATCCAAAAGAAGGTACACATATTTCATACTAACTCTTGTTTTAAAGCTTTTTGAAAGACCTTGCTTAGGGACAAGCAAGTGTTAAGTATGGGGTTATTTGTTAGCATGAAATATTGTGATATTTTAGGCACGTTTTCTAGTCGCATTTGATTCATATTGATAGTCTTTGATTGGTCTTTACGCATATATGAGCTAGTATTGCCTATATTATCGATATGGATGTCTACACAAGTTCTATGTTGATTATAGGTGATTTGGAGCTATTTCCGAACGAAATCGAGCAAAGGAGAGTTGAGTTGATATGTCCATAGATCGAGGACACCTTTTGGAAGCAAATTTGAGTATTAGATTGAGGAATGCACGTATAAAAGCAAAAATCACGGTCTTACCCTAAATTACGGCCGTGGATTGTGAAGCAGAATTCGACGTTCATTCCAGGGGATTTTACGGCCGTGGAACAAACCGTGATTGTTTCCACGCCCTAAATTACGGTCGTGGAATCTTCCACGACCGTGATCTTGGCGAATCTTTTCGCCATATTTCGAAGCCATGATCTTTTGAAGAATGGGCCGGGCCGACACCTTGCCCTGCATTATAAAAAGACGGATGAAAGGAGATTTCATCATGCCTGCTTAGCGTTCTTGCATCCCCGCTTACGCTTATCATCGCTTAGCAACCGACGCTAAGGGTTAAGGCTCCCTCAATTTTGGAGGAAGTTTTGGAGATCTCACTGGAGATCAAAGTTCGCATTGGAGAGTTGTTCAAATCTCGCACTTTCAGTGGAGATTGTGGTTGTGATCTTCGGACTTGTGAAAGATCGAAGTTCTTGGAAGAATTGCAAGGAGATCTCTCTTCTTGTTTAGGTTCGAATCGGAAACGGATTGACATCCCGTTTCTCTTCTTTCCTATAGTTGTGATTTGTTTGTTATTCCGTTTTGAATCTTTGGAAAACATTTGTTGAAATCTTGAGATTCCTTTGAAGGTTATTGATAGTTCTTGAAGTTTTCATCTTTTACTCCTTAAATCTTGAATTGATATCAAAATGACCGTTATTGGCTAAAAACCCTCAACAATTCTAAGGTGAAGGGTTGATAGTTGTGGCATAGGTGATGATAGATCGTTCGCAAACAGATTAGACCCTGAGAGCTAGAGAGAATCGTCGACAACCCCAAATTACGGGCTGTTCTTGAGTTCCACGACCGTGGAATCTCAAGATCCAACCGTAATTTCACCCCAGTTTACGAGCCTGCTTTTACTTTAATCCAAAGTTAAAGATTTGCTTTAACTTAGTTTAGACTTGTCTTTTCTAGGTGGTAGTGAAGCCTCAACAACCTCTACCTCGATTGTGAGCCTCAACAACCTCAATCGGATAAGTTAGTCTTGATCTTTAGGTTATAAGTTTGGGTATTTGACACTAATTCTCATCTTTAGAATCTTTCTATATTGAGCCTCAACAACCTGTATAGAGAGTGCCTTGTAGGTGAGTTACATAGGGTTTTTGGAACCTCAACCGTACGATTACCTTACATTAGTATACCTTTGCATATCTCTACTCTGTCTTTACATCATTAGTATATCTTGAATCTATTGCCGCAACTGAATACCCGGATCTTTAGGATTGTTGTTTTCCCAATACTTGCAAACTCCCATATTTACTGCTTGATAACCTGAAATCGAATTTGTTCCCACCCAAATCCCTGTGTTCGATACTCTGGAATTCTTGCTTAGCTACCTCGATCCGTACACTGCGGGTTCGCTGCTTGATTCTAGTTTTATAAATTTAAAGCTTATTTGCACACACCTCTAGGGGCGAACAGCAACCACCAGCGCCGCTACCGCCTTTGACCGGAGACGTCACCGCCGAGCCTACGCCGCCGACCGGTGCAGTAGTCTGGTAAGCCTCGCCCCTTTCCTCGCTTCTTCCTCTCATCCCGCACTGGATAACGTTGTTTCGCTTTCGGCCGTAGTGGTGCTGCAACCGGACCACCGTTCGCTCCGACGCCGAAGCTAGAGCAGCCGCCTCGCAGCACCGGAATCCGGTAAGTGGTTGCTCTTCTTTCTCCTCGCCTTCTGTCTCGAATTCGGGAAACGTTAACCAGCCGCCCTCTTCGATCTACAGCAGCACCGCTCTGCCACTTCAACCACCAAGGCGCTAGCCGTGCGAGTCCCGCCAGTGAGCAGCCGCCTTCTGCTGCTTCCGTCCCCTGTACCGACGCCACACCCCGTTGCACCCTCCTGGACCAGCGTCGGTGACTAGGTGAGTCCGGTTGGTTGCACTGTTGAGTTGCTAGTACACTATGATATGTATATATATACATTTGGCATGACATGAATTTGGTCCGCAAGCTGCTCTTAGTTCCGCCCTATGCTTTCCTACGATTGCAGTACAAGATTCTTTGTTCCTATTAGTGTCATTGACACTGTGTATGCCGAGTATAAAATATACATATATATATATATATATATATATATATATATATATATATATATATATATATATATATATATATATATATATATATATATTAATTGCCTAATGGTTACGGATTTAATATGAATGGAAGGAAAGGTTAGATTATGTACCTATGTATACATACATCTAGGAGAGTAAAGTAATAATCGGGAAGTAAGGAGGGGTTTTGGTTCTTTGAGGAGTTTTAGAGTGTAACTCATAACCTTTTGAAACTATCAAAGGGAATTGATAGTTTTCTAATTTAAACTTCGAGAATTTACGATACCAAGGGTAAAATGGTCTTTTACCATAAGAGAGCTTTTCCGTAATTCCTTCGCATGAGGTTGGACATCTAGATGTGATGTTGATACACGTGCCTGATAGCATGAATTATAGTCTATATTTAGGGGTTTGTTTGGACGTTTTATCTTCAATAATCTGCATGTTTGTATGTATAATATGTGATTATATTACCATTTCATCTACCTTTGCGGGAATCGAGGTCTACACCTAGTTTTGTTGTAATCGTAGATAAAATGGCACGTTTTGCATCAAAAAGGAGCAAAAGGAGCTATGGAGTCATTGGAGCTACATTCAGGAACATAAGGAACCATCCAGGAAGCATAGCCATGGATTAGAGATTCACTTTGGACCAGATTTGAGAGATTTCACATTCAGTTGTGACTCACCTTGGTTGACCACAGATTAACCTCGACCGAGGTGATCCAGAGAAGTCGACTCGACCGAGGCGAACACCTGGGACGCGGCGAGAATATTTTATTCTTGGCTGAGATCTTTTATCTTTGGAAAGAGATCTTATATTTTTGGGCTTGGCTTCTGGAAGGAAGAAGATATACTAGATCATATATTTTATCTATTTTTATGGGAAGAGATCTTTCTAAGATATCTTATCTTTGGAGAGTAATTTTCCTATAAAAAGGGTCAAATTTCCCACAAATCCGACATCCGCATACAGTTGGAGATCCCGCATAGCACGCAGCAGCCATACTCCAGTTGGGAGATTTGAAGAACCTTTTTGAAGGTTGAAGAAGGAAGATTGCAGCTTTTATAGCTTTTGAAGGGTTTTTGTAAGATTATCTTAGATTCCCTTCCTTGATTGTCTTGTCTTGTTGAATTTCTATCCAAGGAACGCTTTGTTGTGATATTTGATTCAGTTATTGAAGTCTTTTCATTAAATTCTTCTTGTTCAAATATTCACTTTCTTCCCATATACTTGATTAATACTTTCATGATGATGAGTGGCTAATCTCTTTGTGTGATTCTAGGGTGATTGGCTGAAGGTTGTGGGAAAAACAATAATAGAATAATCTTAATTCACAGTAGGACCCTGAAAGTTCGAGTCTTTTAACCTTAACCATAAGCATCTCGCTCAGTCGATGAACATCTCGGCCGGGGTGGAATTCTTCTGACCGAGGTGACTTATCTGATCCGTAACTGAGAGTTAAGTGTTAGAGTTTGCCAAATCCTATTCTTATTATACCTTTCCTGGTTCAATGCAAGCCTAGGATGAGACTTACCCGGTAATTCCTTAGTTTGTTTACCTAAGATCATAAGTGTAGGTAATAAAGGTTTATCCTTTATTGGGGTTTGAGTGTGCTTTCATCCCATCTTTGTGAGTTAGCCTGAGACTTACCCGGTAAAGGTTGATTCTATTCCCTTAGATGGTGTGTTAGTTTGAGATTATAGTTCTTTATCTTAATTCCTTGAGACTTACCCGGTAATAGGAGTTACGGTTTTGGATTAGTGAGTAGTGAGACTTACCCGGTGATCTATTCCACTTTAGTAACACCTTCCCTATGCAAAAACCTCAGCTTTGTCCGCTTATCTTTAGATCTTGAGTTGGAACCACAACTAGATGCTTTAATCCCTAGAATTGCATATTTCCTTTATTGACTTTTATCATCTTTGATTGTTTTGATTACTTGTGGTTAGTAATTGCTTAAGCATACCGTAATTGGACTTTATTTCACTAAGTCCCTGTGATCGACCCTTGGAATTCCTTGCTTTTTACTACGATTGACCCGTACACTACGGGTTCGCATCCTTGTTTTAAGCTTACGTCTAGGGTTATAAACTTAAAGCTTGCACACACCATTTGGAGCGAACAAGTTTTTGGCGCCGTTGCCGGGGACTTGGTCTAGACCGAGCCGGTTACGGTTTGCTTTTGGGGCACTTGCCCCCCGCACTGGGAAGGAAATCGTTCCTTACGATCCCGAACCAGAAAATACATACAAACGACGCTTAAGAGAAGCGAAGATGGCCAACCAAGACAATCGCGATCTGGAGGCCGAGTTGAAAGAGGCGCTAGAGCAGCTACGCCTCAGTAGGGAAGAGCTAAGGCAAGAGAAAGAAGAAACTCGCACCAGGACTGAGGCGATCGAAGCAGATATGGCAGCCTTACGAGACCAATATCTACTTTGACCGAGGGAAGATCCAGGTCCAGATCCTCGACTGATGCAGGATCCAGTTGCTAACCCTTGACCGAGGCAGGTTCCAGTACCTGACGCCCCGGCCGAGATACTTCCACCTCGGATGCCAGTCCGAGGCGTTCTTCTTGCAGGAATCCCACAAACCCTAGGTCAAAGGATGGACCCCAATCAACAACTGAGGTGTCCAGGAGTTAAACTAGGAGATCCAGCGGACCATGACTACAAACTTCGACCGCAAGTTCTATCCATGATTCACCAATGCCAATTCGGAGGGCTAGAGAAGGAATCACCGCATCAACATCTTCAAAACTATGAGATCTTCATGGAAACCTTGAGACCCTCAAGGATTGAAAATAACAACTACAAGCTAAGACCTTTTTACTTTTCTTTAAAAGATAGAGCTCTTACTTGGTATCAATCTCTTCCTCCAGGAAAAATTAGCACATGGGAGGAGATGACTACGGAGTTCTTGACCAAATTCTTTCCCCCCTCAAAGACCGCTGAAATGAGAGGGAAGATCAATGCTTTAATTATGAAGGACAAGGAGAGCTTGTCCAAGTCATGGGAGCGGTTCAAGGACATTCTTTTGGATTGCCCACATCATGGGATTCTAAAGATAGAGTTATTGGAGATATACTTCAAGGGACTGGACGGAAGCACCCAGTTCAACCTCCAACTACTCTCCACCGGTACCTTTATGGACATGGCGATTGACGAAGCTTGGGACTTTATCGAGAAGCAAGCTTTGCACATGGAGAAGTACACCCATCAAGGAGCTGAAGGTGGAGTTAAAAGAGTTAACTTCCAAGAAACTCAGCCCAACAACAATCAACTCACGTCTTTGAAGAATGACGTGAAGCAATTGAAGGAACTCTTGGTTGCTCAAACAAAGAAGGAAGATCAAGGACAAAGGAACAACAACAATGGATACCGTAACAACAACAACGGTTCCCGGAACAACAATTACAACAACAATAGAGGATCCAATAGCAACAATTGGAGGGCGAACAACCAAAATTCTGGTAACAATCACTCTAACTCCAATTCTAACGATTCCTCTAATCCTTTCCTCTCTTCCCCTTCTTCTTCTTCTTCTACTCCATTAAAGAGCCAGGGGCAAGGATCAAGTTCGTCTCAGCAGGAAAAGAAAGACGCAGTGTTGGAGGCTATCTTCATCTAGTTTAGTGCTATGGAGACTTCTATGACTTCATTTTCGAAGGCCCAAAAAGCCTTTGAACAACAACTTGCAAGTAGGGCGAATGAAGCGCCAAGAGATCCAGGGAAGCTTCCAGCAAGGACGGAAAGCAACCCTAAGGGCCAGATCATGGCCATAACTACGAGGAGTGGACTGAAAACTGCAGATCCAGTGCCTCGGTCGGTGCCAGTACCGACGAAGACCACCTCGGTCCAGGTGCAGTCGAAGAACACTTCGACCGACACGCCAACCGAGGTGGAGCAACAGAAAGCGGAGGGGAAGACTGAAATTTATGTTCCACCTCCTGCATACAAACCACCACTTCCATTCCCTCAGTCTAGAGCCAGAGCACATCTAGACAAGCACTTTGGTAAGTTCCTTGACTTGATGAATAAGCTACATATTAATATTCCTTTCCTTGATGCTATTTTAGGTATGCCCGCCTATGGGAAGTTCTTAAAAGAAATCCTATCAAGGAAGAGGAAGCTGGAGGATGTTGGTGAAGTTAGGATGACATCTAAATCTTCGGAACTCATACAAATCATGAAGGAGAAGATGCCACCTAAATTGAGAGATCCCGGCTTATTTTGCATTCGCATTCAAGTTGGGGATTTCACTTGTGAAGCCCTTTGCGATCTAGGAGCCAGCGTGAGCATCATGTTCGCCACTTAGCGTGCGTGCAAATAAGCTTTAAATTTATAAAACTAGAAATCAAGCACGCGAACCCGCAGTGTACGGATCGATATAGTTAAGCAAGAATTCCAGAGTATTGAACACAGGGCTTTGGGGGGAACAAATTCAGTTGCAGGTTATCAAGCGAGTAAATGTAAGAGCTTTTCGAATTATTGGGAAAACAACAATCCTAAAGATCCAAGTATCCAGCTGTGGCAATCGATTCAAGATATACTAATGATATAAGGACAGAGTTAAGATATGCAAAGGTATGCTAATGTAAGGTAATCGTACGGTGAAGTTCTAAAAACCTTATATGACTCACCTATAAGACACTCTCTATAAAGGTTGTTGAGGCTTCAATATAGAAAGGTTCTAAAGACGAGAATTAATTTGAAATACCCGAACTTGTAATCCAAGGATCAAGACTAACTAAATCGATTAAGGTTATGACACTCACAATCGAGGTAGAGGTTGTTGAGGCTTCACTACCACCTAGAAAAGGCAAGCCAAAACTAAGTTAAAGCAAATCTTTAGCTTTGGATTAAAGTAAAAGCAAATTCGTAAACTAACACAAAATTACGGGTAGTTCTTGAGTTCCACGGCCGTGGAAGCTCAAGAACAGACCGTGGATTAGGGTTGTCGGCGATTCTCTCTAACTCTCAAGATCTAGTCTGTTTACGAACGATCTATCATTATCTAAGCCACAACTATCAACCCAATCTCAAAGTCACAATAGTCATATTGATATCAAATTCAAGAGTTAAAAGATTGAAAGATGAGAACTTCCGAAAACCTTCAATAGACTTCAAACCAATCTCAAAGTCACAATCAAGAACAAATATCGTCACTAGATTCGGAATAGAACAAACAAACACAATCTTAGATAAGAAGGAAGAACGGGATTTCAATCCGTCTTCGAAATCAAACCTAAGCAAGAAGCGAAATCTCCTTGGGAACAATCTTCCGAATCTTCGATCTTCCGTCAATCCGGAAATCGCCAATAACAATGCGCCAAAAATCTCTCAAACAAATCTCCGCCAAATGCGAAATTAGGGCAATTCCAAGCGCAAGTGTATGTGTAAAGCGAGGTCTAAGCAGAGGTGACGGAATCTCCCTTCGTCCGTCCTTTTATAGTGTAAGATAAAATATCGGCCCGGCCCAATTGCGTAGGAGATCGTGGCTTAAAGTATGGCGGAAAAGATCGCCAAGATCACGGTCGTGGAAGGGTTCCACGGCCGTAATTTAGAACGTGGAAATCAACACGGTTTGAACCATCTTCTCCACGGCCGTAGAAGTTACTGGAATGAACCACGCTTCCCTAGCCATGGTTCCACGGCCGTGGACTTGAACGTGGAAAGTGGTACGGCCGTATTTTAGAGCGTGGTTTAGGGCAAGAACGTGATTCTTCCCTAGCCTCGTGCATTCCTCAAGTTGGCATTCCCTTAGCTCCTAGAAATGCCCTCAATCCATGGACATTGCTCAACAACTCCATCCTTGCTCAATTCCGTTCGGAAATAGCTCTCAATCACCTATAATCAACATAAAGCTTGTGTAGATCTCTATATCGACATTATAGACAAACTAGCTCACAAATGCATCAAATAACCCCATACTTGCCACTTGCTTGTCCCTAAGCAAGGTCTTTCAAAAGCTTTAAAACAAGAGTTAGGATGAAATATGTGTACCTTCTCAAAGCAATACTTCTTTTGGATGAATGTGCCCTCTAATCAATAGATCATTCTCAAATCTTGCTTAAATCGTTTATAAGACTTTCATATACTTAATCAAATAGTAAAGAAAACTCATGAATCAATCAAACTTCCATACAAACATCATAACCTTTAAACATTATCAAAATCAATCATAAGAAACTTCAATTTAGATCACCAAGTCATATAACATTCTTTTGATCTTAAGGACTTTCAAAGAAAAAGGTCTAGAATGTGGAAAGGGAAGGAAACTTTAAGGAATGTGGTGCATGAATCCGGGAAAGTGGACAACTACTCTTTTCTTCTTCTCTTGCGGTTTCCGCAACACCTTCAACTTAGAGCTTCGCTCTCTTTTTTTCATTTTTCGACTTTACTTTTGGAGTTATGGATAGAGGTGCACAAAAACCGAAGCCTAGGAGATTGGCGTTTCTCAATTTTTATGAGATGCCTCAAACCCTTAGCGCACTTACCATAATCCGCTAGGAATGTCGCTCAATCCGACTTTGACAAGACACAAACACCCGGCTATGTGAATGGTGCAGAGTTACTCATCGTCATGATTGACTTCCCCAAACCTACAATTTCTTTCTATTCTTTTGAATGCAAAGTATTGCTTTCATGGCCCTCCCACATTATACATGCCTTTTTCAATCAACTCCTCCAAATTCCCGGATAGGTAAAGGAGGCCATAATTTCAATGAAGGGCTAAATGATCAAAGAAAGAAGAAAGAAAAATTGAATTGCCTTAATCATCTCAACAAGAAGGATAAGAACTTATAGTGCGATTTCAACTTCAATCCCTCAATATGATTTAGGTAACATTCATCACATTATGAAACTTGCAAAAGAGGCAAAATCAACTCATTCAATTTCTTTTCAATCCACTATTCGTTTAAGCATGCAATTGTCATCAAACTCAATTCACAAGTGGCGATTATCATAGAAATCATCTCAATTCCTTAGAAGCACAAAAGTTTTTCAAAATTTTTCAATTTTTATGGGTTTTTCAAACTCTTTTTTCATGCAATGCAATAATGAAACGTGCAACAATATAATGAACATGCAAGATAGTCTCAAATAGAGGCAATCATAGTGAGTAAGAGTTATTACAACTTTTAGTCACACCCCACCCCATACTTAGAACAAACATTGTCCCTAATGTTCAAATAAAAGAAAGAAAAGAAGAAAAGAAAAAGAAACTCACAAAACGGTGGTGGAGCGGCTAAAGCTATCGGTCATCATCATCGTCACTGCGGCGCTGGTGGAGGCGGGAATGGAGAGAAGCTGGGGTCGTAGTGCCGCTCAAACTGCTGGCGGTAGACATCTCTCATCATATGATCGAGGTCGTCCAAGCGTCCATCTCTAGCATCGGCTCGAATCTCCAATGCTCCCACTCTCTCTGAAAGACCGGTGGCCCAATCCGGCATCTGCTCATACCATCCTGGGGCCTGGCTGTACCACCCTGGAGCGTCGGACGGTGCTGGTACTGGTGCTGATGGCTGCTGTGAGGACTATGGAGGTGGAGCTCCGTACCATGTAGGAGGTGTATCCATCCAAGTGGGTCTCTCACTCACGCTGGCGCGGCGAGAAGACCAACCTGAAGCTCTAGCTGGACGTGGAGAACGTCTAGGCACATCAAGGGCCGCATCCGGCTGATCAGGAAACGTGCCAAACTCCTGCTCTGCTCCTCCTCCTCCCTCAAACTGATCCCTCATCTCCTCCTCCTCAACTACGGGCGGTGGTGGGACATACGGAGGAGCTGCAATCCTGTTCGCATGCATAGCTGCGAACGTAGCCTTCCAATTATGGCGTCCAACCATAATGGAGTACTCCGGGAGCCACTCAATGCCCCTCCCCGTCCTGCTCTCCCAAGGCATGGCTTCGTAAGGTGGACCTCTATGGGTAGGGAAGATAAGGCCTCTAGTCATGAAGGCCTGGAGTCCTAGGGGTACAGCTGGTATGCGTGTGCATGCAGAAAAATCAACCCCCAACATCCTAGCAAGGTGGGTAACTATCCCACCATATCCAATGTTCCCCGCCCTCTTGTTCTTAAGCTTGCTCATGGTAGCAGCTAAGAGGATGGCGCAGTCAGCAGAGCGCCCATACAGCATAGAATACAACAGAAAGAACTCATCCGTCTTGATCTTTTGAGGTGTCTCCGTCCTAGGGAAGAGACACTCCGAAAGAACACGGTGAGCAATCTTCAAGGCTAAGTGGTACATCAACTTAGCCTTGGTATCAGCAGGTTGCCAGCGGTCCTCGCTGGCGTAGATCATAGCAACCTCCTCCCAAAAGTCTTTGGCATAAACGCCACTAGGAAAACGACCATTGAATGTTTCTTGGAACCCAAAGAAGGCTCCAAACTCACGGATGGTAAAATCATCGTTTCTTTCCATAAGGCGGAAAGAAACGGTCCTGTCCACATGGTTGTGCTCAAACGACGTCACAACCTCTCTTGTTATCTCCTCATAGGCGTCCTCTTGGATAGCCGAGAAGACGATAAGACCGGCTCTATCCAAGAGCCAAGTAAGGTCATCTACTATGTTTAGAGGAACTAGATCCTCCAACCATAGATACCTAGGTCCGATAACTGCCCTCTTATGGATCCTCTCGAGTGCATCGAGATGATCCTCGTGAATGGTGGGTACTCTAGGGCTAGGAGGTGCGGGTGATGAAGGTGGTGATGGAGGTGAAGGGGAGGAAGGTGGTGGTGCTCTAGAGGATGGAGAGGAAGAGGGGTTACCCTTCCTCTTTTTGTTCTGCTCATTCTTCTTCTCCTTTATCCTCCTTGAAACTCTCCTAACAAAATCCATCACTGTTCAAAACCACGGTCTGTTCTTGCTTTTCCACGGCCGTGGAACTAACAAAGACCGTGGTTAGTCTCGTTCTTTCGCAAATCTCAACAAACAGCACTCAAACTCAGCAATCAGGCAGCCCTAGTCTAATTCCTTCCAATTTCAATCAGTTCTTCTAAAATTTCTAGCAAAAATGAACCCAAATTGACGTAGATAGAGAAGAGCGAAAAAAAACTAGGTTTCGGATTTTAAAATCCAAATTGTGCGTTCCTTGGTGAATTGCCGCTCGATTCGTTGCTTGGTTCTCGTTGGTGGTTGAATTTGCTTCAATTTGGAACGAAGAATCGTTGAAAACGATTAACGAACGGAGATTTGAGGCGAAGGGCGTGGAATCGGTGAGAGAGGGTCGTGGAATTGGGATTTTGGTGAGTTTTTGTGAAGAATGTGGTTTATATAGTGGCCGGCAAAATTTTGAAAACCATGGTCTATCGGGGGGTTCCACGGCCGTGGAAATGTACGGAACCGTGGTTTTGGTGATTTTTCAAAGGCTTTTGGAAATTACGGTCACTGTAGCTGTCACGACCGTGGTTTAGGCCGTGGAACTCTCTGTAATGCTCCAAAGTCCAAGTTTCGTCACTTTTCTTCAAAATAACTCTTCCTCTTTCCTTTTCCACCATTCCTACATCCAAAAACACGAACATACCGGAAGGAATCGAAGGCAAAACAAAGCAAAAACGTCTAAACTAAGCTAAACTATGAATCGAAAACGAAAACGTAAATGTAATACCTTGGGTTGCCTCCCAAGAAGCGCTTTGTTTAAGGTCCGTAGCTATACCAAACTCGCACTTATTCGAGTGCGGTAGGCGCGAACTCTTCAGCTTGGAGTTCTGGCGTATACTTCTTGAGTCGTTGACCGTTCACCTTAAAGCTTCCGCCCGCTTCACCCCATACTTCAACTGCGCCATGGGGGAAAATACGCTTAATTAGAAAAGGTCCGGTCCAACGAGATTTAAGCTTACCTGGAAAGAGACGAAGCCTTGAATTGAAGAGGAGAACTTGATCTCCTTCTTTGAAGTCCTTTGGAATGATATGCTTATCATTCCAACGCTTTGCTCTCTCCTTATAAATCTTGGCGTTTTCATAGGCATTCAAGCGGAGTTCTTCCAGCTCATTAAGGTCTAAGAGACGCTTCTCTCCCGCTTCCTTCATACTGAAATTTAACCATTTGATAGCCCAGAACGCCTTACGCTCCAACTCTACCGGTAAGTGACAAGACTTCCCATACACAAGGTTGTATGGTGTGGTTCCTATGGGAGTCTTGTACGCAGTCCGGTATGCCCACAATGCGTCATCAAGCTTCAAAGACCAATCCTTCCTAGTCCTTGAAACCGTCTTCTCTAGGATTCCTTTGATCTCCCGATTTGAGATCTCAACTTGTCCACTTGTTTGTGGATGATAAGGGGTGGCGATCTTGTGAGTAACCCCATACTTAGCTAGAAGAGCTTCAAAGCGCCGGTCAATGAAGTGAGAACCTCCATCACTAATGATAGTCCTTAGTGTCCCAAATCGTGAAAAAATGGTCTTGTTGAAGAACTTAACCACTACCATGGGATCATTGGTGGGAGAGGCAATTGCTTCCACCCATCTAGAAACATAATCTACCGCCAAGAGTATGTATTGGTTTCCACAAGATGATGGGAACGGTCCCATAAAATCTACTCCCCAAACGTTGAAAATCTCCACCTCTTGGATGTTATTGAGAGGCATCTCATTCCTCCTAGAGATATTACCTGTTCTTTGACAAGCATCGCAGCAAGAAACAAAGGATTGCACATCTCTAAATAAAGTAGGCCAAAAGAATCCAGATTGCAATACCTTTGCGCTAGTCTTGTTCGAACTAGCGTGTCCTCCACAAGGTAGTGAATGACAATGGCGGATGACACTTTGCATCTCATCTTCCGGCACACATCGCCGAATGATGCCATCCGGACCTCTCTTAAAGAGGAGAGGTTCATTCCAAAAGTATTCCCGAACATCCTTAAAGAACTTCTTTCTTTGTGCGTAGGATAGTCCGGGCGGTATCTCCTGGCAAACCAAATAGTTAACAAAATCAGCAAACCATGGTTCGTTACCTTTGGAGATCACATCGATGCACTCCTCAATAATGTGTAGGTGTTCGTCCGGGAAGGAGTCATCTATAGGTAATTGGTCGTCCTCTAGATGTGTTAGGCGACTCAAATGATCCGCAACAGAATTTTCCGAACCCTTCTTGTCGCGGATCTCTAGATCGAACTCTTGTAGGAGAAGAATCCATCTAATTAGCCTTGGCTTCGCATCCTTCTTTGCAAGGAGGTACCGGATCACAGCATGGTCCGTGTAGACAATCACCTTTGCACCTACAAGATAAGAGCGAAACTTGTCAATAGCATAAACAATGGCTAAGAATTCTTTTTCCGTAGTGGCGTAGTTGAGCTGCGCTTCATCTAGCGTCTTGCTATCATAGTATATGGCATGGGTTCGCCCTTCCTTCCGTTGTCCAAGAACAGCTCCTATAGCTACGTCACTAGCATCGCACATAACCTCAAAGGGAAGAGTCCAATCCGGAGGTTGGATAATAGGTGCTGAAATTAGAGCTTGCCGAATGGTGTTAAACGCATCCAATCATTCCTGCGAAAACTCAAAAACTGCATCCTTCATCAATAGATTAGTGAGCGGTTTTGATATTTTAGAGAAGTCTTTAATGAAACGTCTATAAAATCCAGCATGTCCTAGGAAACTTCTTATCCTTTTCACCGAAGTTGGGGGAGGAAGTTTCTCTATAGTCTCTATTTTCGCCTTATCCACCTCTATCCCCCTACTAGAGATTAGGTGTCCTAATACAATCTCTTCCTTTACCATAAATTGACACTTCTCCCAATTAAGAACTAGATTAGTGTCTTCACATCTTTGTAAAGCAAGAGCAAGGTTAGAAAGGCAATTGTCAAAAGAGGAACCGTATACGGAGAAGTCATCCATGAAGACCTCCATGATTTCCTCAATGTATTTGGAGAAGATGGCCATCATGCATCTTCGAAAGGTGGCTGGGGCGTTGCAAAGCCCGAACGGCATTCTCCTATAAGCGAATGTACCCCATGGGCACGATAATGTGGTCTTCTCTTGATCGTCCGGGTGTATCCGAATCTGAAAGAAACCACTATAACCGTCAAGATAGCAAAAGTGTGAATGTTGCGCTAACCTTTCAAGCATTTGATCGATGAAGGGTAGGTGGAAGTGATCCTTCCTCGTCGCGTTGTTAAGCTTGCGGTAGTCAATGCACATCCGCCATCCCGTTACGGTTCGGGTAGGAATGAGTTCGTTATTCTTGTTGGTGATGACCGACATTCCTCCCTTCTTTGGAACTACTTGAACCGGACTCACCCACTTACTATCGGAGATAGGATAGATGATACCTGCATCAAGAAGTTTAAGAATTTCCTTCTTGACAACCTCCTTCATGGTCGGATTCAACCGCCTTTGAGGTTGTCTTGAAGTCCTAAAGTCTTCCTCCATTAATATTTTATGCATGCATAGGGAGGGTTTATGTTCGCTCCAAACGGTGTGTGCAAGCTTTAAATTTATAACCCTAGACTTAAGCTTAAAACAAGGATGCGAACCCGCAGTGTACGGGTCAATCGTAGTAAAAGCAAGGAATTCCAGGGGTCGATCACAGGGACTTGGTGAAACAAAGTCAATAACGGTATGCTTATGTAAATACTAACCACAAGAGCAATTAACACAATCAAAGATGAATAAGAAGTCAATAAAGCAAACATGCAATTCTAGGGATTAAAGCATCTAGTTGTGGTTCCAACTCAAGATCTATAGATAGGCGGACAAAGTTGAGATTTTTGCATAGGGAAGGTGTTACTAAAGTAGAATAGATCACCGGGTAAGTCTCACTATTCAATAATCCTAAACCGTAACTCCTATTACCGGGTAAGTCTCAAGGAATTAAGATAAAGAACTATAATCTCAAACTAACACACCATCTAAGGGAATAGAATCAACCTTTACCAGGTAAGTCTCAGGCTAACTCACAAAGATGGGATGGAAGCACACTCAAACCCCAATAAAGGATAAACCTTTATTACCTACACTTATGATCGTTGGTAAACAAACTAAGGAATTACCGGGTAAGTCTCATCCTAAGATTTGCATTGAACCAGAAAGGTATGACAAGAATAGGATTCGGCAAACTCTAACACTTAACTTTCTGTTTAGGATCGGATAAGTCACCTCGGTCAGCAGAATTCCACCCCGGCCGAGATGTTCATCGACTGAACGAGATGCTTAGGATTAAGGTTAAAGACTCGAACTTTCAGGATCCTACTGGAATCTAAGAATATTCTATCATTGTTTTTCCCACAACCTTCAGCTAATCACCCTAGAATCACACAAGGAAATTAGCCACTCATCATCATTATGAAAGTATTAAATATATGGGAAGAAGGTGAATATTTGAACAAGAAGAGTTTAATGAAAAAGACTTCAATAACTGAATCAAATATCACAACAAAAGCGTTCCTTGGATAGCAATCCAACAAGACAAGACAACAAGGAAGGGAATTAAAGACAATCTTACAAAACCCTCCAAAAAGCTATAAAAGCTATGATCTTCAATCTTCCTTCAACCTTCAACAAGGTTCTTCGAATCTCCCAAATTGAATTTTTGCTGTTGCTGCTGCGTTGTATGCAAGATTTTTCGGTGTAAGCGGATCCTCGATTTGTGGGAAATCCAACCCTTTTTATAAGAAAATAACCCTCCAAAGATAATAAATCTTAGAAAGATATTTTCCCATAAATATAAGTAAATATATGATTCTGCATATTTTCTTCCTTCCAGGAGCCAAGCCCAAAAATATAAGATCACTTTCCAATTTTAAAAGATCTCATCCAAGAATAAAATATTCTCGCCGCGTCCTCGGTGTTCGCCTCGGTCGAGTCGGCGTCTCTGGATCACCTCGGTCGAGGTGAGTCTGTGTCAACCGAGGTGAGTCACAACAGAATGTGAAATCTCTCGAATCTGCTCCAAAGTAAATCTTTAATCCATGGCTATGCTCCCTGGATGTAGCTCCAAATGACTCATGACTCCTTTTGCTCCTTTTTTGTTGCAAAATGTGCCATTTGACCTACGATTACAACAAAACTAGGTGTAGACCTCGATTCTCGCAAAGGTAAATGAAATGGTAGTAAACTCACATAATATACATACAAACATGCAGATTATGAAAGATAAAACATCCAAACAAATCCCAAAATATAGACTATAATTCATGCTATCAAAATACCTCATACTTAGTCCTTGCTTGTCCCCAAGCAAGTTCCTCATATAAAAGACAAGATAGAATGGATTAATAGTCAAGAAAATCATTGAAAAGTCTTTCAAAAACATCTTATGGTGTGCAACTATCATAGATTACTCTAAGAGAATACTTCATGGAATTTAAAAACTCAATATGCTCAAAACATTTTATAAATATAGGAAAGTTGTTCATCTTTGCATAAAATCATAGAATGCATAATAAATCATAATTATCAAAATTAATCATGTACAATCCGATTTAAACCACTAAGTCAATCAACCAGCTCAAGGTCTCAAGGTCTCAAGGTCTTCCCAAAAGAAAGGTCAAGAAACGTGTAGGGTAGGGATGTATGTAAGGTAATGTGGTGCTAGAATCCGGGAAAAGGATGAACTTCACTTTCACTTTGACTTGCGACATCTTCCACCAATAAGCTTTGCTTATTTCACACTTTTTCTTTTTACTTTACTTTTTGGGATGCATGGACAGAGGTGCACAATAACCGAAGCCTAGGAAATCAGCAATCATCAATTTCTCGAGATGCATCAAACCCTTGATGCACATACCATGACCCGTTAGGAATATCGCTCAATCCGACTTTGGCAAGACACAAACACCGGCTATGTGAATGGTGCCGAGTTACTCATCTTCATGATTGACTTCCCCAAACCTAAAATTACTTTCTAACACTTTCACTTCCAGCCCACTTCTCAACTTTAACTTGCTTTCACCACTTCGCTTGTTTCCAAATTCCCGGATAGGTAAAGGGAGGCAAAATGTATATGAGGGGTTAAGCATGATCAAGAAGAAGAAGAAGAAGAAAAGAATGAATTGCCTTGGTCTTTCCAGGAAGAAAGTGAGAGAACTCATAATGTGGTGTCAACCTTCAAATTCAACATAATTTGGATAAAAATAAAGTATTAAACATGCCAATAATTTCAAACAAAGCATTTAGCAACTTAAACATATTATAAAACCTTTCAAACACATAAAGGATTTAAAACCAGTAAGTAAACAGAATCTTCACTGAGATCATATCCAGATAAGTAGCACAAAATCGTTTTCAAAAACTTTCTGTTACCTACCTCGGTCGAGGTGTTCGTAGGTCAACCGAGGTGAAACACCTCGTTCGGCCAGAATCTCCCCGGTCGAGGTCAAAAATTTTTTTTTTTTAAAACCATATATTTTTTTTCAGTTTCGACGTTTTTCTCAATCAAATAACCTGTAGGTATGCATGTGATATCAGATAAACATATAAATGCAGAAGTGAAGCATAAATAAAATATCCGATAAATAAAATGTGCGTCATACATCAAAGTAGTCAAATAAGTACATCAAAGTCATCACATAAATACAAACACCCCATACTTGGGACACACTGTCCCAGTGGGTCAATATAAGTCTAGAGACAAGAGTACTCACCGGATAAATAGCTGAACTGCATAAAAATATAATAAAGAAAATCCTGCAGCTCCTCAATAGTCCTGATCCGGTGGTGGTGGTGGTGGCACGTACGGATACTGAGTCGGGTCGAACGGGTAACCCATGACACGCTCGAACTGAAGCTGGGCCATGATATGCTGATAATGCTGCCGCTCCTGCATCTCGCGGATATCCAGTGATAATGCAGCATATGAATCAATAACCTGATCCGTCAGGTCATCGATCCGTCTGTGGGCAGCTGGATCTCTCACTCCGCGCCTCCTGCGTCTAGCAGGTCTAACCGGAGAAGTCTCAGCTGGTGCAGGCTCAGTCTCATCATCATCATCAAGATCTATGATCGGTGGCGCGCTCGTCCCTGCAGTATCTGTCACTGTGTCCATCGGGACTCCACCATCTCTCTCGTCCACTGTATCCTCGTCGTCAGCCTCCTCCTCCTCATCATCCTCAGCTGGGGCAGCTGCTGCCTCCCTATGATCCTCCATCAGTGGAGCCTAGTCGGTCTGCCAATAATGTGGATCGTAGACGGTGAACTAGGCAGACCACCTGATGCCCTGTGGTGCAGTCAGCTCCCACGGCATAGCAACATATGGAGTGGTCAGACCTCGGGGAACTAGAATCCTCCGAGTGATCATCTCCTGCAATCCAAGCGGCTTCGGAGCCGCCACCATCGTACACGCACTGAGGTCCATGCCGTGAAAAGCAGCAATGTGGGTGACAAAACCTCCGCTGCAAATGTCTCCCTTCGCTTTGGCCTTGATCTTGTGCAGGTCCTCTGCCAAGATCAAGCCAAAGTCTGGGAAACCTCTCGTAACCATATAGTACAAACTGAAAAGCTCGCCCTGTCGGATCTTCTGGGGCGTCTCAGTACGCGCCAGAAGTGTCTCGCTGAATATCCTATGGGCTAATTTGAAGGCTAGGTGGAAGATGACCTTCTCCCTGGAATCTCCAGGGCGCCATCTATCTGCATGCTCAGTAATATGGGCAATCTGCCCCCAGAACTCCCTAGCTACAGATCGGGAAGGGAAGTCAGTGGCGGTGGGCTCAGAAAAGCCAAAAATCTCTCTCCATATCTCGAGCGGTACTATGAAGTTCCGGTTCATCAACCGGTAATTCACAGACTGCTCTGTGGGAAGGTAGGAAAAAGAGCTAACGAACTCTAGGGTCGGCTCCAAGTAGGCTGGGGCTCGGATCTCAGTAAACTGATCCAGCCCAACTGTGGTAATCATCCTCCTAAGGTCTCCATCTACCCCTAGGCAATCGAAAGCGGACACATCCAGGAAACGTGGTGCAATCACTGGACGGCTAGCTATACGCTCATAATCTACCCGGTATCTCTCGTGGATCACCGGGCGGTAAGGTCGGGAAGAAAAGGAAGGAGGGGAAGGTGAGGATCTATCTCTGAGGGCAAGGCGACGTTCGGAACTCAATTTCTCTCAGCTACTGTCAGATCACCTCGGTCACTGACAACACTCAGGAATCACCTCGGCCGAGGCACAGTTCGACTAGACCGAGGCGTAACAGTTTGCGATTCAATTCTCAGAAATCCAGTTCTTTTCCCCCAAAAATCACTACAATTGCTTCCTATGGGGTACTTAAGCCTTTTCTCAGCAGATTTAAGGGCAACCAAAGCCCAAATCGAAACGAATGAACGAGTTAGGGTTTCGACTGTTTTTACCTCGTTTCGGTCGATTCGTTCGATTTCTTCGCAGATCTGCACTTGCAATGGGATCCTCTACCCTTCAATCGCAGTTTGGAAGCGGAAATCTTCGAAAACGAGCAAGATTTGAGGGAGCGAGGTGAGAAGGCGCCGCGGTCGAGTCGAAGAAGGTAAAAAAGTGAAAAATAAATTTTTCCCCCTTTTATACTATTCCTGGAACTGCTGTCACCTCGGTCGAGATGGTCTCGACCGGACCGAGGTGGTGTGGACCGAGGTGGTTCTGCAGAAAGCCCTAGTCGCCTCGGTTGCTCAAGAATCAACTCGGTCGAGGTACTCTGACAGTAACCGATATGCTTTCGTCTTCTCAAATTCTCGAACTTCTGTCCTTCCAGTTATGCTCTTCCTTAGGTGTCTCCTGTTATCTATCTAGGACGCCAAAAACAAACAAAACAAAACAAAGCAAAAGCAAACTATCTAAGCTAGACTAGAAAACGGGGAAAGAAATCAATACCTTGGGTTGCCTCCCAAGAAGCGCTTGATTTAAGGTCGCTAGCTGGACCATGATGCGTCTCAAACAAGGTATATCGGTGCAACTTCCTCAACCGGCTTTTCCGGTTGGTACTTCTTAAGTCTATGACCGTTGACCTTGAAGCTTCCGCTAGTTTCGCCCCATATCTCAACTGCACCATGAGGGAAAACATGTTTCACAACATAAGGTCCGGTCCATCTAGATTTCAACTTACCTGGAAAAAGACGGAGGCGGGAGTTGAAGAGTAGAACTAAGTCTCTTTCGTTAAGCTCCTTTGGGACGATACGCTTGTCATGCCATCTCTTCGTCCTTTCCTTGTAGATTTTGGCATTCTCATAAGCGTTCAAACGCAGCTCCTCCAGCTCGTTGAGTTCCAATAGTCGCTTCCCGCCGGCCTCTTTGATGTCGAAATTCAACCATTTGATCGCCCAATATGCTTTGTGTTCCAATTCGACGGGCAAATGGCAAGACTTCCCATATACCAAATTATAAGGGGTGGTACCTATGGGAGTCTTGAATGCGGTCCTGTACGCCCAAAGAGCATCGTCCAATTTCATGGACCAATCCTTCCTCGTTTTAGAGACGGTCTTCTCCAAAATTGCCTTGATTTCTCTATTCGAGATCTCGACCTGTCCACTAGTTTGAGGGTGATAAGCGGTTGATACCTTGTGGGTTACCCCATACTTCGATAGAAGTGCCTTGAACTTCCGGTTGATGAAATGCGTTCCTCCATTGCTAATGATGATGCGTGGAGTTCCAAACCGTGGAAAGATAGTTCTATTCAAGAACTTCACAACCACCTTGGCGTCGTTAGTGGGAGAAGCAATAGCTTCAACCCATCTAGAGACGTAATCAACTGCAAGAAGAATGTAGAGGTTTCCTCCGGAGGATGGGAAAGGTCCCATGAAGTCAATCCCCCATACATCAAAGATTTCCACTTCTTGGATGTTATTAAGTGGCATCTCATTTCTCCTTGATAAATTTCCTGTTCTTTGGCATGCATCACAAGAGACAACAAAAGATTGCACATCTTTAAATAATGTAGGCCAAAAGAAACCATAACGTAATACCTTAGCGCACGTTTTATCGGTGCTAGCATGTCCCCCACAAGGAAGTGAATGACAATGCCTTATGACGCTATTAACTTCATCTTCCGGAATGCACCTTCGAAGCATCCCATCCGGCCCGCGCTTGAATAGCAGCGGCTCGTCCCAGTAATAGTGGCGTACTTCCTTGAAGAATCTCTTTCTTTGAGAGTACGTCAATCCGGGCGGTACCTCCTGGCAAACAAGATAATTCACAATATCAGCATACCAAGGACCTTTATTATCAGAAAGTTGGTGGATGGAATGTTCCACCAACAGTGGATGAATGTCAGAGAAGGGAGTAAGAAATTTGTTATTCTCGGCAGTCTCAATTGACATCATCTCGCCATCGACCTCGGTCGAGGCGCAGAGGCGTTGACCGAGATGTTCTTCGGTCGCCTCGCTCATTCCAGAAAGTGCCTCGGTCGAGGTACTGCTACTGGAACCGAAATTGGAGATCTTCGTCTCATGGATTAGCTTCTCAGTTTTAGCTCCTGGATCCTCTTCCAGTGCCCTTAAGCTCCGTATATCTGCATCACAAGAAGCATCTATACTTTCCTCCATTAAACTGAAGCTAATGACTCTTTCGAGTGGATCGTTAATAAGGATAGAGCTCACCAATTCTCTTGATTCTTCTTCATCGTAGATGTTGAAGATATCATCAGTTAGCTTCTCCCCTTTCATGGCTGCAAGTAGTGCGAACTCCACCTCATCGCCGCCAACGTTGAATTTCAACTTGGCGTTCTTGCAATCCACGTTGCAACCCGAAGTTGCTAGAAATGGCCTCCCGAGAATAATAGGAACAGGATAATCTATGGGAATGTCAAGTACAACAAAATCTATAGGTAGATAGAAGTTACCTAACTTGACCGGAATGTCCTCCAAGATGCCCACGGGATGGGTAATGGAGTGATCCGCCATATAAAGTCAAATCTTGACCGGCTTGGGCTCTCCAAGTCCGATCTTCACACATAGCTCCAGCGGAATGATGCTCACGCTGGCTCCTAGATCGCAAAGGGCTTCACAAGTGACATCCCCAACTTTAATGGGAATGCAAAATGAGCCGGGATCTCTCAATTTAGGTGGCATCTTCTCCTTCATGATTTGTATGAGTTCCGAAGATTTAGATGTCATCCTAACTTCACCAACATCCTCCAGCTTCCTCTTTCTTGATAGGATTTCTTTTAAGAACTTCCCATAGGCGGGCATACCTAAAATAGCATCAAGGAAAGGAATATTAATATGTATCTTATTCATCAAGTCAAGGAACTTACCAAAGTGCTTGTCTAGATGTGCTCTGGCTCTAGACTGAGGGAATGGAAGTGGTGGTTTGTATGCAGGAGGTAGAACATAAATTTCAGTCTTCCCCTCCGCTTTCTGTTGCTCCACCTCGGTTGACGTGTCGGTCGAAGTGTTCTTCGACTGCATCTGGACCGAGGTGGTCTGCGTCGGTACTGTCACCGACCGAGGTACTGGATCTGCAGTCTTCAGTCCAATCCTCGTAGTTATGGCCATGCACTGGCCCTTAGGGTTGCTTTCCGTCCTTGCTGGAAGCTTCCCTGGATCTCTTGGCGCTTCATTCGCCCTACTTGCAAGTTGTTGTTCGAAGGACTTTTGGGCCCTCGAAAATGAAGTCATAGAAGTCTCCATAGCACTAAGCTTGATCAAGATAGCCTCCAGAACTGCGTCTTTCTTTTCTGGCTGGGACGAACTTGATCCTTGCCCCTGGCTCTTCAATGGAGTAGAAGAAGAAGAAGAAGGGGAAGAGAGGAAAGGGTTAGAGGAATCGTTAGAGTTGGAGTTTGAATGATTACCTGAATTTTGGTTATTCGCCCTCCAATTGTTGCTATTGGACCCTCTATTGTTGTTGTTGTTGTAATTGTTGTTTCGGGGACCGTTGTTGTTGTTACGGTACCCGTTGTTGTTGTTGTTCCTTTGCCCTAGCTCTTCCTTTTTGGTTTGTGCAACCAAAAGTTCCTTCAATTGCTTCACGTCATTTGTCAAAGACGTGAGTTGATTGTTGTTGGATTGAGTCTCTTGAAAGTTGACTCTTTTAACTCCACCTTCAACTCCTTGGTGGGTATATTTCTCCATGTGCAAGGCTTGCTTCTCGATCAAGTCCCAAGCCTCGTCAACCGCCATGTCCATAAAGGTGCCGGCGGAGAGTAGTTGGAGATTGAACTGGGTGCTTCCGTCCAGCCCTTTGAAGTATATCTCCAATAACTCTAGCTTTGGAATCCCATGATGTGGGCAATCCAAAAGAATGTCCTTGAACCGCTCCCACGACTTGGACAAGCTCTCCTTGTCCTTCATAATGAAAGCATTAATCTTCCCTCTCATTTCGGCTGTTTTTGAGGGGGGAAAGAATTTGGTCAAGAACTCCGTTGTCATCTCCTCCCATGTGCTGATTTTTCCTGGAGGAAGAGATTGATACCAAGTAAGAGCTCTATCTTTTAAAGAAAAGTAAAAAGGTCTTAGCTTGTAGTTGTCGTTTTCAATTCTTGGAGGTCTTAAGGTCTCCATCAAGATCTCATAGTTTTGAAGATGTTGATATGGTGATTCCTTCTCTAACCCTCCGAATTGGCATTGGCGAATCATGGATAGAACTTGCGGTCGAAGTTCATAGTCATGGTCCGCTGGATTTCCTAGGTTCACTCCTGGACGCCTTAGCTATTGATTAGGGTCCATCCTTTGACCTAGGGTTTGCGGGATTTCTGCAAGAAGAACATCTCGGACTGGCCTCCGAGGTGGTAGTACATCGGCCGGGGCGTCTGGCACTGGAATCTGTCTCGGTCGAGGGTCAGCTACTTGTTCGCTCCAAACGGTGTGTGCAAGCTTTAAATTTATAACCCTAGACTTAAGCTTAAAACAAGGATGCGAACCCGCAGTGTACGGGTCAATCGTAGTAAAAGCAAGAAAATTCCAGGGGTCGATCACAGGGACTTAGTGAAACAAAGTCCAATACGGTATGCTAGTGTTGATGCTAACCACAAGAGCAAGTAATACAATCAAAGATGAATAAGATGTCAAATAAAGCAAACATGCAATTCTAGGGATTAAAGCATCTAGTTGTGGTTCCAACTCAAGATCTATAGATAAGCGGACAAAGCTGAGATTTTTGCATGGGGAAGGTGTTTCTAAAGTGGAGTAGATCACCGGGTAAGTCTCACTACACACTAATCCCAAACCGTAACTCCTATTACCGGGTAAGTCTCAAGGAATTAAGATAAAGAACTATTGCCTCAAACTAACACACCATCTAAGGGAATAGAATCAACCTTTACCGGGTAAGTCTCAGGCTAACTCACAAAGATGGGATGGAAGCACACTCAAACCCCAATAAAGGACAAGCCTTTATTACCTACACTTATGATCGTTGGTATACAAACTAAGGAATTACCGGGTAAGTCTCATCCTAAGCTTGCTTTGAACCAGAAAGGTATAATAAGAATAGGATTTGGCAAACTCTAACACATTAACTCTCAGTTAAGGATCGGATAAGCCACCTCGGTCAGCCAGTTTCCACCCCGGCCGAGATGTTCATCGACTGAACGAGATGCTTAGGGTTAAGGTTAAAGACTCGAACTTTCAGGATCCTACTGTGATTAAGATCATTCTATCATTGTTTTTCCCACAACCTTCAGCCAATCACCCTAGAATCACACAAGGAAATTAGCCACTCATCATCATAATGAAAGTATTAAATATATGGGAAGAAGGTGAATATTTGAACAAAGAAGAATTTAATGAAAAGACTTCAATAACTGAATCAAATATCACAAACAAAGCGTTCCTTGGATAGCAATCCAACAAGACAAGACAACAAGGAAAAGAATTGAAGACAATCTTACAAAACCCTCCAAAAAGCTATAAAGCTATAGTCTTCAATCTTCCTTCAACCTTCAAAAAGGTTCTTCAACTCTCTCCCAAATTGGAGTAGGATGCGGCTGCTGCGCTGATAGCGGATTGTATGCGGTGTATGCAGCCTCTAAGCATGATCGGATTTGTGGAAAATCCAACCCTTTTTATAGGAAAAATAACCCTCCAAAGATAAGAAATCTTAAGAAGATATTATCCCATAAATATAGGTAAAATATATGATTCTGCATATCTCCTTCCTTCTAGAAGCTCAGCCCAAAAATATAAGATCACTTTCCAATTTTAAAAGATCTCAGCCAAGAATAAAATATTCTCGCCGCGTCCTAGGTGTTCGCCTCGGTCGAGTCGGCGTCTCTGGATCGCCTCGGTCGAGATGAATCTCTGGGCAACCGAGGTGATCATAACTGAGTGTAGAATCTCTCAAAACTGGTCCAAAGTAAATCTTTAATCATGGCTATGCTTCCTGAATGTAGCTCCAAATGACTCTTGACTCCTTTTGCTCCTTTTTGATGCAATACGTACCATATTACCTGCAATTACAACGAAACTAGGTGTAGACCTCGATTCTCGCAAAGGTAGATGAAATGGTAGTAAAATCACATAATGTACATACAAACATGCAGATTATGAAAGATAAAACGTCCAAACAAACCCCAAAATATAGACTATAATTCATGCTATCAAAATACCCCATACTTAGCCCTTGCTTGTCCCTAAGCAAGTTCCTCATATAGAAATCAAGATAGAATGGATTATAAGTCAAGAAAATCAATGAAAAAGTCTTTCAAAAAATATTTTTATGGTGTGCAACTATCATAGATCACTCTAAGAGAGTACTTCCTGGAAATTAAAAACTCAATATGATCAAAACATTTTATAAATATAGGAAAGTTGTTCATCTTTGCATAAAATCATAGAATGCATAATAAATCATAATTATCAAAATTAATCATGTATAATCCGATTTAAACCGCTAAGTCAATCAACAAGCTCAAGGTCTCAAGGGCTTCCCAAAAGAAAAGGTCAAGAAACGTGTAGGGTAGGGATGTATGTAAGGTAATGTGGTGCTAGAATCCGGGAAAAGGATGAACTTCACTTTCACTTTGACTTGCAACATCTTCCACCAATAAGCTTTGCTTATTTCACACTTTTTCTTTTTACTTTACTTTTTGGGATGCATGGACAGAGGTGCACAATAACCGAAGCCTAGGAAATCCGCAATCATCAATTTTTTTGAGATGCGTCAAACCCTTGATGCACATACCATGACCCGTTAGGAATATCGCTCAATCCGACTTTGGCAAGACACAAACACCCGGCTATGTGAATGGTGCCGAGTTACTCATCTTCATGATTGACTTCCCCAAACCTATTATTGCTTTCTAACACTTTCACTTTCAGCCACTTCTCAACTTTAGACTTGCTTTCACCACTTCGCTTGCTTCCAAATTCCCGGATAGGTAAAGGGAGGCAATATGTATATGAGGGGCTAAGCATGATCAAGAAGAAGAAGAAGAAGAAGAATGAATTGCCTTGGTCTTTCCAAGAAGAACGTGAGAGAACTTATGCTGCGGTGTCAACCTTCAAATTCAACATAATTTGGATAAAAATAAAGTATTAAACATGCCAATAATTTCAAACAAAGCATTTAGCAACTTAAACATATCATAAAACATTTCAAACATATAAAGAATTTAAAACCAGTCGGTAAACAAAATCTTCACTGAGATCATATCCAGATAAGTAACACAAAAATCGTTTTCGAAAACTCTCTGTTACGCCACCTCGGTCGAGATGTTCTTGGTTCAACCGAGGTGAAACACCTCGTTTTGCCAGAACTGTCCCGGTCGAGGTCAAAAATTTTTTAAAACCATTTTTTTTTTTTTCGGTTTCGACGTTTTTCTCAATCAAATAACCTGTAAGTATGCATGCAATCTCAGATAAACATATAAATGCAGATAAAGCATGAATATGAAAATATCCGGTAAATAATACATCAAAGGTCAAATAATACATCATGAGTCGAATAAGTCAGATAATACATCAACTAAATACCCCATACTTGAGACACACTGTCCCAGTGGGTGTAAATAAAGTCTGAAAGAAAGGAGGACTCACCGGATAAAGAGCCGAACTGCATAAAAATATAATAAATAAAACTCTGCAGCTCCTCAGTAGTCCTGATCCGGTGGTGGTGGTGGCATGTAGGGGTACAAAGTAGGGTCATAGGGATAGCCCATGACATGCTGGAACTGTAGCTGAGCCATCATGTGCTGATGATGCTGCCGCTCCTGCATCTCCCGGATATCCAAAGAAAGTGCAGCATAAGTGTCGATAACCTGATCTGTCAGGTCATCAATCCGTCGGTGTGCTGCTCTGTCTCTAAGGGCTAGTATCCTATCTGAACTCATCTCGTTTCGGTCGAAAATGCTCAGATTTCTTGCAGATCTGTTGTTGCAATCGACTCCTCTTCCCTTTAATTGCAGTTTTGGAACAGAAATCGTCGGAAAAGAGCGAGAAACGAGAGAGAACGAGGTGCTCTGTCGCCGCGGTCGAAATGAAAAATAAAAAGTGAAAAGTAATTTTTTTTCCCTTTTTATACTGTTACTGGATCTGCTGTCACCTCGGTCGAGATGGTCTCGACTGGACCGAGGTGGTACGGACCGAGGCGGTTCTGCAGAAACCCTAGTCGCCTCGGTTGCTTCAAGAATCAACTCGGTCGAGGTGTTCTGACAGTGACCGAGGTGCCTCTTTCTTCTCAGAATCTCGAACTTCTCCCTTTCCTGGAGTGCTCCTTCCTGTTATCTGTCCAGAACGCCAAAAACAAAGCAAAGCAAAGCAAAGCAAAAACAAAAACTATCTAAACTAGACTAGAAAACGGGAAAGAAAGCAATACCTTGGGTTGCCTCCCAAGAAGCGCTTGATTTAAGGTCGCTAGCTGGACCATAGTGCGTCTCAAAGGAGGTAGGAGGTTCCCTCACCCCATACTTCACCTCCATCGTGGGGTGAAGTAAGTAAGTCCATCAAACGCTCCAGAACGTGCAGGTGCTCGTCGGGGAATGAATCGTCTATGGGTGGGCTATCCGTCTCGCGGGAGGATTCCGGTAGCCGGCTGAGGTGGTCCGCAACTGAATTCTCGGATCCCTTCTTATCGCGGATCTCTAGGTCAAACTCTTGGAGCAAGAGAATCCATCGAATAAGGCGCGGCTTTGCATCCTTCTTAGCCAACAAGTAACGAATGGCTGCATGGTCGGTGTAGACAATGACTTTCGCCCCTACTAGATAGGAACGAAACTTCTCGAAAGCATATACAACCGCCAATAACTCCTTCTCAGTGGTAGTGTTGATGCTAACCCTAGACTTAAGCTTAAAACAAGGATGCGAACCCGCAGTGTACGGGTCAATCGTAGTAAAAGCAAGAAAATTCCAGGGGTCGATCACAGGGACTTAGTGAAACAAAGTCCAATACGGTATGCTAGTGTTGATGCTAACCACAAGAGCAAGTATACAATCAAAGATGAATAAGATGTCAAATAAGCAAACATGCAATTCTAGGGATTAAAGCATCTAGTTGTGGTTCCAACTCAAGATCTATAGATAAACGGACAAAGCTGAGATTTTTGCATGGGGAAGGTGTTTCTAAAGTGGAGTAGATCACCGGGTAAGTCTCACTACACACTAATCCCAAACCGTAACTCCTATTACCGGGTAAGTCTCAAGGAATTAAGATAAAGAACTATTGCCTCAAACTAACACACCATCTAAGGGAATAGAATCAACCTTTACCGGGTAAGTCTCAGGCTAACTCACAAAGATGGGATGGAAGCACACTCAAACCCCAATAAAGGACAAGCCTTTATTACCTAAACTTATGATCGTTGGTACACAAACTAAGGAATTACCGGGTAAGTCTCATCCTAAGCTTGCTTTGAACCAGAAAGGTATAATAAGAATAGGATTTGGCAAACTCTAACACATTAACTCTCAGTTAAGGATCGGATAAGCCACCTCGGTCAGCCAGTTTCCACCCCGGCCGAGATGTTCATCGACTGAACGAGATGCTTAGGATTAAGGTTAAAGACTCGAACTTTCAGGATCCTACTGGAATCTAAGATTATTCTATCATTGTTTTTCCCACAACCTTCAGCCAATCACCCTAGAATCACACAAGGAAATTAGCCACTCATCATCATTATGAAAGTATTAAATATATGGGAAGAAGGTGAATATTTGAACAAAGAAGAATTTAATGAAAAGACTTCAATAACTGAATCAAATATCACAAACAAAGCGTTCCTTGGATAGCAATCCAACAAGACAAGACAACAATGAGAGGAATTGAAGACAATCTTACAAAACCCTTCAAAAGCTATAAAAAGCTATGATCTTCAACTTCCTTCAACCTTCAAAAAGGTTCTTCAACAACTCCCAAATTGGAGTGTACTGCGGCTGCTGCGTGGATTCAGCTGTAAGCGGATTGTATGCGGCCTCTAAGCATCTAAGCATCTAAGCATCTAAGCATCTAAGCATCTAAGCATCATCGGATTTGTGGAAAATCCAACCCTTTTTATAGGAAAAATAACCCTCCAAAGATAAGAAATCTTAAGAAGATATTATCCCATAAATATAGGTAAAATATATGATTCTGCATATCTCCTTCCTTCTAGAAGCTCAGCCCAAAAATATAAGATCACTTTCCAATTTTAAAAGATCTCAGCCAAGAATAAAATATTCTCGCCGCGTCCTAGGTGTTCGCCTCGGTCGAGTCGGCGTCTCTGGATCGCCTCGGTCGAGATGAATCTCTGGTCAACCGAGGTGACTCATAACTGAGTGTAGAATCTCTCAAAACTGGTCCAAAGTAAATCTTTAATCCATGGTTGTGCTTCCTGAATGTAGCTCCAAATGACTCTTGACTCCTTTTGCTCCTTTTTGATGCAAAACGTACCATATTACCTGCAATTACAACGAAACTAGGTGTAGACCTCGATTCTCGCAAAGGTAGATGAAATGGTAGTAAAATCACATAATGTACATACAAACATGCAGATTATGAAAGATAAAACGTCCAAACAAACCCCAAAATATAGACTATAATTCATGCTATCAAAATACCCCATACTTAGCCCTTGCTTGTCCCTAAGCAAGTTCCTCATATAGAAATCAAGATAGAATGGATTATAAGTCATGAAAATCAATGAAAAGTCTTTCAAAAACATATTTTTATGGTGTGCAACTATCATAGATCACTCTAAGAGAGTACTTCCTGGAAATTAAAAACTCAATATGATCAAAACATTTTATAAATATAGGAAAGTTGTTCATCTTTGCATGAAATCATAGAATGCATAATAAATCATAATTATCAAAATTAATCATGTATAATCCGATTTAAACCGCTAAGTCAATCAACAAGCTCAAGGTCTCAAGGGCTTCCCAAAAGAAAGGTCAAGAAACGTGTATGGTAGGGATGCATGTAAGGTAATGTGGTGCTAGAATCCGGGAAAAGGATGAACTTCACTTTCACTTTGACTTGCAACATCTTCCACCAATAAGCTTTGCTTATCTCACACTTTTTCTTTTACTTTACTTTTTGGGATGCATGGACAGAGGTGCACAATAACCGAAGCCTAGGAAATCCGCAATCATCAATTTCTTGAGATGCATCAAACCCTTGATGCACATACCATGACCCGTTAGGAATATCGCTCAATCCGACTTTGGCAAGACACAAACACCCGGCTATGTGAATGGTGCCGAGTTACTCATCTTCATGATTGACTTCCCCAAACCTATTATTGCTTTCTAACACTTTCACTTTCAGCCACTTCTCAACTTTTGACTTGCTTTCACCACTTCGCTTGCTTCCAAATTCCCGGATAGGTAAAGGGAGGCAATATGTATATGAGGGGCTAAGCATGATCAAGAAGAAGAAGAAGAAGAAGAATGAATTGCCTTGGTCTTTCCAAGAAGAACGTGAGAGAACTTATGCTGCGGTGTCAACCTTCAAATTCAACATAATTTGGATAAAAATAAAGTATTAAACATGCCAATAATTTCAAACAAAGCATTTAGCAACTTAAACATATCATAAAACATTTCAAACATATAAAGAATTTAAAACCAGTCGGTAAACAAAATCTTCACCGAGATCATATCCAGATAAGTAACACAAAAATCGTTTTCGAAAACTCTCTGTTACGCCACCTCGGTCGAGATGTTCTTGGTTCAACCGAGGTGAAACACCTCGTTTTGCCAGAACTGTCCCGGTCGAGGTCAAAAATTTTTTAAAACCATTTTTTTTTTTTTTTTTTTTTCGGTTT
>BSUD01000001.1:16908560-17083751 GCA_033239045.1 Fagopyrum esculentum | reverse complement strand
AGTAGCAAAAGTGTGAATGCTGGGCCAACCGTTCGAGCATTTGATCAATGAAGGGAAGCGGAAAATGATCCTTCCGAGTAGCCGTGTTCAGCTTCCTATAGTCGATGCAAACTCTCCAGCCCGTAACGGTCCTTGTTGGGATCAACTCGTTGTTCTTATTCGTCACAACGGTCATCCCTCCTTTCTTCGGGACGACATGCACCGGGCTAACCCACTTGCTGTCCGAGATAGGATAAATAATACCTGCATCCAACAACTTAAGAACTTCCTTCTTCACAACCTCTTTCATGATCGGATTTAACCGTCTTTGAGGTTCCCGTGAAGTCTTATGATTATCTTCCATTAGAATTCTATGCATGCAGAAAGAAGGGTTAATGCCAATAAGATCGTCCGTGGTGTAGCCTATGGCTTTCCGATGCTTTCTCAGGACATGCATTAGCTTAGATAATTCAGAATTGGAGAGGGAAGCACTAGCAATAACGGGATAAGTAGAATCCGGCCCAAGAAAGATATACCTCAAGTGACTAGGGAGTTGTTTAAGCTCCACAACTGGGGGTGCTTTCTGGGAGGGATCTGTGCTTCCTCTTTCCAGTGAAGTGGTGTCAGAAACTGGACTATGTGCAGTCTCAGTTTGAATCGTCTCTCTGTCGACCTCGGTCGAGGCGCAAAGGCGTTGACCGAGGTGTTCTTCAGACGCCTCGCTCAGTCCAGAAAGTGCCTCGGTCGAGGTACTGCTACTGGATCCGAGGCTGGAAATCTTCGTTTCCTGGATCAGCTTCTCAGTCATGGCTCCTGGATCTTCTTCCAGTGCCTTCAGGCTCCGTATATCTGCATCACAAGAAGCATCTATACCTTCCTCCATTAAACTGAAGCTAATAACTCTTTCGAGTGGATCGTTAATAAGGATAGAGCTCACCAATTCTCTTGATTCTTCTTCATCGTAGATGTTGAAGATATCATCAGTTAGTTGCTCCCCCTTCATGGCTGCAAGTAGTGCGAACTCCACCTCATCGCCACCAACGTTGAATTTCAACTTGGCGTTCTTGCAATCCACATTGCAACCCGAAGTTGCTAGAAATGGCCTCCCGAGAATGATAGGAACAGGATAATCTGCGGGAATGTCAAGTACGACAAAATCTATGGGTAGATAGAAGTTACCTAACTTGACCGGAACGTCTTCCAAAATGCCCACGGGATGGGTGATGGAGCGATCCGCCATGTAAAGTCGAATCTTGACCGGCTTGGGCTCTCCAAGACCGATCTTAATGCATAGCTCCAGCGGAATGATGCTCACGCTGGCTCCTAGATCACATAGGGCTTCACAAGTGACATCCCCAACTTGAATGGGAATGCAAAATGAGCCGGGATCTCTCAACTTAGGTGGCATCTTCTCCTTCATGATCTTTATAAGCTCCGAAGACTTAGATGT
This sequence comes from Fagopyrum esculentum, assembly GCA_033239045.1. Lineage (NCBI taxonomy): Eukaryota > Viridiplantae > Streptophyta > Magnoliopsida > Caryophyllales > Polygonaceae > Fagopyrum > Fagopyrum esculentum. The sequence goes on along the minus strand of BSUD01000001.1, from coordinate 17,082,322 downwards.
CATCCTAACTTCACCAACATCCTCCAGCTTCCTCTTCCTTGATAGGATTTCTTTTAAGAACTTCCCGTAGGCGGGCATACCTAAAATAGCATCAAGGAAAGGGATATTAATATGGAGCTTATTCATCAAGTCAAGGAACTTACCAAAGTGCTTGTCAAGATGTGCTCTGGCTCTGGACTGGGGGAATGGAAGTGGTGGTTTATATGCAGGAGGTGGAACATAGGCTTCAGTTGTTCCTCCTGCTTTCTGTTGCACCGCCTCGGTTGGCATCTCGGTCGAGGTGTTCTTCGACTGGATCTGGACCGAGGTGGTCTGCGTCGAGCGAGGTACTGGATCTGTGGTTTTGAGTCCACTCCTCGTCGTGATGGCCATGCACTGGCCCTTAGGGTTAGTTTCCGTCTTTGCTGGAAGCTTCCCTGGATCTCTTGGCGCTTCATTCGCCCTATTAGCAAGTTGTTGTTCGAAGGACTTTTGGGCCCTCGAAAATGAAGTCATAGAATTCTCCATAGCACTAAGCTTGATCAAGATTGCCTCCAGGACTGCGTCCTTCTTTTCCGGCTGAGACGAACTTGATCCTTGCCCTTGGCTCTTCAATGGAGTAGAAGAAGAAGAAGGAGGAGAGAGGAAAGGGTTAGAGGAATCATTGGAGTTTGAATAATTGTTACCGTTGTTTTGGTTATTATTCGCTCTCCAATTGTTGCTATTGGATCCTTTATTGTTGTTGTAGTTGTTGTTTCGGGGTCCGTTGTTGTTGTTACGGTACCCGTTATTGTTGTTGTTGTTGTTCCTTTGCCCTTGCTCTTCCTTCTTAGTTTGAGCCATCAATAGCTCCTTCAATTGCTTCACGTCGTTCTTCAAGGACGTGAATTGGTTGTTGTTGGTTTGAGTCTCTTGAAAGTTGACTCTTTTAACTCCACCTTCAGCTCCTTGGTGGGTATACTTCTCCATATGCAAGGCTTGCTTCTCAATGAAGTCCCAAGCCTCGTCAACCGCCATATCCATAAATGTGCCGGCGGAGAGTAGTTGGAGATTAAACTGGGTGTTTCCGTCCAGCCCTTTGAAGTAGATCTCCAACAACTCGATCTTTGGAATCCCATGATGTGGGCAATCCAAAAGGATATCCTTGAACCGCTCCCATGATTTGGACAAACTCTCCTTGTCCTTCATGATGAAAGCATTGATCTTCCCTCTCATTTCAGCAGTCTTTGAGGGGGGAAAGAATTTGGTCAAGAATTCCGTAGTCATCTCTTCCCATGTGCTGATCTTTCCTGCAGGAAGAGATTGATACCAAGTAAGAGCTCTATCTTTAAGAGAAAAGTAGAAAGGTCTTAGCTTGTAGTTGTTATTTTCAATTCTGGGAGGTCGCAAGGTCTCCATCAAGATCTCGTAGTTTTGAAGATGTTGATGCGGCGACTCCTTCTCTAGCCCTCCGAATTGACATTGGCGAATCATCGCTAGAACTTGTGGTCGAAGTTCGTAGTCATGGTCCGCTGGATCTCCTAGGTTCACTCCTGGACGCCTCAGCTGTTGATTAGGGTCCATCCTTTGACCTAGGGTTTGTGGAATTCCTGCAAGAAGAACATCTCGGACTGGCATCCGAAGTGGATGCACATCGGCCGGGGCGTCAGGAACTGGGACCTGCCTCGGTCGAGGATCAATTACTGGATCCTGCATCGGTCGAGGTTGAATCTGGTTCCGAATTGCTGCAATCTCAGCTTCGATTGCTGCATTCCTGGCCTGATTCTCTTCTTTTTCCTGCCTTAGTTCTTCTTTACTGAGACGTAGCTGCTCCTGCGTCTCTCTCAATTGGGCCAAAAGATCGTGATCGTCTTGTTGGGCCATCTTCGCTTCTCTTAAGCGTCGTTTGTATGTCTTTTCTGGTTCGGGATCGTAAGGAACGATTTCCTTTCCAGTGCGGGTTCTTCGCATATACCTAAGAAAGAACCTGCAAAAGTCACTCAAGTAGAGTGGTAAGACAACACGGGGCAAATGCCCCAAGAGCAAACCGTACCGGCTCGGTCTAGACCAAGTCCCCGGCAACGGCGCCAAAAACTTGTTCGCTCCAAACGGTGTGTGCAAGCTTTAAATTTATAACCCTAGACTTAAGCTTAAAACAAGGATGCGAACCCGCAGTGTACGGGTCAATCGTAGTAAAAGCAAGAAAATTCCAGGGGTCGATCACAGGGACTTAGTGAAACAAAGTCCAATACGGTATGCTAGTGTTGATGCTAACCACAAGAGCAAGTAATACAATCAAAGATGAATAAGATGTCAAATAAAGCAAACATGCAATTCTAGGGATTAAAGCATCTAGTTGTGGTTCCAACTCAAGATCTATAGATAAGCGGACAAAGCTGAGATTTTTGCATGGGGAAGGTGTTTCTAAAGTGGAGTAGATCACCGGGTAAGTCTCACTACACACTAATCCCAAACCGTAACTCCTATTACCGGGTAAGTCTCAAGGAATTAAGATAAAGAACTATTGCCTCAAACTAACACACCATCTAAGGGAATAGAATCAACCTTTACCGGGTAAGTCTCAGGCTAACTCACAAAGATGGGATGGAAGCACACTCAAACCCCAATAAAGGACAAGCCTTTATTACCTACACTTATGATCGTTGGTATACAAACTAAGGAATTACCGGGTAAGTCTCATCCTAAGCTTGCTTTGAACCAGAAAGGTATAATAAGAATAGGATTTGGCAAACTCTAACACATTAACTCTCAGTTAAGGATCGGATAAGCCACCTCGGTCAGCCAGTTTCCACCCCGGCCGAGATGTTCATCGACTGAACGAGATGCTTAGGGTTAAGGTTAAAGACTCGAACTTTCAGGATCCTACTGTGATTAAGATCATTCTATCATTGTTTTTCCCACAACCTTCAGCCAATCACCCTAGAATCACACAAGGAAATTAGCCACTCATCATCATAATGAAAGTATTAAATATATGGGAAGAAGGTGAATATTTGAACAAAGAAGAATTTAATGAAAACACTTCAATAACTGAATCAAATATCACACAAAAATCGTTCCTTGGATAATAATCCAACTAGACAAGACAACAAGGAAAGGAATTGAAGACAATCTTACAAAACCCTCCAAAAAGCTATAAAGCTATAGTCTTCAAATCTTCCTTCAACCTTCAAAAAGGTTCTTCAACTCTCTCCCAAATTGGAGTATGATGCGGCTGCTGCGCTGATAGCGTGATGTTCTAACTGTAAGCGGATGTTTGCAGCCTCTCAGCATCTAAGCATCTAAGCATCTAAGCATGATCGGATTTGTGGAAAATCCAACCCTTTTTATAGGAAAAATAACCCTCCAAAGATAAGAAATCTTAAGAAGATATTATCCCATAAATATAGGTAAAATATATGATTCTGCATATCTCCTTCCTTCTAGAAGCTCAGCCCAAAAATATAAGATCACTTTCCAATTTTAAAAGATCTCAGCCAAGAATAAAATATTCTCGCCGCGTCCTAGGTGTTCGCCTCGGTCGAGTCGGCGTCTCTGGATCGCCTCGGTCGAGATGAATCTCTGGGCAACCGAGGTGATCATAACTGAGTGTAGAATCTCTCAAAACTGGTCCAAAGTAAATCTTTAATCATGGCTATGCTTCCTGAATGTAGCTCCAAATGACTCTTGACTCCTTTTGCTCCTTTTTGATGCAATACGTACCATATTACCTGCAATTACAACGAAACTAGGTGTAGACCTCGATTCTCGCAAAGGTAGATGAAATGGTAGTAAAATCACATAATGTACATACAAACATGCAGATTATGAAAGATAAAACGTCCAAACAAACCCCAAAATATAGACTATAATTCATGCTATCACTACTGGATCCTGCATCGGTCGAGGATCAACAGGAGGATCTTCCCTCGGTCGAAGTAGAATCTGGTCACGTATGACCGCCATCTCCGCCTCGATTGCTTCTGTTTTGGTGCGAGTTTCTTCCTTCTCTCGTTGTAGCTCTTCCTGGCTGAGGCGTAGCAGCTCTAACGCCTCCTTCAATTCGGCCTCAAGATTGCGGTTGTCTTGTTGGGCCATCTTCGCTTCTTTCAAGCGTCTTTTTTATGTCTTTTCTGGTTCGGGATCGTAAGGAACGATTTCCTTCCCAGCGCGGGTTCTTCGCATATACCTAAGAAAGAACCTCCAAAAGTTACTCAAGTAGAGTGATTAGTAGACACGGGGGCGAGCGCCCCAAGAGCAAACCGTACCGGCTCGGTCTAGACCAAGTCCCCGGCAACGGCGCCAAAAACTTGTTCGCTCCAAACGGTGTGTGCAAGCTTTAAATTTATAACCCTAGACTTAAGCTTAAAACAAGGATGCGAACCCGCAGTGTACAGGTCAATCGTAGTAAAAGCAAGGAATTCCAGGGGTCGATCACAGGGACTTGGTGAAACAAAGTCAATAACGGTATGCTTATGTAAATACTAACCACAAGAGCAATTAACACAATCAAAGATGAATAAGAAGTCAATAAAGCAAACATGCAATTCTAGGGATTAAAGCATCTAGTTGTGGTTCCAACTCAAGATCTATAGATAGGCGGACAAAGTTGAGATTTTTGCATAGGGAAGGTGTTACTAAAGTAGAATAGATCACCGGGTAAGTCTCACTATTCAATAATCCTAAACCGTAACTCCTATTACCGGGTAAGTCTCAAGGAATTAAGATAAAGAACTATAATCTCAAACTAACACACCATCTAAGGGAATAGAATCAACCTTTACCGGGTAAGTCTCAGGCTAACTCACAAAGATGGGATGGAAGCACACTCAAACCCCAATAAAGGATAAACCTTTATTACCTACACTTATGATCGTTGGTAAACAAACTAAGGAATTACCGGGTAAGTCTCATCCTAAGATTTGCATTGAACCAGAAAGGTATGATAAGAATAGGATTCGGCAAACTCTAACACTTAACTTTCTGTTTAGGATCGGATAAGTCACCTCGGTCAGCAGAATTCCACCCCGGCCGAGATGTTCATCGACTGAACGAGATGCTTAGGGTTAAGGTTAAAGACTCGAACTTTCAGGATCCTACTGGAATCTAAGATTATTCTATCATTGTTTTTCCCACAACCTTCAGCCAATCACCCTAGAATCACACAAGGAAATTAGTCACTCATCATCATTATGAAAGTATTAAATATATGGGAAGAAGGTAAATATTTGAACAAGAAGAGTTTAATGAAAAAGACTTCAATAACTGAATCAAATATCACAACAAAAGCGTTCCTTGGATAGCAATCCAACAAGACAAGACAACAAGGAAGGGAATTAAAGACAATCTTACAAAACCCTCCAAAAAGCTATAAAAGGCTATGATCTTCAATCTTCCTTCAACCTTCAACAAGGTTCTTCGAATCTCCCAAATTGGAGTTTTGCTGCTGCTGCTGCGTTGTATGCAAGATTTTTCGGTGTAAGCGGATCCTCGATTTGTGGGAAATCCAACCCTTTTTATAAGAAAATAACCCTCCAAAGATAATAAATCTTATAAAGATATTTTCCCATAAATATAGGTAAATATATGATTCTGCATATTTTCTTCCTTCCAGGAGCCAAGCCCAAAAATATAAGATCACTTTCCAATTTTAAAAGATCTCATCCAAGAATAAAATATTCTCTCCGCGTCCTAGGTGTTTGCCTCGGTCGAGTCGGCGTCTCTGGATCACCTCGGTCGAGGTGAGTTTGTGTCAACCGAGGTGAGTCACAACAGAATGTGAAATCTCTCGAATCTGCTCCAAAGTAAATCTTTAATCCATGGCTATGCTCCCTGGATGTAGCTCCAAATGACTCATGACTCCTTTTGCTCCTTTTTTTGATGCAAAACGTGCCATTTTACCTACGATTACAACAAAACTAGGTGTAACCCTCTGGAGTGGGACACAGTTTGGTTGGTGAAATCCACGGCCGTGGAATATAATGTATGGCCGTGGATTCTCACGTTTTCTGCCTCGTCGTGGAGCATCTCAAATTCCACTTCACCCACTTCTTCTTGTGCTTCTAAGGCTTCAATTGCCTCATTGCACTCCTCTTCTTCCCCTACATTTGTTAGACTCATAGCGATAACCTTTTGTAAAGGATCTTTGAAGAGAATAGCACTTACCTCCTCTCTAGACAACCCTTCTTCATCTTGGATATTGAATATATCCTCATCAAAGATTGGCTCCTTCATTAGAGTGGAAAGAACGAACTCTACCTTCTCCTCTCCTATGTCAAAGGCGAGTCTAGCATTCTTGCAATCGACTATGCAGCCGGAAGTTGCAAGAAACGGTCTTCTGAATATGATCGGGACCGGACTATCTGCAGGAATGTCAAGCACAACAAAATCAATGGGAACAAAGAATTTACCTAGCTTGACTGAGACGTCTTCTACAATACCGACGGGGCGAGTGATGGATCGATCCGCCATGTACAACGTCATCTTTACCGGTTTAGGGTCGCCTAAACCGATCTTCCTACATAACGCAAGTGGTATGATGCTCACACTTGCTCCCAAGTCACATAACGCATCATATGTGACATCTCCCACTCCTATGGGAATGCAAAATGACCCCGGATCCTTTAGCTTTGGGGGCATTTTCTCCTTCATGGTTTTGATGAGATCCGAAGAATCCGAACTCATCTTAACCTCGCCGAAATCTTCTAGCTTCCTCTTGTTGGAGAGGAGCTCTTTCAAGAACTTGCCATAAGTCGGCATACCTACAATAGCATCAATAAAGGGTATATTAATATGCAGCTTGCTCATGAGTTCTATAAACTTACCAAACTGTTTATCTAGGCGCGCTCTCGCTCTAGATTGAGGGAATGGTAGGGGAGGTTTGTAAGCCGGAGAAGGAACGCAGACATCTTCCTTCTCCTTCCCCTTCTCTTTGTCTTTCTCTACGGGGACTTCAACGAACTTAGGCTGCGGATCGGTGGTAGTCACTCCGCTCCTAGTTGTGATTGCCATCACCCTTCCCTTAGGGTTGTCCTCCTTCTTTCCTGGAAGTTTCCCTTGATTCCTAGGAACTTCCTCCGCATGGCTGAACATTTGGTTTTCTAAAACCTTTTGGGCTTTATCAACCTTAGAAATTTTATCATCAACCTTAATGATGCGGTTCTCCAATCCTTGAAGCTTTCCCAAAATCGTTTCCAACATGGGATCGGGCTTCTCCTTCCCCAAAGTGTTTCCTCCATTAGATGTTTGCCCCTGGCTTTTCAAAGGAGTAGAGGAAGAGGAATGTGGAGTTAGTGAATTCAAATTGGAAGGGTAAGAGTTACTGGAGTTTTGTTGATTGGAGCGCCAATTGTTGTTGTTTGAACCCCGATTGTTGTTCCAATTGTTGTTCCGGTTGTTGTTATTGCCATTCCAATTATTCCGGTTGTTGTTCCGGTTATTGTTGTTGTTGTGGTTTGTGTTTTCACCGCCATTGTTGTTGTTGCCCAAATAGCCAACATCCTTTCCTTGTTGCTTTGGAAAGTTGGTCTTGATAGCCTCCTTCAACTCTTTGATCTCATTGTTGAGGGAGAAAATCTGATTTTGAGCTTCATGTGTGAGCTTCGCTCCTTGCTCCACACGATTTCCCTCCACTTTCCAGTGGGAATATTTCTCTATGACTCTTGCTTGCTTCTCAATGAAGTCCCAAGCGTCATCTTCTCTCATGTCCATGAATGTTCCACATGAGAGGGATTGGAGCTTGAATTGTGTCTCCACATCCAGCCCCTTATAGTAAATCTCCAGCAATGCAAGCTTGGATATGCCATGATGAGGTCAATCCAATAACAAATCCTGAAACCTTTCCCATGATTGAAACAAACTTTCGTTAGATCTCATGGAAAATGCATTAATCTTACCTCTAAGTTCCGCCGTTTTGGATGGCGGAAAAAATTTAGTGAGGAACTCCGCGGAAAGGTCTTCCCATGTGTCTAGTTTCCCATTAGGAAGAGCTTGGTACCAAGACAATGCTTTCCCCTTCAAAGAGAAGAAGAAAGGCTTGAGCTTATAGTTGTTGGTAGTTGCATTCTTCGACCTCATTGTCTCCATCATACACTCAAAGTTTTGCAAGTGTTGGTGTGGAGATTCAGCGCTTGTCCCGCCAAATTGATTTTGGCGGACAAGAGTAATAACTTGAGGGTTGAAGCTAAACCCTTGTACATCATCAGCATCAAAGTTCACACCTAAATGGCGTGGTTGCTGCGTTGGATCCATCCTTTGGCCAAGAGTTCTTGGCTCCGCATCCACACGTTCGATCCTTGCATTCCTAGGTGGAATACGGCGATTAGCAGCTGCCCGTGGATGGAATGGATTCGCATTGATCGTGGGATCAATTTCCTCTAGCGGTGGCATGGAGGAATCACTATCATCAGCGGATGAATGACCCCTATTCGAACTTAAAGGTCTTGATGACATGAATTATGTATCATCATATTCATGCATATTACAGAAGATTATCTCAATTTACCTTGCATTTAGAGAGATTTTGTGTGCCTTTTATGTTCTATTCAATTAATTGTCGGAAATAGAGGCCTACACGAGTTTTTGATGAATTGTAGGTAAATGGAGTGGAATTGGAAGCAAAAGCAAAGCAAGGAGTATCTAAGGATGTTAAGGAAGCTAAAGGAGTCTAAAAAGGATCACAAAGAACTAAGGAATTGCAAAGGAGAAGCATAGAAAACGAGCTAAGAGAAGAGCACTTTCTGTTGAAGAAAATCGTGCCAATATGCAAGCAAATCGGACGATTTTCCTCTCAAGAATTCGAACGATTTTGTGCATAAATCGCCTGGGTCGATTTATTGTGTTTTTCGGCCAAATGAAAAGACGACACAAAGCCTAATTATTTTGGGCTAGAGGAGAGTTTTGCCAAACGGCCCATTTGCAAGAAACTATAGAAGAGAACCCTACGAACGAAAACAAGGAGGCCGCAGAGGGAAATCTTTACACGTTTGAGAGAATTCGAAGATTCTTGGAAGGAGATTGAAGGACTCTTTGCCGGAAAGCTAATCTTGACTCTAGTTGTGAGATTTCTTTGTCTATTGAAGTGTTTACTGTTTTTGAGCACGAAATTGAGTTACTTAAGAGATACGTTGATTTGTTTTGACAATCGTTTACAGATTTGAAGGTTATTAGATTTTCTATTCAAGATTCGGTTTCTTTGCGATATTCCTTTCAATATTAAATTTGATTCGATTTTGAAAATGGTTGGCTAAAACCTTTGTGATTCTGGGGAGAATAGTTGATGATTAAGGCTTAGATGATGATAGACTGAACTCATTCAAACATTAGGACCCTGAGAGTTTAGATTTTAGTTTTGCGACTACAGGAAAATCGGACTATTCTTGAGTAAATCGGCCGATTTTCTTATGAACAGCCCGATTTATTCCTCTGACGAACTTAAATTGAATTAATTCTTAATCAAAACTAATCCTTGCCTAAATCCCAACATTGATTGATCTTTTTAACCTCTAATTGAATGTAAGAAGACACTTCAAACCTGATTCTACATTTAATAGTTTAAGATTTCAAGATTTGGGTAATAAAGAGATTCAACATCCTTTATTAAGATTCTAAGTATGCTTTTTAATCTTTACTTTGGAGAGTCATATCCTGGAGTTTTAGATAGTTAGTTTGAACATAATTCGTTTCTTTAGACCTTTCTATATTGCAGCCTCAACAACCCTTACAGAGAGAATCTTTAGATTAGTCATATAGGCTTCGGAACTTCACCGTACGAATCCTACCTTTGAACATTTAATTTTGGCAATATTAAACTCTGTCTTATATCTATAGAATTGTCTTGAATCGAAAGCCGAAATCGGATACTTGAATCCTTAGAATCATTTCTCTCTTTATCAATCACAAAAGCTTTTACACTTTCGCTAGATAATTGACTTTGAATTTATTCTCACCAAATCCCTGAGTTCGACTCTGGAATTCTTACCTTACTACAGCTGATCCGTACACTGCGGGTTCGCTTTGCTTTGAGTTTTAGATATAAATTTAAGACTTTGACGCACACACTTTTTGAGCGAACAGGTCTCCTTGAGGATTTCTTGCTCCCCTTATTCTTAAGGTTGCTTAGTTCTATCCTCATCTAGAACATCATATCTTTTAGATCGTCAACTTGAGATTGATGACGATCCATTTCGTCTCTACGTGTCCTCTCACTCCATTGGAGTTGAGCTTCTTTCTCCGCTAGCTCCGATTGAAGATCACGTTCGTTTTCTTCAGCCATCTTCTTTTCCTTACGTTTTTGCCTTAAAGTCCTCTCAAGCTCTTGATTAAGAGGCAAGAGGTCTCCGGTGTTCCTAGACCTGCGCATGCACTTGAAAAGATATCAAATAACAAGGGAGAAGCTCCCAAGCTTGACAACCGAAAACCGAATTCGGCCTAGACCAAATCCCCGGCAACGGCGCCAAAAACTTGTTCGCCACTTAGCGTGCGTGCAAATAAGCTTTAAATTTATAAAACTAGAAATCAAGCAAGCGAACCCGCAGTGTACGGATCGATATAGTTAAGCAAGAATTCCAGAGTATCGAACACAGGGATTTGGGGGGAACAAATTCAGTTGCAGGTTATCAAGCGAGTAAATGTAAGAGCTTTTCGAATTATTGGGAAAACAATAATCCTAAAGATCCAAGTATCCAGCTGTGGCAATCGATTCAAGATATAATAATGATATAAGGACAGAGTTAAGATATGCAAAGGTATGCTAATATAAGGTAATCGTACGGTGAAGTTCCAAAAACCTTATATGACTCACCTATAAGACACTCTCTATAAAGGTTGTTGAGGCTTCAATATAGAAAGGTTCTAAAGACGAGAATTAATGTCAAATACCCGAACTTGTAATCCAAGGATCAAGACTAACTAAATCGATTAAGGTTATGACACTCACAATCGAGGTAGAGGTTGTTGAGGCTTCACTACCACCTAGAAAAGGCAAGCCAAAACTAAGTTAAAGCAAATCTTTAGCTTTGGATTAAAGTAAAAGCAAATTCGTAAACTAACACAAAATTACGGGTAGTTCTTGAGTTCCACGGCCGTGGAAGCTCAAGAACAGACCGTGGATTAGGGTTGTCGGCGATTCTCTCTAACTCTCAAGATCCAGTCTGTTTACGAACGATCTATCATTATCTAAGCCACAACTATCAACCCTTCACCTTAGAATTGTTAAGGGTTTTTAGCCAACAATAGTCATATTGATATTAAATTCAAGAATTAAAAGATTGAAAGATGAGAACTTCCGAAAACCTTCAATAGACTTCAAACCAATCTCAAAGTCACAATCAAGAACAAATATCGTCACTAGATTCGGAATAGAATAAACAAACACAATCTTAGATAAGAAGGAAGAACGGGATGTCAATCCGTCTTCGAAATCAAACCTAAGCAAGAAGCAAAATCTCCTTGCGAACAATCTTCCGAATCTTCGATCTTCCGTCAATCCGGAAATCGCCAATAACAATGCGCCAAAAATCTCTCAAACAAATCTCCGCCAAATGCGAAATTAGGGCAATTCCAAGCGCAAGTGTATGTATAAAGCGAGGTCTAAGCAGAGGTGACGGACTCTCCCTTCGTCCGTCCTTTTATAGTGTAAGATAAAATATCGGCCCGGCCCAATTGCGTAGGAGATCGTGGCTTAAAGTATGGCGAAAAAGATCGCCAAGATCACGGTCGTGGAAGGGTTCCACGGCCGTAATTTAGAGCGTGGAAATCAACACGGTTTGAACCATCTTCTCCACGGCCGTAGAAGTTACTGGAATGAACCACGCTTCCCTAGCCATGGTTCCACGGCCGTGGACTTGAACGTGGAAAGTGGTACGGCCGTATTTTAGAGCGTGGTTTAGGGCAAGAACGTGATTCTTCCCTAGCCTCGTGCATTCCTCAAGTTGGCATTCCCTTAGCTCCTAGAAATGCCCTCAATCCATGGACATTGCTCAACAACTCCATCCTTGCTCAATTCCGTTCGGAAATAGCTCTCAATCACCTATAATCAACATAAAGCTTGTGTAGATCTCTATATCGACATTATAGACAAACTAGCTTACAAATGCATCAATGCCCAATCAATGACTATCAATATGAATCAAATACGCTTAGAAAACGTTCCTAAAATATCACAATATTTCATGCTAACACATCATTCCGCTAGAACTATGTATGAAGATCGGACTTGGAGAGCCCAAGCCGGTCAAGATTCGACTATACATGGCGGATCGCTCCATCACCCATCCCGTGGGAATTTTGGAGGACGTTCCGATCAAGTTAGGTAACTTCTATTTACCAATAGACTTTGTTGTACTTGACATTCCCGCAGATTATCCTGTTCCTATTATTCTCGGGAGGCCATTTCTAGCAGCTTCGGGTTGCAACGTGGATTGCAAGAACGCCAAGTTAAAATTCAACATTGGTGGCGATGAGGTGGAATTCGCATTACTTGCAGCCATGAAAGGGGAGCAGCTAAGCGATGATATCTTCAACATCAACGATGAAGAAGAATCAAGAGAATTGGTGAGCTCTATCCTTATTAACGATCCACTACAAAGAGTTATTAGTTTCAGTTTAATGGAGGAAGGTATAGATGCTTCTTGTGATGCAGATATACGGAGCTTAAAAGCACTGGAAGAAGATCCAGGAGCTAAAACTGAAAGGCTAATCCAGGAGACGAAGATCTCCAGTTTCGGTTCCAGTTGTAGTACCTCGACCGAGGCACTATCTGGACTGAGCGAGGCGACTGAAGAACATCTCGGTCAACGCCTCTGCGCCTCGACCGAGGTCGATGGCGAGATGATGTCAACTGAGACTGTTGAAAATAACAAACTTCTTACTCCGTTCTCTGACATTCATCCTCAGTTGGTGGAACATTCCATCCACCAACTTTCTGATAATAAAGGACCTTGGTATGCTGACATTGTAAATTATCTTGTTTGCCAGGAAATACCGCCCGGATGACGTACTCTCAAAAGAAGAGATTCTTCAAGGAAGTACGCCATTACTACTGGGATGAACCGCTGCTATTCAAGCGCGGGCCGGATGGGATGCTTCGAAGATGCATTCCGGAAGATGAAGTTAATAGCGTCATACGGCATTGTCATTCACTTCCTTGTGGAGGACATGCTTGCACCGATAAAACATGCGCTAAGGTATTACGTTCCGGTTTCTTTTGGCCTACATTATTTAAGGATGTGCAATCGTTTGTTGTCTCTTGTGAAGCATGCCAAAGAACAGGAAATTTATCAAGGATGAACGAGATGCCACTTAATAACATTCAGGAGGTGGAAATCTTTGATGTATGGGGGATAGACTTCATGGGACCTTTCCCATCCTCCGGAATAAACCTCTATATTCTTCTTGCAGTTGATTACGTCTCTAGATGGGTTGAAGCCATCGCTTCTCCCACTAATGACGCCAAAGTGGTTGTGAAGTTCTTAAACAGAACCATCTTTCCACGTTTTGGAACTCCACGCATCATCATCAACGATGGAGGAACGCATTTTATCAACCGGAAGTTCAAAGCACTTCTATCGAAGTATGGGGTAACCCACAAGGTATCAACCCCTTATCACCCTCAAACTAGTGGACAGGTCGAGATCTCGAATAGAGAAATCAAGGCATTTTTGGAGAAGACCGTCTCTAGGACGAGGAAGGATTGGTCCATGAAATTGGACGATGCTCTTTGGGCCTACAGGACCGCATTTAATACTCTCATAGGTACCACCCCTTATAATTTGGTATATGGGAAGTCTTGCCATTTGCCTGTTGAGTTAGAACACAAAGCATATTGGGCGATCAAATGGTTGAACTTCGACATTAAGGAAGCCGGCGAGAAGCGGCTATTGGAAATCAACGAGCTGGAGGAGCTGCGTTTGAATGCTTATGAGAATTCCAAAATCTATAAGGAGAGGACGAAGAAATGGCATGACAAGCGTATCATCCCAAAGGAGCTTAATGAAGGAGACTTAGTTCTACTCTTCAACCCCCGCCTCCGCATCTTTCCAGGTAAGTTAAAATCTAGATGGACCGGACCTTATGTTGTGAAACATGTTTTTCCTCATGGTGCAGTTGAGATATGGGGCGAAACGAGCGGAAGCTTCAAGGTCAACGGTCATAGACTCAAGAAATACAAACCGGAAACTCCGGTTGAGGAAGTTGCACCAATATACCTCGTTTGAGACGCATCATGGTCCAGCTAGCGACCTTAAACCCAGCGCTTCTTGGGAGGCAACCCAAGGTATTGTTTTCTTTTCCCGTTTTCTAGTCTAGCTTAGATAGTTTTGCTTTTGCTTTGCTTTGTTTTGTTTTTGGCATTCTAGACAGACAACAGGTGACATCTAAGGAAGGAGTACGAACCAGGAGCATAACTGGAAGGACAGAAGTTCGAGAATTCGAGAAGACGAAGTTTGACTGAAGCACATCTCGGTTGCTGTCAGAGCACCTCGACCGAGATGATTCTTGAGCAACCGAGGCGACTAGGGTTTCTGAAGAACCACCTCGGTCCGTACCACCTCGGTCCAGTCGAGACCACCTCGACCGAGGTGACAACAGTTCCAGAAAGGGTATAAAAGGGGGATTAATTTTCTCTCTCTTCTGTTTTACCCTCCCTCGACCGCGGCGCTCTTCTTCACCTCGCTCTTCGATTCTCGCTCGTTTTCGAAGATTTTCGCTTCCAAAATGCAATTAAAGCGTAGAGGATCCCAGTGCAACGTCGATCTGCGAAGAAATCGAACCGAAACGACCGAACGAGGTAAATCGAACCGAAACCCTAACCTCGCTGATTTCGCTTCGATTCGGGCTTGGATTGCCCTGCATTTGCTGAGAAACGGATTAAGTACCCCATAGGAACCAGTTGTTACGCTAAGATCGTGATGCGCAAATGGGTTTTAAATTTATATTCTCGTTATATTTATCCTAACTCCTAGCGAAACCCGCAGTGTACGGGACGTTTGTAGTAGGGATAGTATTCCGAGGTCGAACACAAAGACTAAGGTGAAATTGATTCGATTTGTGATTGAGTTTAGTAAAGACCTAGGTTGAAAGAAAAGAAAGAAATAAAGAAATGAAAATCTCAAATGTTTTTGGTTGATTTTGGTGTTCAATCAAAGATCACAATTTATGCAAAGTAAACAATCAACTAAACTATAAATCAACACAAATAAACAAGCTAAACAAGATATAGATCAAAGAAAGAAAAGACGGATTCTAGGGGTTGGAAGTTCCGGTTATGGCATAGGACTCAAGCTATCTATTCATTCCTTGGATTAACTATGTTGGGGTTAAGTGTTTCTAGATTGGGATCAATCACCGGGTAGGTCTCATGATCCACTAGTCCATTCCCTAGGTCTCATCACCGGGTAAGTCTCTAAGAACCTAAGGGACGGAATTCTACACAAACTGGATTGTTACCTAGAGATCTTAACCTATCCTTACCGGGTAAGTCTTGGAAAGGGAAGTCCTAAACAACTATCCTAGCACACTTAATCCAATGGCGGCTTATTAGGCTCACCACTACCTAAGGTTTGTTATCTTTGGAATCTAAGAGTAAGGATTACCGGGTAAGTCTCTCCTAACACTTAGTTGCTAACACTAGGTCACCCTAGGATAGATTTAACTCAACAAACACTTAGGATTTCAACATTTTAACAATCTAAGACTAGATCCACCGAACCAGGGAAAATCACGGGTTGTTCTACCTAAACCACGGCCGTGGTTTGACAAGAACCAACCGTGATTCCTAACAGAGGCTACGTTTATGCGCACAAGTCATCCAAAGATAAATCTAAGTCCGTCCTATCCTAGCCCTAGCCATAACCATCCTTTCCTTACCCTAGAACCACATCTATTTAGCCTACAACATTCATAATAGAAATCGAAACAATCAAACACAAAATCATAGCATCCATTTGCAAGATAATAAAGAGAAAGAGATGAATAAGTGAAGTAAACAAAACCAAACTGAAAATGAGATTAGAATGACTCACAACCCTTCCAAAAGAAGGTTCAAATGGTTCATACAACTCTAGAAATAGAATCCGAAATTTTTCACTACAAAAACTATCAAAGTGTGGTAATGGTATGTGTTCTTCTTCTTCTCTTCAATGGAGCTCTTCTTCTTCCTTTTTGACACTTTCCTTCCTAGAAAGATTTCTTGTTGAGAGAATATTTTTGTTAGAGGATAATGGATAATGGAGAGCTGCTCCAAGATGCTCTTCTCAGCCAATGAAGGACCACTTTTATAACTAATTTTGCATGAGCTGGGCATGAGAGTCGTGGCACAGCTGTCACAAGAATCTGGCAAAATCCACGGGTAGAACCACGGTCGTGGTCTTGGTCTAGACCGTGGTTTGCTCCAGAAGCTTCTTCTAAGCTCGTTAAGCTATGGTTTGGTGAATGGCTTGTGTTGGCAAGGTTCCATGAGTCCTTGTTAGCCCTTAGTTTGCATCCTAATGAGTCTGAGGATGTGTCATCTTGACGAACGATCCTCAACGTATCGTTTTAGCTCCTAAATCTCCCAAAATACCTACAAAGCAACGCACAAGTCCGTGTAGACGTCTATCTCGACAAAGTACGTGAATTGAATGCAAACGTCGTGAACTAGTGCTAAACCATGCATGAATGAGTGAGAAATCTACCTAAATGATTGCCTAAAACTAAGTCATAAATCGTGTTATCAAAATACCCCATACTTAAGGTTTGCTCGTCCCCGAGCAAATTCCCAACTATAGACTAAGAGATGACATGATTTATGTATGCAGAAAAATGGCAAAATCTTTTTGGGTTTGTGCTTCTATTATTGGATCACCTTCAAAGTCATGTTTCATGGCAAAGGATAAGCAATCATGCATCAAACAAATGAAGACATGGAAAGACAATTGTACTTAACTCAAAAGTATGCATGAAATGTAAAGATGAAGAAGTCAAGAAGATCAAGAGTACATCCAATCTAAATCACTAAGTCTTACAAACATGCAAATAGGTCATAAGGTCTTGTGAAATAAAGGGCCAAGAAATGTAGTGATTGGGTGGGGATTTCTAGGTTATGTGATGCTAATCCGGGAACGGAACTAACTCCACAATCTTGTCCTCGATCAACTTCCCTCAAGTGTATATTTTCCTCTATCTTTTCTTTCTTTTCTTTTTCTTTGACTTATTTTTGAGACAATGGCATTGGTGTACAAAAGCCGAAACCTTGGTGATTACCCATCCTTGGGCTTTTTCTATTTTTCGAGGTGCATCCACACCGGGCACACATACCAAAGCTCGCTAGGGCTATTGGTTTATTTGACTTTGGCAAGGCACCAACACCCGATTATGTGAAGTGTACCGAGTTACTTGTCATTTAAACCAATGCCCCCAAACCTATATTTTTGGCTACACTTTCACAACAATTTCAGCATTTATTTATGACATTCTTTTCATCAACAACTTCACCCCACACTTGCTTTTCACACACATCAACACACTAGCATGCTCCTATTCCCGGATGGGTTAAAAGAGGTCAAATTTATCTCAATTGAGGTGCTCAAGCAATCATGATTAAGATGAGAAGTAGAGAAAGATGAATTGCCTCATTCATTCCTAGATGGTATGCAAGAACTATCATGTAATTTCGATCTTCAATACTAAATCATTTCTAGGCAAACATCATGATCACAAATCATTCATAGAATTTCAAGAGAAGTACTTCAAGTCCACATATGCATTCATCAATCCTAACACATGAGGCCATCCATAGCCAATTCACAAGACAAGATTCATCATTAGGATCATATCCAAGCCTAGAAAGCACAAAAATTTTTAAATTTTCTGATTTTTATGGTATTTTCGATTTAAGTATGTACAATGCAAGACATGTGAAGATTTTAAACTATCATAAATGCTCATCATGCAAAGGATCATGCAAACCCCACCCCATACTTAGAAACACATTGTCCCCAATGTGTAAATGAAGTAAAGAGAGTGAAAGAAGGTTCTCACAATGTAAAAGTGGTTTGCTATGGTATTTGGGATTTCTCAAGTGAATTGATGTTGGATGATCTTATCAACCATGGTAGAGAGCTCTAAGCATTCATCAAAGCTTCGGGACCCGCGCTAGGCACCGCTAGCCGTCCAAGTTCCGCGTCCGCTCCACCCATAATTGATGAGGGGTTCATCATCATCATTCCTATGTCAAGCAAGGCTTCCAATGCCACTAATGCTCTAGCACACACGCAAAGTAGACAAAACACACACAAAAACAGAAAAAATCTAAGCGAAAACGAAAAATGAAAAGGAAAAACGTTACCAATGGGTTGCCTCCCACCAAGCGCTTCTTTAAGGTCATTAGCTTGACCAAACTCGGGGGCGTCTATTCAAGGTGAAGTGGGGCAATCATGTCCACCGGGGCTCCCGGAATATACTTCTTCAAGCAGTGCCCATTCACTTTGAAATTCCCACAATGCTCCCCTCCTATCTCAATAGCTCCATGGGGAAAAATCTTCTTCACCACATATGGCCCGGTCCATCTTGATTTGAGCTTTCCGGGAAAGAGCCTTAGCCTCGAGTTGAAGAGAAGGACAAGATCTCCTTCACTCAACTCCTTGGGAATGATCCTCTTGTCATGTCATCTTTTGGTTCTCTCCTTGTAAATCCGGGCATTCTCATAAGCATCCAACCGGATCTCCTCGAGGGCATTCAATTCAAGCAATCTCTTCTCTCCCGCTTCTTTGAGATCAAAATTTAGCCACTTAATGGCCCAATAAGCTCTATGTTCCATCTCTACCGGAAGGTGGCAAGACTTGCCATAGACCAACTTGTAAGGAGTGGTGCCAATCGGTGTCTTGAAGGCGGTTCTATATGCCCATAAGGCATCATTGAGCCTCATAGCCCAATCTTTTCTCGTCCTAGAGACCGTCTTCTCAAGAATGGCCTTGATCTCCCGGTTGGAGATCTCCACTTGGCCACTAGTTTGGGGATGGTAAGGTGTCGCCACCTTATGAGTCACCCCATACTTAGCCAAAAGCGCCCCAAAATTCCTATTAGTGAAGTGCTTTCCTCCATCACTAATGATCACCCTTGGTGTTCCAAACCTAGGGAAGATCACCCGGTTGAAGAACCGCACCACTACCTTGGCATCATTTGTAGGAGAGGTGATTGCCTCCACCCATCTTGACACATAGTCCACCGCCAATAGGATGTAGAGATTTCCACATGAGGAAGGGAATGGTCCCATGAAATCCACACCCCACACATCAAATATTTCGACTTCTTGGATGTTGTTCAAGGGCATTTCATTCCTCCTTGAGATGTTGCCCGTCCTTTGGCAAGCATCACATGCCGCTACAAAACCTTGCACATCTCTAAACAAGTTAGGCCAATAAAAACCGGATTGCAATACCTTTGCACACGTCTTGTGTGAGCTAGCATGGCCTCCACATGGTAAGGAGTGACAATGCCGGATCATACTCTCCACTTCATCTTCCGGTATGCATCTTCTAAACATCTCATCCGGCCCTCTCTTGAATAGAAGTGGTTCACTCCAATAGTAGTGCCTCACATCGTTGAAGAACTTCTTCCTTTGTGCATATGTCAATCCGGGAGGCACTTCCTCACACACTAAGTAGTTCACAATGTCGGCATACCATGGCTCATTTCCTCTAGACACTTGGAACAAGCATTCCTCCACCATTTGCAATTGCTCATCCCGGAATGAGTCATCAATCGAGACGTCATCTTTTTCAAGCTCCAATGGTGGAAGTCTACTAAGGTGATCCGCCACTGAGTTCTCGGATCCCTTCTTGTCCCAAATTTCCAAATCAAATTCTTGAAGAAGAAGGATCCACCGAATCAACCTTGGTTTGGCATCCTTCTTTGTAAGTAGATAACGGATCGCGGCATGATCCGTATAAACTATGACCTTCGCTCCAACAAGGTATGAGCGGAACTTCTCAAACGCATACACCACCGCTAACAACTCTTTCTCGGTGGTAGCATAATTGAGTTGGGCATCATCTAGCGTCTTGCTAGCATAGTAAATGGCATGAGTGCGCCCTTCCTTCCTTTGCCCCAAAACAGCCCCAACGACCACATCGCTTGCATCACACATGATCTCAAATGGTAGACTCCAATCCGGAGGTTGCATGATAGGTGCGGAGATCAAGGCGTTCTTCAACCTACAAAAAGCCTCAAGACAATCTTTTGAAAAGACAAAATCAACATCCTTCATTAGTAGGTTAGTGAGGGGCTTAGAAATTTTAGAGAAATCTTGAATAAACCTCCGGTAGAAACCGGCGTGCCCTAAGAAACTCCTTACCCCTTTCACCGAGGTAGGTGGTGGCAACTTCTCTATTGTTTCAATCTTGACCCTATCAACCTCAATACCGCGGTTAGACACCAAGTGTCCTAACACAATTCCTTCACTTACCATGAAGTGGCATTTTTCCCAATTTAAGACAAGATTTGTCTCCTCACATCTTTGTAATACTAATGACAAGTTAGCCAAGCAATTATCAAAGGAAGAACCATAAACAGAGAAATCATCCATGAACACTTCCATGATATTTTCTATGTATTCCGAAAAGATAGTCATCATACACCTTTGGAAGGTGGCGGGTGCATTACACAACCCAAATGGCATTCTCCTATATGCAAAAGTACCCCATGGACATGTAAAGGTGGTTTTCTCTTGGTCATCGGGGTGGATAGGGATTTGGAAGAATCCACTATAGCCATCTAGGTAGCAAAAATGAGAATGTTGAGCTAACCTCTCTAGCATTTGGTCAATGAAGGGGAGAGGGAAGTGGTCTTTCCTAGAGGCCATGTTCAACTTCCTATAATCAATACACATCCTCCACCCGTAACCGTCCTAGTCGGGATTAGTTCATTGTTCTCATTGGTCACTACAGTCATCCCACCCTTCTTAGGTACTACATGAACGGGACTAACCCACTTACTATCCGAGATAGGGTAGATAATCCCCGCATCTAGCAACTTAATGATTTCCTTTTTGACTACCTCTTTCATTATAGGATTCAATCTCCTTTGATGTTCAATAGAGGGTTTATGATTATCTTCCATCATTATCTTATGCATGCACAAAGAAGGTTTTATGCCAACCAAATCATCAATAGTGTAGCCAATGGCTTTCCTATGCAATCTTAGTTCATGCAACAACTTAGTAAGTTCATCATCACTTAAGCATGCATTAACAATCACCGGATATGAAGAATTTTCACCAAGAAAAGCATACTTCAAATGAGAGGGGAGGGGTTTAAGTTCGAGTTCAGGAGGACCTTTATCGGTTGTAGATGATCCAAATAAGGTTGGATGAGATGAATCCAAAGCAACTGAAGACTCTCCATGGCTCCTAGAAGCTTGATCACCATCAAGGGCTGATCTAGGGAAAACCACGGCTGGAACCACGGTTTGCTCAACTTCCACGGTCGTGGTTCTTGCCAAGCCTGCTTCCCGGAGTTGTCTAGAGAGTTTGACGGCCGTGGAATATGAATCTCGACCGTGGAACTTGCAGCTGTTCAACACCTCTTCGTGGCCTTCAAATCCAACTCTTGGCTCCTCTTCTAATGCTTCCAAGGCCTTGATCTCTTCATTGCAAGCCTCCTCAACACCTTCTTCCATCATACTTAAGGTAAGAACCTTCTCCAAGGGATCCTTGATCAAGATCGAGCTCACCTCTTCTATAGATTCTTCTTGCTCGACTATGTTGAAGACATCCTCATCAAGGGTTGGCCCTTTCATCATTGTGGACAACTTGAACTTGATGTTCTCTTCTCTAATGTTGAAGGAGAGAGTCCCATTCTTGTAATCCACTAGGCATCCGGAGGTCGCTAGGAAAGGTCTTCCTAAGATGATGGGAACCGGATAGTCCGCCGGAATGTCCAAAACGACAAAGTCAATAGGCACATAGAATCCTCCTAGTTGCACCGGGATGTCCTCTAAAATCCCAACCGGATGAGTGATAGAACGGTCCGCCATATAGAGGGTCATCTTGACCGGTTTCGGCTCTCCTAGCCCAACCTTGTTGCAAAGTGCAAGCGGTATGATGCTTACACTCGCTCCAAGATCACAAAGGGCCTCGTACTTCACATCTCCCACTCCAATTGGGACACAAAAGGAACCCGGATCTCTTAGCTTGGTAGGCATCTCCTCCTTCATTGTTTGGATCAATTCCGAGGATCTCTTGGTCATTCTTATCTCCCCATACTCCTCCAACTTCCTTTTGTTGGAGAGTATCTCCTTTAAGAACTTGCCATATGCCGGCATTCCTAAAATGGCATCCATGAACGGAATGTTAATATGTAATTTGGACATTAGTTCAAGGAACTTACCAAAGTGATTGTCCAAACGAGCTCTTGCTCTTGATTGTGGGAACGGTAGCGGTGGCTTGTATGGAGGCGGTGCCACATAGGTTGGCTCAACATCCTTGCTCTTGCCTCCATCTTCTTGCAACTTTCCCTCTCCTACCACTACTTGCTTTCTCTTAGCATTATCCTTGGGCAAAGGATCTTTCATACTCAACCCACTCCTCGATGTAATAGCCAACACTTGGCCTCTTGGGTTCTCTTCGGTTCTTCCGGGAAGCTTTCCCGGATCTCTATGTGCTTCACCCGCCTTTTGGAACACTTGTGCTTCCAAAACCTTTTGAGCCTTAGAAATTGAAGTCACGGTGCTCTCAAGACCACTCAACCTTCCTAGCAATTGCTCAAACATTATTTCGGTTCTATCCTTGGGAGGTTGAGTAAATCCGGGTGGAGGTTCTTGTGAAGCTCTTGGTGGTGGTGTTGTGCTTGTGGAAGCGGTAGGGTTCAAGGCTCCATCCGGGTTAGAGTAGGAAAACCCGGGATGGTTGTGGTTGGGCCGGTAATTGTTGAATTGCCGGTTGTTGTTGAAATTCCTTGGGCCTTGGTAGTTGTTGTAGTTGCTCCTTCCCATGTAGTTCACATCCTCCTCCTTGGAAGACAAGTTGGCTTGTGGAAGCACTTGAGGAGTTGCTTGGTTCTTCAAAGTTGTAGCACACAACTCCCTCAAGGACTTCAACTCGTTGTTGATGGCGTCAAGTTTGAAATTGTTCATGGTGACCTCACTCACCTCATATGCTCCCGCCTTTCTCCCTTCACTCTTCCTATGGGAGTATTTCTCAATCACTAGAGCTTGCTTCTCCACAAACTCCCAAGCTTCATCTACATGCTTCTCCATAAATGTCCCACCGGAAAGAGATTGGAGCTTGAATTGGCTATCTTCATCAAGTCCCTTGAAGTAGATCTCCAATAGCTCAATTTTCGGTATGCCATGGTGTGGACAATCAAGGAGAAGATCTTTAAACCTCTCCCAAGACTTGAATAAACTCTCTCTATCCTTCATTACGAAGGCATTGATCTTCCCTCTTAACTCGGTAGTCTTGGAAGGTGGGAAGAACTTAGTCAAAAACTCGGTTGTCATCTCCTCCCAAGTACCAACTCGCCCTTGTGGAATAGATTGATACCAAGCCAAGGCTTTATCCTTAAGAGAGAAGGAGAAAGCCCTAAGCTTATGGTTGTTGCTCTCCAATCTAGGCGGTCGTAGAGTCTCCATCAAGATCTCATAATTCATCAAGTGTTGATGAGGAGACTCTCCTTCCATCCCTCCAAATTGATTATGCCGGATCATTTGTAGAACTTGAGGGCGGAGCTCATAGTTGTGGGTTGTGGGATCTCCTAAGTTCACACCCGGTCGGTGTGCTCTTTGTGCCGGATCCATACGTCTCCCTAGGGTTTGTGGCTCCTCAAATGCAATGGGAACAACCCTAACATTAGCCGCCGGCTGCGGTTGTACCACCGGTGGTGGAGGAGGTGGAGGTTGTTGACGATTAAGCTCCCCTTGTACAAGGGCTTGCCTAATCTCATCAATCTCCCTCCTAGTTGCTTCTTGCCTCTCATTGGCAAGTCTCCTTTCTTCCTCCAAGAGCTCATCTCTTAGCCTTATTTGCTCTAAGGCTTCATCTAATTCAGCTTGGAGATCTCTTCCGGCCATCTTTTTTCCCTTTTTAATACTCTTGGATCTAGATCTAAGGGTTTTCTCCGGTTCGGGATCGAATGGAGCTAAATCCTTGCCACGAGATCTTCGCATACACCTAAAGAGTAAGAGACGTCCTAAAAAGCAAAAACATACACCAAAGAGAGATCAAAAGCAACAAGAAAGATCTACACTAATAACAATTGATAACAAGATTTATGACTTAGGATTAGGTAATCATTTAGATAGATTTCTCACTCATTCATGCACGTTTTGGCATTGGTTCATGACGTCTTCGCTCAATTCATGCACATTTCTAGAAAAGACGTCTACACTACCTCTTATCGGTTTTGTAGGTAATTTGGGGATCTATTGGACGTTAATTGATACATTTGAGGGCCAAGCCTCATGATGGTACACATCCAAAGCCTTGGAGGAGCATAATTGGAGCAACAAAGGACACAAAGACCACTATTGGTGCAAGCAATGGAGCAACTCATGGCTAGACGATCATAGCATGCTTCTGTTGAAGAAAATCGACCTACACCCAGGAAAATCGGCCGATTTTTTCCTCTGGGTCGATTTTTGGGCCTTTGACAGCTTAAGCCACGTGTCCCACGATCTCTTGTCCGGCCTTGCTCTTGGTGGAGAATATAAGTGGTCCTTCAAAGCTGTTGGAGGGGCTCCCTCCCATTCATTCCTCTCTCCCACATCCTCTAGCATCTTCCAAAAGACTCTCCCAATTGGGAGCTCTCTTCAAGACACCCTTGTGGGTGTTCTTGAGAGAGATTAGTGTAGATTTCAATTTCATAGTGAGATTTGAGTGATTTTTGTGAAGAAGCTTGTTGAAGGTTGTAAGATCCGACTTGGAGCTACATTTGGTGTGTTGAAGGACTTGTTTTGAGCTCAAATCTAGCTAAGTTTCATTGCTTTCATTTCCTTACTTCATCTTCTTGATATGGATTCCATGTATGCTTGTATGATGATTTTAGATCTTGAAATGCATGTTATTGGCTAGTTTGTTGTGATTCTGGAGTGATGGATTGATGGTTATTGCTTGGATGATGATAGAATGGACTTATATGTTAGTTTAGGATGATTTGAATGCACAAAACCTAACTCAGACATAAAAATCGACCTGTTCATCATAGTAAATCGGCCGATTTTTACTATGATCCACCCGATTTTTCCTTCTGTTGCTCTTTAATTGATGAATCTGTATGTTAGGATGTTAGATTGTTGAAATCCTAGTGTTTGTTGAGCTTAATTTAGCTTAGGATCACCTAATGCTATCAACCTAAGTGAGGGAAGAGATCTACCCGATGATTTCCGATCTTAGATACCTAAGATGATGAATTCTAGGTAGTAGTGAGCCTCACAAGCCGCTATTGGATTGAGTGTGCTAGGATTATTGCTTGAGACTTACCTTTTCCGAGACTTACCCGGTAAGGAGAGGTTTGCCCCTTAAGTAGTGTCCGGTTTGTGTAGAATTCCCAACTTTACCTCCTTGAGACTTACCCGGTAATAGGAGTTTGGTGCGGGATTAGTGAAGTGAGAGACCTACCCGGTAATTGCTTCCATTAGTGAAACACCCTTTCCCAACACCGCAGCTTTGTCCTTAGAATCTTTAGAAGCTTGAGTCCAATGCCATAACCGGAAATCTTGACCTCTAGAATCCATTTTTCTCTCTTTGATCACACATCTTGTGTTTGTGTTGCTTGTTTGTTTTGGTAGATTGAGTTGATAGTTTGTTTTATCATCTTGCTTGATTTGTGATCCTTGTTTGATCACCCATAAAAACCAACAAAAACATTGTGTTTTCCATTTTCTTTATTCCTCATCTTATCTTAGTCTAGATTCACACTATCTTTGATCATTGAATGACTTGATTTCGCCTCAGTCCTTGTGTTCGACCTCGGAATACTTTCCTTTCTACAAAACGACCCGTACACTGCGGGTTTCGCTAGGTAGTTTAGGATTTTAGTTCGAGTTTATAAATATAAAGCTTTTTGTGCTATTTCCTAGCGTGACAACAATCACAAAATAGACTCAATCTAGACCTAGTCCCCGGCAACGGCGCCAAAAACTTGTTACGCTAAGATCGTGATGCGCAAATGGGTTTTAAATTTATATTCTCGTTATATTTATCCTAACTCCTAGCGAAACCCGCAGTGTACGGGACGTTTGTAGTAGGGATAGTATTCCGAGGTCGAACACAAAGACTAAGGTGAAATTGATTCGATTTGTGATTGAGTTTAGTAAAGACCTAGGTTGAAAGAAAAGAAAGAAATAAAGAAATGAAAATCTCAAATGTTTTTGGTTGGTTTTTGGTGTTCAATCAAAGATCACAATTCATGCAAAGTAAACAATCAACTAAACTATAAATCAACACAAATAAACAAGCTAAACAAGATATAGATCAAAGAAAGAAAAGACGGATTCTAGGGGTTGGAAGTTCCGGTTATGGCATAGGACTCAAGCTATCTATTCATTCCTTGGATTAACTATGTTGGGGTTAAGTGTTTCTAGATTGGGATCAATCACCGGGTAGGTCTCATGATCCACTAGTCCATTCCCTAGGTCTCATCACCGGGTAAGTCTCTAAGAACCTAAGGGACGGAATTCTACACAAACTGGATTGTTACCTAGAGATCTTAACCTATCCTTACCGGGTAAGTCTTGGAAAGGGAAGTCCTAAACAACTATCCTAGCACACTTAATCCAATGGCGGCTTATTAGGCTCACCACTACCTAAGGTTTGTTATCTTTGGAATCTAAGAGTAAGGATTACCGGGTAAGTCTCTCCTAACACTTAGTTGCTAACACTAGGTCACCCTAGGATAGATTTAACTCAACAAACACTTAGGATTTCAACATTTTAACAATCTAAGACTAGATCCACCGAACCAGGGAAAATCACGGGTTGTTCTACCTAAACCACGGCCGTGGTTTGACAAGAACCAACCGTGATTCCTAACAGAGGCTACGTTTATGCGCACAAGTCATCCAAATATAAATCTAAGTCCGTCCTATCCTAGCCCTAGCCATAACCATCCTTTCCTTACCCTAGAACCACATCTATTTAGCCTACAACATTCATAATAGAAATCGAAACAATCAAACACAAAATCATAGCATCCATTTGCAAGATAATAAAGAGAAAGAGATGAATAAGTGAAGTAAACAAAACCAAACTGAAAATGAGATTAGAATGACTCACAACCCTTCCAAAAGAAGGTTCAAATGGTTCATACAACTCTAGAAATAGAATCCGAAATTCTTCACTACAAAAACTATCAAAGTGTGGTAATGGTATGTGTTCTTCTTCTTCTCTTCAATGGAGCTCTTCTTCTTCCTTTTTGACACTTTCCTTCCTAGAAAGACTTCTTGTTGAGAGAATATTTTTGTTAGAGGATAATGGATAATGGAGAGCTGCTCCAAGATGCTCTTCTCAGCCAATGAAGGACCACTTTTATAACAAATTTTGCATTTGCTGGCCATGAGAGTCGTGGCACAGCTGTCACAAGAATCTGGCAAAATCCACGGGTAGAACCACGGTCGTGGTCTTGGTCTAGACCGTGGTTTGCTCCAGAAGCTTCTTATAAGCTCGTTAAGCTATGGTTTGGTGAATGGCTTGTGTTGGCAAGGTTCCATGAGTCCTTCTTAGCCCTTAGTTTGCATCCTAATGAGTCTGAGGATGTGTCATCTTGACGAACGATCCTCAACGTATCGTTTTAGCTCCTAAATCTCCCAAAATACCTACAAAGCAACACACAAGTCCGTGTAGACGTCTATCTCGACAAAGTACGTGAATTGAATGCAAACGTCGTGAACTAGTGCTAAACCATGCATGAATGAGTGAGAAATCTACCTAAATGATTGCCTAAAACTAAGTCATAAATCGTGTTATCACCAATTGTAGTGATTTTGGGGGAAAAGAACTGAATTTTTGAAGAAATCAGTACGCAGTTTTTCGCCTCGGTCCAGACGTGCTGTGCCTCGGCCGAGGTGTTCTTGAGTGTTGTCAGACTGACCGAGGTGACCTCACAGTGAGAGATTTGAAAATGAGTTCTGACAGACGGCTTGCCATCAGGGATAGATCCTCCCCTTCCCCTTCTTCCTCTTCTTCCCGACCCTATCGCCCGGTGATCCACGAGCGACACCGGGTCGATTACGACCGTATTTCCGGCCATCCAGTGATTGCACCTCACTTCCTGGACGTGTCAGCCTTTGACTGTCTCCATGTAGATGGAGACCTTAGACGCATGATATCGACCGTAGGGCTAGATCAGTTTACTGAGATCCGAGCCCCTGCCTATTTGGAGCCCACCCTAGAGTTTATTAGCTCCTTCACCTACCTCCCCACAGAGCGTTCTGTGAAGTACCGGTTGATGAACCGGAACTTCATAGTTCCATTAGAGTATTGGAGAGAGATTTTTGGTTTTCCTGCCCCGACAGTTGTTGATTTCCCTTCCCGTCTGTAGTTAGGGAGTTTTGGGGACAGATTGCTCACGTGGTTGAGCACGCAGATAGGTGGCGCCCTGGAGATTCCAGGGAGAAGGTCATCTTTCACTTAGCTTTTAGGTTAGCCCACCGCATTTTCAGCGAGACGCTTCTGGCGCGTATTGAGACGCCCCAGAAGGTCCGATAGGGGGAGCTATTCAGCCTATATTGCATGGTGAGTGGAGGGATCCCCGACTTTGGCTTGATGTTGGCAGAGGACCTGCACAAGATCAAGGCCAAGGCGAAGGGGGACATCTGTTGCGGAGGACTTGTGACCCACATCGCCAGCTACCAGGATATAGATCTCAGTGCTACACTATGGTGGCGGCTGCCAAGCCGCTTGGGCCGCAGGAGATGATCACTCAACGGATTCTGGTTCCCCGATGACTGACTACACCATACGTGGCTATGTCATGGGAGCTGACTGCACCGTAGGGGATCAGGTGGTCAGCACAGTTTACAGTTTATGACCCTCACTACTGGCAGACCGTTTGGGCCCCACTGATGGAGGATTATAGAGAGGCAGCAGCTGCCCCAGCTGAGGATGAGGAGGTAGATGATGAGGAGACTGCTGATGACAGGGATGATGGAGTCCCGATGGATACAGGGACAGATACTGTCGGGACGAGTGCGCCGGTTATTGATTTGGATGATGATGATACTAAGCCGGCACCTGCTACATCACTAGTGAGACCTGCTAGGCGTAGGACACGCCGACACAGAGATCCAGAGGCTCACCGTCGGATCGATGATCTGACGAATCAGATGATTGACTCATATGCCGCTCTATCACTGGATATCCGCGAGATGCAGGAGCGGCAACATTACCAGCACATGATGGCCCAGATTCAGTTTGAGCACATCATGGGTTATCCATTTGACCCGTCTCAGTATCCGTATGTGCCACCACCACCACCACCGGATCGTGACTACTGAGAGCTGCAGGATTTTCTTTCTTATTTTTATGCAGTTCAGCTTATTATCCGGTGAGTATTTTATTCCTTAGACTTATTTTGACCCACTAGGACAGTGTGTCCCAAGTATGGGGTATTTGTGTATTATTTGACACTTATGTGATATATGACTCTACTTGATCGGATCTTTAATTATATTTATGCTTTAGTTTGCTTCTATGTGTTTATCTGAGACTGCATGCATACTTACATGTTATTTGATTGAAAAAAACGTTGAAACTGAAAAAAAAACTGGTTTTAAAAAAAATTTTGACCTCGACCGGGGCAGTTCTGGCCGAACGAGGTGTTTCACCTCGGTTGACCTAAGAACACCTCGACCGAGGTGGGTTAATTGAGAATTTTCAAAACGATTTTTGTGCTTCTTATCTGGATATGATCTCAGTGAAAATCTTGCTTACTGACTGGTTTTGAAATCTTTATGTGTTTGAAAGGTTTTATAATATGTTTAAGTTGCTAAATGCTTTGTTTGACATTATTGGCATGTTTAATACTTTGTTTTTATCCAAATTATGTTGAATTTGAAGGTTGACACCACATTATGAGTTCTCTCACTTTCTTCCTGGAAAGACCAAGGCAATTCATTCTTCTCTCTTCTTCTTCTTGATCATGCTTAGCCCCTCATATACATTTTGCCTCCCTTTACCTATCCGGGAATTTGGAAGCAAGCGAAGTGGTGAAAGCAAGTGAAGTTAAAGTTGAGAAGTTGGCTGGAAGTGAAAGTGTTAGAAAGTAATAATAGGTTTGGGGAAGTCAATCATGATGATGAGTAACTCGGCACCATTCACATAGTCGGGTGTTTGTGTCTTGCCAAAGTCGGATGGAGCGATATTCCTAACGGGTCATGGTATGTGCATCAAGGGTTTGATGCATCTCAAGAAATTGATGATTGTTGATTTCCTAGGCTTCGGTTATTGTGCACCTCTGTCCATGCATCCCAAAAAGTAAAGTAAAAGAAAAAAAGTGTGAAATAAGCAAAGCTTATTGGTGGAAGATGTTGAAAGTCAAAGTGAAAGTGAAGTACATCCTTTTCCCGGATTCTAACACCACATTACCTTACATACATCCCTACCTTACACGTTTCTTGACCTTTCTTTTGGGAAGCCCTTGAGACCTCGAGCTTGTTGATTGACTTAGTGGTTTAAACTGGATTATGCATGATTAATTTTGATAATTATGACTTATTATGCATTCTTTGATTTTATGCAAAGATGAACAACTTTCTTATATTTATAAAATGTTTTGATCATATTTTGATTTTAAATTCCATGAAGTATTCTCTTAGAGTGATCTATGATTGTAGCACACCAAAAAATGTTTTTGAAAGACTTTTTCATTGATTTTCTTGACTTATAATCCATTCTATCTTGCCTTTTATATGCGGAACTTGCTTGGGGACAAGCAAGGGCTAAGTATGGGGTATTTTGATAGCATGAATTATAGTCTATATTTAGGGGTTTGTTTGGACGTTTTATCTTCAATAATCTGCATGTTTGTATGTATAATATGTGATTATATTACCATTTCATCTACCTTTGCGGGAATCGAGGTCTACACCTAGTTTTGTTGTAATCGTAGGTAAAATGGCACGTTTTGCATCAAAAAGGAGCAAAAGGAGCTATGGAGTCATTGGAGCTACATTCAGGAACATAAGGAACCATCCAGGAAGCATAACCATGGATTAGAGATTCACTTTGGACCAGATTTGAGAGATTTCACATTCAGTTGTGACTCACCTCGGTTGACCACAGATTCACCTCGACTGAGGTGATCCAGAGAAGTCGACTCGACCGAGGCGAACACCTGGGACGCGGCGAGAATATTTTATTCTTGGCTGAGATCTTTTATCTTTGGAAAGAGATCTTATATTTTTGGGCTTGGCTCCTGGAAGGAAGAAGATATACTAGATCATATATTTTACCTATTTTTATGGGAAGAGATCTTTCTAAGATATCTTATCTTTGGAGAGTAATTTTCCTATAAAAAGGGTCGGATTTCCCACAAATCCGACATCCGCATACAGTTGGAGATCCCGCATAGCACGCAGCAGCCATACTCCAGTTAGGAGATTTGAAGAACCTTTTTGAAGGTTGAAGAAGGAAGATTGCAGCTTTTATAGCTTTTGAAGGGTTTTGGTAAGATTATCTTAGATTCCCTTCCTTGATTGTCTTGCCTTGTTGGATTTCTATCCAAGGAACGCTTTGTTGTGATATTTGATTCAGTTATTGAAGTCTTTTCATTAAATTCTTCTTGTTCAAATATTCACTTTCTTCCCATATACTTGATTAATACTTTCATGATGATGAGTGGCTAATCTCTTTGTGTGATTCTAGGGTGATTGGCTGAAGGTTGTGGGAAAAACAATGATAGAATAATCTTAATTCACAGTAGGACCCTGAAAGTTCGAGTCTTTTAACCTTAACCCTAAGCATCTCGCTCAGTCGATGAACATCTCGGCCGGGGTGGAATTCTTCTGACCGAGGTGACTTATCTGATCCGTAACTGAGAGTTAAGTGTTAGAGTTTGCCAAATCCTATTCTTATTATACCTTTCCTAGTTCAATGCAAGCCTAGGATGAGACTTACCCGGTAATTCCTTAGTTTGTTTACCTAAGATCATAAGTGTAGGTAATAAAGGTTTATCCTTTATTGGGGTTTGAGTGTACTTTCATCCCATCTTTGTGAGTTAGCCTGAGACTTACCCGGTAAAGGTTGATTCTATTCCCTTAGATGGTGTGTTAGTTTGAGGTTATAGTTCTTTATCTTAATTCCTTGAGACTTACCCGGTAATAGGAGTTACGGTTTTGGATTAATGAGTAGTGAGACTTACCCGGTGATCTATTCCACTTTAGTAACACCTTCCCTATGCAAAAACCTCAGCTTTGTCCGCTTATCTTTAGATCTTGAGTTGGAACCACAACTAGATGCTTTAATCCCTAGAATTGCATATTTCCTTTATTGACTTTTATCATCTTTGATTGTTTTGATTACTTGTGGTTATTAATTACTTAAGCATACCGTAATTGGACTTTGTTTCACTAAGTCCCTGTGATCGACCCTTGGAATTCCTTGCTTTTTACTACGATTGACCCATACACTGCGGGTTCGCATCCTTGTTTTAAGCTTACGTCTAGGGTTATAAATTTAAAGCTTGCACACACCGTTTGGAGCGAACAAGCCTTATTTGACAGGCGTTTGAGTTACCACGAGTACGGACTGTTGGAGACGTGTTAGAGAGTATTTTGATTCAAGTAAGTCCTTGCGACTTACTTAGCCAGTTTCTGGATATTAGTTGAGTGATAGTGGTTGTGTGTGTTATATGCGTGTTTTAATAATGATAACTCGCTAGGACGACTGTTATTATTACGTTTAAGGCCCAAGTGTATGTATAACGGGCCGTGACATCACTGCCCAGCTCTGACAGGAGACTGGGAGGTTCTCTATACCCAAACCAGGCAGGTACAAGGTGAGATGCATCGGATCCATTCCTGATGGTTACACGGGGGCGGATGCGAGGTTTGGGAACCCCTCGTGTCACAAAAATAAGTGTCATTAGCGTGAAAGAGTAACTTAATTCAAGATAATAAAACGGACTTGTTTGAAAGCATGATGGGTGTTTATATTTTTATGTGTGTGTGTGCTACTATTATTCTGCTAATATTTAGATAACTAGCTAACGGTTCCTCTTGTTGTGTTTTTAGATTTACCGCAGGTTAGACCAACAGCTGAGTGATCCGGAAGTAGTGGTCAGTCGGGTCTCCGTACTCCTTAGAGTGGGGGTTGGGAGTTGTGTTTGTCTTTTCTTTCTTTTGGTTAAGACAGTTGTTCGTTTCTTTTGTTTAAGTACTTTAGGCTGCTAGACAGTGTTGCATTCATTACCTTAAAAATACTATTTTATGAATTTCGGTTTCCTTTATTTGTGTTTTGTTGCAAGATCCTAGTAATGTTGTTGTCAAACTGAGGTCGGGACCCATTGTGAGGTCCTAACGAGTAATGTCCCGAGTTCTGAGAATTCGGGGTGTTACATCTTTCCTTTATTTTTTTTAAAAAAAATTTCCGTCTTATTTTTTAATGCGATGGTTATTCACCGCGTTTCTTTACAGAAGAAACGCGGTGACACACTGCACTTTATATCCAAACCTGACACCCTCGTGCATTTTCGGAAAAAACTTTCATCCGAACCTAATTTCGGAAAAAAATTTTATAATGTCGTTTATAATGGCGAAGAATTCGAATGAAAAATAGCATAACCCATTCTTATTTTAGTATTTGGTTAAATAATAAATTACTAACTTTGAATTGAAATTACATTGATTTTATACATTAATGATTAATTTTCCAATTTGCCATGACAAAACAATGACCTATAACATTATATCTAAAACTAGTTAAATGATTCAAATCCATAAAAAAATATCAAATCAAAAGGTAAAAATAGCAAATTATTCATTTTTATGATTATTTTCCTTAATTTTTGGGAAGCCGAAAACCTAGGTAAAAAGAAAAGTAGAAATTTGTAAACTTTATTAAATGAGTAATTTGCTATTTTGACCTTTTGATTCGGAAATAACCTCTATATACGAAATCATCACGGTAATGTTATTAGCTTGGACGTTAAGAAAATAATTTTAACTCGATAATTAAAGAAGCCTTCGCGTTGAAAACTGGACTAAAAGAAGCCATAAGACTTAATATAAAAAAAGATTGAAATTGAGGGTGATAACCTTTGTATTATCAACGCACTCCAAGGACTTTGGAGTTATTCATGGGAGATCAAGATGATTATATCCGACTCCATACTGAATCTTCGCTTCTTTGAGGAAGTCCGGGTCAGACATGTGTTCAGAGAAATCAACTGTGTTGCTGATCGATTGACCCATTTGGGAATTTCGAACCCCAACACATTTTTTTCCAGACAACCCCGAACTTAGTGTTCTCATCCGTAAGGATACTTTAAAATGGACTACCTCTAGAAGTAGTTCTCTCCTAACCGCTTTCCATTTTCAAAAACTAAAAATAAATAAATAAATAAAATAAAGTTTATGTGTCGTGTTCACATTTACCTACTTGTCGCATTGAATATTAAAGTCATCAATTGTTTTTTTATAAAAATTCTATTTAATTCTATATGACTTTCATTACTATTTACATTAACTAAATTAAATTAAATTACTTATATTTAAATTAGTAAATAATTTTATAATTAGATATTTTTATTTTAAAAATATATTACTTTTATTTTAATCATATATTCTATTTAAATTATATGTCACTTTCATTGTAATCTCATCCTCTTTAAATAAAACTAAAAAGAATTTATTCAATAAAATTAAATTTTAATTCCGTTATTACTACATTAAAAATTAATTGATAGATATTTCATATACATTTTATATATGTCTTAGTATTTATTTAATTAAAATATATAAAATTTAACTTTAAATTTATTTAAATAAATAAATTATTTACATTATATGAACGTATAAAAAGCAGCAGTTGCGCGTAGGAGAATCTGGCGACGTAAGTATGGTCAATTGGAGAAGACGTTTGATTGACATGTGTCTCCCTCTTTTACGTAATTTTCTCCGGTTTGGGGCCCATTTCTTTGACATAAATTAGCAGCCCAGCCCAGTGAGAAAGATAGTCACCGGAGGCAAGTCATCACCACGTGCACGCCTGCTACACATGTCGGCTATCATCACATGCTTTTTTTTTTTTTTAATTCGTTATACAAAATCCGGGCTTTTTGAATTCGGATGAATTACCGAAAATCTATTATGCACGGACACGGACACGGACACGGACACGGACACGGAAAACGGACACGGCGGGAAATGGGTGAAGAGATTTGTGAACTGAAAGCTTGTTTATTTCATTGACCATGTAATGTTTATATAAAGAAATATAAAGAGATAAAATAATAAACTAATAATAAAATATAAGTCCAATAATAAGAGATAAGTCCAATGCTCTAAGAGATAAGCCCAATGCTCTAAGAGATAAGCTCAATACTCTAACACTCCTCCTCAAGCGGGAGGTGTTGAAGAAACAACTCCAAGCTTGCGAATTAAGAAGTTGAAGCGAGTAGGTCCAAGAGCTTTAGTCATAATATCAGCTAGCTGAAGTGTGCCAAGAACATGTTGTGTTTGAATAATGCCTCGCTGAATCTGTTTCCTGATGGTATGACAATCAATCTCAATATGTTTGATACGCTAATAGAATACCGGATTGTTGGGAATATGAATGGCGGACTGATTATCACAAAAGAGGTGCATAGGAGCCTTGTGTGGAATCCCGAGTGAATCAAGTAGAGAACGAAGCCAAAGGAGCTCACGAGTAGTAGCTGTCATTGCTCTATATTCGGCCTCAGCAGAAGATCTAGAAACCGTAGCCCGTTTCTTGCTTCTCCAAGAAATGGGTGAATTACCGAGGAGAATGAAGTAGCTTGTAGTAGAGCGTCTAGTGATAGGGCAAGCTGCATAATCCGAATCACAAAAAGCACGAATACACAAATCACTAGAACGAGATAAGAAAATACCCTGATTAGGTACTGACTTTAGGTAACGAGGAACCTTTAAGGCAGCATCTCATTGGCCACGGCGCGGAGCAGCCATAAACTGAGAAAGTGTATGAACCGAGTATGCAAGTTCAGGGCGAGTGATGGACAAATAGATAAGACGGCCAACCAAACGACGATATTTCTCAAGATCATCAAGCAGAGCAGAGGAATCTGATTGAAGACCATGATCAGCAGACATCGGAAACGATGCGGGTTTGCATCCAAGAAGACCAGAATCAACTAGAATATCTAGAGTGTATATTCCGTTGGTTCAACCATAAACCAGACGGTGTACGAACAATTTCAATGTCTAAGAAGAACCGAAGGGGTCCAAGGTCCTTCATATGAAAGCAAGTATGAAGATAGTCTTTAAATCGACGAACGGTAGCAGGATTATTTCCAGTAATGACTAGATCATCCACATATATCAAAATGTGAAGGATGATACCTGAACGTCTGAAGGTGAAAAGGGAGTAATCAGCCAAAGACTGAGAGAAACCATATTTCAGAAGAGCAGATGTGAACTTGTGGAACCAATTCCGTGGAGCTTGACGAAGACCATATAATGAGTTCTTTAGACGACAAACTTGGGACGAGGTTCGAAACCGGGAGGTGGTAGCATATATACTTCCTCATGCAAATCCCCATGAAGAAAAGCATTGTGAACGTCCATGTGATGAAGTTCCCAGTTATAGATAGAGGCAATTGCAAGAAGTAGTTATCTGTAACTGATTTAACAACAGGAGCAAAAGTTTCATTATAATCAATGCCTTCTTGCTGACGGTTGCCGAGTGCAACCAAACGCGCCTTATATCGCTCAACTTGTCCATCGGAGTTGTATTTAATACGAAAAACCCATTTAGAGCTATATAGGTTTACGATCGAGAGGAAAATCAACATATTCCCAAGTGTTGTTGCGGTGTAAGGCTGTCATTTCATCCTGCATGGCCTTTTTCCATTTTGGGTTAATAACCGCGTCTCTGAAAGAGGTTGGTTCTTGTTCCTGATATACAGAGTTAATAGCAGTAACATAGGCAGGAGAAAAATGTTCATATGATAAAGAATTCTTTATGGAATACCGGGTACCTGATTTCAGTGGGGATAAGTTTCACCCGATTTGGAATCAAAATGACTTGCCTTTTAACAAACATAGTCTCGTAAAAGGATAGATGGTTTTGAAGTGCGGGAGCTACGACGGGGTGGATTTTCGGTCGGAGCAGCAGTAACGGGTGGTGGAGTCGGAATGATGGGTTGAGGGATTTCGGTGCCCATGGGAAGAGGGGTAGAAGTATGTGGATTAGTAGAGGGAGATGGGGGACATGCTGGAGGGATGGTTATAGAAAATGGGGAGGGGTTTAGTGGGGAGGTATAAGGGGCATCAACCACAGGTAGAGGAGAGATGACAGGGGAACCCGTGGTAGGTGGAGGGACAAGAGGGAGGTGAGAGGGTTCTAGGGGAGCCGTAGTAGGTATAGTTGGGGGATCCGCGTCAAGGGAAATATGTGGGAGGTTTTCTTGGGTGGGGGCTGTTTTTCGGGAGGTTTCTTGGTAATATTCGGGGAAAAAGTCAATGGGGTCTGCTATGGACTCCGAAGGTTCAGGAGAATTTTTTGGTTCGGAGAACGGAAAAATGTTCTCGTAAAAACGTGCATCCCGTATTGTAAAAATTTCTTGGGTATCAAGATCCAACATTTTCCAGGCCTTTTGTGAAGATGCATATCCTATAAAAATGCATTTTCAACCTCGAGGTCGAAATTTATCTGAAGACCGAGGTATAAAGGAACAATAAGCAAGAAACCCAAATACCCGAAGATGGTTAAGATTTGGTGGAGAGCCATGAAGAAGCTCATAAGGAGTTTTGTGATGGAGGATGGGAGTAGGGGTGCGATTGATAAGGTAACATGCCGTAAGAACACATTCTCCCCAAAGCGAGACGGGTAAATTTGCTTGAAACATTATGGATCTAGCGACATTAAGGATATGACGGTGTTTGCGTTCTACCCTCCTATTTTGTTGTGTTGTGTAGGTACAAGAGGTTTCTAAATGGATACCCTTACCTTTAAGGAAAGGTCGAAGGGAAATAAATTTCTTAACATTGTCACTGCGAAAGGTTTTGACACAAATGTGGAATTGAGTCTCAACCATGACACAAAAATCTCTAATTAAAGTGGCGACTTCGGCTTTTCCCTTTATTAAATAAACCCAAGTGCAACGGGAGTAATCATCTAAAACGGTAAGAAAGTAGGAACAACCGGAAGTAGAAAGGGTGCAATAAGGACCCCAAATATCTAAGTGGACTAATTCAAATAACGACAAAACATGAGAACTGCTAACCGGAAAAGATGATCTATGTAGTTTGGCCCGGAGACATATGTCACATGGATAGGTGGTTTTGGTGATAGAAGGATGACCAAGGCGGTTATGTTGGGTGGTGGTGTCAATAGTGGTAAGACATGAAGGGAGCGGAGAAGCGTTTGTCATCCAACGAAGCTAGTAGATTCTATCACGAGCTTCACCCACTCCAACCATTGTCCTCGAAGTACGGTCCTGTATAACACAAAGTTTATTAGTTAGCTGATTTAGAGAAAGTAGATGACAATC
Organism: Fagopyrum esculentum; assembly: GCA_033239045.1. Lineage (NCBI taxonomy): Eukaryota > Viridiplantae > Streptophyta > Magnoliopsida > Caryophyllales > Polygonaceae > Fagopyrum > Fagopyrum esculentum. The sequence goes on along the minus strand of BSUD01000001.1, from coordinate 17,043,707 downwards.
AAGTCCTGGAACATATAAAACTCGGGGCGAGTGAAGGGAGTTATTGAGTCGCAAGGTGCCAGCGTGTTCAACGGAGACTAAAGCTCCATTCGGGAGTTTAATCCGACATGTAGTGACCGTCTTGAGCGATGAAAGTAATGAACGATCACCTATCATATGAAAAGAAGCCCCCGAATCAAGAATCCAAGGGAACGAAAGCAGATATGAGAGTATTCCATTGAGTATCATTAATTGCAAGACCAATGTCTTTACGGTCCTCAAAGGTTAAGGAACCAGAGAAGGGGTATGCGGAGTTAGCTTGTCCCGCCGCCCCAATAATTGTGCTCGTCATGATACCAGCCAAAGTCGTTTCTTGATACTGACGGCCAAAGTATTTTCTGATACCGGCTGCCAAAGCCGTTTCTGATACCGGCGGCCAAAATCGTCTCTGATACTCGCAGTCGCAACCAAAGTATTTTCTGATACCGGCGGCCGAAGTATTCCCTGATACCGATGATCAAAGTACTTCTTGATACTGACGGCCAAAGTATTCTTTGATACCGTAAAAACGGCAAAAGGTTAATTTTAGGGTTTAAGGTTTTGTTTTGTGCGGAAGTAGGTCAAGGAAAGCGCTCTGATACCATGAAGAGATTTGTGAACTGAAAGTTTGTTTATTTCATTGACCATGTAATGTTTATATAGGGAAACATAAAGAGATAAAATAATAAACTAATACTCTAAGAGATAAGCCCAATACTCTAACAATGGGGAAGCGGCAATCCTAAAAACATAGGAAACGGGGACACGGAGAGAAAAAACAAATAATATATCATTTTAAAGCTTTTTGTATGAGTAATTCATTTATGATAATGAATAGCATACATATAAAAAAAATCAATGACATACGACTATAAGAGTAGATGAATATGTTATCGATTTATCGTAAGTTCCTGATAAGAAACTAACCCAAATTGAAACATAATCATGTAAATCAACTAGTTCCAAATTCAGACACATACTTGGAAACAAACATTTTAAGTCTTACAAAACACATAATTAAACGTACTTAGTCTTACATGTTACATCAAATAATAAAATCAATAAAATCACAAACAAGTCATAAACCAAGTCACAAACAAAGTCACAAAACACAAGATCATTCAATATCTTCAATTAGCACACCCTCCATCTTTGGCTCGTCAAGAGAGATTTGCAAATTCAAGAACTCCGGTATCTTCCATAAATACGGAGATTGCATAAGCCATAAATTGCATTCGATGAAATACTGCCGGTAGTACTACTACAAATGCCTTGTTATGAACTCGGGGAAGCCATAAATTCTGCACCAATGGGAGAATTCAATGATTCACACAATTGGCTCAAAACAATCAAAAGGGACAACATTCAACAATGATTCACACAAGTGTTCATTCTTCAACAATCAACAGAAAATAAATTGTTACGCACTTAAGCAATGTTCAGAAATCAACAAGGGGAGGATTCAAAATTGCATAAGCTAGTAACTTAGTAGTGACTTGACTTCAACAATCAACATAAATCATAAACACAATCACAAAAACGAAGATTCACTCTTCGATTCAACAAATAATGTGACACCCACCTATTTCATTTCTAGTTGATTACCACTTAATTAACCCTGTTTAAAACAATAAGCGGAAAAGCGGAAAACGTAAATTTTTAAAACTTTATCTTACAACCATCTTCACAACATATATACATACTAACATACGTCATAAACTCTGTTTAACAAAACACAACTGTTTAAAACCATGCAAAACATCCTAGGCGGTAGCATCCCATAACAGCCCACCTGATATGATCTCAAATCCAGGTGTTGGGTCCAACGTCCTTGCCTTGATCAGGCCGAGTCTGAGTAGCTGAAAAATATGTGGATATAACAACAATGAGCCACACGCTCAGTAAGGGTATACAAATCGCACTCTCCCAATATATATAAGTATCTAATATCCCGTCCCCAAGGGACACTCCATACCCTTCCTCACATTTCCAAGCACACATACATATCCACATTCACATATCATTCCACAACCATTCATATCACATTTCACATAAACATTCAAGCATGTTATCACACATCACATATAAACATATCATCTCATCACATCATAACATGACATATAACATATCATCTCATCACATCATAACATGACATATAACATATCATCTCATCACATCATAACATGACATATAACATATCATCTCATCACATCATAACATGACATATAACATGCTAGACTCGATCGCATCGATGCATAGGTGATAATTAACTAACTAGCTCCAACTGATCGTACGATATATTTTCTCATTGCTTTCGTATTTCTTTCTTTCTTTCTTTCTTTTTTTCTTTCGGTTGGCCAACCCGATAGCGTCATAGGCCCCCTGTAGATCAGGTAGCGACCTCAGCCATCTGTCCTAAGACCCCCTGTAGATCAGGTCGCGATCTTGGACTATTTTTCTTATCTTGAGGCCCCCTGTAGATCAGGTAGCGACCCCTGGCTGTTTTTCTTATCTCGAGGCCCCCTGTAGATCAGGTAGCGACCTCTGAGGCCCCCTGTAGATCAGGTAGCGACCTCTGAGGCCCCCTGTAGATCAGGTAGCGACCTCGTCCCCCGGAAACCCGTGCGGGACCCAGTTGGGCTAATTAATCAATTACCATCCTATATTATCACTGTCATATCATAACTCAATTTCATGCTTTCATCATATTCTTTCAACATATTCTTTCCACTATCATCTCATGTACCTCATGCATGCTTTCATAAGGAATATCAAGTCATCATCATCGTCTCACTCATATACATATAAGCATGCATACAATCATAACAAACATATATATACACTCAAGCATGCATAAAATCATAGCATATTAAATACATAACATATATTAAGCAAGTGTAATTCATATACACTTACCTCGCAGGTAAGAACAATAAAACCTCGCAAACCAACTATTGAGTCCGTTTCCCACTCGGACTATCCTCCTTTATCGTGCTTGGATACGCTCCCAAAGCAACTAAACTATAGTTAAACAGAAACCTTCAACAACACCTGTTGAGAATATCATATTCCTCGTATTAAACTTCTCGCTTCAAACACCAGTTAAATTCATTCCTTTGAATTTAATTAGCTTATAGCATTTTCTAGAATCCCAATTTAATTAATTAACCTTTAATTAATTAATTAAATTTTGCCAGAACAACGTTTTGCCCGCAGGCAATTTCTGAACCCACCTGTCATCAAATCTCATCAAACAAACAGCCCATAATCACCAGAATAAAGTAACGAGCATAATGGAATTTCCAATTATCCATTTTGACAAGCCTAAGGTCAATTTAGGCAAAATCGCAATACGAAAAACGAATAAATTCATAACTTATTCGTTACTAACCCGATTGACGATCCGAAAGAAGATTCGGAATCACAACGACGCAGGCTACGCTCGGACACCATCAAATTCACCGGAATCTGAGCGACGGAACCTCCCTAGTATCATATAGGCTCGACCAGACCTTCCCTTGCTCGGAAATGCAGAAACTCGGTACCAAAATGAAGAGAATGAAGAGAGGAATCCAAAAACTCAAACGGATTTGAAATCGGATTAGAAACGAAGAGTAGATCTGAGTTTGAAGGTTGAGAGAAATCAGAGCTTTTACAAGGAAACGTGAAAGTAAATGAATTAATAAACGATATTTCAGCTATTTATAGCGAAGACGATAATTATCCTTTAGCGGAATCGATAATTATCCTTTTACCGATCCGAAAGCGGTTTAAGCCCCCTTCTCCAAACTTCTCGAAATTGGAATAATAAATCTGGAATATTGTATGGATAATTATTCCGCAATTGTTTCGAAAAACGCGTATTCCTAAGCCGTCTTTCTTAGCCGCTAAGAAACGAAATAGCGACTCTTTTAGCCATTTTTCCTTTTCATGTTTTTTCATATCTAGGACATGTCCGATGTCCTGATCATTTCTCTCAACTGCATTTTTATTAATTGAAGCTCCCAAATGCTCCAAATAATACCGGGGTGTAATATCATCTAGGAGCTGGTTACCTCGAGAGGTATCTCGTGTTAAAACGGATTTAATTTCCTAAATTACTCGATTAGGTCATCTTCGATTTTTTTGACTGTTACAAATAAGCACTTACATTAACAAATTAAATATATCAATGTTCATTGCGTTCAAGTGTTCAGTGTTCAGAAGTCACCAGTAAACAATAAAAAAAAATAGAAATGAAGATTGAAGAATGAAGACATTGAAGAGGATCTGAGGAAGAAGAGTTACCGACTTACCATCGACGAAGCTGGGAAGGAGACGATTGAAGAGTCCCAAACTCGCAGGCACGAATGACGAGAGAAGAAGCTGCGAAGGGCAAGCCTGCGAACTCCGCCAACGGCCGGCCGGCCCTGAAGAGACGAAGCGCCGACTCCGCCGAGTCGATGGCGGTTTGTAGAGTCGTCGACGGCCTACAGTCGGCTAGGGTTTGGGTGGCTATTGCGATGTTCGAACTCAGAAGGGCGAGCTTGCGAACTGCGAAGAGAAAAAAAATCGATTTTACCGTGTTTCTTGTTTCAGTTTTTTTTATGTTTTTTTTAAAAGACGTTGACCGTGTCTTGACCAGTGTCCGGTCTGTGTCCGGTCCGTTTCCCAGCCGTTTCCCTCAGCTGAACCGTTTCTTGACCGTTTCAGCTTATAATTGACCGTTTCCGTCGCGTTTCCGCATTTCCCTTGTGTCCGACACGTGACACTCCGCCTTTTAGCCGTGTCCGTGCATCATAGGTTTTATATATAAACAGTTTTGGTTTTCATTTGTTTGTGTCTTGTTGTAAGATCCGTTGTGTCATTGTTACCCTGAGGGTCGGGACCCATTGTGAGGTCATAGCCCGTAACACTTCGAGTTCCCAGAACTTTGGGTGTTATAAGAAACAAACGGTGAAAACTGAACCATCTCGCGACAGACCTAGCGGCGGCTCCTTGCGACCAACACAATCGAGACTAGTGGCCGACATCGCTTGCGGTGCGACAACAATGACGGTTGGAAGTGGTGGCTAAGATGACAGAAGTCGGCGACACTAGGTGATGAACGCCCCGGGAACCACTGCGACGGACAACGACTGTGACCTCGGCGCGACGGCGACAACTCCTGGTGGTGTGTGGCTGGGACAAGGGACGACGATAATGGAGGGCGATCCATAGAGAAGGGAAGAAGAAAACAAGCAGGCTAGGGTTACGCTCTGGAAGGCATGCGGGAGCGATAAAATGAAGGAGAAGAGAGAGAAAGTGAGGGTAGATTGAGGGACAAGTGGGTTTATAAAGTAGAACAAAAAAAATACTAGATCGAAAGAGATTAACCACATTCTTTTTTGTTAGCCCATTTGTTATATTAACAATTAGAGAAATTTCGGATGGTATCCCTGTGGTTTGAGATTTTTCGGATTTTTCCCAACAGTTTTTTCCAATTCCGATGATACCCTTACGTTTTTGTTATTTTTCGGATTTTGCCCAAATTCATTAAACTTTTTCAAATTCGATTAAAACATACAAAAAAGAAATAAAATAAAATTAAAAATAAATTAAAATAGAAAGAATAATTTATTTATTTTAAAACTAAAGTAAAACGGTAACTTTTCTTTTAAAAATAATGTTTTTTTATTAATTTGAAAATAAATCAATTAGTTAATTTTTAAAAAATTCAAAAAAAAACAGTGTTTTATTTTATTTTAAAAATAAATAAATTGAATTAGCATTTTTTTAATAAAATAGAAAGACTGATTTATTTATTTTAATAATAAATTAAACAGTGACTTTTTTTAAAAATTTCTAAAGTATCCTTATTTTATTTATTTTTTAAATAAGTTATAACACTTATATTTTTAGATTTTGTTACAAAATACTAATCCAATTTATTTATTTTTAAAATAAATTAAAACATTGATTTTTTTAATTGTTTTGATTTATTTTTAAATTAATATAAAACATTTATTTTTTTAAAATTTTTTTTACTGTTTTTCTTTAGTTTTAAAATATATAAATCATTCTTTCTAATTTAATTTGCTTTTAAATTTTATTTTATTTTCTTTTGTATGTTTTGAATGGAATTTGAAAAAGTTTAATGAATTTGTGCAAAATTCGAAAAACAACAAAAATTTAAGGGTACCATCCGAACTGGAAAAAACTGTTGGGCAAAATTCGAAAAACCTCAAACCACGAGGGTACCATCCGGCATTTCCCAATAAATATTAAGAGGAGAGAGAAAAATCTTAAAATTGCGACTATTCTTTTTATTAATTATCCTTGCTCCCTTAGCTGCTTAATTAACATCCTATTAACCCTCATATTTATATTTTTCTAATGATAAATATTAGAAGCTTAATTAGTATTGTAGAAATAAAACATGTCTTAGTAGTTTAATCTTCTGTTATTAATATATACATATATATACTTGTTACGTCTAATAATAATTCTGACGTTCAATTACCCAAAATAACTCAATGAGCAGTTGTGATACCAGATTATCGTTGGCGGCAGCAAACAACAACACGATCCCAATTTGAAGAAAAAGAATGGAAGGGTGTAAAACAATATAGATATTTTTTTACTCGTTCTATACAATTTATTTAAGTATCTTATATAAGTATGATAGTTTTAATTTCGTTTTCTTTGTGCTCGTGTCAATGTCCTGTCAGGATCCTCTATAACCTACTATATAGCCTTCTCTATTGCCTTTTTGTGATTGGTTAAATTATAAATTAATTTAGTTTATTTAAATATAGATTTACAAAAATCACTAAATAAATTATATGTTTTTTTTATGTATTTTACAGTAAACAAAAGATATCAATCTTTTCCATCTTTCCCTTCCTCGCTTAATATGCACTAGGGGTGTAATACGAGCCGAACGAGCCGAGCATCGGCATGCTCAAGCTCGGCTCGTTTATAAACGAGCTGAGCCCGAGCCGAGCCTAAAATTTATACGAGCTTTAAAACGTGCTCAAGCTTGGCTCGTTTAGAAAGTGAACGAGCTCGAGCCGAGCTTTTGACGAGCCGAGCCCGAGCAGCTCGGCTAAAATAATGCTCCTATAGTGTTATTTTAGCCGAACGAGCCGAGTTTTACCCGAACGAGCCGAGCTTTGACATGCTCAAGCTCGGCTTGTTTATAAACGAGCCGAGCCCGAGCCGAGCCTAAAAACCATACGAGCTTTAAAATGTGCTCAAGCTTGACTCGTTTAGAAAATGAACGAGCTCGAGCCGAGCTTTTGACGAGCCGAGCCCGAGCCGAGCCCGAATAGCTTGTCTCATATTACAGCCCTAATATGCACAAGGTCTCGTCTTGGTGTGAGCATGCAATCTAATCCTGTGAATTGTTTGTCCGGTTATCTTTGCTCCAGTTTTGATTGGAATAGGAATGGCTAACTATATCTTCTTTGATGTAACCAGTTGTGTTAATAACAATATGCAGAACTTGAACAAACTTCTAATTAGTGGTGGCACGGTACTCTAAAATGTGTGCAAAGCCAATTTATAATTCAACTACTCAATCTCCATTAAAATTCAAGCTACACATAAATTCACAATCACCAGATTCAAAAGTTTGTGTTTCATGTTTGTCTGTGGTATTCGAAGTCAAGATGGGTGAAAGTTATAGACTTTATCAGCAACGGCGCCGGTATTTTATTTTCGGTAGAGCAAGGTGTCACCACCAAACGAAAGGTATTTCCGGTGAACGAATTGGGGAAGATGAAAATAAAGAGTAGAGGAACAATAACCAATCAAACAAAGGCAGCAGCGCCGGTATTTTGTTTCAGGTAGAGCATGGGTCATCTCCGACAGAAGGTATTTGCGGTGAACGAATTGGAGAAGATTGAAATAAAGCGTGGAAGAACAGTAACACGAAAGAGAAGAAGAAGGATAATCACGTGAGGAAAGAACAGAGAGAGAAAAAGATTGATATCTTTTGTTTACGTAAAATGTATAAAAAAATTATAATTTATTTATTTACTTTCCTAAATCTATATTTAAGTAAACTAAATTAATTTATAATTCAACCAATCACAAAAAAGGCAATAGAAAAGGCTCTATAGTAGGCTATAGAGGATCCTGACTCGTCAATGTCGGTATCGTTTGATGTGGTTCTTGTTCATTGTTGAATTGATACAAAATAGATTCATTGATGTTGGTCTTGTCCAAGAATAGTATTCTAGTTCATGTTAATTTCTTGTTAAACACGTTCATGCACCGCGTTTTCATTCACTAGTGCTCATCATGATACCCATATGAGTTGCATAGATATCCTATAAAATTATGACAAAATTAATCGACAATGAGATGGTTAAAGACATGAGTAGATGAACTCTAAGTTCATAGATGGATTTGTTCACGAGCAGCACAACAATTGTTATTAAAATACAAGCACGAGCATTAATAACGAAGCAAAAAAAAATGTATCAAACCAGTGAACAACATAAACTCCGTAGAAAGAACGACACATTCATTGTAAAAATTCATGTATAGAAAGAAAAACACCATTAACTATAGACGTAGGAACATCAATTGTGAAAAAAATGTTACAAAATACTCACGCGATTAGCAAACGAGATTTATTCACCAGAGAAGACGTAATAGGGCCGCCATCTTCTGTAATAACTTATATATATGAACTCGTGCATGGTCAAAATTAGGCTTAATACAAGAAAAATATTTTATTTTCTTAATGAACGTAATCTTACCTTAATAGTGTTATTATTTTGGTTTAATCTAGGGCATTCATCTATTAAATTAGCTTTTCTTAAAAGTTCTCATTCCTTTCCGTAATAATGGTTTCCTCCGAAACTTGACCCTATATATACAAGAAAAGAACCGAGTGAGAACATGTATTATGTATTAAGAAATGACAACATATGTAGACCGCACGATTTAATTATTTGGACGGATATGATTTGTTATCTTATTATAATATGAATCGACGGTGAATGTTTTATTGAGGACCGAATGATTTGTGAGAAGATTGGTCAAATAAGGCTTTTTTCATATCACTGATACGAAGTAGGCCCTAATTAATTTAAGATTATTTTTTAATTCCAGAAACACTTAATTAAAGGGGGTAAAAAAAAGGATCTAGTTTGTCTCCTAATAAACAAAAGAACGTGTTTGATGCTACATTAGGCAAAAAAGTCATACTTAACCAACTCACCATGATTTGTTAGCATCTATATATGTATCTGCATTTCATGTTTAAGATGTTTAAATGTGTTTAATCATGTCCTCTCTCGGAGTATTGCACGTATAATATATGCACGATTAGGTTATCATGCCCAACAATATATGCACGACTTCTAAGATAAGGTATTGATCATTTATCAAATTTTGGGTTTGAAGTGAGTAACAAGGATCAAGTGACAAACAAGTATCAAATATATGGAAAAACACTAGGTTCGAGGCTAGTACTCTCAAACCAATACTAATAGCATGCTTAAGAATGTAGTATTTAATTAATGGAAGGAATATAATTGCATGTGATTTAGGTGAGCTATATCTAAGCATTCTAATCCCCTTTTGAAGCTCATAGGATAACTTATGTCAATTAATGTACATAATATGATGTTTTCTATTTTCATACTAGTTGATTAATGATCGTGAAAGTTTTAAACCAAATATTTTATAACAACCTCACCCGTACGGATGCGGGATCGAATGTTGTATATTCGGGTATCGAATTCACAGGGACCGCGACTGTTTGTATATATATATATATGATAGTAACTACGCTAAGTTAAGGGAGAAGAGAGTGGAAGAAAGGGAAGAGAAAAATATGTTTTTGAAGGTTAAGAGAACAAAAAAGCAATGATTGTTGTGATAAGAATAAGGATGGAGGTGATATAAGAAAACATGAATACCCACTATAGTGAATTAAAGTAATATTGCATATATGAGACTCGTGAACATTGATACATGAACAAAACAGGTAACCATTTAATATATCTTTTGGCATAGACAAACAAAGACTGTGTTTTTCAACTCACGTATCCTTCACTTCTGGCTCTTGAGTTAGAAAAGGTACAAAGACTGAAACTTTCTACTATAACTAGAAATCCACGAAGCAATGATGCACCGATACTCTCAAACCAAATTTTTTTCAATAAATCCAATAAAATGTCATTCACTTGTGGCTCTCATTTGTTTTATCTAAATCAATTTTAAACGCCACTTTTTTTAAGGTAAACAAAAGATGAAAAAGAAGCACTTTGAAAAGAAGCAATATCACAATCTCGATTTACAAACATATATGCAATAATAAATAAAACCATTATAGTGATCATCGAATTGTTAGATCAAGAAAAATCAGCCAAACATAATAGAAGAGAAGACTTTTATAAATATTACAGGGAAAAGTACTTAAAAAAAAGGAAAGGAAAATCTAACTCTAATATGTCGCGGCGCGGATTTGAAACCTTGATACCCTAGAAACTTGTCCACCTTAAAGTGGGATGTGGCACACCTCTAAATTGACTTAGAAAGGTCTATATATAATGTTTAAATCAAACCCTAGGACGGAAGTAAGAATCCTAGCCCATACACATAAGATATAAGATAGGATAAAATCTATTTTTAGCAAAACAACGGCGATGAGATGACATGCATGTCGTCTGACATGCCATCTGGTCTCTGCTTTAGCTTTTGACAACATAGATCAAGACTAGACCTATTAATATTCGGGCGCGGGTTGAGCTTTATAAAATATTAAGCTTGTTTATCCATGCTGGGCCAAGCCCCGATGGAGGGCCTGTAATGGATGACGTACCCACCCGGCCGGGCCTGCACCTTGATGCTGCCCATCAGGTTTTACGCTACGTCAAAAGTTCACATGGACAAGGCATCTTTCTACCTAGTCATGGATCTCTTCAATTAACTGCCTATTGTGACACCGATTGGTCCCGTTGGCGAGGCACACGTAGGTCTACAATTGGATACATCATTTTCTTTGGGGGTTCCCCCATCTCAGGGAAAACAAGAAATCAAGGGATCGTCTCTCGCTCCAACATCGAAGCTGAATACCATGCAACGACAATAACATGTTGCGAGTTGACATGGTTGTGCACGCTCTTGCAAGACCTATCGTCCACAACAAACCTTCTCAACTGTATTGCGATAACAAGGCGGCCATTCATATCGCTTCCAACCCGGTTTTTCATGAACGCACAAAACACATTGAAATCGATTGCTATTTTATCCGTGAGAAAATTTAACATGGTCATATCCGAACAGCTCATATACGCAACATGATCTACCCGCAAATTTATTCACAAAGCCCCTCGGTCCGTCCAACTTCTCTTGTCTTTAATCCAAGTTCAGTGTCATAAACATACACTCTACTTAAGGAGGAGTATTAAACATATCACTAGTTTTCGATTATTAATTTAGCCTTCCTTTCACTTCAGATTTTGTATCTCTACTAGTAAACAATATTTTTAGATTTAGCCTAATTTGTGGGCTGATTTATCTTATTACCGTTAATATATATATATATATATATATATATATATATATATATATATATATATATTTTGTGATCTTCGATAGGAACCGCCACTTCATTCTTCCTCTGTTTCTCTCTCCCTTGCCTTGTTCTAGGTTCTTCGTTGGAGATCGGAGCCGCCACGCCACTGGAAGGAGCACCACGCCACCAGCCTCACACCGCCTGCCCTAGTCCCTGTCTTTGCTCGCCATTTGAAAGCGGTGATCGAAGCCACCTCGGTCTTCTTCACTCCCTTTTCTTCAACATTTTTGTCACTACAGTCTCTGGTTGTTTCGCTAGGGTTAAGATCTTGTCAGGACAAGCGGAAATCCTTCTCCGCCACCTCCCTCCGGCACCGCCGCCATCACCTCCTTTGCTCCCTAGGTTATTCCTTTTCCAACAATTTCACTCCTCATCCCGCTTCAGGATATTGCAGTCTAAGTCGGAGAAATTTCCGGAAATTGGTATAAGATGACTCACCTGAGCCATCGGCGAACATGTATGCTTCTTCAATGGTGCTTCGTGGAGTGATCCGAAGTAGTTGATAAACAGGCCTACATACTCACTAGGATGTTATTATTATGTGAATGGAGGTTGTCATATGCTAAACACTCACCAAATTACTACTTCTGCATGTTTTCTAAGTTATTATTTTGTTTTCTTTATGTATGTGTCTTGATGAAAGATAAGTGATGTTAATTTAGTGTCGGGACACATGAAAGCATTTATTTGAAACATTTTTTTTCACCATCATTTTTATTTATCTTTAATCTTTTTGGACATGATTACGGCATATTTCCTTCCCTTTTGTGTGTTTGGATATCTACGGGTTAGTTCATGCATTGTATGCATTCTAAGCATTTGCGGAGCTAAAATAAAGCAATTTACGAGGGAATGTCACCAACCAACTAAGATTCTCCTTGTGGTCAAGGAAGTCAAGGTTAAGACGGAATTGATTGAGATATGAGAGTGAAGCATGAAAATTGACCGAGTCTAGTGTAGTCGACGACTATCCATCGGCCGACCATCCATGCACACGTCAAGCACGTAACCATTAGTTAAGAGCATGTCTCCCTAAGTATTTCCGAAAAGATCGACCAACTGGGTCTCACTGACCAGTCGGGCCCCACACATCTCACTCATCGACATTATTTTTTTTAACCCTTTTATTTATACAATTTTCATAAAATAACAAATTATATTGAAAATTTATTTGAAGGTGTGTTATAAGTTTGCCGTGATCACTATATTTGGAAGGTTATGGCCGAGGTTGTCGAATTCAGCATTATATCCATCTTCGTATGTAAAATTCTTCTAAGAATGACCTAGCTATGAAGTGAATAGGAAGTTTGAGTTTCTTCTCATTGACAATAGAACTCACTTCATCTATATTTATAGTCTTAATTCTCCGAATCCAACGTTAATAAATATAATCGTTGTTCCAACATTCGAACTTTATAGAAGCTTAGTGCCCAACCTCAAAGAGTTTGCGGGAACAATCTCAAGAGGCATGCGGGGCACATGCCCATTGCGCTTGGGGTGTGCCGACTCGGTTACAAATCGTATTGTGCAACGGTTGTTTGGGTAAATAAGTTACACCCATCTGCAAAAGTTACCGTGCGATCTTCACGTGTAGTGAGGAGTAAATAATATGACAGAGGAGCATGAAACATACTTCCCAAATTCACAAAAGAAGTAACCTCATTTCTCCCACCATTTTTAGCCAACCCCAAAATATTAAATATTAAAAATATCAAAAAAAAAAATCATTAATAAGTCGCCAATCACAATTAACTCTTCCTTCCATTTCCTCACAAACCCAAAAATGGAGTCTCTCATCCCAGACCCGACATCCACCAACCAACCACCGCAACAACCACCCACCACCACCAGCCGATACGAGAACCAAAAGCGAAGAGACTGGAACACATTCGGTCAGTTCCTCCGTAGCCAACACAAACCGCCGGTTCAACTCACCCAATGCAATGGGACCCACGTCCTCTCTTTCCTCCGTTACTTGGACCAATTTGGCAAAACCAAAGTCCACTGCCCCGGCTGCCCGTTCTTCGGCCTTCCTTGCCCGCCCGCCCCTTGCCCCTGCCCGCTTCGTCAGGCGTGGGGCAGCCTCGACTCCCTCATCGGCCGCCTACGCGCCGCCTTCGAAGAGCACGGTGGATCTCCCGCCGCTAACCCTTTCGCCGCCCGCTCCGTCCGAGAGTATCTTCGTGAGGTAAGAGACGCGCAGTCTAAAGCGCGTGGAGTTAGCTACGATAAGAAGAAGCGCAAGCTACGGCCCAAGCGCGTCGAGGAGTCATCAGACTCTTCCACCAGCTCATCAACCGTATTGCCGCCGCCTCCTCCGACGTGGGGTTCCGCCGGCCATTTCTGGTAGGATCGGGTACTGTAGCAGTATCATCCATTATTATTTTTTTTTATAACTCTTATTATGTTTAATCTGGACTGTATATTTTGAGGGTTACAGCTATGATGATCGAATTTGTCTGTTGTGGGGTCATGCTTCTTGCCGCTTCCCTCTTCTTTTTTTTTATTTATTTTGAAAGAGAAGAGATGCTTTTCTTTAATATATATCTAATCTAGGGTTTATGTTGGGATTGTAGTCATTTTTCGGTGGCAGAAACAGGGTTTGGGAAAAATAAGGATACACTACATTTCTTGCAAGCAAATTATTACACTAATCGGCGGTTTGTAGATTAGCTACAGCACAACAGCAAATTCAAGACGTAATCTCTGTTTGTTTGAGCTAATGGCAGTAAAGTCGGTTGAAAATTAAGTGAGATGAAGTTACCTATTTAATTTTCACCCCTCAGTAAATGTGTTTAGCTGTCATAGATAAACATTCATTTATTTTAACAGAGGAATGTTATGCTTATGTTGACACACTTTAGAGCAATTAATGTAAATTTAACTTAATTAGAAAATTTAGCTTATAGTAGGATAGAAACATCTTAACGATGTAGGCAAAAATAGCAGATATTTCCTATAAAAATAACAATGTGGATACTACATGTGCAGTTTCATCTTAATGTGTCATATTTCAATAAATTAATTGATCCTTTGAAAAAAAGTTTTTTTAACTTTTAACACGTCCAAGTTTAGTATATATGTTTGGGATTTGCATGCGTTATTTGAATTGGGTTTACATAAGGAGTTTGAGCTTAACATGTATATTGGTATTAGAGTAGCTATCTTCAACCCGATCATGTGATCAACTGTTACCAAACTAGAGAATGAAATATTAAACCAGTTTATCTAACGAGATATGAGTTTACAATAGAAAGAATGATATGTTAGATCCGTTTGTCAAATATTAAGTCTATACAGTAAAGAAAACCGATGCAAATATGCAACTAATAGAACGTACACGTTAATTAACATTTGGTGAGTAGGGTCTAGAGTCTACTAGCAAATTTGTCACGGAATAGACCCACCAATATATATCATCGATCGGGAGATATTGGTAGGGCTCTTTAAAGTTAGGCGCCGATCCAATTTTTGAACCTTAAATTGATTTTAGTGTGTTAAGATTGGTCATTAGTTAACAAATCTCGAGTTTCAAGTTCGGCTTATGGTCGATTCGGTTGGATCTAGAACCATGTTTTTCTTGCAAATAATTTGATTACATATTTTTCTTATTTCAGTTTGTGTTATGATTTTTTTTAGTATTGAAACTTAGACTTTCGGTTTACTACTTTCAAATATATATCATAAATGATATTTGATGTAAAAACTGGTCAAATTCACTAACTAGACATTTTACAAATATTGATCTATTAATTAACTCCATAGTATAAACACATTTAGGAAATGTAACCCTATTTGAGTAATAGTGGTAAGTCAATTAGAGTGTAAAAATTAGAGGGATCTATAAAGCAAAGGGTCGTAAAGAAGAGAACACCTCACCAAATTCTTTCATAAAAATTTAAAATTAGTGATGTAATTAAAAAAATTATTCGTGTAATTGAAACGGACCCTCTCGGACCAGCCATATCCTAAGCCTAATCCTAAACAAGCAGGTCTTCGGAACATGATATATATTTGGAGTTTCGGGTTTTGGGTTGGTTTGATTCGAGTCGGTTCAACCCTAGAATTCATCCCCATATTTTACCACTGACTTTAATACCACTTATTGGTAAATAAACACTTGAAGAGTCAACAACTAAATCGAATAGATAGATTTTATAGATCTCTATTTCCAAAGTTAATCGACAATGGAAGTTTCATATAGTAAAGGCTTTGAGTTAGGGTACTTGAAAAAACATGTGTGGTTAACAAATTAATCAAACTAATTTTGAATTTAATGTTAGAGGAAATAATTTGTGTCACAACCCCACTAACGGCGTTAGTGCAAGTAGACAACATATATGCTCTCAAGGTAGTAGATATGGTTATTTCATAGGCTCTACCGTTAAATTCAACAACAACCTTGACAGTCACGGCAGTATAAACAACACATAAGGCTCTCTTCTTCCTTTCTTCGGTATACCAAATCCTTAGTTGTAGTTGATCCAATTGCCATTCTCAATCTCGCCTAGGGTGGTAATAACACTTCCATTACCTATTGGGATGACTTGCTTACCTTCTATACTTGACATCTTTCTACAAGTAGAATCGATAGGCATGAATACACTCGAATCGAGTGACTAGTGCATATGGTCAACTAACTTGTGTGTGGGTGATTAACCGACATGAATCGTTTGGTACGTAGAAGTCTCTCTGATTTGGGATTTAGGGGCATAAGTGGTTGTTTTGTGATTCTTCTTTTGCACATTCAGTCTTGCGAAGTTAGGAAAAAGAGCAAAAGGTTCAAACAACAAAGGGATTTAATATTACTAAGTCAAATAAAACACTTGTTTTCCTAGCAATTACGCCAATTTGATGAGGGTTTAAACGTAAGCCCCATATCTCACAAATAATACAACACTCTCTTCTAGTAAAGGGGAGAAGATCAAACATTTGGAATACAAAATAATAATTTGACATCGTAAAATCAACTAACACAACATAAGAAAGTATGAGATTGATCAACAAAAAAAAAGTAGGGAAATAGGCCAATATAGATAAAAATGGCAAAAGAATCGATGTAAGCAAAAGTAAGGAAAAAAAACAAACAACTCGGCCGATTGGCTCGAGTTAGTCGGCTGATTGGTCACAAAACAAAATAAAACAATCATAGCAATTAAGGAGAGAAAAGATTTGTAATGCTTAATCTAAAATTAGGTAGATCAAAATGTAACATCATATATCCTTTGGAACCATGC
Source organism: Fagopyrum esculentum (assembly GCA_033239045.1). Taxonomy (NCBI): domain Eukaryota; kingdom Viridiplantae; phylum Streptophyta; class Magnoliopsida; order Caryophyllales; family Polygonaceae; genus Fagopyrum; species Fagopyrum esculentum. The sequence continues at coordinate 17,026,895 of BSUD01000001.1, read as the reverse complement.
ATTTCATACATCATTTGCTCTCTTATACTTCATTTTTTTCATATTTGAGTGTCTACCTTTGTCATTTTGTATTTCAGGCACTAAAGGCCAAATGGTCTTATAGTTGAACAAAATGACTATTTAGTTGAACAAATGTTCATATAATTGAACAAATATATTATTTAGTTTAACAAATTTGGTATATTGTGAAACAATTTTACTTTGAAAGAGTGGAAAGTTTTTTAAATAAGAGTAAAATAACCAATCATACCCCGGCTATCTCCCAAATCTCCTCTGAACTTTCTACATGTGTTAACTCTACTAGACTCTACGATCACCCTTTCTCTAGGTGCCATTACACATGGAATAATAAGTAGATCAGAACAAGGATTTGCAGCAAGCTCAATCGAGTCCTTGTCAACCAAAGATGCAGCTTTTCCTTCCCAAACTTTAAAGTCTTGTTCGACCGCCCCTTCATCTCTAACCACTCTCCGGCTATTCTCTCTCTTGAGAATCAAGTTCTAAAATTAAGCATTCCCTTCAAATTTAGGAATGCATTGACTCCTCATGAAGATTTTTCGAGTAGTGTAAGAGACTCCTAGAACTTCCACTGCCCAAGGAACCTAATGTTCAACCTGACAAGGAAGCTCAAGCTCTTTAAGACCAATCTTAAGCGCTTTCACAACACCAATATGGAGAAGCTTATCACTCAAATGGAAGTTTACCAAAGTAGCCTGCACAACATCCAATCTAAACTTCAATCCAAACCCCTAGACACGTCCTTGCAAAAGATAGGCTCTTAATCTCCACAGTTTATCCGAAAGCGTCCGAGCCTCTTCAACTCAACTAGCCAAACTTAATTGGCTTAAGTACAAGGATCATTGTAGCTCTTACTTCTTCAAAAGTATCAAAATAAGGAAAAGTTCCTTAAGCAATTTGCTCAATCTTGATCAATAACCAAATCCTAGTAATAAAACAATTTGCACAATTACCCTTCCCCTTTCCTCTCACAATACCCTCCCTAAAATGTCGCCAGAAAGCAGTGTATTCCTATGCTCTCCTATAACCTCTTTTGAAATCTAAACCGCTTTCTTCTCTATTGGAAATAACAAATCCCCGAGTCCTAATGGATTTAATGCCTACTTCTACAAACAACCTACAATATTGTCAAAGAAGACTTTTGCACAACTATAATAGATAGAATTTCCGAATTCTAATTAATGTTGATTAATTTAATCATTGATAGTAATTGGCCCATAACTCGCGAAGATTGCGTAAGTGATGAGTATGAGTCCCACAATTATGTTCCTGGCGTAATTTTGGGTTTGTGGTGAAATTTTCACTTTTTCCCTCGGGTAAATATTTTTACCCTCCGGTGTTATTTGGAGCATTTGGGAGCTCCAATTAATAAAAATGCAGTTGAGAGAAATGATCAGGACGTCGGACATGTCTTAGATATGAAATAACATGGAAAGGCAAAATAGCCAAAAGAGAAGTTTGGAGAAGGGGGTTCAACCCGCCTTTGGATCGGTTAAAGGATAATTATCGACTTTGCTAAAGGATAATTATCGTCAGAAAATCGTTTATTAACTTATTTCCTTTCACGTTTTCTCGTAAAAGCTCTAATTTCTCTCAACCTTCAAAATCATATCTACTCTCCGTTTCTAATCTGATTTCAGTTCCGTTTGAGTTTTTGATTTCCTCTCTTCATTCGCTTCATATCGGTACCGAGTTTCTGCATTTCCGAGCATATGAAGACCTGGTCTAGCATATATGTCACCAGGACGGTTCCGTCGCTAAGATTCCGGTGAATTTGATGCCGTCCATGAGTAGCATGCGTCGTTGTGACTCCGAATCTTCTTTCAGATCGTCAATCGGGTTAGTAACGAATAAGTTATGAATTTATTCGTTTTCCGTACTGAGATTTGACCTAGATAAACCTAGACTTGTAACAATGGATAATTAGAAATTCCATTTGGGTCTTTATATTATTCTGGTGTTTACGGATTGTTTGTTTGATGAAATATGATGACAGGTGAGTTTAGAAATTGTCTGCGGGCAAAACGTTATTCTGGTGAAATTTAATTAATTAATTAAATTAGGATTAAAATTGAGATTGAGGAATGTTGATTAGATGCTACCTTGAGATTTGAGGAATTGTGAGTTATGTTGAGATCGGGGTTTAGATGCGATTTATAGTTGGTTATGGTCATGAGGTGTAGGAGATGCGTCTCCTAATCTTTGCAGCGCTTGATTTGTGTATGCCTTGCTTATGTAGGTGTTAATCGTTTCCTCGAGGGGAAACTGTGACGTGGTACAGGTTTACGAGTATTTCAGGTAAGTCCATAGGACTTACTTAGCGAGCAGTTGTGGATTTGAGTGGTTGCGATGGTTGTGTGTGTGCACATATGATTGTTGCATTTATAACCTAAACCGGACTAGGATGACCACTTCATTACCTTATATGACCCAAGTGTATTATAACCGGGCGGTGACCATCTGTCAAAGCTCGCCGAGAGTGGAGAAGGTGCTTGGAATCCGGTAGCTCAAGAGGACGTAGCTCCTCATGCAAAACCTGATTTAAAGGGGGAAGAGGCGAGGTTAGTTAGGCTTCTCGTGCAACAAAAGAAGTTGAACTAGTAATGAAATAACTTAATCAAAGATAATAAATGGTTGTGTGTGTGACATTGCATATTGTGATGTGTTGGTGTGTACATGTATGTGCTATTACTTCAATCTTATTCATTTCTGTTAGCTAACGGTTTATACCGTGATGTAGATGATCTGCAGGTTAGGAAGACTGCAGAGTGAGCAAGACAAGGTGATCAGCCAAGGGTTTCTGTACACTAGGATATTAGAGGGTTTTGGGTGTTTTATTCTTGTATGGATATGATGTTGATGTTTTGTACTCGGATGTAATTTTGTAAACCTTATGATGTATCTATTGTATTGTTTTATGTATTTGGTTTTAATCTATTTGTGCCTTGTTGTAAGATCCAGTGAACTTGTTGTCAGGCTAGGGTTAGGATCCATTGTGAGATTCAAGCCCAGTAGTGTCCTGAGTCCCGCAGATTTGGGGTCTTCATAGACCATATCGTGGTGTACTAGTGTGCCCGCCGTCTTTATGAAGTTGATAAATGACATATTTATCGACCTCCTGGATCAGTTTGTAGTGGTCTTCTTAGATGATATCCTGGTGTACTCTCGTAGCAGAGAGAAACACGTAGGACATCTGATGACGGTTTTGCAGGTTTTGCGAGACAGAGAATTGTATGTCACGTTCTCTAAGTGCAAGTTCTGGATGCCAGAGGTAGCATTTCTGGGTCATGTTGTCTCCGCCGATGGGATCAAGGTTGATCCGGCGAAGATCGAGCTTGTAGCAACGTGGGCGACACCGATGAACGTCAAGGAAGTGCATAACTTTCTTGGCTTAGTCGGTTATTACCGACGGTTTGTGGAGGGATTCTCCTTGATTGCCCGTCCACTTACCAGCCTGCCAAGGAAGATTACCCGGTTTGTATGGTCCGACAAAGTTTTCAGGAGCTGAAGAGACGTCTGACTTCCGTTCCCATCTTAGCGCATCCGGAAGGCACATAGGACTTTGTAGTCTACAATGACGCATCCAAGCTAGGCTAGGGATATGTTCAGATGCAGCATGGTAAAGTGATTGCTTACGCGTCTAGACAGCTAAAGACGTATGAGGAGAACTACCCGACTCATGATCTGGAGTTGGCGGTGGTAGTTCATGCCTTGAAGATCTGGAGACATTACTTGTATGACGCTACATGTCAGATCTTCACATATCACAAGAGTGTGAAGTATATTTTCACGCAGCGGGAATTGAATAACTGCCAGCGTAGATGGCTTGAGCTGGTCAAGGACTTCGACCTTGAGATTTTATACCATCTAGGGAAGGCAAATGTTGTCGCCGACGCCCTAAGCAAGAAGACGCCTCGAGAGAAGACTATTGCACGACTGACAATTTAGCCTCAGTTGTAGAGAGATCTATCATGGCTAGAGATGGACATCTAGTTTTCTGATGAATATGCCCAACTATGTACTTTAGAGGTTCTACCTGATCTGTTGGGTAAGATCTAACATAAACAAGATACATGCCCGACATTGAGAAGGATACGAGATAGGATGTCTCGTAGTGAGGCACTGTAGTTCTCCATGGAAGCATATGGAGTGATGAGACGCTGCGACCGCGTCTGTGTACACGCTGACGCAGATATGAGACAGACGATCTTACAGGAGGCTCACTCCACACCTTACTCAGTACACTCAGGTGCGAGTAACATGTATCAGGATGTAAGACGTTCATACTGGTGGGGTGGACTAAAGCCCGATGTGGCTTGATTTGTGGCTCAGTGTGCGACATGTCAACAGGTCAAGATAGAGCATTGTAGACCAAGAGGAGAGCTCCACCCACTGCTAGTACCGTAGTGGAAGTGGGAGGACGTCTCCATGGACTTTGTGACGGGATTGGGGCCGAGCAAGAGTTTTGATGTTATTTGGGTTGTAGTTGACAAACTGACGAAGACTACACGTTTCATCCCTATCAGGAAAACATGGCTAATGAGGAGATTGACTGAGGAGTTCACTAGATAGATAGTGAGACTCCATGGTGTACCGGGAACGATCATCTCAGATTAAGATGGACGATTCACCTCGAGGTTTTAGCAGTAGATTCAAGTTGCCCAGGGGACGAGTTTATACTTTACGATTGCGTTTCATCCTCAGACAGATGATCAGTCGGAGAGGACCATCCAGACGCTGGAGGATATGCTGCGAGCTTGTGTATTGGACTGGGGACATAGATGGTCAGATCACCTCACATTGGTTCAGTTCTTGTACAACAACGGTTGGCATGCATCGATTGGGATGACCCCGTATGAGGCACTATATGGACGGAGATGCCGTACCCCGTTGTGTTGGGATGAGCCTAGCAGTGTCAGCGGTATAGCACCTGAGTAGGTTCAGGATGATAATGCACGAGTAGCGCTGAATAGAGAGAGGATGATGGCTGCACAGAATCGCCAGAAGTCGTATGCAGACAAGAGGCGTCGACCTCTAGAGATCAAGGTTGCAGCTCATGTCTGGCTGAGAGTATCTCCGACGCGAGACGTTAGACGTTTTGGCATAAAGGGGAAGTTGAGTCCTCGATATGTCGGTCCTTTTGAGATTCTGAACAGAGTTAGGAGAGCAGCATACATGCTTGCTTTACCACCGAGGTTAGAGGGTGTTCACCCTACGTTCCATGTGTCTCGGCTGAGGGAATACACCAAATCCGAGACACATCGTCAACTATGATGACTTAGTGGTTAAGCCGAACCACACTTTTGTTGAGCACCCGATTGCAGTCCTAGAACGAGGTATGAGATGCCTGCGTTCGAAGGACATTCCTATATTGGGGATATAAGTGGTCAAGATGAGAACCTGATGAGGCCACATGGGAGACAGAGGATAGTATCCAAAGGAACTATCCAGAGTTCAATGCCGAGATAGATGCACCTGTAGGATCGGTGAGTAGATATTAGTGTTATTTTGGTGAGTGTTATGATTATTTGCTTAATGTGTTTTCGTGCTAGCTGTGATGTATGCATACGATCTTATTAGATCTTGTTTGCTAGTGGGGTTGTATTTATAGCTGGAGATGGTTCTTCCTCCATGCTATTGAGTTGTGATTAGGGTTTAGATGGAGATGGTTATTCCTCCATGCTATTATTTATGGATATAGTTTAAGTGGAGACGGATTTCCTCCACGTGGTTGTGTTACGAGTGCAATTTGGCTGGAGACGGATTTCCTCCATGCCTTGTGACGTGGTTATAGGTTGGTTAGAGATGGTTTTCCTCTATACCTTTGGATAGCGTTATGATATTGTTGCTGGATTTGGTGATTCCTCCATGTTGTGTTTGAGGTTATAGAGTGTTATAGGTTGATACCTTTGAACGGAGATGTGATACCTCCGATAGAGAGAGTGTTTATACCTCGGTGTATGGGTCTGATAGGATTTGGGAATTGTTCTAGTTTCGGGACGAAACTTTTTCTTAAGGGGTGTGTGATGTAACAGCTAGGATTTCCGAATTCTAATTAATGTTGATTAACTTAATCATTGATAGTAATTGACCCATAACTCACGGAGATTGCGTAAGTGATGAGTATGAGTCCCACCGTTATGATCCTGGCATAATTTTGGGTTTATGGGAAATTTTTCAATTTTTCCCCCGGGTAATTATTTTTACCAGCTCCAATTAATAAAAATGCAGTTGAGAGAAATGATCAGGACATCGGACATGTCCTAGATATGAAATAACATGGAAAGGCAAAATGGTCAAAAAGAGCCGTTATTCCGTTTCTCACCGACTAAGAAAGACAACTTAGGAATACGCGTTTTTCGAGGCATTTATGGAATTATTATCCCTATAATATTCCAGATTTATTATTCCAAAAAAGTTTGGAGAAGGGGGTTCAACCCGCCGTTGGATCGGTTAAAGGATAATTATCGACTTCGCTGAAGGATAATTATCGTCTTCACTATAAATAGTGGAAAATCGTTTATTAATTCATTTCCTTTCACGTTTTCTCGTAAAAACTCTTATTTCTCTCAACCTTCAAACTCAGATCTACTCTCCGTTTCTGATCCGATTTCAATTCCGTTTGAGTTTCTGGTTTCCTCTCTTCATTCTCTTCTTATCAATACCGAGTTTATGCATTTCCGAGCATATGAAGACCTGGTCGAGCATATATGTCACCAAGACGGTTCCGTCGCTCAGATTCTGGTGAATTTGATGTTGTCCATGCGTAGTTTGCGTCATTGTAATTTCCGAATCTTCTTTCAGATCGTCAATCGAGTTAGTAACAAATAAGTTATGAATTTATTCGTTTTCCGTACTGCGATTTGGCCTAGATTGACCTTAGGCTTGTCAAAATGGATAATTAGAAATTCCATTATGGTCGTTATATTATTCTGGTGTTTACGGGTTGTTTGTTAGATGAAATCTGATTACAAGTGGGTTTAGAAATTGTTTGCGGGCAAAACGTTATTTTGGTGAAATTTAATTAATTAATTAATTAAAGGTTAATTAATTAAATTAGGATTAGAATTGAGATTGAGGAATGTTGATTAGACGTTACCATGAGATTTGAGGAATTATGAGTTATGTTGAGATATCGGGGTTTAGATGCGAGTTATAGTTGGTTATGGTCATGAGGTGTAGGCGTTAATTGTTTCCTCGAGGGGAAATCGTGACGTGGTACAGGTTTACGAGTATTTCAGGTAAGTCCATAGGACTTACTTAGCTAGCAGTTGTGGATTTGAGTGGTTGCGATGGTTGTGTGTGTGCACATATGATTGTTGCATTTATAACCTAAACCGGACTAGGATGGCCACTTCATTACCTTATATGGCCCAAGTGTATTATAACCGGGCGGTGACCACCTGTCAAAGCTCGTCGAGAGTGGATAAGGTGCTCGGAAGCCAGTAGCTTAGGGAGGACGTAGCTCCTCATGCAAAACCTGAGTTTAAGGGGGAAGAGGCAAGGTTCTTTAGGCTCCTCGTGCAACAAACGAAGTTGAAGTAGTAATGGAATAACATAATCAAAGATAATAAACAATTGTGTGTGTGACATTGCATATTGTGATGTGTTGGTGTGTACGTGTATGTGTTATTACTTCATTCTTATTCTTTTTTGTTAGTTAACGGTTTATACCGTGTTGTAGATGATCTGCATGTTAGGAAGGCTGGAGAGTGAGCCAGACAGGGTGATCAGCCGAGGGCTTTTGAACACTAAGATATTATAGGGTTTTGGGTGTTTTATTCTTGTATGGATATGATGTTGTTGTTTTGTACTCGGATGTAATTTTGTAAACCTTATGATGTATCTATTTTACAGTTTTATGTATTTGGTTTTAATCTATCTGTGTCTTGTTGTAAGATCCAATGAACTTGTTGTCAGGCTAGGGTTAAGATCCATTGTGAGATCCTAGCCCAGTAGCGCCCCGAGTCCCACGAATTTGGGGCGTTACAACGACTTTTGACTTCTTTAACAAAGGGAAAACCCTTCGGCAAATCAATCATAAAAGCATCTTGCTTATTGCCAAAGTGGACAACGCTACCTCCTCAATCATAAAAGCATCTTCCCCCGGGTGTGCTATAAAATTTGACCGTCGCAAGGCCTTTGACACCATTGACAACAAATTCATCCTTTTGTCCTCAACCTAATCGGTATTCCTCTAGTCGTCTTCTTCTCTTGGATCAAGATATGTATTACCACGGCTACCTATTTTGTTTACATAAATGGCATCTTAGAAGGGTTCTTTAAAAGGTAAAGAGGACTTAGACAAGGTTTCCCCCTCTCCCTCTCCCTCTCCTTGTTTGTCATTCTCTTGAATACCTCTCTCAAATGGTCCCAAAAAACACACTCAATCCAAACTTCAACTGTCATCCGAAATGCTACAGCCCACACATTACCTACTTTTGTTTTGTTGATTATATTATGTCTTTTGTTTTAGGGGATATTCCTCTTTAATCCATACTCTTAAATCTTCTTTGGACGATTTCGAAGAGATCTAGGGATTGGAATGAAACATCAACAAAACCACTGTCTTCTTTGGTGAGTCCTTGAGCTCGATTAAACCCTCATTTCAAATAGTTTTGGCTACAGAGGTGGCTCCCTCCTTTTCTACTACCTCAGAGTTCCCCTAACTATCAACCTTTGAACCGACTCACTAGGAAGATTTAGTCCCGGAGTGCTAGAATGCTCTCTTATGCCGGTATAATTCAACTTATAAGATCAACCTTATACACCATTCAAACCTTCTAGAGCTCCATTTTCCTCACACTAGCTATTGTCATTAAGAAAATCGAACGGGTCGTTCTTTAAAACGTACTATCATCTAGCATAACATGACCAATAGTTCTTCTAGCTATTTCTAGAGATCTCTCATCATGGTTCGAGACAAAATTATATCTAGAAGAAAGCTCCAGACCACCATTCCCCTCTTACTGGAGCCAACGACTCCTTTTCTACCTCCAAAATTTACAATCTTCTTCAGGTAATGGGATTGGCTTCTGGTTGGCACATTGGCATCTAGGGCGGTCTCAATATCCCCAAGTAGAACTTCATCTCTTGGTTGTATGATCTCAATAAGCTACCCACTATTACCAAACTACTCTCCTAAAACCTTGTCCAAAACAACATATGCACCTTATGTAATGGTCAGCCGAAACCGAAAATCATCTTTGGATTGAATTCTCCTTCAACATCCTTTTTTTGGATATTATCCTTGGACGGGTTTGCAAACCGCACAGACACAACATTCTCATTAATTGGGTCAAGAGTTCAGCTCCACTAAATCTAACAAAGACTTTATCCTTCAAGTAAAATAAATCCACTATCACCTCCTTCGTTTACTTCACATGAAAAGTTCGAAAGGATTCCATGTATAACAACAATAAGTGCACGACATTGATTGTGCCAACAAAGTTATTCTATCAATAAAGAACTACACCTTCACCAACTTGAAAACTCACAACAATGACTAGATTTTTTGGCAAGGATTCTAGACATCAACTTACTTATAAAAAGTTCTCTATTTTAATTCTCCCTCCCTCTACCACTCTCATACTTTTCTTGTCAAGTCGAAAGTCATGTACATTTCCTTATCTATATGTATCTTTTTTTTAAAAAAAAAAAATTCAAGTCCCTAACATTAGTGGTGGACAAGGCTCGGATATCCGATCCGACAATCTTGTAGTAGTCCGATCCGAGAGCACCCAAGTATCCGTCAGTCTTATCCGGATCGAATTTCCGATTCGATCCGAGTATTTATTATTAGATTAGTTGGATATATCCAAACCAATTTTTTCCTCCAAACCCGATCTGTATCCGATCCGATGATCCGAAAAAAATGTCAAGATCGGACCACACTCGGATCACCAACTTTCTGATATTTTCGGATTCGAACATTTCAGAATCGAATCTTCGAATTAGCGAATTGAATTAATCGGATAAGATATTTTTGCTCTCCACCCCTCTAACATGACATATACCCAACTCCATGCGCAGTCCGCCATCTGAATTGGATTTTTTTAATAAAGACAAGATATTAGGTTTTTTTTTTTTATCATAGGTCTAATTTAATGAAGTTCAGGAGATTCATGTATGAGAGGAGAATTTGGACCGAACTTGTCTAATCAAACCTCGTTTAGAGAATATATATCGTGTAACCAAATTGCTTTTATTTAAAAATGAATCCCGTGAATATAAACCTGTTACCTTTAATATTTTTAAAAATCAAATTATATATATATAATTGACCAAGCTGTGTTGGTGCATGCATGTGTTCATTATTATATATACTATTCAATAATTAATGTTTTATGCATGTAACTTTTTTTCGTTACTGTAAGTTCACATGTAACTCATCGATTCTGTTTTACCTTTTCCTTTTTTATCATCACAATGTTGATAAGTGTTACACTTGCAATGGTTTTGACTTTCATACATTTTTTGTAAAAATAAATTACTAATTAGTTCGATACGATATTACCTGGCTTGATTATGTATGTTACATGAAATTGTCGACAATTTTTGGTAAAAGGTGTAAACGCATCAAATTAATATGGAGTTATCTGATACATTACGTTTATATATATATATATATATATATATCCTGCCACTAATTAGAGAAAAGAAAAAAAAAGGCTTTTTATAGGCTATAATTTGTAAAATAGGTTCTAATCTACTAAATCTATGTAAATCCTTATTTATCTTTCTGTAAATATTTATATTTTTTTTTATGTAAAAAAAGAGAGCTAAGTAATGATATTTCATATAACTTTTCCTGTCAAAAAAAGGAATGATATTTCATACCTATATAGACTTTCACCATTAATTGAGTATATAAAATATTTAATTTTATATATTTTATGTACATACAACAATAGCTAAATCATAATATTATTTTCTTGAATTGATTTCTACCTTTAGTTGAATTTACAAGATATTTTGTGTATAATAATTTAGTGTGATTTTGTTTTAATGATTTTGTGTGATTATAATCGAATGTAATTATTAACTGAATGAACTAGTGTATATGCGCGTATTTGACCATATATATATGTTATCAAAATTTATCTATTTCTTGTTTTTCATGTAGTGTGTGATTAAATAAAGTTCGCAACTTCGTAATTTTTTGTCCAAAGTTACGTAGATTCAATAATTTTAGTTTAAATAGTTTGTGTTTGTTTTAATTTGTGTTGCCAAGTTTCAATAGCTTGTATTTGATTTATTTAAACAAGTATAAGATGAAAATCGATCGTGTAGATGATTTGTGAATATAATATAGGTTTTAATTTTCAAAATATATGGTGCGGTTAATAGTAATTTTGTGCAAATTATGATAAAAAAAAAATAATTAACACAAACAAAAGAATTACATAATTTACATTCACAAAAACTTAGACAAATAACGTGATAAAATGATACACAAACTAACACGGTCCATGAATTTAGACAAATTATAGTGTTACATTTTGAAAAGTTGGTTAGAGAATTAATAAGGGTAGAATTTGACTAATATAAATAAAAAAGGCACACTTAATTCCACAATAAAACTTTTTAACTTATATAATACAATATTAGGAGATTTAAGCGTACTTCACCAATTCACCCAAAAGGGCGTGTAGCTCATCCAAACGAATATAGAAAGAAAGCATGTGGAAGTGTTTTATCGTGTACTTGTGATGAGATGAGAGGAGATGAGAGATGAGAGATGACATGAGATGAGATGAGAGATGACATGAGAGATGAGAGGTGATATTATATGAGGTGAGATGAGAGATGAGATGAGATAAGATGAGATGGAGTGAGATTACATATGAGATGAGATGGGGTGAGAATACAGATGAGAAGAGATGAGATGGGACATGAGGGAAGAGATGAGAGATAAGAGGATATGAGATGAGACGGGAGATGAGAGGATATGGGAGATGTGATAGGAGATGAGATGAGATGAGATATGAAATCTAGATGAGATGAGATGAGATGAGAGACGAAAGATGACTGATAAGATGAGAAGGGATGAGAGATTAGATGAGGTGAAAATGATCAGAAGTTCAAACCCCAATCTGTTAGCACGTATTTATATTTATGGATAATTTCGGATTTACCCTAGGGGTATCATTGTAATTATTGTACCTTGTAATCTTTATTTATTCCGATTAATGAATTCAGTAGGGTCACGAACTTTGTTCACAAAATAATATGGTATCAGGCTTAAACGTCTAAAACCCTAGTATTTAACGCCGCTCCCCTTGCTTTCGCCACTCCCCTCGAACAAGTTCCGACGCCACACATGGCCAACAACCAAGACCCAATGTCACATCTAGCACTAGTACAGAAATGCACATTTAACACGGTTCCGTGTGCATTATTTAACACGATTTTGAACCGTTCTAAAACTGCATGTGGTAAATGTGTTTAACACAGTTGGGCTAGAACCGTGTTAAACGGGTTTACCACGGTTCATGTTTCAACCGTGGTAAACGTGTTTACCACGGTTCTAGCCCAACCGTGTTAAACACATTTACCACATGTAGTTTTAGAACGGTTAGGCGTGAACCGTGTTAAACGTGTTTACAACGGTTCACGCCGAACCGTTCTAAGCATGTTTAAAACGATGAAGATGGACCATGGTAAATATGTTTACCACATGAAGCTTTACCACGGTTCTATCCCAACTGTGTTAAAAGTGTCGTGTCAATCGTGTTTACCAGTTCTCTTCGAACCGTGTTAATCGTGTTTACCACGGTTCTCCTCGAACCGTGTTAATCGTGTTTGCCCCGGTTCTGCTCGAATTGTGTTTACAACAGTTCTCCTCGAACCGTGTTAATTGTGTTCTCCACGATTCTATAGAACCGTGGTAATAATGTTGAATCCTAGTAATAATACTGAACCGTGGTAAATTAGTAGAGCGCGTTAAATGTGAATTTGACCGTGTTAAATGTGTTTATCACGGTTTCATCTACAACCGAAGTAATACTTATATATTTTTTTTATTATGTTATATTGTTGCGCATATATACCGTACACCTGTAGTAATCCAACACAATGAATAACTAAATGGCAGGCTAACCGACAAATAATACTCAAAGAAAATCAGAAAAACACCATGATGATCGATCAATCAAATACAACCATGTCAATTGACAACAATAATCATTTTGATCATCTCAAAATAGTAATCACTAAAAATCTATAAGTATTTCATAAGAATTCTAGCTATTTACTTCAATATCCGTTATTTCAATTTAATGAAACCAATGCAACTAGTGTACACATATGAATTGTTGCACATAACTAACCCACTGATCTCGAACCTCATCGATTTGCTTTTGTGAATACGACACCGTCATAGCTGACTCCGAAAACCACTGACAGTTAAGAGGAAATGATTTAGTGAGAAAATATGTCATATATACATGACAACACAAACAAAGTGAATATAGCTGATGCAAGCCATAAGTATAGTGAACTTCACTAATAATATTTAGAGAAGTAACTACAACTATACACATACCTTCTTAGGAACTTGATCTTGTCCTCCTGCGATAATCTTCCTAAAGCTTTCTAGTTTGGCAATTGATCATAAAGGCACCATTGTTAATCTCACTCTATTGTTGTTTGACAAAACCCAAATCATAAAACTAAATTACACAAAAAATTGTGTTTTCCTTGTGTTTTTCTTTGAGATAGGAGTCAAAAAGCACAAAATTGTACTCTTCTTTTACACCCCTCAGTCTCATTTAATACATGCACAATCAATATTTTATTAGTAATATCAACTTCATTCCTTGTGTTTTTTGCGAGATAGGAGTCAAAAAAACAACACAAAATTGTACCCTTCCTTTACACCCCTCAGTTTAAAACCAAACAAATAAAGTATGAAATCTTGACATGGAGTGTGGACGGTAGTCATAGCACTGTACAATGTTCAATCAAAAGATCCAAATCATTTGAAGAAAAAAGCCAACTTTTTCCACTCTTCATTATAATATATATGAACCCACACAAAATTTAACCCACAAATTATGAAAATTCTGAAAATTATCAAAAGCAAATGCTGCATAATTCTCAAAATCAAATACGTACTAAATAAGTCTCACGTACCCAAAAGTGACACCCGGTAGGGAAGGCAGTTGACGGCCGGCAAGGTGCAGGGCTGCAGTCTCGTTGGTGTTGGTGGCGACGGAAGGCCGGCGGCCGGTCAAATACCGCAGTCTCGTCTTGGCTACAGTCTCCCAGTGGTGAGACGCAGATCGGGAAAGGGGCCGGAGATTAGGGCTGAAGCATAAGCAGAAATTAGGGCCGGATATTAGATCACCCGCAATGGGCGGCTGGGCCAGAAAACTGAAGCGGAAGCAGATCGGGAAAGGGGCCGGATATTACCTGCAATCGGCGGCTAGGCTGAGAGTTCCGGCGGTTGGGCGCGCAAGAGATCGAAGTGCTGCACGTGAGAAGATGAGACGCATCGGGCAAGACAACTTCGAGAAGAGGAGACGTCGACGCAGAGGGCTATGAGAAGAGGAGATCTACGCTGCAGAAGGCCGGAAATTAGATACCTGCGATCGGCGGCTATGCCAGAAATTAGGGCTGAAGCAGAAGCAGAAGCAGATCGGGAAAGCGGCCGGAGTATTTGCAATCGACGACTGGGCTGAGAGTTCCGGCGGCTGAGAGTTCCGGCGGCTGAGAGATCGAAGTGCGCTGTACGTGAGAAATCGATGAGATCGACGCGGTGGGCAATACAGTTTTGAGAAGAAACGCAGTTGTGCAATGTGTCTTGTTCTATCTAGGTTAAAAAGGAAGAAGATAGATTTAATTAATTTGGGCTTGTCACCTTGAACCTAATTGACGCAGGCGCTGTAGGTTAAAAAAAAATCTTTTACCTATATATGAAAGTTTATAAAAATAATTATTATAATAACACATTCTTAAACAATTTTACCAATTTTACAAATCTTCTAACACATTAGAAGAGAAGATTACTTTTTTTTTCAAATGAATTATAAGCACTATTTAACCTCATAATTTATATTTTAATATTAATCACCTGCTAATTTTTTTTATTTTTATAAATTCCATGTAAAAACGAGCATACCTTTATTTAAAAATAGACCTCTTTTTCTATTTTTAATATTATATTTACATATGTATTATTATTTGTTATATTTTTTAAAACAAGAAACATATTTTAAAGGTATAATACGAAGTTCGTTGATATTAGTTTTATAAGATCGATTTTACTGTTAAAAATTCATATTAACGAAAATTTATGATTTGGTGTTAATTTGGGAATTAAACTATCTTTCCAACAATTCACTTAATTCCTTGACAACATGTCATGACAATATCATTAAAGAACTCAATATTTATGCGAGAACTTTAAAGAGGAGTAAGATAATAAAGATATAAGATGAAAATGATAATAATATTGACTCAAATAATTAATTTTCGTAAATAAGAATTCTAAAGACTTTGTAAAAAACATTATTCATAAAGAGGTATTACGGAAACGGTGATGGATTTCGTAAACGCACGACGGTCACTGAATCTGTGACCGCCATGGTCACGGGTTCCGTAACCGTAAAAAAAATATTTTTTTTCCTGAAATCACGGTCATGGGTTCCGTAACCTTGACAGTGTCAGATTTTTTTTGGGTTAGAATTCACAAAGAAAATTATCACGGATGCAGAACCCGTAATCAAGACTGTTACGGGTTCTGTAACCGTGGTGATTTTCTTCAGTTTTTTTTTTGTTAGAATTTACAAAGAAAATCATCACGGTTACCAGTTCCATAACCGTAAAAAATTTGTCACGGATTCGGAACCCATAACCGCCGCGCGTTTACGACTCCCGTTAATAAAATTCGTATTGACGTAATCCGTATTACACTTTTACGTTTTCTATTTTAAATTTTATTTTTGTCGAAAGTTTATATCAGTTAATAATAACAACATCTGAAAAATAGCATAAATATATTTAAAAATGTTTAAAAAAGCTGATAAAAATTTATTTATAAACTAGCATGTGTATATGGAATTTTTAAGAAATAGAAAGAGGAGAGAATTAGGAGGGGATTAGCAATATTAATAAATAAAGTGTGCTGTAAAACTAACTTTATACTTCATCCGTAAAAAGGAAAAGTTTTTCCCTGCAATGTGTTAGAGTATTTGCTATTGTGGTAAATTTGGTTGAGGATGTGTCACTTCAGTTATTATTTTAATTTAATTTTTTTGTTATATAGGTGAAAGATCCAAATAAAAGATACATTATAAAAATTAAAATTAAAATATTTAATCAACCACATTGAACTTAATTGACGGTTGATCGGTACTTTTTAACGCGGGTTTAATAAAAAAAATTTTAGTTCCCGGCAAATATCACCCTTTCTAAAAAGTTTTCAAATTATTTTTTTTAAAATATTTAACACGGTTAATTGAAAGACGTGGTAAATTGTGTTTATACACTAATTTAACACGGTTTGGAGGGTACCGTGGTAAATTGTAAACATTTTTACAACGGATTCGAAGAGAACCGACAAAACTCACACTTTCTAAAAAAATTTTAAAAATTATTTTTTAAATAATATTTAACACGGTTAGTTGAAAGACGTGGTAAATTATGTTTATACACTAATTTAACACGGTTTGAAGGGTTACCGTGATAAATTGTAAACATTTTTACAACAGATTCGAAGAGAACCGACAAAACTCACGCTTTCTAAAACATTATTACTACGGTCTCGAAGAGAACCGGCAAATCTCGCGCTTTCTAAAAAACTTTTAAATTATTTTTTAAATAATATTTAACACGGTTAATTGAAAGACGTGGTAAATTGTGTTTATACGCTAATTTAACACGGTTTGGAGAGTAACCGTGGTAAATTGTAAACATTTTTACTACGGTTTCGAAGAGAACCGTGATAAATGATACACAAGTTTAACACGGTTACATGTAACCGTGTTATTATAACAAATATTTTAACACGGTTCGCAGGGTAACCGTGTTAAAATGGGTGATTCTATAAATTTACCACGGTTAATCGGTGAACCGAGGTAAATTGTAAGTACTTTTAACACGGTTTTCTGGGCAACCGTGGTAAAAATGTTGAATTTGCATAATTACCACGCCAAAACACGGAACCGTGTTAAATGTACCGTAACCAATGTGCTTTTTTGTACTAGTGTAGACTTGGGTCCGGTTTAGGCAAAACCACCGAACATGCGGTCTTCAAACAGGCTCAGACCGGCGGTTTGGTCAAACCGGCGGTTTAGGTTTGCCAGTTTGACCAAACCGCTGGTCGGAGGTTTGGTTTAAGTTTGGCTTTTGGACAAACCTAAACCGGGGGTTTATCTAAAGAAAGCCATTGCTTGCGCAACGGCTCAACTGGCCCGCCAACGGCTATTTCATATAGCTTTTGGGCGGGCCCCACATCCCAACGACTCTTTTTGCCGTTAGGTGTTGTTTTTTTTTTTAATTTTTTTTAAAAAAATGTAAAATGCTTTAAAAAAATTTCTACCCTCAATTCCTATAAATACCCAACCATTATTACATTTTATCTCACACCAACATTCTCATCTCTCTCTACTACTACTCTCAAGTCTCAACTCTCAATCTCGTATTCTCGAATCTCAATTCTCGATTTCTCGATTTCGAATCTTCTTCCTCTCAATCTGTTCTAATGGCAAACCCGAGCGACTCCACTCCCGCTTTCTTTTCTAGAACCCTAGAAAGCAAAACCCAAATGCCCGATATGTCACAAGGTGAAGGGGCTTTTTGACAAGTCCCTCCACCGAAAATGCTTATATCCGACATCTTTACAAAGCATTACAAAAAGGGTGAGGTGGTGCACGAGTATTTCCAAGTATCATGCACTATTATCCGAAGGTGTACAAGTGGAGGGCGAAGGGCTGCTATGGGAGTTTGCAAACCCACATGCAAAAGATCCATCCTGAGAAGCTCGGAATATCACGGGGACAATCTCAATTGTCACACGGGTTTGCATCTTCTTCCTCTCATTCTCCTTTATTTATGAATAATCATAGTGAAGAAAGTTTAGGATTAGACAACCTTATATGTTCTCATGCATTTCCATTTTCTTATGCGGTATATTAAGATGTACGAGAATATAACACTACTTATCTTCAACCTTCTTTTAAACCGTTTCCAAATTAATTTCTAAATCTTACAAACAAAAGAAATAAAAAATTCTTACGATTTTGTCATCTTTCTCGCATCAAGTTTCTATTTGTAGTGATATTTGAAGTACATTATCACAAATACATTTTTACATGGGGATTACTTTACATTTTATTGATAATGATATATTCTTCCATAAATTTGTTATTGCATTTCGTCATTTCAACGAAATACATAATAACACCAACATTACAAACTTGATAAAAAACGGTTTTACAATAATATAATTTACAAGGTCGAGTTTTTTCATATTCTTTTGATAATGCATCCGCTAACACCGCTGCCGTAAAAGAATTGGTGGAGGATGCGGGAGAATACATACGAACTCTTTTTACTCACCAATGTGACATTTTAAACTTATGTGTTCAAGATGGACTTCAAATTTTATGTTCTATGTTAACCCCCATTGTTAACGTAATTGAACATGTTTGACACTCAACCAATATCAGGAAAAAAAAATGGAGAACAACATGTTTACAATATAATGTTCATCCAATTGCAATTTCAAAAGATATTGGAACTCGTTGGAACTCTACTTACAAACTACTTAGTTAAACTCTTCGTTACAAAGATCTTTTACAGTCATTTTCCACACAAAACATTCCGTGGTCTATGTTAAATGGTGAAACTATTTAGAAAACTTGTTTTGATATTTGTAATGTTTTAAAGGTTTTTAGTGATTCAACTAATATGGTGAGATATGTTTACACTCCCATTCTTGTAGCTTTTTGGAAATAGCCGTAAATATTGTCGAGGCATTACAAACCGGTTTTACTTATTCAACTTTTATAAATGATATAACCAACATGAAATTAAAATGGCTAAAATATTACACCGATATTCCCTTGGCTTATCTTATTTCCGCCGTTTTTTTATCATAGGCTTAAAATTGATGGTGTTACCGAATTGTTGGGTGCTTATTATGTTTAGGTCCTTCTAAAACACTTATATCATTATTCATGAAGTTCGTATTTAAGTTGAAAAATTGCTTTCTTCCTTTGAAACAAGTGCTAGTTCTTCGGCCGAACTGACTCCTCCACCCTCTTCTTCTTCTTCTTCTTCTTCTTCTTCTTCTTCTTCTTCTTCTTCTTCTTCTTCTTCTTCTTCTTCTTCTTCTTCCAAAAGCTAAACAGATTTTATCTAAAAGAACAAAACACCACTTCATTCATCCACAAGTGCGGAATTTCAAGATTATCTAACAACGTGTTTTGGTGGGTTTTGGGTGATAAAAAACAAATGACTTAATCTAGACCTAGTCCCCGGAAACGGCGCTAAAAACTTGTTCGCACTAGATAGTAGAACAAAAATCTTTGCATTTATAAACTCGATCTAATATCCTAAACTACCTAGCGAACCCACAGTGTATGAGTCGTTTCGTAGAAAGAAAAGTATTCCAAGGTCGAACACAATGACTGAGGTGAATATAAACCATTCAATGATCAAAGATAGTGTAAATCTATACTTAGAGATGAGACAGGAATAAAGAAATGAAAAACACAATATTTTTGGTGGGTTTTGGGTGATCAAACAAGGATCAAAAGATATGCAAACAAGCAAACAAACAAACACACAAACACAAAGATAGGTGATAAGAGGTAAGAAATGCGGATTCTATAGATTCAGAATTCCGGTTATGGAAATTGACTCATGCATCTAAACATCAAAGCATAAGCTACGGTTATGGCAATGGACTCATGTTCCACTAGTCTCAAACCTAAGTTCTATTACCGTGTAAGTCTCAAGGAGCTAAGGTTGAGAATTCTACACAAACCAGCCACTACCTAAGAGTCAAACCCCTCATTACCATGTAAGTCTCGGAAAAGGTAAGTCTTAGGCAACAATCCTAGCACACTCAATCCAATAGCGACTTTTTTGGCTCACTACTACCTAGAGTTCATCATCTTCTATAACTAAGAGCGGAAATCACCGGGTAAGTCTCATTCCTCAATTAGTTTGCTAGAAAGGGTCATCCTAAGCTAGATTAGGCTCAACAAACACTAGGATTTCAACACATCTACATCCTAACATCCAGATTCATCAACATTAGAACAACAACACATCAATATCGGGTGGATCATGAACATCTCGGCTAAAATGGCATGAAGAACATACCGAGATCATGGACTGAGCTAGGTTTTCGAACACAAATCTATCCTAAGCTAACATGCAAGTCCATACAATCATAGTCCAAAGCATAACCATCATTCCTTCACCCTAAAATCACAACTATTCAGCCAATAACATTCATATCTAGACTAAACTTCATCAAACAAGCACGCATGCATTTCATAGCTATAAAATAAAGATAAAACCAAAGAAAGAAGTGCTACTTAGCTAGATAGATGTTCCCGCAGTCTTACAAAGCTTCAAGAGCAGCTCCAAGGCGATCCACAAGGAAACCTCACTTAAAACCACTCAAAACTCACTCTCAATCTCAATGAAACAAAGCTATACATTAATCTCTCCCAAGAACACCCACAGGGGTGCTTCAAAGAGAGCTACAATGGGAGAGGAGAGAGTTCGTCCAAAGATCTCCAAAAACAGCCTGCAAAACCACATAAGTACTGCACCAAAGGAAGGGGCGGACATAGGAAGTGTGTGTTAAGTGTCGTGGGTTGTCAAGAGAGAAATCTCGGTTGCTCCAAGGAGCATCTCGACTGAGATGGGTTGGACTTGGACCGAGATTGGTCACTTTCAGCACCAAAACACCACTTGATCAAGAGTTAGTCCAATACTTGCATCAACAAGGGTCCATGTCTTCTTCACTTCTCCAAGGATGAGTCTTTTGGAACCTCGAATCCGGATCATCATGAGGCTCGAACCTAAAATGTATCAATAATGTCAAAATGATCCCAAAATACATATTAAACCGACAAAAGCTCGTGTAGACGTCTATTCCGACAATATGACTCGATTAAGCGTAAACGTCCCGAACTAAGGCAAAACTATGCATGGATGAAAGGGAAAACTATCTACAAGAGTGCCTAAACTAGTGTCATAAATCATGTCACCAAAAACAATATTGCAATCTCAATGCACAAACATATATCCAATAATAAATCAAACCATGATAGGGATCATCCAATCCATAGATCAAGATTAATCAGCTAGACATAATAAAAGAAGAATGAGCCTGATTGTATCCGGTTTGATGATAGGACTAAAGGTGTCACCGTAGTCAAGGCCAGGGTGTTGGTGAAATCCTTTGGCTACAAGTCAGGCTTTTTGTCGGTCAATGGACCATCCGAGTTGTATTTCGTACGAAAGACCCATTTGCATCCAACTATATTGGAAGCTTGAGATTGCGGAACAAGAGTCCAAGTGTTGTTGTGGAGGAGGGCATTATACTGGACGTTCATGGCATGTCGGCATTCAGGGATAAAGAGCATGAGGGAAAGGAGTCCATGTGAAAGTGAGGTTGAGCTTGTCAATGGGTTTGTAGATGTTGTGTTGAGAGCCTATTAATGAGGTAGGCAGCGGTTGCAAGAGCATGAGGCCAATAGAGAAGAGGCATGCATGACTGGAAGAGTAAAGAAGACCGGTCTCCACTAGATGCCGATTTCGTCTCTTAGCATAACCATTGTGCTCGGGAGTGTGAGGAGGGCTAGTTCGATGAGAAATACCATGATGACCAAGGAGTTTTTGAAGACTTAACTACTCTCCTCCATTGTTGGAATGGAGAGTTAGTATTTGTGTTTAAAATGGTATTCAACAAGATTTTTGAAACGAATGAAAACCTCTTTCGTATCCGATTTCTTTCGAAGAAGATATAGCTAAATATATTTTGAGAAATGATCTACGAAAATCACATAATATTTGTAATGATCATAAAAAGGAATTGGTGAGCTCCAAACATCAAAATAGACGACCTCAAGAGATCTAGTAGTAACAAGAGAGGAAGATGAAAAAGATAGTTTGTGACTCTTATTAATTTGGCAACAATTACATAAATCTTTGACAATGGTAGTTTTAATTTGGTGGAAAGTAGTTGAAACACTTTGGTCGATGAATGACCAATTAAGTTTGTGATGCCAAATTGGTGAAGACAAGGTGGGTGTGAGCATAAGTGGGCCTAGAGACGAGGGACACTTCATTGAGGCCGTTCCTTGCTTTTCCTTCCAACAGAAGGTGTTGTGTTTGAAGGTCCTTTACAAAGAAAGTGGATGGTGAGAGTTCAAAGGAGACATTATTTTCAATGCAAAACTTATAAATTGATATGATATGTTGATATATTTATGGAACATGTAACACATCAGAGAGTAGAAGAGGATGAGAGAGAGAGAGAGAGGGGTAAAGCTAGTGTTGGCAATGGTTAAACCTGAGCCATCACGTATCACTATCTCGTCGGATCATCATAGGGGTTGTGCATGGATAGATTTTGAAGGTTAGATGTGACAAGGTGTGTGGCACCGGTGTCTAGGAGCCAAGTTGATGCAGTTGGGTTTGGTGTAGGGAGTAGGGAAGTAGAGTAAACTCGGTGAGAGAGTGCTTGGCTGTAGACATTCTTGGTTGGCGAGGAGGCGAGCGAATGCTAAGGTGAAGACGTTGAAAGATTGAGCATCGAGATAGTGAGTGACCAATGGTGCAGTCTAGTTGAGTTATTAGAGGTTGGATTTGAGGGACGGATGTAGTATGTTGTTCGAGTAGTGGAGTTAGCAATTCTAGGGAAGTGGGTAGGTGGGTTCTTGTGGCGATGAGTAAGCTCCTTGTTGATGAGTTTCTCTATGAGTTCAACAAAGGAAATGGGAGAGTTTTGGGCATGAACTATGTCTATGACTGATTGATAGTTAGAGTCAAGACCATCAAGGACTCGATCGGTGACATCCTCAAGATCCATGAGTTTGCCAAGTATGGTGAGATCATTGACAACGCACAGGATGGACTGCATGTAGTTGGCAATGGATGAGAATCCTTTTACCAAGTGGCGGAGTTGGTCTTTGAGTTGCTTGATGTGCCCACCAGTAGGGTTGGCAAAGGTTTTGGCAAACACATCCCATGCAAGAGTTAAGGCATGAATGAATGTATTATTAAGAGATGCATCAATATATACAAGAGAAATCCTACAAATCAATATATCATGTTATAATAAGGGATGACAATATACTTGGAAAGGAGGCCTCTAAGTGTACGTCTACCGCAATTTAATGGTGCAAATATGAAACTCTATCCTAAACATGGTGGTTTGGTTTGTTGGCACAGTTTCTACTTTCGACGGTTAATAAACGTGTTCGTGTTTACCTTCCATCCAATAATTTTGTTGTCACTGCGTCTGTGCCTTTGCCGAGATCAATAATCTATTTGGTTTTAACCTTTTTTCCCTATAATTAACAAAGATGAGAAAATGCACCGCTTTAATTCCACTAATTTAAACTTGATAATAAAATTTACTATTTCTTTTGTTTTTACCTTCGTAATAACGACACCCAGAATCGCTTTCCCGCAAAATACATCATCGGCGTTCCCACCGACCGCCGGAAGCACCTCAATATGGAAGAAGACGATTCTGATTACACGTCAGCAGACTCGTTTGAGAGCTCCGACGACGGTGGGGTAGAAGGATATGAAAATGAGGATTCCGATTACGAATCTATCGCCGACAACGAAGAAAGCCACAGGAGAGCAGAAGAGCCGGAAACGGTGCTTCCAATCACCGAAATTTCCACAGCGCCTCACAAGAAGAAGAAGAAAAGGCGGAAGCTATCGATCAAAAACGCCTTTCGCCGAGCGAGGAACACGAACAAGATACTCGACGATCTTCGTCGGTTATTGGAGGAAGCAATTCAATCGAACTTGCTATTTGGACGATCTAGTGGAGAGATATACTGCGATTATCGTAATGATCCGAACGATATCAGTCTATGGGGAATTCCGTTGCTTCCAAGCAAAGGCCACCATGGTACGGATGTAATTTTGCTGAAATTCCTTAGAGCTCGTGACTGGAAGGTTCCAGACGCGTACGATATGCTCTATCGGACTCTCGTATGGCGAAGGAGAGAGAAGATTGACGGAATCCTTGAAGAAAATCTGACCATCGGTTCCCTTGCGGAGAAGATGGTGTTCTCCGATCGGACAGACAGGGAAGGGAGGCCGTTGTGCTTCAATGTGTACGGACCATTAAGCGACGCGGATTTCTACAAAACGGTGTTTGGAACGGAGAAGAGTAGGGAGGAATTCATCCGCTGGAGGATTCAGTGCTTGGAGCGGATTATTAGCTCCAAGTTCAAGTTCAAATCGGGGGACACCGCCGAATCAAGCGGTGATATGGTGTCTTTGGTTCAGATATCGGATTTGAAGAATGTACCGGCGAAGGGTGTCACCGAACTCCTATCAACGGGGAAGAAGATGTTGAGCATCTTCCAAGAGCATTACCCTGACATCATCTTCAGAAATGCAAGTTCTTCTTCTCCTTGATCCAAATTACAATTAGCAGAGTAATGAAACAAAAAAATAATTGGTCCTGTTATGTGTTCATGGTTGTAGATCATCATAAACCCTCCATCATGGTTCAACATGGTGAATGGATACCTAGGTCAAAATTGCAATGCAGGGACAAGAAAAAAAATGGTTGTTGCAAGGCCAAACAGAGTTACATCAAAGCTTCTCAAGTAATTAATTCTAAGACCTTTTCAAATCTGTCATGAATCAGGCTTCCATTTCTGAAGTTTTTGAGCTTAAAATATCAAATCACAGGTACATAGAACCTCAAAACATTCCAGTTCAATATGGTGGCTTAAAGCGGGACAATGATCAAGAATTTAAGCATGATGGCGACGATAACGTGTTTCGAACTATCATCAAGGCAGGACAACATGGGAAGATCGAAATTCCTGTCCATGAGGTATGTATATAATTATCTGTACAATGAAGATTCTGAATTTTTTTGTCAAATGATTGTTAGTTTTGATTTTGGTTTCTTTGATTCAAATTATGTGGTAGATGCATGTTACAGCAGTGTGGGATATAATGGTTGTTGGATGGGAAGTGATGTACAAGGAAGAGTTTGTGCCATACGATGAAGGCTCATACAAAATCCAGCTTCAAAGAGAAGGGAGGATTAGTGAGACAATCAGAAATTCCTTTTATATAAGTGAGCCTGGTAAGATTGTAATTACCATGAAGAACTCTCATTTTCGCAAAAAGAGAGTTTTCTGGCGTTACAAATGTAAACTTACTCTTCCTTCTTATGTACACAATGAAATCCAAAACCCTTGAGTTTATATGAAATAGAAATCTTCAATTCCTAATACTTTCTTTATGAACCACTAGTGCAAAAGTGGACTAGATTCATTTTCTTTACTGTCTTTGTTAGCATGATTTGTACACTTGCTGTATCTCACCTGATCATGCTGCATTTTTTACTGAATGCTATGGAATTTATGTACTGTTTTTATATACCTTAGACAGTAGCCCTAGTTTACAGTAGTTAAGGGTGTATTTGACAGTGTATGTATAATAGAAAAGGGATTATAAATGTACTGCACTTGATTTGCGTTGCATGTTTATGAGTCAGTGACCCTGAGGACACTTGCCCAAAATTGTAAGTATTATGTGGAAGCAAAGCAGGGCCATGATGCCATGCATATTGAAGAATGTCCAAAATGCAGCTCTGTACCATTCCCTTATGTGTCAATCACACACATCCTCGTATTACACTATAAATACTCCCAGCTTCCATTTGCCGCTTATCATCCAACTCAACGACCAAAACAATCCTCAAAATGGCTAAGTCCTATCCACCGCTGCTCTTCTTCTACCTTTTAGCCTTTAGTTGTTCTTCATTGCTGACACTAGCCATCCGGCACAAGGGTGAAGGCTTAATGCCCTTACCCTTGCGCCAAGAAGGCCAGCAGCAGGGAAATGAATGTCAATTTGACAGCATTAACGCTCTCGAGCCAACCAACAAGGTCCGATCAGAGGCGGGTGTTACCGAGTTTTGGGACCCGAATGAAGACCAGTTCCAGTGTGCTGGTGTTGCCTTCATGAGACGCTTCATTCAGCCTAAAGGCCTCCTTTTGCCTTACTTCAGGAGCTCCCCTGAGCTCTACTACGTTCTTAGAGGTAACGCATATGCTCCATCTTATGTACTAGATAATCAGATGATAACCTGTAATAAATATAACACCCAGAAACTGTAACTTCTGCAAATGCAAGCATTTGGAATTAAATATTAACTGGCCTGGTTATTTACTCAATATTCCAGTTTTTACATCATTGAAATTCTGTGAAACTGGTAATATTTTCTTGCTCATAAATATCAGCACTTGCAGTTGAAATTAGCTAAAATATCAGCACGTTTTTTGCTCATAAATATTAGCACGTGCAGTTTATATTACACGAAGAACAGAAGGTTTGATCTATGAGTAATTAGCTGATGTGAGAAATATGTTTTGCTTTTCTTATTCAAAACCTTTTTGGTTTACTTGAAACTTGTCTATTATTTTAAGTGTTTAGTTGCTAATTACCATGTATGCATAATATTCAGTAAATCTGTGCAATTTTCTTTAGGCAACATAAAATTTGGATTTTGAGTGATTAACCTGTTTGAGAAATATTTATGTGCATTACAGGTAAGGGTATCAGAGGCCTGTCGATCCCTGGTTGCCCAGAGACCTTCCAATCTGTCTCCAGGGAAGGCCGCGAGTTTCAGGATGAACACCAGAGATTATGGAGGTTCCGTGAGGGCGACATCTTTGCTGTCCCAGCAGGAGTAGTCCATTGGTTGTTTAATGATGGTGATGAGGACTTGATCCTTGTAACTCTCGTTGACACTAGCAACGAAATCAACCAACTTGATCAGAGGTTCCCTAGGGTAAGAATTGTCATCTACTCATAACTTAATTATGCCATCAGCATGCATGTGTGTATGTGAAGTAAAATGACAGTTTTATTTTATTTAATGTATGGAAGAATTAGTTATATTGTCTATATATGTTTGTAGGGATTCTTCTTGGCTGGGAACCCACAACAAGAGTTCCAAGACGAGGAAGGGAAAGGAGGAGAAGATGTCAAGAACATCTTAGATGGATTTGACCCTGAAATCCTTCAGGAGGCCTTTGGGGTGCCTAGGGAGACCATTGAGAGGCTCCGAAGCAACAAAGATGACAAGCGTGGTCAGATTGTTAGAGCCGAGCAGCTGCGAGTGATTAGACCGCCTACAGTGAGGGAAGATGAGCAATGGGAGGAGCGTCACCGAGGAGAAGGAAGAGGAAACCGTGGCGAAGGAGAAGAGTGGGAGGAAATCCATGGAGGTAGAGGAGGAAAAGGAAGAGGAAGCCGCGGTGAAGAAGGAGAAGAGTGGGAGGAAATCCACGGAGGTAGAGGAGGAAAAGGAAGAGGAAGAGGAAACCGTGGTGAAGAAGGAGAAGAGTGGGAAGAAATCCACGGAGGTAGAGGAGGAAGCCGAGGAGGAAAAGGAAGAGGAGGTCGTAGTGAAGAAGGGGAAGAGTGGGAAGAAATCCACGGTGGCCAAGGACGAGGAAGTCGCGGAGGAAAATCAAGAGGAGGTCGTGGTGAAGAAGGTGAAGAGTGGGAGGAAATCTACGGTGGCCGAGGAAGAGGAAGTCGCGGAAAAGAAGGTGAGGAGTGGGAAGAAATCCACGGTGGCCGAGGAGAAGGAAGAGGAAGTCGTGGTGGACAAGAAGAGTGGGAAGAAATCCACGGTGGCCGAGGAGGAGAAGGAAGAGGAAGCCGCGGTAAAGGCCGAGGAGGAAGAGGAACTCGTGGAGACAGAGAGCGGGAAGAAATCCACCAAGGAGGGCGAGGAGAAGGAAGAGGATGCAGCAAGAGTGATTACAACTTATTGGAATCAGTGTTCAGTGATTTGGAACAACCTATTTGCTTTGCAAAGCTAAGGGAGAACATTGATGACCCTTCAAGATCCGACATCTTTGTGCCCCAAGCCGGTCGTCTTAAGACCCTTAACAGCTACAACCTCCCAGTCCTCCGCTCCTTCCGCTTAAGCGTCGAGAAGGGTGTCCTTTACAAGGTAAGTCGAAAACTCGAAATGATATCTTTTGTATGAAATATGCACTTAACCATGATTACTCCTTGCATTAGAACGCATTGATGGCCCCACACTGGAACTTGAACGCACATAGCGTGATCTACGCAACGAGGGGAAGCGCTCGGGTCCAAATCGTGAACGAGCGTGGTGAAGACATCTTCCAAGGAGAACTAAAGGAGAATCAGCTTGTGGTGGCACCCCAAAACTTCGCCCTTGTCAAACAAGCAGGCGATGAAGGGTTCGAGTGGGTGTCGTTCAAGACCAACGACAATGCTGCCATCCAGACCATAGCTGGCCGAACTTCGTTCCTCAAGGCCTTGCCCATCGAAGTTGTCATGAGCGCATACCAAGTCTCAAGGGCGGAAGCTGACAAGCTGAAGAACGAGAGGAGGGAGACGGTTATCTTCGCTGGTCGCTCCAAGTCTGGACGTGGGGATCGCGAGTCCGAGAGGAGGGCCGTAGCTTAAGGGAATGTATATGTGTAGTGAAGAATAATGTAAGTTTTGAGAGGAAAGTACTCTTGCAATGTCAGGAGGTTGTAGTTTGCTTTTCGAAATAATGTAAAAGGACTTTAGTTTTTCTGCGTTATAAAATGAATAAGAACATAATGAGGCACTCACAATCTTCATATTGGTTTGGGATGCTCAAGTTGACAGCTTGGATGATTCTGAGAGCCTTTTGAGAGGTCTTTTAATATGCTTAATTTGTCACGAAAAGTAGTTTGAAATTTCATTGTAGGAAGTGGGTTGTCATTGTCAATCCACGTATTGCTTATACCGAATCTGCTTCCAAAGGAAAACTATAAGTCTTCAATTTGGGTGCCACTAAGTCTTCCACTAGAACACAACAATTTCTAGATCTTCAACAAACTTTTATTTTAAGTTTTGACATTAACAATAGATTTATAAACATAACTTACACCCAAATTGCAATCCAAGTTACATCTTTGTTTCTTTTTACATTTATTTTCAAACACAAAGAGAGTCATCATTTTTCAACGTACACGTACGCTCAAACGTGCGACAAAACTCTCTATTTTTATTCCGCTGAAATTTCACAATCAACTTGTAAAGATTGCTTTTTAGAACTTTTTAAAGAGTCTTATAAGAAAATCATATATATATTTTGTTGATATGTCTTGAATTGAGCTTGTCATCTGTTTGAGATTTTAGTGTTTGGTTCAATCTTATACTTAGTGTTCAAGTATCATCTAGGTTTCGTTACTTTATACTCCCTCCGTAACAAAAATAACGATGTTTGGGCTCAAATTACACTATCACAATTTGGATGACGTTTAATCACTCCATTTCCCTGTAAATTAAATGAAAGAGTTGAAAAGTCTTCCACTTGCCCATCCATTTATGAGTTTTATATTTTCAAGCAAACTAATGTGTTTCCAATTAATCAATTATGACTTTTTTTTGGGAATCATAAAAATGTGGAGTATTTATAATAAATGTCCAAGTCTCTAATTCCCAAAACAAAGAGAATTTGCAATGGAAGAGTGTGAGTATGCATATAAAATCATTAACTCCATGATTCTCACCATGTATGTTAGTCTCACTTTAATTAACTCTTAAATACTATGACTATCTTCCAAACGTCATTGTTTTTGTTTAGGAGGGAGTATATTGTAGCGTTTCCTTTACCTCTAATTATCTGTTATTTGTTTATCTATATTCTAAAACTTCTCAAGTTGTTAGTGTCGTGATCAAGTTCACGAGGCACCCAGGAAAAGAACACTGACAAGCTGTGAAAAAAGATATTTCGATACTTTAGAAGTATATCTAACATCGACAAGCTGTGAAGAACACTGGCAATTCGTTTAGTCACAAGTACATAGTGTTTGTGTAAGAACCTTAGTCTTTTAGAGATCCCGCGTCTGCGCCTCAGCTGAGACGCATGTGCTAAGCCCTGCCTAAGCCACCCTTGTGGCCAGACCATGCGCCCCTGCGGGCTACTTGAGCTGCCCCTGTGGCCAGACCATCCGCCCCAACGGGCCACTTGAGTTGCCCCTTTGGCCAGACCATCCGCCCCTGCGGATTTTGGTGGGTTGCAGCCAGCATTGTTGACCTCTTGACCCGTGCTTTACCCTTTCTTCTCCTATAAGTATCTTCTTTTACCTCCTGGGTGAGGGTTTCATCTTCTTCCAACTCCATCTCTTCTTCTTAAGATCTTCTTCTTCCCTTCTCCTCCTTTGTATCTTCTTCTTGATTTCTCTTTGTTTTGAAGAGAGTTTTGTTTGGCTTTGGTTGATGATGATGTTGATGGATGTTGTTGTGCTGTTGAGAGAGCCAGCCTTGGTTGTGGTGTGAGGTTTCTTCCTCTGTTAAGGCTCAGCTGTGGTAAGCTCTTCTTCTTCTTTCTTTCTTTCTTTCTTTCTTTCTCTCCTCTTCCTTTCTCTCTTTCCTCCTTTAGCCTAGGATTCCACAAGTTAAATCTTGTGATGAGCTTCCTAGGCATGTGTTGATGTATATATGTATGTATATGTATTTGTATGGCTGCTGGATGATGAAGAAGTGGAGAGAGGCAAGTGAAAGATTGAAGAGAAGTCAAAGACGAGCTCACTGTTGTTCAGCCGCCCTTGTGCCACTCCTGGACCGCCCCAGCGTGTGGAGCCGCCGCCTTTGCGCCTCTTTGTGTCCAGCTCTTGCGTCTTTCTTGTCACGTAGGTGCGTCTTGTCCAGGGCTTGTCTAGGTTGGCATGGACCCTTTCCTTTCTAAGTGTGAGTGTTTAGTAGCATGCTAGGCATGTGTATGAGGTTAGGATGATGATGTTTATGACGACATATGCCGGTTATGGCTTTAAGGATTAGTAGGTTGTGAGGCTTTTAAGTTGGGTATGATCCTTATGGATCCCTTGGGTCTAGGTGTGACCCCTTTAATGGATAGAGATTTGATATATCTTTGTTCCTTGTTATTAGGCAGTGTTGTTATTTGGATTGAGGTTGATCGTGGTTGAGAGTATCAGAAGTTGAGGTAAGTCTGTAGGACTTGCTTAGCTACCATCCTTATATTGGGTGTATGCATGAGTGGTGTGTGTTATATGCTTGATAGCATGCGATAACGTTTATTACCGACCTATGTTTTATTGATAGCCCCCTTGTAGTGACAGTGATAACCTTTCCCTTTCATCGTGTAAGGAGTCTAGGAGGTTCTATGAAGTCAGGCCAGTCTGGTATACGGGATGGGCACTTCACCACTCTCATAGGGTACACGGGTAGTGCGCCGATACTACTCCAGCTGGCTATAGCACCCAAAGACGATGATGATACGTTCCTCGCGTCACATAGTTATATATATATATATACACGATATGAGTGGATGACCTTATATATATATGATAATTAAAACGGGTAAATGTGTGACATCATGATTATGTGTTTATGATTCCATGACGTGTGCTTGTGCTTATGCATTACCTTATATATGTATGGTTAGCTAACGGTTTTTATACCGTGTTGTAGATGCTTTGCAGGATAGGAGGACTGCAGAGTGATCCGGCAGGGTGACTAGCCGAGACCTTCCGTACATAGGTGTTGCATGGGCTTTTGGGGATGTTGTACATGTATATATTGTTGTGTGGTGGTTTTACACTCGGCTATGGTTTTGTATACCCTTTTGATATAAAGTTGTGGTTCAGTGAACTTGTTGTTAGGTTAGGATCAGGATCTACTGTGAGATTCTAGCCCAATGTGACGCCCCGAATCCCGCAGAATCGGGGTGTTACAGTATGGTCCCAAGGAATGATACAAAGGTTCATGGGGCAAACTTTTACGTTGAGCATATCCTAAGATTGGCCATTTTGTTCAATATTCCGTTCCCTCGACTCATCTTTATATGCTTAAGAACATATCACTAGTTCATACTTCTAATATGCTTAAGAATACATCATTAGTTCATACTCCTAAGAATGGTCATTTTGTTCAATGTTCCGTTCCCTCGCCTCATCTTTATATGCTTGATAACATATCATTAGTTCATACTCCCTTCTGTTTTCAATATGCTATATTATTTATAGATTTTATCAATGCAATATTTGTGTTTCTACATCATTTGTCATTCTCCACCCTATTTATTTATTTTTTATATTAAAAAAAACTCTTCTTCCTTGCAAGAAAAATATCCTTGTCAAGGTTTCCATCTCTTCAATTTCATTTTGTAGTGGAAGATAGGTTTAATTCTCATTTATCCACCTTATAAAAAATATTATAAAAATGAAAGAATTTGAGGTTGAGAAATGTATCATAGCATGGACCAAACATATAGCGTAGGAAGTAAGCGGGAGTCATCCAACTTTACCTTCTCTATATTACTCTTATCACTTTCGCTCCCAAACACATACTCTCTCCTTCTTCATCTCCTTTACAATGCCTTGCCTGACTTTAAGAAAAGGCCTATTCCCATCCATTAAAGCATGGAAAGCCTTCACTACCAAGCTCTTACAAAAGCTTCATCCCTGCAAGATCATCAAGATCACCAGAACCCGTCGTGCCAAAGTCACCAAAACACCACCACCCATGTACTATCCTCCTTTCCCTTCCAACAAAAACCGACATCGTCGCAAGGCTAAGGATCATCACCAACTCTTTGGCGTCTCCAAAGCCCTGCATCGCCCCAAACAACATCATCGTTTCAAGAAACAATCTTTTCAAGCTCCACCACCCGTCTTCATTGACGAGCTATTCTGGAGCCACCCGGGAGAAGCTCAACCTTGCTCTTCTTTGTCGGTTTTTGGTCGGGCCAAGACCAAGGCTGAACCGGGTATCAGCTCGTCTTTGGAGGAGTCCATACAGTTGAGAGGGATAGATGCCAGGGCTGAAGAGTTCATTACCCGCTTCCGCGCAGAACTTGAAATTCAAGAGATTGTAGCTCATGACTTGTAGCAAAAGATCTTCTGTACTTCCAAATTTAATTTTCCTGTTTCCTTTATGCAAGTTACTAGGAAGTAAGCAATCTGTGTACAGTTCTATCATGGCAATAATCAACAATTTCAAGCATGTAATTCCATAAAAGATTATTTATGCTATGAAAGGATCTTTGTTCATTGCAAGTAAAGTGACACAATGCTTCTGAGTTATCATACAAACCTCGTTCGAACGCAAACGTGTATGATAAGTAAAGTGCAGGGTTCTTGTTGATTAGCATAGAATTTGCCAGTTTGAATGAACCGAATGGTGCCAATTCAATGAGCAGAAAGAGTTACCAGTTCAGTGTATGAACTACTAACGGTGTATTCAGTTGTAACTTAAACAACAAAAACTCGTAAACCACTGATCAAGGTAATAGCCAGAAAAATATTCCGCATGGAAAGAAACCTGTAGAACATTGATCATTCACATCATGTCAGGATCATCTTCATAGTCAAAATCCTGATCAGCTTGTCTAATTCTCTTCCCTTCCCTAGCTCCTGCTCTTCCTTTCTTCGGTTTTCCCCTGTTTTGTTGGATCGATGAATAGGCAGTGTTACCAGATAAATGCATATCTTAGTTACCAAAGTTGTTCCAAGTTTGGCAGCTTTGTTACGGCACCCAAATGTTGCTACAGATGAGTTTTAAGACTATAAGAGAGAAAGGAGAACATACGGTCCGGAAGTAAGAACTCCACCCTTGTAGCGGCCTGGGCCCGACTCCAATCTTCCATCTATAATTATCAAATGATCATAAAGCATGATTTAAGAAGATATATATATGAATGGACAGCAAAAGGGGTATTGTCCAGATACCTTCTCTTCCAAGTGCCTGTTCTTCAGCCTAAAAATCAGAATGTGTGGTGTATTAACCAAATGAACGAAGTAATGTTACTCAAACAACGGTGAGACAAAAAAATTCTTAAAATTGCATGCACATTGCCCTTTATCATTCATACAAAAGAAAATTGCTTTTTATAATGTAGTTTTACATCTGAAAGTGGATTTTCAAGTCCAAAAAATACTCAAGTCCAATTAACATCAAACTAAACTGTTGTACAACATATATTATTATATCCATGAAGATATCATTACAGTCAAGTCATTTAGTCAAAACGTGGTCATCAGGATACATACCGCTTGTGAACTAATTGAAGATAACGAGAACAATCTATCTTCAGGTTGGAACTTCCTTGACCTCTTCAATCTGAAGAACAAGCTCCACCAAAATTTCAGTCAACTATATTCAAATTTCGAGATTATGTGCTGGAAGTAAGCTAAATCAAGAATTGACAAAGGTGCCACCGCTTGACATACACAACGTTATATTAGGTTCCGTTTTCAAGAAATGTTAAATATCATCATAATAAGCAAGTACTACTGCTGTTTAAAGAATAACTGATAACACAGACATACAATGTAGTGCTCTTAGATGATGACAGGAAACCTTCGAAACCTTTTAATACGTTTCCACATTGGTTCGGATCCTGCAAATAGGTGGTTTCCATGTCATAGACCTGTGTTAAGAATGGTGTCAAACATGAGACTCCATATAACATGTGATAGGTGAAAAAATGGACTAAACAGAGAACAACACATGTAATGGTTGTTGACAATTCTGACTTCATGCATCACAAAGGTAATAGTATCATAATCATTGAGCAAAATCATTTAGTTGTAGAACAATAAGACTAATACAAGCAAAAATCATTAGTTTATCTGCCCAACTGTGGGAATTTTTTCAGTCCACAGGCTGATATATGTAGACTTGAAGAAAACAAACACAGAACCCAACATCCAAAATCGACGATTTAAATACAAGAATTCGTTTACCTGTTTTTCCATGCTTCGTAGCTCATCGTGAAGTTTTGCTCTTCTACTCAGCAGAGTCGCAAGCATATTCGCCGGATTCGACGAATTTCGTTGCCCTGAAATAGACCCACAAAGCATTGTTAGGGGGTAAGAAATACAAATGATCAAAATGTAGTCTGGAAGAATCAAAAAGAGTTTTTGAATGAACCTTCATGATCCATTTTAGGTGAATGGCAATTAGGTTTTGGGAAAGAATTTAGGGCTAGAGCACTCCAAAGTATTCAATTCCGTGCATCTATTACTAATTCTCTACAAATTGGCGTTGCGAATCGAAAGCTCCCGCCAGGAAAGACTGGAATTTTGCAGGCGAAAATAATTCGAATTTGATTAGATTGATTTTATGATTAGGGATGGAATGCTGAAGAAAATAAAAGATTAGGGTTGGACAAGCTTACAATTTTTTGAAAGGAAGCACCAAAATGAGAGCTCACTGCACTTGCCGGACGTACTCGCTTACATTTGACTTTTGTCTACCATTAGTGATTTTTATTTATTTTATTACTGAAGGATTGTTAAATATAATTTACTAATGGATTTTTTTTTTGAAAATAGAAAACGGTTTGTAATCATTAGACAGGGGCCGGTTAATGGGTCGAAAGGCCGAAAAATTCGGCAAACGCACAAACCGTCATGAAGGATCACAAATATAGGAGAAAAGAAATACACAAAAAATACATCAAAATGAAACCGAAATCAAAAATAGTCTTCACAAGAAGGCAACAAGCATAAACGTCCATCTTCGAAGAAAGTACACAAGGAGGAAGTCTGGTGAACAACTGTGGACACTTCAATTTGGACCGGAACAAAGCCGTCAGAAGTCGATTACATATTCACGCCATAATTTACTAATGGATTGATCCAATCTGAATATCCTAAAATTCAAATAGATTTTTTTTTTTACGAAAATACGGATTCATAAGTGACTAGATAGTCGACATCTTTAAGTCATATTGGATAATTGCCAGTGAATATCTATTTAATTTGAATTATAAAACTATGCATCCGAATTTGATTTTAGTTGGATTGATTGGTTAATTATTCGCAGATATCCGAATTATCCGTTCAATAAAGCTATCCGGAAAAACCTCTCAAATTGCACCGGATTCAAACCATATTAAAATGGATATCGACTTTCAATGACGGATTCTCTTATGTTTAAAATTTGTGTATTTTGGACATTACTTTTAATCATTGAATCATTACTCATTTTTCATGTTTTTGACCCCGATCTACATTCTAAAACAAATATTGTATATTATTTGCAAGATTTGAGGGCTAAAACGTGAGCCTCATTCTTACAAATAATTATAAGACTCAAACATAGTATAAAGTGAGGACCGAATACAAGAAAAAAGTGTAATTTGAATGATTATAAGTAAAGCCCTTAAACGAATTAAAATAAAAACATAAACAAAGGCGAGGATCGAGTCGACATAGAAGGGGGATTGACTTGATCAAGACAAAGAAGGTATGAATCGAGCATATTTATACGAAACAAAAGCTTGAGTCGGCTAGGGTTACCGATCAACTCTAATTAGTAGCGGTAAGGGAGAAAATGGGCTCCAAAATCATAGAAAGCATGGAATAACAACAAGTGGTATGTGCATTTCAACCTGCGAAACCAAGACAACCAACGAAATATCATCAATAACAAGGCTTTATTATTAAGCAGACAAACAAAATAATTATTTCCTAAACGTCGGCACTAATTTAATAAGAGTTGAAACATGAACCTCAAATCTTGCAAATAAATACATCTAGTTGTAGTAAAGGGTTAAGATTGAACTCAACAAAAAAGTGCAATGATTTAAATATTAATTATAAAGTCCGAAAATAAACACAAAAAAACCATAAAATAGAATATGGTGATTGGCCAACAAGTAAGAAAAGTTGGGTCGGTCGAAGACTAGAAAAATGATAAGTCGAATGATGATAATAACATAAATCACTTAATGGAAGAAATCGCATAAATCGGGTTGATTGAAAGGTTCGAGTCGGACGACTAGTATATCAATCAAACGATAAAAGCAACAAGGGAGACATAAAGAGGCTTTATCAAATGATCAATGTCAAAGGAATCAAGAATAACATTTTAATACTAATAAAGGCATTCCTAATTCTAAATCACCGCAATAATGAATTTTCAATCTCAATTGAGAACAATGATATCCATAGATGATGTATATCATGGTATGTAGGAAACAACCATGCACAACTCTCGCATCTTGCATGACATTAAAAAAAATCAATCATACAACTCTCGCATCTCACAATTAACACTTGAAGAACATATACAATAAAAGTAAATCTTTTGCATTTCTTGCATATTGATTAGACAAACCCTAAAATACCATAACACATGAACTAAGCCATATAATCAAAGAGATAAAGATCATAATCAATATCATATATATTTTATGCAAAGTTAATTAGGCTATTCATACCCTAGAGCAAGAAAAAATAAATAGACATAAACTTACAACATTTCAACTTTATTATGATGATGAACCGACTAAGATCGGAAGATTGAAGGGTATCAACCGCCCGACTACTAGAGCGTTTTTAACGAAATTTTTGAATGAAAATTGGATTAAAAAAACCCGAGTGGATGCAACACCTTATTTATAAGGAGAAAATATAACATAATCCTCCTAGGGCTAGAGGGTATTGCTACTAAACCGTGTCTTACGGAGAACTAAAAGATATATATAATAATGTCCAAGTGGATAGGCTAAAACATAGCCTAAAATAAAAAAGGTAAAGAGGAAAATGATAAATCTTCTAAAGCAACACTGACATGAACTGGTCGGACCTACATGTAGGAGAAATCGGGCTGATAACCACAATGAAATGACTCGACTAGCAGCGAAATACAACATCTTGGAAGATAAGATCAAATGCTCGGAAAATGGGAACGGTTGGGAACAACTTGTTGGACAAGTTGGGCCAATCAACAGGTTGCTTCAAGCGATCTTCATTTCTTCACTCTCGAATCCCAATCAATTTAGTATTGACCTCGACTTCCTTGATTGTAAGGGAAACCTTAGTGTGTTGTGGACATTCTTTCGATAATAACTCCATTTTAGCCCTTGAAAGACCTAGAATGTTTGCAATATCATGGACA
The DNA here is from genome assembly GCA_033239045.1 of Fagopyrum esculentum. NCBI lineage: Eukaryota > Viridiplantae > Streptophyta > Magnoliopsida > Caryophyllales > Polygonaceae > Fagopyrum > Fagopyrum esculentum. The sequence goes on along the minus strand of BSUD01000001.1, from coordinate 16,988,744 downwards.
CACAACTAGATCTCCAAAACACAAAAGAGAAGAAAATTTACCATAATATAATGCAAATTTACACTATATGCTTAAATGATGGATAAGAATGATGGTGAAATTTACATTATATTCAATATCACTCTCAAGTCAACACATATGCAATGATTTAATACCGTATTCTTACCAAAGAATTCTCAATCTACATTGCATGTCTTCTTGCAATTACAACATGAATCAAGAGTTCTTTTACGGGGTTGTAATTGGGCAGGGGTAATGAGTAAAAAATTTGAAGAATTAATTTGGTTATGTGGTGCTAGAAATTTATGAAGTAAGACATTTCAAAGCTCTAACTCGATCCATGTATCCAATCGATCGATTGTCATTAGTCGGGTTGACTACTCCAGTCAATTGATTTGATTAAAAGTCTCTTTATATGGTAACATGATCTCTTTACGCTTAGACCTTTTTTTTACATTATTTTCTTCATTTTACCACTTTGTTTTGAAGGACATTCTCTTATGCACAACACCACAAGAAAATTTATACAATAATATCGGTTGATATCTTTTTACAAATTACCACATACAACCTCATACTTGTAGTTTGCCTCCTTCTCCAATTGTATTTCTCCTATTGGTTCTCGGATTGGTCAAATAAGGCTAAATACTGCTAGAAAGTTTTTATGGAGCTACAAAATATGGTCGATCAACCTAGAAAAGGCTAAAAAGATGGAAAATCAATAAAAGGTAGAAAAGAGTAATCAATAAAAGGTAGAAAGAGTAACATTATTGGGAGGTGCCCTCACCTAATCACGTGTCGTCAAACAGAATCATGTTTAAATGCACACAATATATACTAATGATTACACATATTACATACATTACACTTCACTCATGTATCAAACTAAATTGCACATGATATATACAAATTGAGCGCACATATCAGCTACACTACACTCATATTTAACTAGAGTGCACATGATCTATAATAATGAATGCTCATATTAATTTATATTACACTACGCTCATTTATAAAACTAGACCGCACATGTTCTATATAATTGAGTGCTTATATAACATACATTGCATTCATGTAACAAATTAGATTGTGCATGGTATATACTAACGAGTGTAAATATCACATATATTACACTACAACCAAGTATTAAATTAAACTGCGCACATGTGATACAATATTTTTACAACTAAAGTAAAATTTTAAAAAATATCTTTTTCTATTTTTTTTTCCGAAATTTATTTTTATAAATGTAGTATTTGTATCAATGTGCAATACATTATATCCATATATGCATTACTTTATACCAATATGCTTATGTAATTATGTGCATTCTTTTGTTCCGATATTTTGTACCTTATGTGCAAATGTTTGTATCAATGTACACGTAAATTTTACAAATAAAAATAATAATATTATTCGCAAATAATTTAATATTTATTTTTAAGAATAAATAAAAAATTATAAAAAAAAACATAATAATACAAAAAAAATTAAACTAAATTAATTCAAGAAGTAAACAAAAAGAATAAGAGAATATAGCCCTAATATATGCATTCTTTAATGGTATACTTTAAGGTAAATAAATGACTAAAATTAGTTTTAATTTGTTATGAAAACGTAAGTAGAGGAAAGTAATTATGTGAACAAATCTATAACTATATAAAAAAGGCAAGGCTCCCTTATCTACAGTTCCGTTTTATTGCCGTTTTATTGGTTTTTAGTCCACCTTAATCCATGTAAATGAGCCCAGCAAAAGCCCATTACAGTCAACCAGCATAACCCGATCAGATTTGTATGCTTCTCTGTTTGCCACCTCACCTATCTGCTTGGCCAAGCCTACACCGCCTTGACGCCTTCGTCCTGCATTTAACAACTACCGTCGCACCTTCTTTCCTCTAGTTTGGCTTCCACCTGGAACTTTGGAAGCTTGATTAAGACTTAAGACCGTAATCGGCAACTATGAGCGAGATTTTGAAGAATTCGGGTCTGGAACTTTAACTCTTCTATTTGCCAAGGTACGAGTTGGATTTTGTCTCATTCGCAATCGCTTCTCCGGATGAGTCGACACAACTTTCACCAACGTAAGCCTCCCAATTAAGCTCTTCAACCTCCTCTCCCCTTTCTTTCGGGGTTATAGGTTTCATGATTATGGGTTTCCGACGCTTTGTTTTTTTTTCTAGGATTTTCTATTCTCGGTTCACTCCCACCTCTTCTTCTTCTTCTTCTTCTTCTTCTTCTTCTTCTTCTTCGATTGCTCTCCGTGTCTTCTCCATGTCTTCTACAACATTTGGCGAAGTCGACGATTAACCTCCTCTGCAATTGGCTCCAGGTATCAAGAGATTCACTGATGCCTAAACCTAAGTTCTGGTGAGTTTCCTTCTTTGTTCAATTCTTTTCTCTTCCTCTTGGCTTTGCCACTTTTGTATGTATGTCTATTGTTCTGCTGATTGATTTCCTTCATTTGGATAAATTTGGTCCTTCCGCTGCACTTATTCATGATTATGCGTCTTTTGTGAAGCCGAGTAAGACTTATATGCAAAATACTATCCTTTTTTTTCTTCTTTTGTTTCTCTCTTTTGGGAGAAGGTTGTTTGTACAAAATGACATGATGAATAACTAAATTAGTTTTGTCATTGTTTATCTAATTGGACAACTCAAATATTGCCTTATGTTACAAACACATCACGTATATCCTGCCTATGTTACCTTATCAGGCCATCTACGCTCTCAAGCTATTGAATGATTTAAAACTCAACTGGAAAAATCATTAAGCAGAGGGAAAGGATTTGCAGCCTCTGTTCGTGACTGCAAGGAGTCTTGTATACTTGAGTTTGACAAACAATGTGCAGGCATATCTAAGTGTGTATCCACCAATATTATGTGCTTAAACTCGCTTTTTAGTTGGAACCCAAGCTTTCTTTCTGTAAGATTTAAAAGAGAACCGACTGATTCCTCGTCACCTCTTATTCATTGTTTTTGAAGTTTATTCGTCACAAATTAGATCATTTGCTTATGTTATTCTGAAGTCAACAACCTTGTCCATGGCAGACTAAACTTTGATATCCATGTTTGGGAAATTGATTACATATCAGGGAGGCAATGCTTGTCATATGCCTCAAGATCAATGCTTACAGTTTTGATATCCATATTTGGTCAATTGATTGCGTTTCAGAAGCTTTTTCATCAGTGGCATTTTTCATGTTGTTTATTGAACTATTCTTGTTAGTTTGCTTCACGAAGGCTATTTTTTATTTTGATTTATGTTGGTAAAATACTAGACCGTCAAATGACATAGTTTCTAAGTGACCAGAGTAGTTATGCTTGTTCTTTTACATTTTAGGTGCTGTTGTGCAGCAAGCAAATTGGGATGCTTCAAAGATCAGAGAGGAATTGAGTCGTGACATTGAGGCATATGCGTCATCTCTTCGTAGCATAAAGTTGTCAGAGATAGTTGCTTATTATGAGGTATTTGCTTCTGTTCATTTTAGCTATCTGTTTGATCTCTCCATGTTGCTTATGCGTTTGGTGCCCTTTATCATAACACTTTAAAGGCTGTATCATTTAGCCATCGATTTCCTTTTTTATGTTTGGCTATTGTTGTCTAGAGCTAAATGTTTGAAGCTAATCAGATATTTTAGTGATGTTGCTTAAACATCTGTTTCATTTATTTGCTGAATTTCACACTGTCAGTTTGTGTTTCATTTATTTTCTGAATTTCATGTCAAGCTTTGGTACTCATCAAACATTAGCCTATGTTCTTTCGTTGGCTCTTGTAGTTTCTTGGGTTGCTTACATGTGTTTATGATTTCGCCTTTGAATTAAAAGCGCAGAATTAATTAGCAGTTCAAGTGATTTGTTCATTTACATGTTAAGTTGATGGCTTTTTACAAGTACATGCTTTAATTTATGTTCCTTCATTGCGATCTGTTGTTTTATGGCATTAAGATTTCCATTGAGTAGCTGTTTAAGTGATCTATTCGATTACATGTTAAGTTGGTGGTGTTTTACCAGCACCTGTTTTAGTTTATATTCGTTCATTGTGACCTGCTATTTTATGGCATTAAGATTTCCAATAAATAGCTGCTTTACAAGTAACTGTTTTAGTTTCTGTTTGATAATTAGATGTTGTAGTGATGTTGTAGTGATGTTGCTTAAACATCTGTTTCGTTTATTTGTGAAATTTCATGTTAAATTTGTATTTCATAGCCTCATTTCCTACATCTTTGACAGCTTATGTGTGTTTTTGTGCTTGAAAAAGGATAATTATCTGTGTTGTGCTTATCTTTTCTTCAATAGTTTCAGATAAAACAAACATAGTTTATAACTATACATCATTTTTGCATCTTCTGTTGTAGGAAAATGAATCGGAATACTTGACAGTTTATTTGGATAAGGGTTGGTTAAAAATGCAAAAGAAAACAAATTAGGAATTCACCGGAATTTGAAAGTTGGGAATTGATAGAAATATTTTTTCCCCTGAATGAATTTTGAAGGTTACTAAAAAAAATAGGTCTCTTTTCATTTTCATATTTCTACCTAATGACACAGGCCGTAATCATGGCCGGTACTTTTGTTTTGCAGCAGCTGCCCTATAGCTAAATGTTTGAATTTATGTAGATGTTGTAGTGACGTTGATTAGTTTGTGGGCTGGAAACGAAATAGCCAACTTGTGGTAGATAGGAAGTTTTGCTGAATAGTTGTATACTCTATTAAGAAGGAAAAAAGAAGCTTTGTTCTACTCCATCTTGGTCTATTATCAAGTGTAAAGCATGTAATATGCATCCAAAGTCCAAATTAAATCATGCTTTTACACCTAAGTTACATCTGTATTTGATTGTCTAACAGCTGAACATTATCCAATGAGTTTAAACCACCTACAAGGAAACAAGCAAGACCAACTAAGCTTTTTGTTCTTTCATTATCGCTTGCTGCTTCTTGGTTCACTCATCTGCGTTTCCGATTCCTCAATTGATCTAAACGCTTAGAATTAATTAGTTGTTTTAGTAATTAATTAAATTAGATATTAAGTTGATGTTGCTTTAGAAGATTGGAAAGGTATGGCTTCAAAAGGATGAAGTATATGATTTAGGCATCTTATTTGAGTTTATTTAGTGGTGTTATTTGAGTTTGCTTTTTTGGTATTCAATTAAATGTTTGAGAGAAATTAATACTAGCAGGCGTGCTGGCAAGAATATGAAAACTATAAGGTTCTTTAAACGGAGAATTTTTGCTCGCTTGGGATGAAGTTAAATAAATGCCTACACTGCTGCTGTAAGTTCTTTGTTCAATGATTCAAACAATATGATGTTGTAGAAGACCAACAAAAGACTATGATATAGACCTCTTTTCATTAGATGTTGCTCTTTATTTTCATCTTGATTATGCTTTGAGCCTTTCACAGTATCCAACAAATGACTCATTTTGATTCGTTACAGTCTACGCTTATGGTGACTTCAAAAAATTGAAGGCAATGCACCTCCTTGTATGCTCTAATGACATCATTTTTGGTTGGATGCTAAGATCTAACCTTTTTCTATACTCTCTAAACTGACAGATTTCTCCTGCTAAGAAGTAAACATAGTGAAGCTATGTTGTATTGGTGCTGGTTATATCGGTGGACCCACATTGGTTGTCATTACACTTAAGTGCCCTGATATCCAAGTTACTGTAGTTGACATATCTGTCCCAAGGATCAATGCATGGAACAGTGAACGCTTACCCATCTATAAGCCGGGTCTCGATGATATAGTCAAGCAATGTAGGGGGAAGAACCGCTTTTGCTTTGATATTGAGAAGGAGGTTGACATTAACTTTTCCAGTGAAAACAACATAGGCAATTGAGGCATCTCTGTGCATAAACTTGCATTATAGAACATATGTATTTTATTTCGGATTACCCCTAGTATACCATAAATGAATGAAGTAGTAATATATGCAAATTGGAGAAATTATTTATCAAACTTTTATTTTAGAATATTTTAAAGGTATGGGCAGTAGGAAATTAGTTAGAGATGCTTAGCTTTTTTCCTACGCACATCCAAATCAATTTCTCTTTTGTCTCCTTTCTCACCCCATTTACATAAAACCCCATACAATACAAATACAACTCGTATCTCAATTTTGCCTTCAAGCCTTAACACCACCCACCCAAATCTCTCTCTGCAACCGGTTTCGTTTACTGAAGCAGCAATCATGTCCTTCAAAGGAATCAAAGGGGTAATCAGCTAAACATCTTGCAGTTTTTTATTTCATGTTTAAACGACTTTCTTGTTTTCGTTGCTAGATTATTCACTTATTTGATTGTTTACACAATCCTCGGGGTTGTTGAATTTGATGAAATTGTTAGTAGCCAAGTACATCGAGGTTAATCTGTCGTTTCTTTTCCTCATACTTCACATCCTCTTCAGTTTTTGCTGATTGTTTCCTCTGTGACGATGAAATGTGTAGCTTTGTGGATGTAATTTGTGGAATATCTCCAATCTCGGGCTCAATTTAGTGATGCTAAATCCTAATAAGCTTATACCTAGGAATCGAAGAATTTCATATGAGTAATCCATAGAAAAACAAATTTTATAATTATAGGTAGAAGCCATACTTGAATACGACTATCGCTTTCTATAGAAAATGTGATACCTTCTGGACGCAATCGGTTGATTTTGGAATGTTCCTCTGATAATTCTTGTCTTTTTCTTAGTGATACTCTTGAAATTGGCTCTGAGATGCCTTGTGCTCAAGGAAGCATTGAATTTACACAATTTCAATGGCAGTGAAAATAAATAAATATAGTTTGTTGTTTGTCCTTAGAGGGCTTCATTCTTGATTTCATCACCTAGTGTGGTTATGTCATTCAGCCCAATGCTTCGTCGGGAATGGGGGTGGCTGAACACACCTTGGACACATTTATGGAGCTAAAGAGGAAGAAGGTCCATCGCTACGTGATCTTCAAAATCGACGAGAAGACAAGGGAGGTTGTGGTGGAGAAAACGGGTGGTTCAGCTGAAAGCTATGAGGATTTTGCAGCAGCTTTACCGGAAAATGATTGCTGATATGCTGTCTATGACTTTGATTTCGTGACATCGGAGAATTGTCAAAAGAGCAAGATATTCTTCATTGCATGGTTAGTCCTCCATTTATGCCATAAGAAGCGTGTTTTTGAATGACTGTTAAAGATACAAAGTGTTTTTGTTTGTTTGATTGATTAGGTCGCCTGATACCTCTCGTATCCGTGCTAAGATGTTGTACGCGACATCAAAGGACAGACTCAAGAGAGAGTTGGATGGAATTCATTACGAGATTCAAGCTACTGACCCAACGGAGATGGATCTTGAAGTATTGAGAGACCGCGCACATTAGATATGTTGCTTATGAAACATGTTGTTCTCAAATTAGAGAGGACGACACAATGCTTTCTAGTCTAGCATTGTTGGTTTTAGCCTAACATGTATGTTGTTTATCTTGTGTTTTTACTTGTCGAGAGGACATTGTGTTGCATTTGATTTAAGGGTTGTATCAAAGAAACATCCCTTATGGGTTGTATCTTTGGTGAACCATTTGATCTTGCTAAAATTCGAGCCCAAACTTCTAAACTAAACTAATGGAAAAGTGTGAAGGGTGAGGTTAGAATTATAGTCAAATCTAAATTTTGGTTTGAGATAAAAAGAACATCAGGGAAAACAAAATTCATCATGTTTTTTTTGGCCAATTTCTTATACTTGAGCATTGTAAACCAACCTTTAACACCCTTAATGAAGATATATCCACCATTGATATTTGGACAAGAATACCCTATGATACATGAACACCTCTAGGTGGCAGAATTTCTCGTGTCAGGAACTCGGAAACGGTCGGAAGCGGCTCGGAGACGGTCAAACCAGAGTGGAAATGATCAAGACACGGTCTAGGCATTGGACACTCTACGGAGACGGTCAAGGAACATTATGGATGGAAAATTTACACGATTAGAGGGGAGAGAGAAGTGAATCGGTAATCTAATTGCGATCTACACATATCTAATTCCAAAGAACTAGGAATCTCGAGATATAAAGATCAATAAAGATTGAGAAGTAGGCGTGAGATGGAAAACCTTTTTGAAATTTTTTGCCTTGAAGGCTCCTATTCAAAAGAACAGGAACACATTGTTTTTGGATATTGGTCTCAAAACCACACACAAATTGCAAAATAAGACATATGTTGATTGAAAATTTTCCTCGTAGTTGCTGGCATGACAGTGAGTTTCTCCGTAATATCCTAGTTTAGGCTGAGTAAAGTTAGGTTCGGTTTACTTGAATTGAATCGAACCGAGCAATTCGGTCCAGACCGAGTCTGAACCGATAATTCAAGTTCGGTCTTAGGTCCTTGTTTTTGTAAAAAATCGGTTTAGGTTCGGTTACGGTTAAAAACCGTAAAAACGACGATTTAACCGAAAACCGAATTTTAATTTAAGAAAATAAAAAACGGCTTTGAAGAGTGAAATGAATTTCAATTTTTATAGGTTTTCATATTTGTTATTTTATCGAGGTTTAGATATTTCATATTTTTTAGTTTATCGAGATTTGTAACTTTATTTTTTAGGTCAGTTTAGGTGCCAAACCTAAACCGAAATGAAACCGACCTAATAGGTTCGATTTTAGGTTCTAATATTTTAAGTTTTTGATTTTAGGTTCAAACCGAAACTAAACCTACTTTTATAGGTTCCGTTTTCGGTCCAAGGTTCCAGAAAAATTGGTTTTAGGTTCGGTTCGGTTTATAGCGGCTCGGTTCGGTTTTGGACTTATATCCTTGTTTATCTACCTGATTAGTAGGGGACTGTTGTGTGCTATCAAGTAATCAAGGGAAGCAGTAGAAATCTGCAGAAACATGAAGAGATATTTGAGATTCAGTATAATACGTGTTATGCAAAATTTACATAGTAATATTATATTTTATGTAGAGATGATATGATATTCTATCCTTCAGACACATAGAAGATTGAACCTCTTTGAATTTTTCGTCCAAGTTAAACATACTTTAAACCCAAAGTCTAAAATTGATACTGGATTTGAATGTTGGCACAGTAGGCAAAGAATTTAGGGATTCTTGTCTCATCTTTCTTGCATAAGATTCAACAACCTTCAATTGATTTGTACAGAGTGATTTGCATAAGCTGGGTTCTAGTAGAAAAGAAAGTCTTCAAGGACTTTGTTGGGTGGTGTAGTTTTCACTTTTCAATCGACATTTGTTTTGAATTTGATGACTATTGGAGGAATGCAGAGTTTTCATCATGTAGCTGGAAAAGGGTAATTTACAAGTCTATGTATGATTCGGAGGGCGGGTCTCGTTACGACTCCCAGGAATGGCATTACAATGATGACACAAAGGAATAACAAGTGAGGTAGGTTAGAAAAATTGAATAGAATACAATACTTTATAACGACGGTCAAGATGATAGAATAACCTTTTTGGTAATTTCTTATACGTGATATGTGCATTGATGTTAAGTGTAATGCATGCACTTGCTTACTTGCACGTCTTTGGCGATTTGTCCAGCCACCATGTGCCAAGTATCACGAGTGCACGTCGCAAGACACTTCACACTTGTTTACCCTTTTAAATCATGTCAAAATATAAAACTCTTAAAAAGACTAAAATATGTAAACACCCTTAATATTTGTTTCGCAACAAGAATTCACATAATATCAATGGCAGTGAAAATAAATAAATATACGTGTGTGTTTTTGTACTTCACCGTCCGATGCATTTAAGACTCTCTAGTTGATATCCGACGCAGCGACTGATCCACCTCAACCTTGCCGCCCTCCATCCGAGCTCCGTCACCGTAGACAACCAGCGTCCCCTACTGCCACCTTCGTTAGCCTAGGCACAACCACATCCTCTGAACACGGGGGTTCAATAATTTGGTAGAAATTTGGGGCTTGAATCTCGTGGTTGGCATTCTTCCATTTCATGATTCAAATTAGATGGAGATGTATGTGAGAATGAATATGAATTCCCCTTAGGGTTTCCGTTCACCAGACGGCTCATATTAATAATAACGTGAGTTTACATAATTACAATTAGGGCACCTATATTTACATATATTTACATAAACTATCATACCCCCGCAGTCGAAACTGGAGGAGGTTGAACATTGAGACTGGATCTAAAGTCTAAGAATAATTGTCGGGGAAGTCCCTTTTTAAAAATGTCTGCGTACTGAAAGGCTGAAGGAACGTGTAGAACTCTAACGTGACCACGGGCAACCTTGTCGCGGACAAAATGAATGTCGATCTCAATGTGCTTGGTCCGTTGATGTTGAACCGGGTTGCTGGCGAGGTAAGTATCAGAAATGTTGTCTGTATAGACAATAGATGCCTTGGACAGGGGACAATGTAACTCCAGCAAGAGGTTCCGCAACCAAGAACATTCTTACACAACATTGGCAACCCCTCTATATTCTGCCTCTGCACTGCATCTAGAGACGACAAATTGCCTTTTGGCGGACCATGAGATTAGAGTGTCATTGAAGAAAACACAATAACCTGATGTGGAGCGGCGTGTATCAGAGCAGCCAACCCAATCAGCATCTGTATAGGCAATAAGATCAGACTTCGGAGAAGAGGAGATGGTAATACCTAAGGAAGACGTCCCAGAAATGTATCGAATAATGCGCTTGAGAGCTGCAAAATGAGATTCCCTGGGGTCGTGCATAAAAAGGCACACTTGCTGTACGGCAAAACTGATATCTGGTCGTGTGAAGGTGAGGTACTGCAGTGCTCCAGCAAGACTACGATAAAGGGTCGGATCGCTAATAGCAGGGCTGGATGAGGCACTTAATTTGACAGATGTTTCAGCTGGGGTAGCAGATGGTTTGCAGTTAGCCATCTTTGCTCTTTCAACAATTTCACGAGCATATTTATCCTGGGAAAGAAATAAGCCAGAAGATATCCGACGAACAAAAATGCCCAAGAAATAGGATAGGGGGCCTAAGTCTTTCAAAGCAAATTCCTTACTCAGAAGCTTGATCAGATGCATGCGCATGGCGTCAGAAGAAGCCGTAAGAACAATGTCATCGACATATAGAAGCAGATAGGCAGTGTGAGATCCTTGATTATAAATAAAAAGGGAAGAGTCACTCTTACTGCTAACAAAGCCAATGCGATGTAGGAAGCCTGCAAAGCGTTGAAACCATGCCCGGGGAGCTTGCTTGAGGCCATATAGGGACTTCTGCAAAAGGCAAACATGGTTGGGCTTTGATGAGTCGCGAAATCCTGGTGGTTGAAACATATACACTGTCTCGTTGAGCTGGCCGTGAAGGAAAGCATTCTGAACATCCAACTGATGAATGGGCCAAGAACGGGAAACTGCAATGCTGAGAACCATGCGGATGGTCGCTGGTTTAACAGGACTAAAAGTTTCATCACAGTCAACCCCAACCTGTTGAGAACAACCATTAGCAACTAATCGAGCCTTGTACCGCTCCAGGGAACCGTCAGACCTGAATTTGTGCTTAAAAATCCACATGCATCGCACAATATTAGCATCTGCAGGACGAGGTATCAGGACCCACGTCTTATTCCGCATAAGGGCTCGATATTCATCAAGCATGGCGGCGGTCCAAAACGGGTCTTGAAGAGCTACATTGTGGGATTTTGGAATGGGAGATAATGAGGTGGTCGAAACGGATAAGTCAAAAATTGGTTTGGGTTTAACAATTCCGGATTGACTACGGGTTTGGGGACGGTTCGGAGGTGGAGGGGTCGGGTCATTTATAATTTGACCGGGAGTGTTGGGTAAGTTGTGTGGAAAATGTGGGATAGCAGGAGGTGAGCTGGGCCGGATAGGGGCTGGACCGGAGCTGGGTATGCGGATGGGAGAAGGAGGCGGAGCTGGGCCGGAGCTGGGCTGCAGTGATGGGCCGCTGAGAGAAGAGGGAGGGGAGGCGGGCCTAGTCGCATAGGCAGGTGGGCTGTCACAGCCAGGTGGGCCAGAGGAGGGAGCGGGCTGGTTTTAATTTGGGCCAGGCGTAGAGGTGGGCTGAGCGTGGTTTGGGCCAGGCGCAGGAGAACGACGGTGGGCCTGTGGTAAGGGGTCATCAGCAGCAATCATTTGATTTAATTGGTGCAAATGATATTGTGAAGTATCAACATCAGGAGACGGAGACATGCTAAATTCCGGGGAAACACGAGACGGGGAAGAAAAAGGAAAAATGGACTCATCAAAGGTCACATGACGGGAGATTATGATTTTGTGAGTTGCCAAGTCTAAACATTTGAAACCCCGATGATGTTTAGGATATCCGAGAAAGACGCATGGGCTAGAGCGATGTTGAAGTTTGTGGGAAATGATGGCACTTTGATTTGGATAGCAAAGGCAACCGAAAACCCGGAGGTGAGCTAAGGAAGGTGTAGTGAGGTACAACACTTGGGTAGGAGATTTATTTTGAATGGAAGAAGATGGAAGGATGTTAAGTAGATAACAAGAAATTTCCACGGCATGGGGCCAAAAGGAAACTGGAATGGAAGCATGAAATAAAAGTGAACGCATCATGTTATTGATTGTTCGAATTATTCGTTCGGCTTTACCATTTTGTGGGGATGTGTGGGGACAGGAGAAGCGAAAAACGATGCCATTATTAGCAAAGAATTTGTGAAAATGGGTGTTGTTGAACTCACCTCCCATGTCACATTGAAAACTTTTGATGGGTAGTTGAAATTGTGTGGTGACAAATTTGTGAAATTGGACAAAAAGATCAAACACTTGAGACTTAAACTTGAGCGGAAAAATCCATAGAAAATGAGAATAATCATCAAGAAAAAGCAAATAGTATTTAAAACCTTCCCTACTAGGAATAGGAGATGTCCAAAGATCACTATGAATAATGTCAAAAGGAGCAACGGAACGAGTTGTAGAACGATCAAACGGTAATTTATGATGTTTTCCTAATTGACAAGCATGACAAATAGGAGTCATCTTTGACTTATTACATTTAATGAAAGAGGAAAGACGAAGATAATCCAAAACAGGAGCGCCAGGATGACCAAGACGGGCATGCCAAAGGCTGGATGACTCGACGGAAAAAGCTTGATGAACTCGAGTGGGAGGACGGGTGACAGGATAGAGTTCCCCGGAACTATTACATCTCAGACGTGTTATCCCCGTTTGTAGATCCTTCATAGAAAAACCAAAAGGGTCAAATTCTACTGAGACATTGTTATCCGTTGCAAAACGTCTAACAGACACTAAATTTTTGACTATTTGTGGGGCAATAAGTACGTTGGATAGGTGTAGTGGTAATTTTGTGGTGGGGATAGTAGTATCTCCAATACCTGTAGATGGAACACGCATACCATTCCCAACAATTATCGAATTTAATGAACCATTACGCGAAAAAGACGAGAGAGAACCTGAATTATTCGTCATGTGAGATGTCGCTCCCGTGTCCATGTACCAAAAATTATCCGTAGGATTTAATGCCATTGTAGCAAAAGATTGGTCCAAAGCAGTGGGCTGAGCAGCAAAATGGGCCTGTTGTTGCATATGCTGATTTGGTCCGGGCCCAAGAACACCTTGTTGAGAAAAGGGACAAGGAGGTGCTGCTGGTGGGCCTGCTACAGACTGGGCCTGAGGCCATCCTTGGGGAGCTGGGCCGCCTGGAGTGGGCTGAGGAAGTGGAAGCCAGCCAAAGTGTGGATGCCACACAACCCTAGCCGGCCGCTGCTGCTGCTTCCCCTTGCGACCACGACCCCGCCGGGACTGGGTGGACTCCGGCGTCGACTGGGAGGAGCCGGACCTAGGCTGCGCGGTGGAGCCGGACTGGTGGGGCGCCGAAGAGCCGGAATGCGAGCCGGAGGAGGGCTGCTTACGGGACTCGGCGGTGAGGGCAGTTTCGCCGGCTTTTTGAGCAGCCATGCGAGTTTCTTCCAGGAGGAGTTGAGAGCGAGCCTTGGTGAAACTCGGTAGGGGATCGGTTTGGTGAATAAAACTCGCGGCAGCATTATATTCAGCAGGCAAACCCGAAATTAGTTGAAGAACAAGACGGGTTTCGGGAACCGGAGAGCCAACACCTTTGAGTTGATCGGCCAAGGACTTAAGTTGAAGACAGTAAGCATTGATCGAAGAGAATCCGGATAACTTACAGTTAGAGAACTCATGCTCGAGATAGACGACACGGGTGTTTTTGTTATCTTGAAAAATATCTTTGATTCGATTCCAAGCCTGAAGAGCGGTGTCATCGGAGTCAAGAATTTGCAAGAGAATCTCCCGGGAAACCGTGCTGTAGATCCATTGTAGAACATCAGCGTCAACTTGAAGCCATAACGAATCTTCAATATCCGTAGGTTTAGGCACCTTCTCATCAATATGATCAAGGACATTGTGAGCTTTTGCGGTAACGCGAAATAAGGCGACCCATGAAGCATACGGAGTGTCATGGTCAAGAACAAGAGCAATGTTGTTTTTGATGTTGGAGATTCCAAGGGCGGAGTGGAAAGAAGGTTTCCGTTCGGCGGCCATGGAGGAAAAAACGAGAAGGGGAAAACGTGTTTAGGGTTTGAGGCAAGCGGAAGAGAATTTTTGGAACGAGAAGTCTGATACCATGTGAGAATGAATATGAATTCCCCTTAGGGTTTCCGTTCAGCAGACGGCTCATATTAATAATAACGTGAGTTTACATAATTACAATTAGGGCACCTATATTTACATATATTTACATAAACTATCAATGTACACAAAGATTGGAAAAGCAGAGTTCAAGTTGCCAAAATGGTTTCCTCGAGATATTCGTTGGCTAGATTATCATCAAATGTATTATTATCAATTGTACTAGTTAGCAACTATGATGTCACCGGTTCTATTGTCATGAATTGTAATCTCACCAACCAACTATCATCACTTAGATTGTCATCAACCGTATTGTCACAAATTATATTGTTATTAACGATATTGTCATCGACTATAATGTCATCAACTATATCATCAAATGTAGTGTTATCAATTGTATTGTATTGACACTAACAATATTATCAACGACTTTGTTACCACTATTGTATTATTATCAATTGCGGTGTAGTCAACAATACTATCACCAACTACGTTGTCACTAAAACATTGTCACTAACACATCGTAATCAATTATATTACCACCGGTCTACTATTATCAATTGTTCGGGTTTTAAACAAAACTTTCTTTAAATCTGAAAATTAAAATTATTAAAAAAAATATCATCTTTTTTCATTTTTATATTTAGGAGTCAAAAATAATATTTTTAAAAAAATTAGGTATTAGATTTCCAATTTTAAAATTCAAATAGATTAGTTAAAAAAATTCCCTACGAGATACATAAATTAAACTAGTATAACTAAACATGAATTTGTTATTTTGAATGCGTAAAACAATTTGTTACAAGGTATCCATCAATCTTATTTTACTCAAGTAAATCTTCCCTGAGGATGATAGTAATGTACATTAATGTGTAACATGGACCAGTCAAACAAGCACAAATATATAAATATATAAAATCCGCCACTTTGGACCACAACATTAAAAAAACATTTATATTCCCCAACGAGACTAAATATAAATACCTCGTATCCAATCTCATTTCCAAAACTTACTCTCTCATATACACTCCAAACGCAGCGTTTTCAGGCTACACCAAAAAAGCCCTCTCATAGAAATGCAAGGAAGTGGTTCCGGCTCCAAGTTTAGAGGCGTCCGGAGGCGGCCATGGGGGAAGTACGCAGCGGAGATACGTGACCCGAAGCGGAAAGGCGCTCGACTGTGGCTCGGAACGTACGACACGGCGGAGGAAGCCGCTCGGGCCTATGACCGGGCCGCATTCGCCTTGAAGGGCCACCAAGCTATCCTTAACTTCCCAAATGAGCAACACTACCATGGCGATGAAGGTGAAAGTGTGTTTAGCCTTGGGAGGCATAGCTTCTTGAATGGGAATTCTTCGAGTTCGAGTAATGAAGGGGATAAGGTGATTGAGTTTGAGTACTTGGATGATGGTTTGTTGGAGCAAATGCTTGTTAATCACAAGTAGAAAGGGAAGATCAAGATTAGTAGAGTAGTTAATTAGGTTATGTTTTTCTATTTGTTTTTTTAATGGTTTTTTTCATCTTTAAATGGTGAAAACTAATTTGGTAGGTATAGGTAGAGTAAGGGGGAAGACATGTATGAAGATAGGAGAATAGAAGAGAGTTGCAGGTGAAGGACAAGAAATAAAGATGAAATTGATATCTATCTTATGTACTCTTACTTTGTCCTCTTGACGATGAAGATAATATCAATAATAATGGATTCTTCTGTTTTTTTTTTATTGCCGACAAACCCTAAAATAAGAACACGGAGTTCTCCATAACAAAGAGATCGGTCATCGAAAACATCGAACCAATAAAACTCATAAGGCGTCCGCGGATGACGCCCACTAGATTGCGATTTATTTTTGTGTTAGTAAATCTATTTTTCATATTGGACAGATCTACACGTTAAAGTTAAATTACACACACAATTCTTCAGTATCCATCCTAAAATCAATTGATGATAGAAGGGGTATTAATTATATGTTAGGTTCACGTTGTCGATGTGAGACATTTTCACCCTCGATAATAACTAACACAAATTTTTGAATAAGAAAAAGCTCCGGTGAAGATGCCGTCAAATCAAATGCGTTCATTAAAGTTTTTCTTTAGATTATTGAATGGTTTTAAAACTTTAAAAGGTAATGAAAGTTTGTTCGAAGAGATTTTTGTAAAGATTAGATTTTATTAGATTTTTGTAGGTGAAAAAGATTTTTGTAAATTTGTTATTAGCTTTCAATAGTTTTGATAAAATTACCTTTTTAACTATTACTATGGTCATATTTTTCATTAGTTATAATTGTTTTGAAACTCTATCAAAAACGTAAAAGCTACTTAAGAAACTTAAATATCCAAAAATATCGATGCATCGAATAGGCCCAAGGATCATTAAGAGCTAACAATTTTGCATCATTTACTCTAAAACTCATAATAATCAAGTCTTTGCAGATACATCACATCCATAATAGAGGTATATTATCGATTAGTTTTAGGATAAAATCTCACAGATTTTATGTATACTGTTCGAACTTAACCCACGTATTCGTTGAGACGTGGAATAAAAGCTCCCACGTGATCTTCAACCTTAGACATATATGAAGAATTTTTGTTAAAGATATTTATTAAGGGGCATGGAAGAAAATTAAGAAAATGACGGCTTGTAGTCGTAAGTCTCGGAAACTTACGTGCATCAATTTGGCCAAGTCACTATCATTAAACCGATGTTACTACACACTAATGGGCAGAGAATTCTACACTTTTCATTAATCAGTCGTATTAGATCTTAAGGTGTATATGCGAATATCGATTTGTCCTTTGTGAAAGTCAGGATATTAAGGGTTCGTATGTGAATATGTTTTTCGGGTTTGCGAAGCCTACTAAGACAATGAGATGATAAATATAAGTTTTAAAATGTTTGGGATTTGCCTACAAATGTTAGATTAGATATTTATTTAAATATTGTAGATTATTAATTCGTAAATTAATGTAAAATTCATAATTATATTTTCAAGAATAAAATTGAGATTAGCATTTTATAAATTGCGTTGAATAAAAAACATGGCCGATTGGTGCCGATAATCGGTCAATTTGAATAGTCTTACGCATAATATTCTTCTTGGTTTAGGTTTTGACAATGTTCCAAAATACGTGAAACGGAGACGAAACGGATGGGCCGTCTAGCATCTAGACCACTAGAAGGATTCTAGACGGACAATACATATTCTGATAAAATACACTAAATATGCCACAATACGGAAATTTTAATAAATTAGGGTAATATTTGGTAATTAAATAGGGTGATTTATGTAAATTTGGTTTTGTTTGGGATATCCTTGAAAATTTTAATAACTTATTTTGTTATCTAGTAATAAAACTAAAATCATAAAACCCTAGAATATTCTTCCCTCTCCTCCAACATCATTCTGCCGCTACTTTTGTCGATCTCAACAAAACAAACACAAAGGACTCTTGGAAGAGAAGAAGTAAGGAAGAAAAAGTAATAAGAACTTGTCGGAGGGAGAGAGCGAGGTCGCGGAGGGACTAAGCAAGAGTCGGGATTATCGCATGTCGGTGAGAGAAGACTCGAGTAGAGAGTCGCCGAGTTGGGACTATTGGGTTTTCACCGAAACCCTGTCTAACCCGTCACACCCTGTCTAACCCGTCCTGCCCCGTCTTGTCTGTCCAATAACCCACCCCGCCAGTATAATGAATGTACTGAATCCGTTTTCTTCAAAACCCGTCCAACCATCACCGTTTTGGCCTAAAATGGGAATGTCGGCCACTGTCCAACGTCTAGACGCCGTCTCGACGGCCCTGGACGGCGTATTTTAGAATATTGGGTTTTGGACGTGCAAGGCTTGTTCATCTACGCGTTTGGCCTGAAACTAGTTTATATCTCATGTCATGTACGACTATTAGTTAATTGAAAATTTTGTATATTTATTAATGTAATAAAATATTACTTATGAATATAATAGGTCAACGACTCATATTCGAGTAGATCATAATCACGACGAGCGATATACAAAAAAAGGTCACAACAACTCACATACGAGTATGTCACAATGACCCACATACCCACACAAATATTAGTTTAATACGAATAATATTATAGTTGATATTAGCCAAAAAGCTAAGTAACGTATGATTTGTGTAATCTTCAAATCTTCTATTTTTGCTTATACAACTTCTTAAAATGTCATCATTAATCGATAACCGATGTGAGATAACAAAAAATAAAAATATGACCTAATTTTAAAAAATCTTGCATAACAAATGTTTTTTTAAAAATAATTATGAAAGAAATTATTTTGTTTTACTAAGAGTAAAAATTCAAGTAATTTTTTGTGTGATATCTCCGAAAATTGAGATTCAACGTTATGTATCAGGTTAAGGGAGGGATCAAGTCTTTTACAAAATAATAATGGTTTAGTAAAAAAATATTTGATGGCTTAATTATGAAATTAGTAAAAGAAAAATTACGAGAAAAACCGTGAAACTGTCATGTTAACATTAGTGTCATTTGTTTTAGTATAGGTATATAGATGTAGGATCAAATAAGACAAGATTTCACAGTTAATCGGTCAAAAAACAATCATTTTTCCAACAACGGCCTCAATTTGACGAGAATTGAAACGCGAGCCTCAAATCTTGCAAATATAGAAGACCCGATTGTTGTAAAAGGGTCAAGATTGATCACTAGAAAAATGGTTAATGATTTGACAAATTAATTGTAAAACCGTAATAATAACACACAAAAAAAGAAGTAGAAAATAGAGATCGGCCATGTAGAAGTGTGAGATGGGCCGATTAGGATAGAAGATACCAAAAGAGAATAACAAAAATCACAAAGGGAGAAAAACACAACATAACGGCCATGGATTTAGGGCAAATCTGAAAATCGATCAAAGAACGACTATAAACACATGTCGTAGCGATACAGGAATTCCCTATATGCGCAACTCTCGCATCTTGAGCTTTCTCACCACACGATCAATTCGAAGACGAGGAAAGAGATGTTGGAAACCATATCTACTATGTATGAGAAACCTTTTGTGGTAAATAAGGTTTCAACTAATGCGGAGGTTGTAACCTATGGATGGCAAAAAGCAGTTGTTGTGTCTAATCACCTAACCGAATTAATTATGATAAGCGCACAATTGAGTTTTATGTCAAAAATTCTTGAAGAAAAAAAATTAAAGTTTTGATCTTGATGTCCTCTCTTCCAAGCTTGATGATGTAAGGAACCTAATTGTCATCGAAGATGTTCGTAGTAAGGAGTCGTGATATACTTAAGGTACAACCTTGAACACAAGAAATGGGAAAATTTTGAATCAACACCGAATCGTGGCATATCAAGTTTGAATCAACATCGAAGATGTACGTCATTTTCTGAGGTGGTTGATCTAAACCATTGATCTCTTAAGATCATTCAACCTTACAAAGACCTTTCACATCTTTTGCTTCGATCTCGTCTCTAGTTTACTATTTATTTAGTTCTGATTAAAGTTTGTGTTTTGGATCAATTGACTCTATTGAGGGTCGATCGATCCTCCTCGGTGTTTTTCCCTTAAGGTCGACCAACCTACTACCATGGGGTGATCAATTGGCTCATTTATTAATCCTTAATAAAACATTTGATTTTTGTTCAGGTATGTATGAATAATTCTCATCTTTTATAGGGTTTGGAGAGCCCGACTTCATTGATCTATATGTTGGAAGTATATCTATATGAGTTATGATAGTTATTAGATTATTCTTTGTAAAATGCGAGAGTCAATTTTGGAATCTTCTTTTGATAAATATTTTTTTGGGTGTTGATGAAAAATGCGAGAGTCGAGTCACTCAGCTCATACCTCATGGTGTCTTCGATGTGAAGAATATGCACCGTCTTAGGTACATGATAATCAATTAGGGTGACAATCATTGATGTATGCCAATCAACGATCTAACCATGCGACAATCGGACGAAGTTGTCTCCCTCAAAACTAGACTTACATACACTTATTGAATTGTCAATTGAGATATATCTTATATGCATGTTGTGGTGATCTAAACATTGGAATTGCTTTATATTTGATTACGTATTCTCTACTTCTTTCCTTTCGAATTACTTGGTTTTGAATCTCACAAAGATACAAACTTTCACCTTTCTTTCCCCCTTATTCTTTTACGTCATTTTCTGAGGTGGTCGATCTAAACCCTTGATCCCTTAAGATCGTTCAATATTACAAAGACCTTTCACATCTTTTGCTTCGATCTCGTCTCTGATTTACTATATATTTAGTTCTGATTAAAGTTTGTGTTTTGGATCGATTGACTCTACTGAGGGTCGATCGATCCTACTAAGATTTTGTCTTTGCTTTTTCATTTTAGTTTACGTTATTTACCAAGAACACCGTCCCCCCCTAAAGCTTAATACGCATTGGCGAGTGCTTTTTCGATAAGATTGTGTAGAAGATGGAAGTTACTTTTAATTTGACCCTTAGACAAAAAGCGGTTTTCAAGTGTCTACACTCAATACATAGCCAAGATTTCCTTCTTGCCATATCCATTGATGGACTTAGGCAATGTATATCCCTGGTTGAGTATCCCTCGGTACTTTAGTATCGCCTTATGATTCATCTATACCCGGTTGATGAGATTTGTCACATGTCCAATTGTCGAAGAGTTTTGGATACTTTTGGGAAGCATGTGGTTCATTGTAAAGAGCTTTCTAGCTTCAAATATAGGCATGATCTGGTCCGTGATGTTTTGTGTGATGTGTTTAGGAGAGTGGGTGTATCAGTTAAGAAAGAGACGTTTGTGTCTTTCTTGATTGACCCACGTGAGAGAAGGTCCCCATTTTTTTGGTAGATATCTTGGTGTGTGTTTTTTTGGTAGATATCTTGGTGTTTAGTTAGGTGAGTGGAAGACATGCTTGCATTGATTTGATTGGAGTTTTCCCACTGTATGTTTGGGTAGTGGACCTTTTGTAGTGGGTAAAACAACGCTTAATGCGGCTTCTACTAAGGTGGTCAAATATGAGAGAACTTATATTGAAAATCAACATGTGTTCTTCGTTCGCTTTCAATACTTTTGATTTTCTTGTGTCTGATGCAATTGAAATTCTTAAAAGGATGCGATGTGTCTTGCATGACAACGTTGTGTCTCTTAGGCTTTATGATGTTGTTTTTACGAGGATTGAATTTGTTATTAAAACAGGGTTGACCGCACAATTTGTTGTCCGTCTTTCTACTAGTTCGATTTATATTATATTATATTATATAAAGTTGAAATTCAAGGTATTTTATCAAATTTTAAATCTAAATATGATTACAATATTCTGAAAAGAACAAATGCAGTACGTGGAAAGAAAGAAGCGATATTTATGTTACGTAAATTTGAAGGCCAGGTGGTGAAATAGTCAACAGATGACCGTTTGACTAACACTTGTCGTTTGCTTTGATGGTATGATGCATGCATATATTATTATTCCTTCCTGCCTCTTTCCTTTATTCCAAAGTCAATGTTAATGGCTTGAAAATCTAAACTTGAACACCAACGATCACCTTTCTAAATGGCTCTGCTTATGAATGCGCAGACTGCGGCCACTGCTTCTCTTCCAAAACTAGATTTGTATACGAATTACAGTGCGTATGTGTAGCTCATTTGTACGTACTTTGAATGCGGTGGCGGCCGCTTCGCTTCCTCTATTAAAGGTAGACACATCAAAATGTTATTTTTCAAATTCAATACTCTTATTATATGCTGTTCAATATTTTTATTTGTGAAGATTATTTTATTTTTATAATCTTCTAATTATATTTTCATTTTTATCCTAAACAAATCTAAGGGTTGTAACCGAGAATAAGGATATGGGTCCATTTTGTTTACATAGTTTATGTGATTGAAGTTGAAGTTTATGGGGTTGGAATTTTGGTCCCTAGTAGATTGATGGATTTATGGGATGAAAATGAATTTTATCTTTAACCGATGAAGGTGTCGAACGAATTCAAAGGAGATGTTTGAAAATTTATCCACCCAAAAATATCAAGGGAAACTCAAACATCAGATTCAAAACAAGAGGCTATATATTCTTAACTTGAAAGCTACCTTAGGATCGAAAGTTGGATCAATAAAACACTTGATTATTATTTTGTTTTAGTTTGAGAACTTACAATAAATATAAGCTTTTATTTTGGATGATATTATTTGTAAGCAGCGAATGTATTTCAGGGCGCCAGTAGATGTGGGTTCTGCATGTGCCCCATCCGGCGATGATAGATGTGGATTGCGCATGCGTCCGGATAAGGTGCATGCACATCCCGATTTCGCCCAACCCTTGGCTTCATGCCTATAATGAAGAGCATGCACCCAGTTGGGCGCATGCAACCCAAACTCTTATTTAGGGTTGCGCACATCTCTTGTCTCCGACGCGAAACAACTCTTCTTCTCTCCGCCGTGCGGCTACCTTGAAGCGCATGCGACCCAATTGTGCGCCTCATGAGGCGCACAGGGGGGAACCTAACGCGCATGCGGAGTCTGCATTTGTGGCCTATTTGTCCGCACAAATAGTAAGCTTGTTTATATGTAAGAATACTTAAAAAAACCGGCACGGGTTTCCCTGTGCGCCATTTGGGGCTCACAGTTGGTATGCATGCGGACTCCGCATGCGCCCCATGGTAACAACACCCGATTCTAAATAGTAGTTATTCATATACCTGCTGTTCAAATGCATCTGTTAGAATATATCTGTCGAAAACTAGACGTTATTCATTTTGAGTTTATATATATACATGTCAAATCATATCAATATTCTCATCCGGATTCACTAGTCATTTAACAAATCCGTAAAAGCTCGTACACATTTCGATATTTTCCAAAGAAGCCGATGTAGAATCTGATGGTGAAAGCTCAAATATGTCGTTCGAGCTTGGTGTGATTTATATAATCATTTCGGAACAAGAACTACAAATGTGTAAGAAAGTTTATATATGTCTTTGCTTCTCAATTGTTCAAAGTATGTTCGTTTTGTAATTAATTTATTACTTTTTTAGGTGTGAGGTCGCGCACAAGTTACTGAAACAAACACTAGCTTCGAATGTTGAAGGATTTCAGTTAGTGTGTCAGAATATACATTTGATGGACATTCAAGTCCAGAAGTTGCAAGCTTCTTTAGAGATTTCACGGGAAAGGATTCCATGGGAGGAGCATATACCGATACTCGACTTGCTTCGGGACTACGTGACAAACGAGTGTCTCACATTCTTGTGTGATAACTACACCAAGTTTAGAAAGACAAGGGATGATGGTGTTTGTCGGGATAGTTATTGGAGGGAAGTTTAAATATGGAGTGTCGTGTGTTCATGACTTTATAATAACAGTCCTGGCTCGTAAACATATCACGTTGAAGCATATTCACCCATTTTGGAAGCAAGTTCATTGGATTCAAGTTCATTTTTCTGATGATGATATTGATGATGATCCCATGAACTCGAGCCTAGTGTTGCTGAATAGGTTCAGACTAATAATGGACTCAAACATGCTCACTCCGGATTAGATGGCCTCTTGCTTCGAGGACATCGAGAACCCTAGGAGTACAACGATGAAGAAGCCGGCAGAAAAAGTCAAGAAAAAGGGAAGACCGCCGATCCCGAGATCTACAAGAAGAGATCCTAGTTCATTTGAGCATTCGGCTACACGCGGTCCTAGGTGGCCACAAGTGTCAAAGGGAAAAAAATTAAAGGATTTAGAAGCTACAACGGAGGAGTTGACTCCAATTAGTAGGCTATAACATAAAGGAACGAAACAACAGAGGTAGAAGCTAAACCTGATGATGGAGAATTTTGTTGGAAATATAGGGAATTCTAAAAGTTCATGGAGCCATATTTATTGCAGGCGAGAGAAGTATTAGGAGATGGACATTGCAGATGCCAGGTATATAGTCATTTCCTTGGTTTTGCAATTCTCGGATGAAGATTACTTGATAATACGGAGGGATATGGTTAAGAAGTTAAATATTCGAAGGTAATTATTTTTTATTAGCTTTTATGTTTTATTTATTGGCATCCATATTTATAACGTAAATTTACTTGTTAATCTATGTAGTGCATCATATCGTAGTGTTTGACCAAGTGCTTCGAAACGCTCATTGGACGACAAGGTCTTCGTGTTCACAAAGGTAGTGATTGAATTACATATTGTTGGATGTGTTGCATCAACCTATTATCATATTGCTATAGTTGTCCTTGGGAATAGCGCATCGACATATCAGATTGTCCCGCTAAACTGAAGGTTCTTTAACTTTATAAGTCGATTGCGTCTGGTCAAACCAAACTAGGAATATGGGTCGTCCAAATCTCGACGTTAGTCATGTAATTAATATATTATTCGCATCCAGTCTCCTAACGACCCTAATCACCCCGAGATCCTCCTACGATAATTTAGAAAATTTGACATTATCTTAGATAAACAAACAAAATATTTTTTTGTTATTAGACATTTGAAGGGAAAAAAAATTATATCATCTGGGCCCATATAACGCTAGCCCGGATAGCCCCAGAGCGTCTCAACTTCACCGGAAATTTTATGATGCTACGTGCGTACCATTCTCTTGTCAGTCTTGTGAAAACTTAGGTGTCAACGGTTGGCGTTGGATTTTTCAATAAATCGGTGTTTGCTAGTGGTGTCGGGTCTGATTTTTGAAAAGAAAAATAAACTTGGCATGCATATTCATAACGTAAGATGTCTTTATACGGAGGGATAAGATTATGGAGTTAAATTTGAGGAGATCACTAAATTAAAGGTTGTTTTTTTGTTAGCTTTCAAGATTTATTTATTGGCATCCATATTTATAATGTAAATTTACTTGTTAATCTATGTAGTGCACCATATTCGTAGAGTTTGACCAAGTGCTTCAAAACGCTCATTGGACGACAAGGTCTTCGTGTTCACAAAGGTGGTGGATGAAATTACCTATTGTTGGATGTCTTCCACCCACCTATTATCAGATTGCCTTAGTTGTCCTTGGGAATAACGCTTCGACATATCAGATAGCCCCACTAAATTGAAGGTCCTTCAATTTTGTAAGTCGGTTGCGTCTGGCCAAACCAAACCAGGAATATGGGTTGTCCAAATCATGACGGAAGTCATGTAATCTACTAATCACATCCAGTCTCTTAACGACCATGATCACCTTGGGATCCTCCTACGATAATTTAAAAAAATTGGCATTATCTTGGATAAACAAACAAAATGTTTTTTTAAACATTTGAAGAAAAAATTATGCATACCCTTTGGGCCCATATGACGTTATCCCGGATAGCCCCAAAGCGTCTCAACTTCACCGGGAATCTTATGATGCTACATACGTACCATTCCCTTTTTAGTCTAGCAAAAACTTGGGTGTCAATGGTTGGCACTGGATATTTTTTATATAAATGGTTGTTGGCTGGTGGCGATGGTCCGATTTTTGAAAAGAAAAGTAAATTTGAGTGTGGGAGTCATGCAACGGCGCTCAAACTGGATGTTAGCAACATACAAATTTTTTTGAAAACAAGTAAATTGAAAATCACTTAAATAACCTGCCTAAAATAAAAGAGTATCTAAAATATAAACAAAATAAAAAACTTATTTTTGATATCACAAATAATTGTTCTAATATTAATTTAAATAATAGAATATATGACTAATATGCTTTAATTGGGATCAAAATTTTATGGGAATCCAAATACTCCAATATAACATTACAACTAAAACTCCTTTGAAAAATTCTAGCATATATTAATAATGTTTGTACACGTGTTATCTTTGAGAAATACCTTAAAGATGCATGCATCCTTAGTTATGCCCATTAAGGAAATATATGATGACAATAGAAACAACTAATTAGCTTGAGATAGGTCTTTAAACAAAGGTCTTAGATAGCAGGTTGATGATAGAAAAACAATTAAAATTTAGACAGTAATTGGATCACTTCATAACCATTAGAATTGAGCTTTGAATTTCAAATCGACTATGACCCTATTTTGCGGGTATGTGAGTTCATAACTCAAGACAAAACATTAAATATGGAGAAAGGCAACATATTTCAAAACTTAATCTTAAACTTGATCCTTCAACATATCAACTCTATAAGGATCTCAACTCGTGACATTACCGACATATTGTATTGGTCCCTTTATAAACATGGTCGTTTCTCAACCAAATCTACTGTGGAAATGATCAATGCAAACAAATGCATAAATGATTTAATGTATTTGAATTTGAAAATTAGACATTCACTCAGTGATTAAGAACTTTTTGTGAAAAATTACTAAAAAAACATGAAATTCCTACAAAAGTAAAACTTGCAAAACAACGGATTGCGATCCCGATGGAGTGTTTATTTAGTAAACATCCTTTGGAAAACTTAGGACATTTACTCTTAGACTATCCATATACCAAACAAGCTTATGCGAATATTATCCCAAATTATACAAATGCTATTATCCAAATAACATGGAATAACCTCAAACTCAATATTACTTTTTAGCTTATTAAGGAACAAGCTTAACATAAACAACCTTAGGTTACAATGCTATATCTAGTAGAACATTTGATATTTCTGAAACCAAACTATTTTTAATCAACAAACTTACTAACAACAATATAGAGAAATTCGTTACATTTTAAATAAGTGAAGGGATAAGGACAAGGACATTTCAAAGAAGGATATGCCAAATGATGCTTAATGATTAAGAACTATTTTTAATCAACAAAACATTCTGCTAGTTCTAAACAAAAAAGAAAAAAAACATAAAATGGAAAAAACTAAACTTTGATGGCTCTAATTTGAATGATGGAACATTGATCTTTAGAGTAATTATTTGCAATCGTGATGCAAAAATGATAACTTGTGAATTTTTGGAAACTCACTCTCAACTTAACAATTTTTGTCACTCTCAACTTACCAAAGGCCAATGAACTATTTTTAATCAACAAAAACATTCTCCCAGTACAATCGATCACCAATGTCACTATTCGGTAGGTTATAATTCTTAATTTTCTCCACTAGGGTACTTGGCAAGTAATTATTAAGTTGGTCTAACGTCTGGTGATTCCATGTATTATTACTGATAAACAAGGATGTAAGTTCTGTCAGATTAACTTGAGTTGGGTCAAGCAAGACATCTTGTAATGGTTTGTCCAAAACCCACTTGTCTTTCCAAAATCTTATTGTGTTTCCGTCTCCTACTCTCCAAGCGAGGCCTTTCTCAAAATCTTTATATAATTTGATCAAATTCTTCCACTGCCAAGACACGTTCTTTCCGCAGTCGTAACTCCATAGGCAAGTTCCTTTTAGGTACTTTTCTTCAACAATTTTAACCCAAATGTTATCCGGTTCAGACATAATTTTTCATAGTAATTTCATTTGTAAAGTTTTATTCAAGTTTTCCGCTTTCCTAATCTGGGTTTACAAATCTTATCCCAGCTAATAAGAGGGTGGTGATTCCAACCTAGAAAAGGTGGCTGATACTTGTATTGATCTTAGCTTGTTATTCCAACCTAGAAAAGGTGGCTGATACTGGTATTGATCTTAGCTTGTTGCCCCCTACCACTCTTGCTAGCGCGTTCCAAGTTGTTAAAGAGAACTCATCGACAATACTGCTCTTTGCTGGCCAGTGTTCCTCAAGACGAGCTATCAAGGATGTTTGATGCCTCAAATTGCTTTTCTTTTACAATTTTTTTTTTATGGGAATCCAGTTGAGTCCAAATTTCACATTTGAATGGTGCATGGCTAGTGTCATATGGCCCAAAGGGAAGACAATACTTGTCCGTTCGGGCCCAAGCTGGAGAAGTAGTGTTGTAGTCGTGGAGCCTCCAAATATTTATACTTATTTTTTTAACAAGAAAGTGTTTACCGAAGAATTTTTTTTTTTGCAAATGTAGCACATTCGAAAGGGTGAGTTGGTTAAGTAAATACTAACGTATTTTTGTGTATATAGTAGGTATATTTTGTAATGGGTAGACAAAGTAGGCACTAAAAATTACGTAGAAAAAGATTAATTAGAAAATAATAACAAATATTACATAATTTGGAGATATTCTCTCCTATATTAAATAAAAATTTCCTAATTAATTATGTAAACGGATTTGCTGATATGTTAAAATAGGAAATAGTAAATAAAATTTCCTAGAATCTCTATTTATATTCTCTCCTCTTAATTATAATATTATAATTAAAAAATTGTGTAAAAGGTAGGATTCAAACTCAAAATCTCTCCTAGTTTGTATCTAAAATACAAAAAATACTTATTTCACCAATCTTCTCCATTCACCAATCTTCTCCATTCGAAACACCTTCCATCTTGACATTCACATTGGTCACTCCTCTATTTGCACCATAACAATTAAGGAAATAAAGATAGTTGGTTGTACCCCACAGAAAAATAGATACTTCAAAAAGTGTGCTCAGAAACGATTTTTAATCTCATAGATTTTATTGAAAAATCTCTGAAGTCTGACATGTGATATTATCGTAAATCCTCACAGCACAACCATATTCATCTGAACATGGAAAAAATGATAGCTCACATAGTTGAGAAATTAAGCACAAAAAAACTGAAAATTGAAAGATCAGAGGTTGGTTAATTGTTGTCAGTCACTGTAAATTCAGAAACACGGACCAAATGAACCTCATCATCTCCAAAAACATAAGTTAAAATACGATCATCAGAGACTTAAATACATAAGAATCATGGACTGGAATTGCTTCCATCATATTGTTGCAGTTTTAGTCATCATCAATTAACCCACTAAAAAACCACAAACAGCAAAACAAATACACTGGAAAAGAAGGATTTGAAGGAGAAGAAAATCTCAAATGGATGTGCAGCAAAGTTGCATAAACTGAAGTCTTAAATTTGCATTGCTTTTACCGGAAATCCACAAGCTACCATATCAAAACCTGGGAACAACCAAAACAACACATGGTAATTTTGCACAAATATTGAGCTCCACATGATTCTATTTTAATTCCTGTAAAGCCTTCGATATGTGCATTCACAATGCTTGAAACAGAAAACAAAACTAAATAAGAAAGAACGATCAGCTAGAGCTAATACATGATTCAGCCATCATCTCGGCAAATCAAACCAATAGGGAAACCTAATGTTCATCATATCGTTCTTCTGTAACATATTAAAATTCTGTCAAGGAAGAGGTAAACAAACAAATGAAAGAATGATCAGACAGTACGAATACTATAAACCACCATCATCCTGGTGAATCAAACCAATAGGAAACAATTCATATTCATCATATCATTCTTTAGCTCCAACGGAAGCTTTCAACCATGTGTTTTCCCAAAACCAAAACTCTTAATTTGAATAAACAAGAATAAGAGTGTTCGAGATTCGATTTGAATTCATCTGCTAGCAGAAATGTAGAACTCGGTCACAATGATACAACACATACATTGGAAGATTTATTCTCATACAACAAACTCGAAAACCAATAGGGAAACATAATGTTCATCATATCATTCTTCCGAAAAACAAAACCCTCGATTTGAATGAATAAGAATAACAGTGTTTGCCATTTGATTTGAACTTCTGCTAGCAGAAATGTAGAACTCGATCAGAATAATACAACTCAAACTTTGAAAGATGTTATTCCCATACAAAAAACTCGAAAACACAGTACAACCAAAACCTAAATGAAATTCCTTTTCTCAATTGAAGAAAATAATAATCAGAGCAGAAATACGAAATGTAATAGCAAACGTCCTAGCCATCGCATAAAAATGAAGGAAAAAACGATCAGATAGAGCTAATACGTGATTGCGCCATCATATCGGCGAATCAAACCAATAGGGAAACCTAATGTTCATCATATCGTTCTTCACCAACAAATAAAAGTTTGTGAAATACGAAAGAAGATAAAAATGGCGATTTAGATGCTGATTGAAGAAAACATGAAAGAATTCGATCCTCAAAACACATTACCCTTGAAAATGCCTGCTATCTACCACCTTAGTTAACGGTGGCTGGGGAATGGAACTGATGCAAAACCCTAACTTTAGAGGAGTTTAAATAGAAGAGGATGGAACAAAATTTGTAGTAGACTAGCGATTATCTGAGAACGGTTCGGGCCGGCCTGTCCTAAAATTTTGTCTGTGTCAACCGGGCCAGAACAGGCCCGTTTGCCCACCCCTGTCCATTCATACGAGCTACTGATTCTTTTATTTGAGTCGAAAGAAGTATATATAATCAATATTACAAACATATATTTTCAAACCCTTACTCTATAGCAAAATTCATAAAAATATATCCAAATTTTAAAGAAGTCGTAGATCAAAAATATTTTTAAAATAAATATGATAAGAAAAAATAATATTATATAGACTTTGTTAAACTAAATAACAAAGTAAAAAACGTACGTAGGTAACGTTTTGTTTATAATTATATAGACAATGACTCACGTAACAATAGGTTAGTTATCAACATATCAGTATATAAAAATCAATAGATCAACGACCCACATAACTATATGTCCATGACCCGCATACTATATATATTAATTTGATATGAATAATAATTATATTTGAATTTAGACAAAAGGCCTAAAAATGTATAATTTATTTAATCTTTAGCCTCTCAATTTATATAAGGATAACCAAAGTGGAATAACAAAATACATTAAAATGCCCAAATTAAAAAAAAATTATAGATAACAAATAATTTTATTAATAATTAAGAGATGAAAAAAAAGAAAAATAGTATACAAAAAATATACATATTTTACTTTGTTAGATATAATAACAAAGTCCAATATATATTAGTAGATCAACGGTTTTTAAAAATTATATATACAACGACCTATATAATAGTATGTCAACTTCTCGCATAATTGTTGTCAAAGACCCACATCATTATAAGTCAGCGACCACCATACGTTAAATATTAATCTGATATGAATATTAATTATATTTGAACCTCGTCAAATGGCTAAGAAATATACGATTTGTTTAATCTTCAAATCCTCTATTTATACAAGTTCTCGAACTATTAGTCTTACTTGATAACCGATGTGGATACCAAAAATTATAAAAACTCGTTCAAAAAATAAAAAAAGTCAGGTGCACAATTACGTAAAAGATATTATATATTTTATGAAAAAAAAATTATTTAATTTTATTAAACAAATAAAAATAAAAACTATATTAAACTAAAAAAAATTTAACTAAAAAATCATTACAAAATCAATAAGTAATTTTTTTAAAAAAATTTTATGGCGTTAATTGTGAGAACAACATTCAAAATATTATTTTCATAACACACGACGTCAACGTACACAACTTTAGTAGATATACTAGAAAAATCTATTGTTGAAAATAAATTAGTTTTAAAATTATTATAAAACAATGACAATTTTATAAAAAAAAGTTGAGGTGGCATCACCAATAACTTGACATGTGATATAAATATACTTTATTTCATTAAGGTTTTTTTTTACTATAAAAAGACATAACTCGTAGAAAAAATTTATTTTATTAAAAGGAAACAGAAATAGAAACATGAAAATTGGATGGAGATATAGAACGATCAGAGAGATAATATTTAATTTCGTCATCATATCGACGAAATCATTACGGCGAGCAAATTATTCATCATATCGTTCTTCTCCTTGAAATAAAACTTAATACAAAAGACTATAACTTTATATGTTCCAAAAGCATAAAAAAATTGTGTTTTTTTTGATAAGATTACTTGGGTGGTTAAATTAAATCCAAAAATATATAAGTTTGAGTCTTGGTGAATATAGATAAAAAAAAATATTAATTCGGTTATTTTCAATTGAATCGGATTAGCTAAATAGTAGAAATAAGATTGAAGTGATGAAGCAAACAGTTACCTCGTCTCCGGTCGTGAGTACTGAGGTATTGAGGTGAGTAGAGCATTGAAAAACATTGATGGAGGTGGTAGGCTGTTGCTTCTTTGAGGACCTTTTATATACACCAAATGGTAGTTAGTACGAGAAAGCAGGTAGCTTGCTCTCCAAGGAAAAGAGGTCCACTTGTTATATCTTTATAGTTACTAATATCAAGTTGGTGTATACTGGACACTTAAATATACAAGCTGAGAAGGAGGGGAAAAAGACATGTTTGTCATAACTCATAAGTGAGTCAATGCCTTGCTCTCCAAGGAAAACAACCGGGTTTGTAGTACTTTATTTTTTTTTTGAAACAATTTGATTTATTAGACTTTTTCTAATTTTGTGTTTAGTAAATGTACCCATTGAGATAAGAATGCGTAGAGTTTGAGAATATATTTACTTAATTGAAACATTAAAAAACCTAGTTACTATTATATTTTTTCAAAAAGGCCTAGTTACCAAAATTCTTTATTTTTTAAGATTATATCTTTAGAGTTTTAGTTTTGATTCTTATCAAACACACATTTTACATACTTAAACTAAATTAAAAAAAAACGGGCCTTCGAACTAGATTTGTAGACTAAACGGACCTATATCCTTACCCGTCCAACAAGCTTGACGGTCCGGACGAGCCTAATAGGGTATGACATGATCAAATCCAAAATTTATTTTATAAACTAAATATTTTAAAAATATATTAAATATAGCGGTAGATGGCAAGATTTGAACCTAATACCTCAATGTAATGTAAGGTTTAATGACAACAAGTTTCAACAACCATCAAAATAGTTTATTTTTGTGTAATGGTTTTTTATATTTAATATGAACATTTTTTTTGTTTTCTCAAAATAATAAAATAAACCCAAGAAACGAAATTCCAATTCGAGCCCAATTTAAACGGATATGGGCAACACTTTAAGCTCGAATTTTTTTTTACCTCAGCCCAAATTTGGCAAAAAAAATTAAAAAAAAAGTATGCGAAAAGTCTGATCCAAGACCAACTTTTCTCAAGTACATGTGCAATGTCATGTCTGTCTTGTACGCACCATTGCATATATACATCAAGGAATCGGCTCCTCTGTGAATAAAAGGGTGCTAATATCTCCTTATCATCTAATCTGAGCCGTCCAAATAAACTAATGGTTCTGTTCTTTTATTTTTTGTCTGACATATTCAATTTCTAAACTTTAAACCCTTTTTTCCTTCTCCTAAGACGACGTTTCGCGCCTTCCATTCCATTCAGCGTAGAGGAGAGGAGACTGGCGACCAACCTACCGTCTCCTGACCCATCGTCTCCGGCCGCCGCCGCCTCGCCTCGCTTCGCCGCCGCCGCCTCGCCTCGCTTCGCCGCCGGCTGACCTCGCTTCATCTCCGGTCACCTCGTTTCGCGCCTCATTCCGTGCAAGTGTAATCTCTCATTTGGATCATTTCATGCCATATTTCCTCTTAAATATCAATGATTTCCTTTTGTAGTATTAAACCTAATATATGATTAGGTTTTTTGTGTATATAACTTCACAGTAATAATAGCATCACAATGTAACAGTGATAATCACATTATTTGATTAAAGCATGAGGTCTTCTTACCCTTTTTATATTTTTAATATATAGCTTTTGAGATGAAAGAATCTGCAGATGAAACTATTGCGGAGCCATCACAAGAAGAATTGATATGGAAGCCTGTGTATGGTATGGAGTTTGATTCCGAAGAAGCTGCATATAATTTTTATAACGAGTATGGTCGCAGACAAGGCTTCATAATTTGCAACCTCAATTCAATTAATTGCAGAGACATTGTAAATTAGAAATTGAACAATGTTGAAAAAAAACCCCCAAATTGTTAGGTTAGAGCCGAATCATACCCTCTACGCTGGAGACGAGGCAACCAGAGACGAGGCGAGCCGGAGACGAGGCGACCGGAGACAAGGCGACCGGAGACGAAGAGAGGCGAGCCGAATATGTAGCGAGACGAGCCGGCGGCCGGAGACAATTAAAGCATGAGGTTCGTCGCCGTCTCCTCTCCTCTACGCTGAATGGAATGAAAAGCGCGAAGCGATGGGTAAGGAGAAGGAAAAAAGAGGTTTAAAGAATTAGAAATTGAATATATGTCAGACAAAAAATAAAAGAACAGATCTTAACCGTTAGTTTATTTGGACGGCTCAGATTAGATGATAAGGAAATATTAGCACCCTTTTATTCACAGAGGATCCGAATCCATACATCAAACTACCAATTTTTAAAACTTATTAAGTTGTGTGTACTTTTTCATGTACTATCCGATCCTTGGGAGAGGAGTCCTTATCAAATAACTTGAAGTGGCTACCCAATGTAACATTAGTTGGCTTGACAACGTGCATAGTAAACCTTCTCGATGTGATCATGGTCACTTCTCTAACACTAAAGCATGTTCTTAACATGAAATCTACATGTAACAACAATATGATGTAGTTGTTGTCCGACTTTTTAGAAGTAGCAACCCGATATGATCCGAATTGGACTGAAAACCTCTAGTCCAGTATACGGTCCACTATTTTTGGGATCCCACTTCTAAAAAATTATATCTTTTTTATAGATTTGATTATATATATGCACATTAAAGAGCTATATATCCTTCTTCTTTTTTTTTTAACAGATTTATATATATATATATATATCTCGCAAAATTATATATTTTTAATCCTGGTCCGGAGGGATGCACAACCCTAATTGCAATAATGTTAGCGTCACTCCTCATTAACTCAATTTCGTGCATGAATACATCAAACATCATGTATAATTGTTTAGGAGCTTGTTTTAAACCATACAACTCTTCTTCCCTTTTCAACTAGTTCATTGCTAACTTTAAACAAGTAACCCTATAGTTGTTTCATGTAAATCTTTTCATTTAGGTCACCATGCATATGTAGTTTTACATGTAGGTTTTGTAACTAATTAAAACTTTTATAGGGTTGTAACACCCCAAGTTCTGGGAACTCGAAGTGCTACGGGTTAGGAACGCACAATGGGTCCCGACCCTCAGAGTAGCAACATCACAACGAATCTTACAACAAGACACACATGAATAAAAACCAAAACTCAATATAAAACCAAAGGTTTAAACAAAAGAAAAAACGTAAAAGACTCGCAACCGAGTTCAAACAAAAGTGCAAGAAACAACATAACATAAACCCGATCCCGTCCTATAATGTACGTGAACCTCAACTGACCACACCGTCCGGATCACTCAACAACATCCTGAACCTGCGGAACATCTACAACAACGGTATAAACCGTTAGCTAACATCCTACATATCAGCATGAACGTAAAGGCACAAACACATATACGGTAAAGGTAAATATATAGCATGCTTGCACTCAACCAGTTATTATCTTTTATTAAGTTATCCATTACTAATTCAACTTCTCTTTGTCACATGAGAATCTCCCGAAACTCGCCTCCGCTTCTGTCTACCAATAGGAATAGATCAGTACTATTCGTTACCTACATGCCTGGGTTGCAAGAGCACCTTCTAGTCTCCTGAAGAACTAGATAAGTGATCACCGTCCGGTTATCATACACTTGGGCCAGTTAAGGTTATAAAGGGTGAATCCTTTTCCGGTTATCCGTTATAATATGATAAACTACACAAACAAGACAAAACACTCAAGCTAATACGCGGAATGAAGCTAAGTAAGTCCAAGAGACTTACCTCACTCGAAGTAACCTAAACTCAACAACAATTCAAGAACAACTCCGTTTCCCTCAGGAAAGGAGCAAGGAAAACTTGTTCACACAAGCATCACAAATCAGGAACGAAACGGTTGCTAGAAGTCTATAACTTCTAGTCTCAATGATTTCTAAGAGATCTCCACAAGCTAAGGGTTCAACCCTAGTCTTACATCATACACAAGGAACAAGGAACATCCAAGGATCAATGAAAGGAATGAGGAAAACAAGGAAGGAAGCAACTCACAAGAACGGGAGTTATTGTAGAGGAAACCGCAGGGGCGGCTGGACAGGGCGCAGGGGCGGATGGCCGCGGGGGTGGGACTGTAGAGGCACGGGGGTGGATACGGTGCAGAGGCACTATCGACTTCTCGACGACAATAGAACCACGGCAAGACCAAAGCTTGAGCTTTCAGCACTCTCACACTTCATAACTCAACCAAGGGAGCCCGGGAACATCAAAGGATCAACAACGAAACGCTCCACAAGAATCAAGGATCAAACTTGATTCTTAGAGAAGAAGAAAAGAGGAAAAACGAAGAGGGAACGAAACAGAAGAGAAGCAAGGTGCATTTGCAACAATAGATAAATGTGATGAAGAACAAGGGAGGAATAACTTATGCGTTCAGCAAGAACACAGGGGCAAGGCAGTAGCACTCTAGGGTTGAAGAAGACGTAAGCAAGAAACGGAGAAAAGAAGAAAAGGCGGGAATATATAGGAGAGACAGAAAAGATAGAAAGGAAGGACGTCTAGGGTTAGAAAGAAGATAAGGAAACCGGCCCATAAGATAGAATATCGGATATTCTATCTATGGAAGAAAGATAAAACGAATGAAAACAGATCGGGCGTGATCAGCAACGCATCCGCAGGGGCGGATCGCCTCAGCCGCACGGGCGGCCCCTTGTCACTGCTGGGGCGGTGACAGACACCAAAGCCGTTGGGGCGGCCTTCTTCACCGCGGGGGTGGTGAAGGTCAAAACTGGGATCTTACATCAAATCCCCCTAAAAAGAAATTTCGTCCCGAAACTTGCAAAAGCCTGAACGATCACATAACAACACACAAAACTGAACAAAACTCATATTTTACCACTCGGGGCATGTAACTCAAAACGTCACAAAAGCGTACACATCGCAACAAAGGAAAAACTAAAACAAAACGACTACGCTAAAGGTGCGTCTTGCTTAGCGTAAAACTCCGGATAGTTCCTATGGATACTATCCTTTGTCTCCCAAGTCACCTCATCACCTCCTTGCATCGACCACTGAATCTTCATCATCGGTATGTCCTTCAAACGCAAGCATCTTGTACTACACTCTAAAACAGCCACCGGGTGCTCAACAAACGTGTGGTTTGACTCGATCACTAGGTCCTCGTGACTGACGATGTGTCTCACGTCTAATATGTACTCTCGTAACTGAGACACATGGAAGACGGGGTGAACACCCTTGGGTCTCGGTGGCAAAGCAAGTCTGTATGCTGCCTCTCCAACTCGCTCAAGAATCTCGAACCATCCAACATACCTGGGACTCAGCTCCCCCTTAACACCGAAACGTCTAACGCCTCGTGTCGGGGATACTCTCAACCAAACCTGAGCTCTAAATCTAAACTCCAGAGGTCTGCGCCTCTTATCTGCATACGACTTCTATCGAATCTGTGCTGCTAACATCCGCTCATGGATCACCGCTACTCGAGCCATGTCATCTTGAATTTGTTCAGGTGTTACTCCGCTAGCAATGCTAGGCTCGTCCCAACACATCGGTGTATGACATCTCTGTCTGTATAAAGCCTCATAAGGAGTCATCTTGATCGATGCGTGTCAACTGTTGTTATACAAAAACTCCACTAAGGGAAGGTGATCTGGCCACACCTTTCCCTAGTCTAACATGCAGGCTCTCAACATGTCTTATAGAGTCTAGATGGTCCGCTCGGACTGACCATCAGTTTGAGGATGATAAGTAGTCGTGAACTGCAGACTCGTACCTAGGGCGGCGTGCACTTACTGCCAAGACCTCGAGGTGAACCGTCCGTCACTGTCCGAGACTATAGTCCTAGGTACTCCGTGAAGTCTCACTATCTGTCTAGCAAACTCCTCTGCTAACCGACTCACCGGCCATGTTTTCTTGATCGGAATGAAATGTGCGGTGTTCTTCAATCGATCTACTATCACCGAGATAGCATCAAGACCTCGACTCGGTCTTAGACTAGTCACAAAATCCATAGAGACGTCCTCCCACTTCCACTGAGGAACGGGAAGTGGGTGTAGCTTGCCTCTTGGTCGATGATGCTCGATCTTGATCTGCTGATAGGTTGCACACTGAGCTACATGTCTCGTCACGTCTGGCTTCAGACCTCCCCATGAGAAAGAGCGTCTGATGTCCAGATACATCTTACTCGCATCACGGTGCACTATGTAAGGTGAAGAATGAGCCTCCTGAAGGATCTTCTGTCTCAACTCTCGATCGGAAGGCACACAAACACGCTCTTGGCGTCTCAAAACTCCATCAGCACCAACTACAAAGTGTGGCGCCTCTCTGCGAGAGATCCAGTCTCGGATCTGTTTCAAAGCTGGACAACTCTCCTGCTTCTGTCGGATTTTAACCAACAGATCAGGTACTATCTCCAAGGTGGAACTGCTGTCGGAATTCGGGAAGTGGATATCCATCTCTAGCCAGGCCAAATCTCGATGTAACTGTGGCTGAGTTGTCAGCCTAGAGATCGCCATCTCCCGGAGAGTCTTCCTACTAAGGGCATCCGCTACCACATTAGCTTTCCCCGGGTGGTATACGATCTCAAGATCGAAGTCCTTGATCAACTCCAACCATCTCCTCTGACGGTTATTCAACTCCCGCTGAATGAATATATACTTCAGACTCTTGTGGTATGTGAATATCCGACACGTGGCTCCGTATAGATAATGCCTCCAAATCTTCAAACCGTGAACCACAACAGTCAACTCCAGGTCATGGGTAGGGTAATTCTCCTCATACGTCTTCAACTGTTGAGACGCGTAAGCAATCACCTTACCTTGCATCATAACACATCCCAAGCCCAGCTTGGATGCATAGTTGTAAACCACAAAATCCTCAATGCCCTTTGGCTGAGCTAGGATAGGAGCAGAGGTCAACCTCTTCTTCAGCTCCTCAAAGCTCTACAGGCATGGCTCAGACCATACGAACCTCGTATACTTCCTCAACAAGGAAGTGAGCAGTCGGGTGATAACTGAAAAGCCCTCAACAAAACGCCGATAGTAGCCCGCCAATCCTAAGAAGTTGCGTACCTCCTTGACGTTCTTAGGAGGCGGCCACGAAGCTACTGACTCGATCTTCGCTGGATCTACCTTGATCCCTTCCACTCAAATGATGTGGCCAAGGAATGCCACCTCGGACATCCAAAACTCGCGCTTAGAGAGCTTTGTGTAAAGATCTCTAGCATGTAAGACCTAAAGAACGATCCTCAAGTGTCTTGCATGCTCTTCTCTGCTGCGAGAGTAAACCAGAATGTCATCTATGAAGACAACTACAAACTAGTCTAGGAAGTCGATGAAGATGTTGTTCATCAACTCCATGAAGACTGCGGGCGCGTTCGTAAGTCCAAATGGCATCACTACAAACTCGTAGTGTCCATATCTGGTCCGAAATGCCGTTTTGGCTATGTCCTGCTCTCTCACCCTCAGCTGGTGATATCCTGATCTCAAATCAATCCTCGAAAACACTGATGCTCCATGCAACTGATCCAAAAGATCGTCAATACGGGGCAATGGGTACTTATTCTTGACCTGTCTTTCTTCTTGACGAAGAGAACTGATGCGCCCCAAGGAGATACACTAGGGCGGATAAGCCCTTTTCTGCTAACTTCTCAAGGTGCTTCTTAAGCTCAAGCATCTCGATAGGCGTCATACGGTAAACCTGATGACTCTCTAAAGACGTTGGTAAACTCACAAGATACCAGGATTTCCTCTAAAGTTGGACAAGCACTATCCTTCATGGCATAGCACCAAAAAGCCTCGCAACCCTGTCCGATAAGTCTCGCAACTCGGACTACAATGATGATTGTACAGGTCTTCCCAAGATCCCATCCTCTGAAGATCTCCACATGGCATGCATCTGTAGTTAACGTCACTGTCCTCTTGTCGATGTCCAGAACTGCTCGATGTCAATCCATCCAATCCATGTCAAGGATAACTTCTTCATGTACTAAGTACATGACGAAGAAGTTAGTTGACCAATCGTGACCTCCCAATCTAATAGGGCAATCGCAAACCTCTTGAGTACCTCAAATCTTACCGACATCGGGTAATCCTATGAAGAAGGGTCTACCTTCTACGCTAACTAAGGCCAATCTATCTACGCAAGTATCAGATATAAAAGAATGCGTAGCACCGGTATCGAAAAGAACTCTGACAGGAAAACCATTAATATGAATGGTACCTGTGGTCGTTGGCGTTGTGGGCTCTACAACACTCCTCAACTCATAAACTCTGGTTGATGCATCTTTGGTGTCTGCAGAACAACCAACTCGTCCTCTACCTCTCCCTTGTCCCGGAGTGGAACCCTGAGAAGCGGTAGAATCAAAAACTCTTTGTTGCTGCTGCTGATACTGAGATCTTTGTCCTCCTCCTCTAACACTAACAAGTGAAGAACCCTGTTGGGATAACGCTTTGCCCTGACGGAAAAACACACCTCTTTGTCTGGGATAGCCACAAGAAAAGCAAGTCACTGCAGGCTTCTTGCAATCAGCTCGGATGTGACCAGCTCCTTCGCAAGTTGTGACACTGCCGTCCTCTATCAGAACTCTGTTGGAAACCAGAACGTACCGGCGTCTGACTACGCCCAAACCCAGCTGCTCCAGCTCCAACACTAGCTGATCTAGTCTTATGCCTCTTCTCATGACCACCTGTCTGAGAAACTCTCCTCTGACATGGTCGGTTTCTCTCATAAGCAGAAGCTCTATCCTGATAGTCTGTCAAAGAATCACAACGGAAACCAGCAAGATAGGAGCATATCGACTCCCTCAACCTCCAAGAGAAAAGGTAAACATGCCGATCCTCCGGTGGTGCAGGCGGACCCAACAAAGACAACTCATCCATAAAGTTGCTGATGATCTCAACAATAGGAAAATCCGAATCCATCCTCGAGAAAATCCTGGAGACAGTCTCTCCTCATAGCTGTAGAACAGTTCGATCCATGATCACCGTCTTCACCTGCTCATAACTGGTGACCTTACTGCAAACTGTCCTCCACCAAGAATGAGTCTGATCCTTCAGCAGCGTCTGCGCTATGTTGACTCGACATCCCTCTAGGCAATCGATCGCCTCCATAGTAGAATCCAACTGTCCTAGCCACTACTCCACCTCTAATCTTGTCTTTCCCATGAAGGTGGGAACCTTCAGCTGATCAAAAGCCTTCAACCAACTGTCAAGCTTCGACTTCTTTGCCTCAGTCGGCGCTCTAATTATAACAACCTCAGCAGCTCTAGCAGGCGGGGAAACAACTTGCGTAACTCTTTGTGAAACCTCAGCTGATCTCGCGGGTACTGGAGGCACTGATGCTGGTCCTCCAGTCCTGATGGCTTCCTCAACTCTCTACACGTAGTCACGATATGTAGAAGCTCCTATGGACACTCGACCGGACTCTGTCGATGGCGCTCTTTGTGCTCCAGACCTAGTAGCGGTCCCGTTCCCAGCCTACGGAACAACACTCTCTACAACCTCCTCAGCGATAGGCGGATCAAAAATTGGGGCTTGGCCTCGACCTATAGCTAGTGGAGGTCTTCCTGCAACTAAGGATAGATATATAAGACTATATATAGATATAAGGTCGCGCTACAACTAAAGCAGAAATCTAAGAAAAGCACATATAAAGGCCAACATATAAAAACTACACTGCTGAGATCTACAGAGGAAGTGGTGGTCGCTCGTACATCTATCCAAGACCGAACCCCTTTTGAAAACATAAGACCCCTTGCAAATTCTATTTATTTATCCATCCGACCTTTAGAAGATTTCGAGTGCCATTGTTGCCAACCTGACTCTGATACCGTATTATAACAACTCAAATTCTGGGAACTCGAAGTGCTACGGGCTAGGACCGCACAATGGGTCCCGACCCTCAGAGTAGCAACAACACAACGGATCTTACAACAAGGCACAGACGAATGAAAACCAAAACTCAATATAAAACCAAAGGTTTCAACAAAAGAAAAAACGTAAAAGACTCGCAGCCGAGTTCAAACAAAAGGGAAAGCAACAACATAACTGATAACACGATTTATAACATAGTTTTAGGTGTACATTTAGATAGAATTCTCGCTCATTCATGCATGATCTAGCATTAGTTCAAGACGTTTTGCACCCAATTCACGTATTTTATCGAGATAGACGTCTACACGGACTTGTGCGCGTTTTGTAGGTATTTCGGGAAGTTTAGGAGCTTAAACGGTGCGTTTGAGGGTCGTTCATTTAGATGACACATCCTCGGACCCATTAGGACACAAGCCAAGGGCTGAGGAGGACTCATGGAACCTTGCCAACACAAGCCATGCACCAAACCACAGCTTAATGATCCAAGGCGAAGTTTCTGCATAGAATCACGGTTCTCTGACGAACCACGGCCGTGGAAATGACCGTGGATTTTGCCAGATTCTCGTGACAGCTGTGCCACGACTCTCATGGCCAGCTCATGCACGATTTGTTATAAAAGTGGTCCTTGATGGGTTGTTTGAGGCAGCTGGGGGTAGTTTGGGAGCAGCTCATCCATTATCCATTTCTCTAACAAATATATTCTCAAAAGAAGAAGATTTTTTCTAGGAAGGAAAGTGTCAAAGAGAAGAAGAAGGGATCTATTGAAGAAGAGGAGAAGAACACACACCATAGCTTTCTTGTATTTCAGATTTCATTTCTAGAGTTTTGTGAACCCTTGAACCTTCTTTTGGAAGGGTTGTAAGTTGCCCTAATTCTGTTTTTCAGATTGGTTTGTTTATGAAGTTCACTTGTTCATCTCTCTTCTCTCATCATCTTGCAATGAATATTATGATTTTATGTTTGTTTGTTTCGATTTCCATTATGAATGTTGTAGGCTAAATTGATGTGGTTCTAGGGTAAGGAAAGGATGGTTATGGCTAGAGCTATGATAGGATGGACTTAGATTTACCTTGGGATGATTTTGCTTATGAACGTAGCTGCTGTTAGAAATCACGGGTAGTTCTTGTAGAACCACGGCCGTGGTTTCTGTAGAACAAACCGTGATTCTCCCTGGTTCGAAGGATCTTACCTTAGACCTATAAAATGTTGAAACCCTAAGTTTTTGATTGAGTTTAACCTACCCTAGGGTGTCCTAGTGTAGTGACTAAGTGTTAGGAGAGACTTACCCAGTAATCCTTGCCCTTAGAATCTAAAATAACAAACCTTAGGTAGTGGTGAGCCTAATAAGCCGCCATTGGATTAGATGTGCTAGGATAGTTGATTAGGACTTCCCTTTCCAAGACTTACCCGGTAAGGATAGGTTAGATCCCCAATTAACACATCCGGTTTGTGTAGAACTCCTATCCTTAGGTTCTTAGAGACTTACCCGGTAATGAGACCTTAGGTGTGGGCTAGTTGGACCATGAGACCTAACCGGTAATTGATCCCAAATTAGATACACTTAATCCCAACATAACATAGTTAATCCAAAGAATGAATAGATAACTTGAGTTCTATGCCATGACCGGAACTTCCGACCCCTAGAATCCGTCTTTCCTTTCCTTGATCGTTATCTTGTTTGATTTGTTTATTTGTGCCGATTTTTGATTTAGTTTGATTGTTTACCTTGCATGAATTGTGATCTTTGATTGATCACCAAAAACCGACCAAAAACAATTGAGATTTTCTAACCTTAGACCTTCACTAAATTGAATCACAAAACCGAATCAACTTCACCTTAGTCTTTGTGTTCGACCTCGGAAT
Organism: Fagopyrum esculentum; assembly: GCA_033239045.1. Taxonomy (NCBI): domain Eukaryota; kingdom Viridiplantae; phylum Streptophyta; class Magnoliopsida; order Caryophyllales; family Polygonaceae; genus Fagopyrum; species Fagopyrum esculentum. The sequence continues at coordinate 16,944,637 of BSUD01000001.1, read as the reverse complement.
ACTATCTACACTACAAACGTCCCGTACACTGCGGGTGCGCTAGAAGTTAGGATAAATATAACGAGTATAAATTTAAGGCTTATTGCGTGCACACTTTTTAGCGTAACAATAACATAAACCTGATCCCGTCCTATAATGTAAGGGAACCCCGACTGACCATACCGTCCGGATCACTGCGGAACATCTACAACGACGGTATAAACCGTTAGCTAACATCCTGCATATCAGCATGAACGTAAAAGCACAAACACATATACGGTAAAGGTAAACATATAGCATGCTCGCACTCAACCGGTTATTATCTTTTATTAAGTTATCCATTACTAATTCAACTTCTTTTGTCACATGAGAATCTCCCGAAACTCGTCTCCGTTTCTGTCTACCAATAGAAATAGATCAGTACTATCCATTACCTACGGGCCAGGGTTGCAAGACCACCTTCTAGTCTCCTGAAGAACTAGATAAGTGGTCACCTCCCGATTTACACTTGGGCCATTTAAGGTTATAAAGGGTGAATCCTAATCCGTTTATCCGTTATAATATGATAAACTACAAAAACAAGCCAAAACACTCAAGTTAATACGCAAAATGAAGCTAAGTAAGTTCAAGAGATTTACCTCACTTGAAGGTAACCTAAACTCAGTAACGACTCCGTTTTCCTTAGGAAAGGAGTAAGGAAAGCCTGTTCACACAAGCATCACGAATCAGAAATGAAACGGTTGCTAGAAGTCTTCTAGTCTCAATGATCTCTAAGAGATCTCCTCAAGCTAAGGGCTCAACCCTAGTCTTACAACATACACATTGAACAGAAAACATACAAGGATCATTGAAAGGAACAAGGAAAGCAAGGAAGGAAGCAACTCACAAGAACGGGAGTTATTGTAGAGGAAACCGCAGGGACGGCTGGACAGGGCGCAAGGGCGGATGGCCGCGGGGCAACACTGTAGAGGCGCAGGGGTGGATACGGTGCAGAGGCACTGTCGACTTCTCGACGACATTAGAACCACGACAATCACAAGCTTCCATGTCTAATTGATCAACAATCACAAGCTTCCGCTTGCTCACATGTTTATTGTGAGCAAGCGTCCATGTCTAGTTGATCAACAATCACAAGCTTCCATTTAATTGATCAACAATTTTCCATTTAATTGATCAACAATCCGCTTGCTCACAAGCTTCCTTGATTATGTAATTTCACTTGTGCAATACCTCTTTACCATTTAATTGATCAACAATTTTCCATGTCTAATTGGTTGGGAGAAAATCCATTTATTCATCAATCACAAGCTTCCGCTTGCTCACATGTTTATTGTGAGCTGACTTTGAGTAGCTTTCTAGCTAAACTATCTACCGACGAGGGTTGAAATGTGACCTCGGATCTTAAATACTTTACAAGAGTAGTAAAGAGGCGTCATGAACGAACGTTGGAAAAATAGTGTAGTGATTTGTAAAAAATAATTAAAAAACTAGAATATAGTATAACAAATATAAAAAAATGAAACAACAAATGGATCGGCAAATCGATGGGCGTCAATCGACCGATGGGATAAAAGACAAAAGATTAATAAGGTGAAGATAAAAAAATCACAAAGAAGAGAACACACACAAAAGTTGGCCTATTGGTAGGCATTGGTCGGTCAACTGACATAATATGACAAAACACGAATTCATAGGATTAAGATAGAAGAAAATAATTTTTGTTGCTTGATCTAGAATCAATAATATTATAGATAACCAAGTTTGTTTATATTAAAGATTAATAAAAGAGTTCCATAACCAAATCACCACAACGTACGTATCAAATCTCAATGGCTAATAACCAATCTAAAATAGAATATAATTGATGTTACGCGGGGGACAATTCTACTCGGCTCTTGCAATTTGTAGAATATGAAAGACATTATTGACTCGACTCTTTCATTTTGTCATCAACACTTTGAAGCAATTTCATGCTCAATCTCATATTTGCTTAGAAAATCCTATTTATACGAGGAATTCTAACCTCATCCTCTTAGGATTTGCTGTCTAATCTACCAAACCCTATCTTCTGACTAAAAAGATAAAAACGTCCAAATGGACAAGCAAAATTATAGCTTTAAAGATATAAAAAAAGTGAAAAAGAGAAAATAATCTTCTAGAACTTGTAACGCGTGGGGCCAGTTGGCTGATCAGGTGAGTAACAATCATTCTTTCGAGAATAACTATATTTTTGGGTATAAAAACAACTAGAATGCCTACATAATCTATAAAGCACGATTAAATCTCCAAAACATGAAAGGAAAAAAAAATCTACCAATATGCAACAAAAATCTACATTAAATGCTCAAATGATGGATTTTAATGGTCCTAAAACCTATCTGCAAGCATGATGGGGTCACTTTTAGTCTATGATGCACAAACACCTCTAGAAGGCGGAGTGTCCCGTGTCCTACCGTGTCGGGCATGGGGACACGGTCAAATATGGTCCGACACGGTCAAGATACGGTTAAGATGTAGGACACGACGATGACAAGTCTAGGATACGACATGACACATATTGTGTCTGATCAAGACACGGTCAACGAAAGTTTGACTTTTTTAAAGGCTAATAAAAGAGAAACAAATTTAAAAAATTAAAGAAAATTTGATTTATCGTAATATTTATTATAACCCCATATGGGCACCTGTGAGATTGTGGCTGCCGGAAGCAAGACACCGATCTTCTTCTTCTTTACAATTTTTTGTTATTTTTTTCCTTGGTTGATTATTTTGTTCGGTTGTTGTTGAATTGTAAAATGGATGGTTTGTTCTTAAATTTTGAAACTAAGTATAATTGTTTGAGATTTTAAGGCTAAATGTGTTTATTTCTATGTTTTCTAAAACTGAAAATGTTCGTTTCTAAGCTTTTGTTTTGGTTATTTTATTGTCATCTTAATGTTTTTATCTACTTATATATCATTGTGTTTTTCATGTATATATATATATATATATCATTATGATGTATGAATTCTGCATTTCAATAACTTTAAATTATTTGTTTCCTCTCCGTGTCCCCGTTTCCTATACTTTGAGAATTGCCGCTCACCCGTTTCTCGCCGTGTCCGTGTATGTGCATCATATGTTGTACTAAATTGAGTTTTGAATTCAAAATAATTCCGTATGATTTGAAAAATACTATTTAATAATTATTTTAAGTATAGAGAGAAGTGATAAAGAAGAAGAAGAAGAGAAGAGAAAAATTATTTCTTTTGGAGATTTTGTAAACAAGGAAAAACAAGAGAAAAGTAATATGATTGTTGTAGGCAATTAATTGAGGAGGTAATCTAAGGAAACAAGAATCCCACTATAATGAATTAAAGTAATATTGCATATATGAAACTCATTTTTTTTATACACGGGTAAAAGAATTAGGCGGATCAATTACTAAAAATCGATTGACGTAAGACATCCTTACGGATGAGGTCTTGAACATCTTCTGGAATGACATTGACATCCATCTTGAGATAGTGCCCATGCATGACAATTTTGTTCACGACCGTGTTGATTTCCTTGTAGACATGTAGCGATATGGAGTAAGGGAATCCCAAGATCGTGTTGATGTGTGATCATTGGACATATCTAATATAGTCTTTGACATAGACAAACAAAGGACGTGTTATCCAACTTGATTCCGCTATATTGCCAGTGGTTATGTAAAATATATAGGAGAACCCATTAATATGTTAGAAATCCAGAAAAGACAAAGAAAATCCCCGCTTTTGGCGGTGTATCAAGAAAAGTAACAAAGACCGGAACTTTCTACGATAGTTAGAAATTCTCAAAGGAATATGTAGGATCGAATCCGTTAAACCAAGTTTTTTTCAGTAAATCCAATAAAACAACCTCGTTTTTGGCGACAAGATCTTTTATCTAAATCCTTATAAACGACACTTTTTTCGAAGGTAAATAGAAGATGAAAAAGAAGTACTTTGAAAAGAAGCAATATCACAATCACACTTCACAAATCATATATGCAATAACAAATCAAACCATTATAAAGATCATCCAATCATTAGATCAATAGGGGGATTATTTAAACACAATTGAATATAAAGACAAATATGTATATAAAATAAAAAGGACAAAAAGTCACAACAATTTGGCTTCAACACAACGAGACAAACCTTCTATTTTACATCTACTTGACGGCTATGGGACTCAGGACAAGATTGGAGGTTGAGAGAGCATCTGAAATACTAAATCCTAAGGCCGAGACATGCTTATATATGGGCAGATGATCGGAGTCTAGGGTTACAAAAAAATTTATCTTCCAAAGATAAGATCAAAATATATGATTTCTAAACTTCTACGCAATCCAGACGGCATAGAGACGGCTTGTGAGACGATATGTATTCCATTTGGCATCTCGTCTTACATCTCGTGTGTGTATGTACTGGGTTGGACTAATGACAACTATTTGCAGGGAGAATCTAGGTTCTAGACGGCTTGAGACGTCGTCTTACAATCCGTCTGACTTGTGGTATGTAGCTTTGATCTTGAATCTTGTCTTCGGGCTTCTTTGAGGGACTTCGTGTTGAAGTTTTCCAGTCATGAATAATCTTATTTTCAACTTTGACTTTAGGGAGGAGCGTACTTATAGCATAAGTGATGCCGGAAATGATTAAACCCACAAAATGTCAAGGTAGATATCGGAATATGGAAAGTGGAAGCTTTCTATACAAATATCATTGACTTTAAGTTCTTCTACCACAACAAGAATGCGAGAACCAATTCAACCATGCAGTTTCAGTTCTTATGTCTTCATTTTGCAAAATCTATAATTGTATCATTATTCATAATCGTAAGTGAATAGTAGATATCACAATATTGCCTCCAGTTCAAACCCAAATTTATTGAGGTAAACATTATGATGCAGTTGGCATTTCGGAAAAAGGATGCATGTAGAATCCAAATCAAAAAATACTTCTCACTCATTAGAAAATATAGAATAATATTACTATAATGATTTTGCATGTTTTTTTTGGGGCAAGAACAATTCAGACTGCTCTTCGGAGAAAGTTTGCTAACCTAAGAAGATATAAATTGTTAGCAGACAAACATATTGAACTAGAACTTACATATATTGAACTATGGGTATGATTGTCATCACTAGATCTCGCTCCTTGATTTTAACAAGTCGTCGAACCTCCTTTAAGACTACACCACCATTTAGGGTAACTTGTTCACCGGCCCCATAAGACCAGTAGGTAGAGCATTTTAATATGCCTATGGATAAGTCCCACAAAATACCAGTTTATCTATAACTTGATGATGATTTTGTGAAGAAGTTTGGTTTTTTATATCAATTGTATGCCCATATCAACCTTTTTTTTATAAATCCATATTAATGCGAACATGAGGCGTGTGCGTAGCACGCACGTCTCACCTAGTAGTATATAAATACACTACTTTTCAATCAACACAGTAGATCAAACATGATATACAATCGATCAAAAACTATACAACACTGATCGAAAACAAAAAAACAAAATAAAACATATTCAATATTCTTTATAACTTAACACGATTACGGCTCTGATACCACTTGTTGGAATAATTAAATTTCCTAAACCATAAAATGATGATCAATCATGTCACATGATCAAGAAATCCATAATTACATATTTGGTTCAATAGTAGCAATTGGATCAAACCTTAGTGCGCAATCTACCATCTGAATGAGCGTCGTAGGTATATAGACTTCCTTAATCAAACCTCATTAGGGTTTCTTTAATTTTTCTCTCTAATGGGTAGAAGATAGAAAGTGGATGATTAATTGATGTATTGAGGATCATAACCCAATATCGTTTATATAAAGACCTAATAGAATCTCATTAAGCCTATTGAGCCAAAATCTGGTATCCAACGTATGTATCGCTTGATTAAATGTCTACGGATTTGATTTGATTGAATCACTTTTATTAACCCGTTAGTAAATAGTCATATTTATTATAATTGTTTATTTTAATATGTAAGTCCACTAATAATAATAAGATTATTAAATAAATATTATAAGTTAAGTATTGACGAGACTTAGAAATACCAAAGACAATCATAGTTGTTGTCATTTGAAAAATGGATGAACAAAATTGGCGTTGGATAATACCCTCGATTCTTATTAACTCTAGTGGTGTTCCACATCCTCGGGATGTAACAATGCGTAGCTACTGGTCTAGGCTACCGGTTGGTTGTTGAAAGATATAAAAAATAGTCTGCCTATGCACGTTTTTCTCCAGCTTGACAGTGTGCAATTATATTAATAATAAATTACAATGTTAATTTTACTAAATACTAAAGTTAAAGTACAAGTCATACAAAAGTAAAGCTAAAATGACATTAAAAATAATAGCAACTTTATGATCAAAAGTTACTTAGGAAAATAGGTTGCGATCATCTTTTCCATCGTCCCTTCTAAGGTCTTTTCGTCCACGAGGTTATCAATTATGTTGTGAATACAATTTACTTTATCCCCTAAAAACGTCTCCACTTGTTTCACCGAAGTTTCTAGTTGTTTCACCTTCTCACCCACAATATTCTCCACTTGTTGCACATTTTGTTTTAGAGAACTTTTAACTTGTTGAACCTTTCTCCCCAAAGATATCTCCACTTGTTGTATCTTTTCCACAACTTCATACATAATTGCTTCAATTTGAGCCATCAATTTCGCTCTTAATTCCTCACTAGAAGAATTACCATTTTTATGAGAATAAACATGTATGTGGTCCATCATGCAAAGTGTACATCGTATGTTTAAGCATTGATTCAACCTCAGATCCCATGCCAAAAACACGACGTCACTTCACACCTCCCATTGCCTATATGCATACTTGATTGACATCAACCAAATCAGAATCCTCAATGGTGGGAGCTTCTTGAGTGGCTTCTTCCATCAATTTATCTTAGTTATCTTGCACTTATGCCTTAGATTATCATATCAATGCATAACGACCAATGTAATCCACTTAAAGTAACTTAAAACAAATCAACATCATTCAGTAATAAAATATATGGTTCTAATTATAAATTCTAAAAATATATAATGCATCCATTTTAAACAACTTACCACAATTACTTGTCTTAGAGCTCAACGGTCCATACACCGTCTTTTCGTGTATGACATCTAATAAATATATATTTTGGGGTGGGGTCCTTTCCAAATTGAGCTCTCTATCAAAAGAAATTAAAAGTTTTCTTAACACGTGGATATATAATCATCCATTTGGACACACCTACCTATGCCGGAAGCATAACCTTTAGGAAACTTCAAAGATTTCACCCATTCACAAACATATCTCTTTTCATCCCTAGTCAACGTGTAAATTATCTTGGTTTGGTGCTAGTATAATCATCATCAACATGAAGATCAGGACGACAACAATAAAACTTAAGATCCTTTCGTGCATTCTAGTTATCTTTTTTGTCTTTCCGGGGACATCCATTAATGTGTTAAAAACCTTATCAAACACATTTTTTCTATGTGCCTAACATCAAGATTGTGTCGAATAAGAAGAACTTTCCAATACGAAAGTCTTTAAAAAAATACTCTACTTCATCCACTTATGTCCAGTTCACTACTAGATTAAGCAGAATTAGTCACAAACTTTAGCGACAACAAGTTGTCTTTGTCATGGTCACTAACAACGACTGAAGTTGGGACCATGATAGGTGATGGAATCACTATCATCTAGGGTAGTTTTTAGAGTCTTTTTATTGCATTAGTGTCGGTTTATGCTACTAACTCTTTGATCCAGAAGAAGAAGACTAAAAGAAGCTAAAGGAGTTATAAGCACTTAGGAGTGAAGATCGATCACGAAGCAAAGTTTCTGTCGCCTCACCGCCCCAGCGGAGCCTTGCCACCACCCCTACGGGTGACACCTTACACCAGAGCTAGACCTGTACAAATCCGGGCTCAGGCCGGGCCATACCTCAAAACTCTGTCCATAAGCTGCGGGCCGGGCCCCAAACGCTACCCATGTTCACCCATGTAAAAAGCGGACGGGCTACCGGGCCGGCCCGAATGGCCCGTGTGTACTTGCTTGTGCGTTTTTCCCATAATTTATTGTTCAAAAAAAGTAATACAATGAATTTAATACACACTTTTAATTCAATTATACTTGCATAGTACACTACCAACAAGTTCAATAACAATCAACACACAAAAATGAACAAGTCCAAATACCTAAAAAAACCAATAAGTACCATTACATTACAGTCAAGTTAATCCTACAATCTTGTGTTACAAACGAATATACCTCATCAAAATACTCCAAAAAAACTAAATGAACAATCAGAATATGTAACACTCAAAACAATATAAATATATACACATACATATAAAAATATTTTATGTATAAAACTATATTCGGGCCGGGCTAGCCCGCGGGCCAAACTGTTTACCCATACCCGTCCCATCAAAATGCGGGTCGGGCCATGCCCGAACGGGCCAAACTTGCTGCCCATACCCATGTTTTTTCCCAGGCGGGCTGGACGAGCCGGCCCGGTTTTGTACAGGTCTAACCGGAGCGCTCCCTACGCCTTCACCAGCGCCGACCAGAAAGTGTGTCACCGCCCCTGCGCCACTCATTGGCGCCCCTGCGGTGACCTGCCTTGAAGAGACGAAGACCAGCTTCCCTGCGCCTCCCACTGCGCCCCTGCCTGCGCCTCAACATGGGAGCTGGAAGACGAAGAGGCTGTGTCACCGCCCTTGCGTCAACATAGGGACGCCCCGGCATTTTGGCATCAGAAACGTCAGGAAGGTGAAAGGTCAGACGTTGAAGAGCCGCCCCAGCGGAATTGTGTAGCCGCCCCAACGGCCTTGAAGAAGATCAACCGATTATGCCTAAACCGCCCCTGCGGTTCCTGAAGGCCGCCCCTGCGGTTTAACGCCATAAGCTTTACTCCGGCTGTTTACACCACCTTTATGGCATTAAAGGTGGCTGTTTTGGGCCGGTCATTTACTCCTATTTAGTGTCTTTTGTAGTATAAATAGTCCTTGCTTGATTGTTAGAATTATCCAAGCTTATCTATCTTTTCCTACACAAAAATCCATTTTAGAATTGAGTTTTCCATTGCAATGAGTTGCTAACTCCCTTGCTACATTGGGTTGGTTTGAAGCTGCATTGTTACTTTGGTTGTAAGTTCTTTATAACATAAGTTTTTATTCAGTAATGCTTTGTGTTTCCTTGATCTCCATTGTCTAATTGCATGTTTACTATTGCTTGAGATTGAGCACCTTAGGTTCTAAAGTGCATGCAAACAACTAGGATTAATAGGTTCCGGGTTTGGGTCTTTAATCTAGTAGTCACTTTAAGTAATAACGGGTTGTAATTACTTAAAGAAAAGGAACACAAATATAAAGATAAGTTTAGCGGTTTTAATCTTCTCTTTATATCCCTTAGTCTTTGTTTGAAAGCTAACTTGTTATTTGTTCTTGTAGGTTTACAGAACACTAACCTATTAAGTTGTGTTGATGCTGGTTGGCTCAACACATATATATGATCGAGACGGGAGATTACTTAAAAACTTGTAAAAGGAATACACCAAAGTAGCAATTGCATGCTTAGAATCAATCTAGTGTAGATTCACCCATCATTGTCTTACTTGTTGCGTTAATCGTTTTCTTAAAGTTTTTGTGTGCATCAATTCAACCCCCCCCCTTTCTTGTTACTTGTTACTATAATCGATAATTGCATTTAAAACCTTAAACTCTCTTGGGTTCGACCCTTACTTATCCACTATACTTGTTCTTAGTGCTAAGTCGGGATTTACTTTTGATTGGGTGTAGACGACCATAGAAATACCGTCGGTCAGACCACAAAGCTATGCATAGATAATTTAGCAACTTAATCATTAGTAGTCTCCAAAACCCTCGTTGTTAGCGTCTAATCAATCTAGTATAGACGACCATCTCCGGTCACTAATAGCTACGGACAAGAGAAATAGTTGTCTACATGGTCGCTAATAGAAACTACATTATCAACCTATGCAGTGATATCGCTATATCCGCTACAAATAACAAGGTTGTCGCTAGATTAGTCTCTATTATAACGACAAACTTTGAAAGGTCACAAACGCCGTCGCTAATTGGCCACCAAACGAGTAACCGCTATATAAGCATTACTAATATAACCACCAATGTTAAGGTGTTCGTCCAATTGGTCGCTATGTTCGAGACCGATCAACATTGATCTCTACGACGGTCGCGAATTTGTAGCCAAATCGGAGACCCGTTATGGATGCATCAACACTAAAAAATAACCAATGCAAAAGTGGTCACTAACGAAAAACTATTTGTTCCCCTTATGGTCTCCGAATCGCAACCAACTTAGCGACCACGTAGATGAAGTCTCTGAAAAGTGATTGATTTGTCACATGGTAGCTATGTTCGTCTCTAGGACATCCATATACAAATTTTGTGGACGCATTACTGAGGTAGATGCCGTTGCCATGATGAGGTCGTGGAAATGGTAGCAAGTGTCGTCGCCGAGGTAGTCGCAAACTCCGCGATATCCCTAATTTAATTAAGGTGGATCAAAACGTGTTTTGTCCATTAGATCCGCCACTTGTAAATTGTGATCAAGAGATACATCGTTTGAGATCAAGAGATATAGATACAACATTCTATTAGTCACACAAATTTAAAGGATTTGAAGTCATTAAATAAATGTTCTTCTTTATTTTGTATTGATATGTGATAACATGAATTATATCCTTAGTATAGCCTTGCATATATGTAGTTTTTCCCTTTCTTTTCCATGCATAGACATGATTTCATGGCATTTGAGCTCATATTTGCATTCTTTTCTAGAATAAATGTCTACACGAATTCTTGTTGCATTTGTAGGTAATTTGACAGATTTTGGAGCAAAATAAAACATATGAGGATTAAGCCTCAAGGTGGATCATATTAGAGCATGATGGAGAACTATAGGAGGATTGGAACATCATCACAAGATGGAAGGAAAGAGGAAAGGAAGAGAAGTTCATAATAGAAATCTCAGCCCAACAATGATAAATCTTGGCCGAGATCAATAAGAAGATCACCCGAGATTTTGCTGAAAATTGGCCCATCACCCAAGCTTTTAAACCCTAGTTTTTCTTACAAGACAAAAAGGTTTGATCAACAACATTGATTTAGCAACAAGATTAGATCTTTGTTATTGGTTGATCAACAACATTGTTTTAGCGGGACCGACGACGAAATTAATTTAACAGGGAGACACAAGGAGAGACACATGGTGAGACATAGGGGGACCGACAACGACGTTAACAAGAGGATTGATCAACAACATTGATTTAGCAAAAACACTTGTGGTTTAGAGAGATTTGAGAGAATTCTTGGAGAGAAAGATAGTTCTAGATTTCATTGATTTGGAATAAAGATTATATCTTTGTTATTGGTTTACTTTTGATATTGGATATTGAATACATATTGCTAAGTATTTCTTAGTTTTCTTTTAGTTCTATTGGTTTGTGGTTTTTTTTGAGTCTTTCATGTATCTTTCTTGATTTGAATATGTGTGTTGTTGGCTAAATCTTTGCGATTGTAGGGTAATTGGTTGATGGTTGTGTTTTAGATGATGATAGACTAAGCCTTTAAGTTTAGATTGGACCTTGAGAGTTGGCTTAAACTTTGATTAGACGAATCTCGACCTGTTCTGGAGAATCTCGGCCGAGGTTTTCCTTAGAACAACCCGAGGTTTCTTTTGTTGATCCGTTTATGATATATATTTATTCTTGGGGTTTTAGATTGCTCAAATCCTAATCTTTGCGGAGTGCTTCATTAGTTCCCTCTATGACTTACATCTAAGCTTGGGAAGAGACTTACCCGGTGATTCCCTTTCTTGGTTACCACAGATGACGAGTCTCGTTAATAAAGGATTTAAAATCCTTTATTAGGTTTGAGTATGCCTTCATATTGCTCGAGTGAGCTTAACATGAGACTTACCCGTGAAGGTTATTTCTTGACCCTTAGGTTGAGTGGTTGGTTTGAATTTATGTTCCTTTTCTTAGAACCTTTATACTTACTTGGTGATATGAGCTTTGGTATGGGATATGTGGCTTGAGATACCTCCCCCGTGATCAATCCCACCTTAGAAACATCTTTCCTTAGCGATCCCAACCTTGTCCTAGTTTATAGAAATTTTGAATCAAAAACCACAACTGAATACTTTGATCTCTAGAATATGCATTGCCCCGGTTATCATATTACTCATCTTTATTACTTTTTGTCTCTTTCATTAGTATATTCTATTATTAATTTTTTACCTATATTAATTTCACCACATCCCCTGAGATCGACCTTGGAATATTTCCTTTTACTGCAATTTAATCCATACACCGTAGGTTTGTTAAATTGTTCAGCCTTTTATTTCAAGTATAAATTTAAGGCTATATTCGTTCATTATTCACACACCTCTGAGAGCGATGAAGTTTTTGGCGCCGTTACCAGGGACTAGGTCTAAAACTATTGGTGATTCCGGTCATTGATAGTCTAGACTCCGCTTTTATTTTTAATCATTTTGCTTTGCGTCTTTGTACTTGGAGGTTCCCCTGTCTTTAGGTTTATGCAAAGATCTCGTGTCGGTAAAGAACTCGTTCCATACGATCCTGAACCGACGAAAACTTACAAGAGAAGATTAGGGGAAGCTAAGAAAGAGAAGATGGCTGAAAGAGACATTCAAGCCGAATTAGAAGATGCTTTGGAGCAATTAAGGCTTAACCAAGAAGCCATGGAAGAAGAAAGAATAAGAGTACAAAAGAGAGAAGAGGCAACTACGAGAGAGCTAGCTGAACTTAGAGCTGATTTGAGACATGCACTCTTCGAAAGAGGAGGCAATGTCCGTGTAGATATACTTCACTAGTCGCGGCTGCGCATGCACCTCGCCCACCAGTGAGGAATGTTAGAGTTGACCCGTTTGTGGGAGAGCCACTGACGACATGAATTATGACATATATTTAGGCATGTATTTATGTAGATTTCCCCTTTATTTTGCATGCATAAGACATATATTCATATCAATTATGTTGTTATTCACCTACTTTACGAGAATAGAAGTCTACACATAGTTTTGTTGCAATTGTAGGAAATATGGAACATTTTGGATCAAAAGGGAGCATGAAAGTGCAATAATTGGACTACATTGGAGCATAAAAAGAAGCAAAGAAAGTCAGGATCACGCACCCAGAGTGAACTCTGATACCTCGGAGCGAGATCTGATATCACATCTCGGCCGAGATGGTCCAAGGTCAACCGAGATGGACATAACAGAGAAGTACCTCGACCTACATCTCGACCGAGATGTTTGCGTCAGAGTAATCTCAGATATCGCGCCAGAGTGGGCTCTGATACCAGCAGACTCAACATTCTTTTTAGGCCCAAAAATTTAGGGTTTATATTTAAGTTGCGATCTATCTTTAAGGACAATGCTTATAAAACCCTAGATTTATATTCTCATAAATATCTCTTAGCCTTCAATATTGAGACGAACTCCCCACCGACGTGGATGGACGCCCCACGGAAGTTGGCTTTGTACCCCCGACGGTTGACGGCTCATTTTAGGAAAGAGATCTAAGGAAGGATTGCTTGGGGTTCAAGGAAGAAGGGAAGACAAGCTGTAAGGTTTTCTTGGGAAGTTGATAGTTGATTGTTATCATACTTTCTGGAATACATTGTTAGTGACGATTGTTGGTTTGTTTGCTTTGATAATTGAGACATCTTTGTTGATTGCTTATTTCTCTTTTCTTTGATATCTTGATTATATATTTGATTGCTTGCTAATGATGATTATTGGCTAAAACCCCTGCGATTCTAGGGAGATTAGTTGAAGGTTTTGGTATAGACGATGAAAGAATGAACCTTTGTCTAAGTGGACCCTGAAAACTCGAGTTAACCCTAAACCAAAACCTGTCTCGGGCTGTTCTTGGAGTCATCTCGACCGAGATCGATAAGAACTGCACGAGACGATCCACTACATTGCCCGATCTTGAGTTTAGTTTATAATTTGCCAAATCCTATCCTTATTGCACCTTTCCTGGTTACATGCAAGCCTAGGATGAGACTTACCCGGTGATTCCTTTGCTTGTTTACCTATGATGATGAGTGTTAGGTAATAAAGGTTTATCCTTTATTAGGATTTGAATGTGCCTTCATCCTACCTTTGAGAGTTAACTTGAGACTTACCCGTTGATGGTTAGTTCTGTACCCTTAGGTGAGTGTGTTGGTTTGAGTACTCGTACTTTTCCTTAGTTCCTTGAGACTTACCCGGCGATAGGAGCTTTAGTACGGGAAAGTGGGTAGTGAGACTTACCCGGTGATCTATCCCATAGTAGAAACACCTTCCCTCAGCAAACCTCAGCTTTGTCTACGTTACCTTTAGAAATCTTGAGTCGAAATCACAACTGGATACTTTAATCTCTAGAATTTGCGTTCCCCAATCATATTATATATTCTTGTCTTGCTTTTGATCATTGAATTTGCATGCTTCTAAGTTGGATTGCTTTGTTGTGTTTATTCTCACTAAATCCATGAGATCGACTCCCGAATATTAGCCCTTACTACGATAGATGCGTACATTGCGGGTTCGCTTATCGTTAAGTCTATAATTCAGGATATAATTTTAAAGCTTTTTTTGCACACATATTTTGGAGCGAACAACCACAAACCCTTGGACAAAGAATGGATCCAACTCAGCGAGTACACCGTCGAGGTGTAAATCTTGGAGATCCAGTTGCACAATATTATGAGCTCCACCCTTAAGTCCTTCAAATGATCTGCCATAACTAGTTTGGAGGATTAGAGGGGGTCCACACCAACATTTGCCGAATTATGAGATATTGATGGAGACCTTGAGGCCTCCAAGACTAGAGAATAACAATCACAAGTTGAGGGCATTTTCCTTCTCTTTAAAGGACAAAGCTCTTGCTTGGTATCAATCTTTACCATATGGACGAATTTAGTACTTGGGAGGAGATGACTACCAAACTCATTCCACCATCAAAGACAACGGAGCTTAGAGGTAAAATTAATACTTTTGTAATGAAGGACAAGGAAAGCTTGTTCAAGTCATGATTTAGGTTCAAGGACCTTCTACTAGATTGCCCTCATCATGGTATTCCTAAGATCGAGCTGCTTGAGATCTACTTCAAGGTCTTGGATGAGGATACTCAATTCAAGCTTCAATCCCTTTCTGGAGGGACTAATATGGAGAAGTCTGTTGATGAAGCATGAGAATTTGTTGAGAAATAAGCTTTAGTGATTGAGAAGTATTCCCATATAAAGGTTGATGAGAGACTCCGGAGACCCGGAGTCTATGATGTTAGTCTCACCACTACTAACAATGCTCAATTTAATATTATTAACAATGAAATTAAGGCTTTGAAGGAACTTTTGAGAGCTCAAACCCAAGTCCCAACACAAGCGAGGTTACCACCTAAAAATAAAGATGTGAACTATATGGGAAGATAAAATTACCAAGGAAATTATCAAGGACCGAGGAACTACAACAACAACATGAATTTTCATGGAGGAAATAATTATCGACCTAACCACAAGCATCCAGGATTACAGGTTTCTCTTACTCAAACACGGATGGTGCATTGAATCCTCCATCTTCCTCGAGCCAAGCACCACCTAAGGCTCCAGCCCAGACTCCACAAGAGTCTCCACCAGGATTCACTCAACTTTCCAAAGACCGAATTGAAATGATGTTTGAGCAATTGATAGGGAGATTGAGTGGATTGGAGAGCACTGTTACTTCTATTTCTAAGACTCAAATGGCTTTAGAAAACCAAGTGTTGCACAAGGCAGGAGAAGCTCAAAGAGATCCAAGAAAACTACCTAGAAAGACTGAAGATAACCTAGAGGGCAAGTTATGACTATAAATACTAGAAGTGGATTGAAAAATAATGAGACAATGCCCAAGGTAATTGATAAGGGAAAACAAGTGATGGTTAAGGAAGATCCGAAGCCAGTTGAGAAGGACAAAGGAAAAGAGTAAGAACCGGTTTATGTGCCTCCACCATCATACAAGACACCACTTCCATTCCCACAATCCCGAGCTAGAGCACGCTTGGACAAGCATTTTGGTAAGTTCCTTGAGCTAATGTGTGAACTACATATTAATATTCCGTTCATTGATGCTATTGTAGGTATGACCGCTTATGGAAAGTTCTTGAAGGAAATCCTCTTTAACAAGAGGAAATTAGAGGATGTGAGAGAGGTAAGGATGACTAAGAGGTAATTTGAACTCATCCAAATTATGAAAGAAGAGATGTCACCAAAGGTAAGATATCTAGGATCATTTTGTGTTCCTATTGGAGTTGGAGAGGTGACTTATGAGGCCTTGTGCGACCTTGGAACAAGTGTGAGCATAATAGTGCTTGCATTATGCGAAAAGGTTGGAGTTGGGAAGCCAAAACCGGTCAAGATGACACTTTATATGGCGGATATGTCAATCACACATCCGGTTGAAATCTTAAAAAGATATTCCCGTGCAACTTGGTAAGTTCTATGTACCTAGTGATTTTATGGTGTTAAATATTCCAGCAAATTATCCAGTGCCAATCATTCTTGGAAGACCATTCCTTGCAACTTCCGGATGTATGGTGGATTGCAAGAACGCCACACTCTCCTTCAACATTGTCGAGAAGAATATCAAATTCAAGTTGTCCACTATAGCTAAGGGGCCAGCACTTGGAGAAGACATATTCAACATCTATGATGAGGAATAATCAAGAGAAGTATTAAGCTCAATTTTGATCAAAGATCCGCTTGAGAAATTCATAAGTATGAGCATAATGGAAGAAGGAATTACTGAAATCCGAGCCTTAGGAACCTTGGAAGAAGACCCAAAGACTGAGTTTAAGGTACTAATGGAAGGTACGAGTGATTCTAAAAGTCTTAGCCAAAAGGATACAACCTCGGCCAAGGTTTTAATTAAAAAAAATAATTCACCGGAGGTTTTCCATGCCGAATGCACCCGCAACCAAAATCTCGGCCGAAATTTTTCTTCGGGGTTGAGATTCTTGAAACTCCGGAATCTTTTCTGAAGTTGCATGGAAGCATTTTAGGATGCAATAATACTTCTTCCACAGCTATAGAAGCATCCCAAGATGCCTCGAAAGGCCAGAATTCTTCACCGAAAGATCCTCCTACATTGGAGTTAAAGCCTCTTCCTTCCCTTCTAAGGCACGCCTTTCTTGGACCTCACTCTACATATCCTGTCATTGTGAGTGCTAATCTGAATGATGATTAACTTAGAAAGCTGATGCATGGGTTAAGATTACATAAGAAAGCTCTCGGTTATACAATTGATGATTTAGTTAGAATTAACCCTTCTTTATGTATGCATAAGATTCTTATGGAAGATGATCATAAGCCTTCATACGAACCTCAAAGACGGTTGAATCCGATATTCAAAGAGGTGGTGAAGAAGGAAGTTCTTAAGTTGCTTCATGTAGGTATCATCTTTCTTATTTCCGATAGTAAGTGGGTAAGTCATGCCCACGTTGTTCCTAAGAAAGGTGGAATGACCGTTGTCACCAACAAGAACAACGAGTTGATACCTACAAGAACGGTCACATGATGGAGGATGTGCATAGATTACATGAAACTAAACGTATCTACAAGGAAGGATCACCTTCCTCTCCCTTTCATTGATCAAATTCAATAGAGATTGGTGCAACACTCCCACTTTTTCTATTTAGATGGGTATAGTGGATTCTTCCAAATCCCCATCCACCCTGGCGATCAGGAAAAAACTACTTTCAAATGCCCTTGTTGTGCGTTTGCTTACAGAATAATGCCTTTTGGATTATCCAATGCACCGGCTACCTTTCAATGGTGCATGATGGCTTTATTCTCCGAGTATATTGAAGATATCATGGAGGTTTTTATGGATGATTTTTTTGTCTATGGTTCCTCATTTGATGATTGCTTAGCTAATCTTTCTCTAGTTTTACAAAGATGTGAATACACTAACCTTGTCCTACATTGGGAGAACTGTCAATTAATAGTTAGTGAAGGAATCTTTCTAGGTCACTTGATCTCCAACCGTGGAATTGAAGTGAATAGAGCAAATATAGAGATCATTGAGAAGTTACCTCCACCTTAATCACTAAAGGGGGTAAGAAGCTTACTAGGTCATGCAGGTTTTCATAGAAGATTCATTAAAGAACTTTCTATGATTTCTAAACCATTGACTAACCTACTAATGAAAGATTTAGTTTTTGAGTTTTCAAAGGAATGTCTAGATACTTTCTATAGGTTGAAGGAAGCCTTGATATCCGCACCTATCATTCAACCTCCCGACTGAAACCTCCCCTTTGAAGTTATGTGTGATGCTAGTGACGTGGCCATGGGAGCCGTGCTTGGTTAGAAGAATGAAGAACACACTCATGCCATCTATTATGCTAGCAAGATGCTAGATGAAGCTCAACTGAACTACGCCACAACTGAAAAGGAGTTACTAGCGGTGGTTTACGCTTTTGAGAAATTTCATTCCTACCTTATGGGAGTGAAAATCATTGTCTACACCGACCACGCCGCAATCCAATACTTGCTCACAAAGAAGGATGCAAAAACGCGCCTTATAAGATGGATCCTTATTCTACAAGAGTTCGATTTAGAGATCCGGGACAAGAAAAGATCTGAGAACTCGGTGCGGATCATCTTAGCCGGTTGCCTCCTATTGTGAGTGAGAGGGATGATATGCCTATCGATAATTCCTTCCCATATGAGCAACTCCATTTGATTGAAGAGAGTCTCCTCTAAGTCTCAAGAGGGAGCGAGCCATGGTTCGCAGGTATTGTAAACTATTTGGTGTGTGAAGAAGTACCGCCCGGTCTATCCTATGCTCAAAAGAAGAAGTTATTCAAGGATGCGCGACACCATTAATGGAACGAGCCTCTTCTTTTCAAAAGAGGTCCTGATGGGATGTTCAGAATATGCATTCCGGAAGATGAAGTAGAGAGCGCTATTAAGCATGTCCCCGGGTCGGACCCGCCGGTTCGAGGGTCCGGGAAGGGTGACCCGGACCCGTGTAAAAGGTCAACCCGCCGGGTCACGGGTCAGACCCGGCGGGTCGTCAGGTTGGCCCTTTCGCTTTAAAACCCGATTTTTTTAAAAAAAAAAAGAAGAAAAGGCATGACCCGGCGGGTCAACCCGCCAACGGCTATTTTAGCTGTTGGATCCATTTTTTTTTTTAAATTGGCCGGTGGCGGGTTGATCCTCCGGGTCACGGGTAAGGATCACCTCGACCCTTACCCGTACCCGTGACCCGGCGGGTCATTGACCCGCCGGGTAACTGACGGGTCAAAACCCACCGGGTCACGGGTAACCCGTGATTCGTGGACATGCTTAAGCGCTATTCGCCATTTTCATTCATTTCCTTGTGGAGGACATGGTAGTTTCCACAAAACATGTGCTACGATACTCCAATCCGGTTTCTTTTGGACTAACTTGTTCAAAGATGTGCAAAACTTTGTTGTCTCTTGTGATGCTTATCAAAGAACAAGAAATATATTTAGGAGGAATGAGATGCCTCTAAATAACATCCAAGAGGTAGAGATCTTTGACATATGGAGAGTGGATTTCATGGGACCATTCCCATCTTCTTGTGGGAACCTTTACATACTATTGGCGGTAGATTATGTCTCTAGATGGGTGGAAGCAATTGATTCTCCTACTAATGACGTCAAGGTGGTAGTGAAGTTCTTCAAGAGAATCATTTTCCCAAGATTGGGACGCCCCAAGTCATCATTAGTGATGGAGGAACGCACTTCACCGCCCGGAAGTTTGAAGCATTTTTATCCAAGTATGGGGTAACTCACAAGCTAGCCACACCATACCATCCTCAAACTAGTGGCCAAGTAGAGATATCAAATAGAGAAATCAAATGAATCCTAGATAAAATTGTCTCTAAAGTAATAAAGGATAGGTCAATGAAGTTAGATAATGCATTATGGGCTTATAGAACAACTTTCAAGACTCCCATAGGAAGTACACCTTACAACCTAGTCTATGACAAGTCTTGTCATCTTCCGGTGGAACTAGTGCATAGAGCATAATAGGCCATCAAATGTCTCAACCTTGATATGAAAGAAGCTGGAGAGAAACGCCTCTTGGATATCAAAGAGTTAGAGGAGATCCGTCTTAATGCTTATGAGAACGCTCGGATCTATAAGGAAATGACTAAGAGATGACATGACAAGTACATCATTCCGAAGGAGTTGAAATAAGGAGATCTTGTCCTTCTCTTCAACTCTAGACTCCGCCTCTTTCCAGGTAAGCTTAAATCTAGATGATCACGACCATATGTTATTAAAAAGATTTTTCCCCATGATGTAGTTGAAGTATGGGGTGGTCATTGTTGAAGCTTCAAGGTGAATGGACATAGATTGAAGTAGTATACGCCGGAAGCTCCGGTGAAGAACATTACTCCTCGTCACCTTGAGTGATCATCACAGGACATGGTCCAGCTAGTGACCATAAACCAAGCGATACTTGGGAGGCAACCCAAGGTAATTCTCGTCTTTTTCTTTTTAGTTTTAGTTTTCTTTGGATGTTTTGTGTTTTTGTGTCTTTGAATGATAGAACCTAGAATCTCTCGAGAGAATGAATCATGAATTGAGTTGAGGTTGCTGAATGATCGAGATTTTGATAGAGAAGGAGTGCGGAAACCGTTAGCTAGAGAAGTGAGGGCAAAAGGATAAGAATCTCGACCAACAAGGAGAACCCCGGTCGAGGTTTCAAATAAAAGAATTAATTCAACTGAGGCTTCCAAAGTCGATTGCACCCGCGGTCAAAATCTCGGTCCCCACCAAAAATATCGGCCGAGATTCTTTGAAAGTGAAGAGCGAACGAGAAATCTCGTCCCGATAAAAATCTCGGCCGAGTTTTATTCAAAATCAAAGAGCGGTATAAAAGTGGGAAGACTTCATCTTCTTCAACACACTTCAACCAAAACCTAAAATTGCGGCCGCCTCTTCTCCACAACCCCAAAAAATTCTCGTTTTCTAACCGAATCCATCCATTCTTGCTTCTAAACTCAAGCCCTCTCAACCATGAACTCGATTCCGTACTCAAACTAAACCAACAATCACCAAATCTGCCCGAAATTCGATTTTGATGAGGATGATGCACCTCTTGAGATTGAGTCTAATGATGATGTTGATGATGATGTAGCTAACGCTATGGGTACATGGACCGATGCTGCTAGTTCCAGTAGAGTTGATGATGATGATAAGACGATAGAGGATGAAGACCCCGTCATTGGTAGAGCATTTAGGGACCCTGGACGACAGAAGGTTCCGATGAGGAGATCGAGGCACTCGGTTTCTCATCCACCTCGATGCGGGGCCCAACATTCTTATGATGCAAATGAGCTCCCAACCATGATGGGCAGGTTAGACATGAGGATGGGCAAGATGGAGAGATCTGTTTCTAGGATCCGACGACATGAGGCGTATGGACCAACACTACAACAAATTTCAAGCGTACCATTCGGTCCACAACAAGATTCAGAAGGAATTTTATCAGTATTCCTTCGGAGCACCATTCGATCCGGCCTTCTTCAGATACCCGCCTCCACCACCACAACCACATGAGTGATTGTTGATTCACCACGCCTTTTGTAGTTTTACATTGTGAGTATTTTTCTTCATCTTGTACTTATTTCTTCACATTGGGGACAATGTAGTTTTAATTATGGGGTGGAGGTACTTGTAATATTTTTCCACGTTTCCTATCTTGCATTTCATTAAGACATTATTTCTTTTGTTGTCACACATTTTCTATTAAGTTGCATGGTTTTTAATATACTCTCTTATACTCTCTTTTGAAAAATCAAAAAAAAAAAAAGTTGAAAAATTTTGTGCTTCTAGATTGATATGAGCCTTGTGATAATATTGTTTGTGGATTAGCTATGATGATCTTCATGTGTTTGAATTGATTTATGACATACATGTGATTTAAATACTTTGCTAGAATTCTTGCATGCATTGTAATTTGCTTGTGTCTATATCATGTTGAGTGTTGATGGTTGAAACCGCATGAAATGTTCTTACACATCTTTTCGGAATAATTAAGGCAATTAGATTTCTTTTTCTTTCTTCATCTTGATCATGCTTAGCACCTCTTGAAAAATGTATAAATTGCCTCCCTTTATCCACCCGGGAATTAGGATGCATGCTAGTGTGTTGGTTTGTGAAAAAGCAAAGTGTGGGGTGAAGTTGAAAAAAGTGAAGTGAAGTGTGTTGTGTAGAAAAATAGGTTTGGGGACGTTGATCATGATGATGAGTACTCAGTACCATTCACATAGCCGGGTGTTTGTATCTTGCCAAAGTCTGATTGATCGATAGTCCTAACGGGTCATGGTATGTTCATCCGGTGTGAGGCACCCAAATAAAATTCCGAGGATCGTTGATCACCAAGGTTTCGGCTTTTGTGCACCTATGTCATGTTCTCAAGTGAAAAAAAAAGTGAACTCTATAAGTTCTTATTTTTTGTGGATGTTGTTGTTGTGGAGTTTGTTCCTTTTTCCTGGATTTGCACCACATATCCTAAATGCGTCCCACCCATCACACATTTTTTGGCCTTTTCTTGTTTAAAGTCCTTAAGACCTTCTTGCACATGTGTTTTGGCTTAGTGATTTAAATTTGATTCCTCATGATTGATCTAGATGATTGTACTTCATTATGCATGTTATGATTTCCAGTAAAGAGTGATTATCCTTTCCATGCCTATATTTCTCTTTGACATATATTGATCTATCCTTAGCTATGAAGCATGACTTTGAGGGTGATATTTGACTAGAAACATAAACCAAAAATATTTTGTTTTTCCTTGTTTTTGCATATGCATAATCCATGCTATCTTGTATCTTAAGTTTGAACCTTGCTTGGGGACAGGCAATGAACAAGTATGAGGTATTTTGATAACATGAACTATGCCATTCGTATAGCCTTGCATATAGGTAGTTTTTCCCTTTCTTTTGCATGCATAGACATGATTCCATGACATTTGAGCTCATATTTGCATACTTTGCTAGAATAGATGTCTGCACGGATTCTTGTTGCATTTGTAGGTAATTTGGCGGATTTTGTAGCCAAATGGACCAAATGAGGACTAAGCCTCAAGGTGGATCATATTGTAGCATGGTGGAGCACTAAAGGAGGGTTGGAACATCATCAAAGGATGGAAGGAAACAGACTAGGAAGACACATTCAAAACAGAAATCTCGGCCCGACAATGATAAATCTCGGACGAGATCAATAAGAAGATACGCGAGATTTTACTAAAAATCGGCTCATGGACCAAGCTTTCAAACCCTAGTTTTTCTTATAAGACAAGGAGGTTTGCAACACGAGAGGGGAGACACAGGGAGAGATACAGAGGGACCGACGACGACGCTAACAAGAGGATTGATCATCAACATTGATTTAGCAACAACAGTTGTGATTTAGAGAGATTTCAGAGAATTCTTGGAGAGAAAGATAGTTCTAGATTTCATTGCTTTGGATTAAAGATTAGATCTTTGTGATTGGTTTACTTTTTCTTTTGGATATTGATGACATATTGCTAAGTATTTCTTACTTTTCTTTTAGTTCTATTGGTTTATGGTTTTCTTGAATCTTCGTATATCTTTCTTGATTTGAATATGTGTGTTGTTGGCTAAACCCAAGCGATTGTAGGGTGATTGGTTGATGGTTGTGGTTTAGATGATGATAGTCTGAGCCTTTAAGTTTAGATTGAACCTTGAGAGTTGGTTTAACCTTCGATCAGACGAATCTCGGTCGAGGTTTTCCTTAGAACAACCCGAGGTTTCTTCCGTTGATCCGTTTAATATATATATATATATATATATATATATATATATATATATATATATATATATATATGCTTGAGTTTTAGATTGCCCAAATCCTAGTCTTTGTTGAGTACTTCATACCCTTAGTTCCCTCTATGGCTTACATCTAAGCTTGGGAAGAGACTTACTCGGTGATTCCTTTTCTTGGTTACCAAAGATGACAAGTCTAGGTAATAAAGGATTCAAAATCCTTTATTAGGTTTGAGTGTGTCTTCCTCTTGCTTGAGTGAGCTTAACTTGAGACTTACCCGGTGAAGGTTAATTCTTGACCCTTAGGTTGTGATTGGTTTGCATTTATGTTCCTTTTCTTAGAACCTTGAGACTTACCCGATGATAGGAGTTTTAGTATGGGATAGGTGGCTTGAGAACCTCCCCCGTGATCATTCCCACCTTAGAAACTAATTTCCTTAGCGATCCCAACCTTTTCCTAGTTTATAGAAGTCTTGAATCGAAAACCACAACTGAATACTTTGATCTCTAGAATCTGCATTGCCATCATATTACTCATCTTTACACTTTTTGTCTCTTTCATTAGTCTATTCTATTATTGATTTGTCACCCATATTGATTTCACCACAATCCTTGAGATTGACCTTGGAATATTTACTTTTACTGCAATTTGATCCATACACTGCGGGTTTTGCTAAATTGTTCAGCATTATATTACAAGTATAAATTCAAGGCTATATTCATTCATTATTTATACACGTCTGAGAGCGAACAACATAAAAATTTAAATTTTTTTGATCTTTAAATAGTATTTTAAGTGTCATCTTGTAATTGTAGACTCTCTTGTTTTTCTATTTTCGGTGTGAATTGTTATACATGTTTATAAATGTGCATGTAGGTACAATGAACAAACGTGTTTGGATTGATGATATGCACTTTTCAAATGGTGGGGGCAGAAGGCCGGTATTTTTTAAAGGGGTGGATGAGTTTGTAAAGTTTGCAACATTTCAACCTTGATTTCATGGATGATGATAAGATAAAATGTCCATGTACAAAATGTCGCAATTGTAAATTATGGAGATGAGACGAAGTTAAAGAACATTTATATCGAAGGGGGTTTACACCTCATTAATATTGGTGGACGAAACAAGGTGAACACGATGAGTCATTTACACCTTCTACAAGCAATGAAGAAATATCAAGGAGTAATTCGAGGTACTTGTTTGGTCATTTGAATGCAAAACAAAGAATGATATTTGACATTGTAGGTCCTAGTTTTGTTCCCTTACACGATTGAATATTGAAGAAGACTGTGGAGTGGAGCATTTTGATCAAGTTAATGATGAAGTGAATGAGATGGTAACATATCCGGTTCCAAATGAGGATGAAGCTAAGTCATCACAACATTTTTGGAAGTGCTTAGAGCGGCTGATGAACCACTATATCTGGGGTGTGAAACACATACTCAATTGTCTTTTGTGGCTAGACTTATGAGTTTAAAGAGTGAATATAACGTGCCTGCAAGCCTCTTTGTTGGGTTTCTCCAATTGTATGATGAGATTTTGCCTCAAGATCGTAAGGTTCCAAAGAGTTTATACCAAACTACGAAGTTAAATGGTTCGAGATTTAGGTTTGCCGGTGGAGAAAATAGACATGTGCCCCAAGGGTTGTATGTTGTATTGGAAAGATGACGTCAATGCAGAATCATGTAAATTTTGTGCTCGTGCTAGGTACAATGATTCAAGAGGTGAAAAACACACTCCACAAAAGATTCTACATTATTTGCCTCTAATTTTGAGTCTATAAAGATTGTATGCATCTGAGGCTACTGGTTCCCATATGACTTGGCATTCTACTCACAAATTGGAAGAGGGAATGATGTCTCATCCTTCGGATGGTAAAGCATGGAAAAGGCTAGATGAAAGGTACCATGATTTTGCTTCTGAGACTCGCAACATTCGTTTAGGTTTGACTTAATTTGCACATTTTGGTAAATGAGAAAAATAAACTCTTGTTGGCCAGTTATTATAACTCCTTACAATCTTCCACCTCGGATGTGCATGAAAACTCAATACATGTTCTTGTCAATGATAGTTCTTGATCCCAAAAATCCCAAAAAGTTGATAGATGTGTGTTTGCAACCTCTTATTGATGAATTAAATCAGTTGTGGCGGTTTGGGGTAACCACTTATGATGTATCAAGGAAAGAGTTTTACAAAGTGGTGCAATAAGAAGATTTTTGAAGGCCTCTTCTGATTTTGACACGGGATTGTTGGTTTGATTTTGCAGTGTTAGAAAGGATTGTTGGTTTGATTGTCATAGATAGTTCACAAAAGTTAATCATCCATTTTGCAAGAACAAGAAAGAGTTCTACAAAGATCATGTAGAAAATTTATTGCCTCCTCTGATGTTGGCAGGGGATTAAATATCACTACTAGATAATTGACCTATTGTAACTAAATATTTGTAACGGAATTTTTATTGTGTTACTATATAAGTTTTTGGTAATGGTTTATGTAATGTTTTTACAAGATTGACTTATTGTAATGCCATGCTTGTAATAGATGTTTACTTATGTTACTATAGGTGTGTTATGGTAATGGTCTTGTGTAACGATTACAAAAAGTTACAAAACTAACCCTACTGTAATGATAATTGTAATGGTAGGCTCTAAAATATTTGGCGCAAAAGTAAAAAAGTATACCGCCACACAAAATGAAATTTGTTCAATCCTTTGCCTCCATTTTTTTTATATTTTTTTTACTTTTCTAATTTAAAAAACCCTAATGTAAAAGATAAAGAGATCGTTCAGTAGGATTCACATTCATTCTCAAGTTTGTCTCGCCGTCTCTCTCTCTTCTCCCTGCGTCTCCCTTGCTCACACCGAGACCACACCTCGCCGGCACGTCCTACTCTCTGCCTCTCTCGGACGGTCGGACCATCTCTATTCACGAGTTCCCTGAGAGTCTCACCGCAGTCCCCAAAAACCCTCGAATTCATCTTGTTTTCCCCTTTTATTCTACCGCAACCATGGAGTCGACTAGGAAGAAGAAACCCTCGAATTTATCTTGTTGAGAGCTTAGTATCGATTACGGTTGGAATGGATTGATTCAGTGTCTACTACTCTCCTCCTTGTTAATTCGTGTTGTCTCACTTTCCTTTGTCTACAATCGTGCACCACCAGGTTAGTCAATGCTCAAGTTTGGCCTTGGATCTGTAATACTTCAATTTTAATGCTTCTTTTGAGTATTGATTATGGCTAGAATGAACTTGAACACTACTTTCTCTTGAGCGTTTTGGTTGTGTACTAACAATGATTCGAGGATGATGGTGAATATAAACCTTTGCGTTTTGATTTCGTTGTTGTTGTTAGACACACTGTTAATTGAGCCTTTTGCTTTTAAGTATCGATTTTGTTGATTTTATTGTTCATTGGTTCGTGTTGTGTTGTTCTGGTTATATAGTCCTAATGGTTTTATTAAACGACTCTAGTTTTGTTGATGTTATTGTTCACTTCAGTCCTAACACGTTATATGCAAAAAACATGACCATCCATGTATTGGGCTAAATCATTGAATAGGTTATTGTTTAGCCTCAAAATGAGGTGAGCATATCTTATGAGTTCTAATAAGTAATAATCTATTACTAATAATATCTTAAGGTTAATGATTAACTTATGATCTCTAATAAACTATTACTATTATTAGCTTAAGGTTATAGCTTTAAAGACAATACTGACAAACAGAGCCTAAGTTTGTTTGGAAATAATTATAAGTTGTGAGTTTGAAGGGTGTATTAGAAGTGAGTGTAGTTGGATGACATCTGAACTATTACTAATAATAGCTTAAGGTTAATGTTTAATTTATGATCTCTAATAAACTATTACTATTATTAGCTTAAGGTTAGTGATTAGCTTTAAAGACACTACTGACAAACATAGCCTAAGTTTGTTTGGATATTATCAGAAGTTGTGAGGTTGAAGGGTGTATTAGAAGTGAGTGTAGCTGGATGACTTATGAACTATTAGCCACTAGTAAGGTTTCTATCATTTATATATCTTGATTATGCAGTTTATTTTTAAAAAAGTTTACGGGCCCTTGAGCTTAGCCACCTCGGTATAAAAGCTCGAGTAAGAGCACAAAGTTAACCCGAACAGTTTCATAGATAAGAATTTGAGAATAATTGCGTGTGTTACAACTTGAAACGCTTTATTCAGTTAAGAATTTGAGAATTTTGAACTTGAAGTTGTAAATTTTGATCTTCAAGCTGTAAATTTTGAATATAGGGATTAAATGCTCTTTAGCTTCTTCTTCTACTGCTTAAAACAATGTTACCCCAAACAAAAATTTATTGGATAAGTTGGCCACTCTAAGATGGTCTTCATGTGTATGTTACATACTTACATGTTGTGTCTATTTTCATGCTTTGTCTAGGAGAATGGTAACGAGCTTCTTTCTTCCTGATTTTGTGATGCAAATGCTGAATACCAGTTTCGGAAAAATTGTCATTAATCATAGAGTATTGCAGTTAACATATCACCGTATTTACTCGTTTTACTTCCCCTGTTGCTAGTTGTGAATCTTTTCTTTACTCGTTTTACTCTCCTCGTTGCTAGTTCTGAATCTTTGCTTTAGTACCATTTGAAATCCGTGGGTCTAAAATCTTGCATAAAAATTGAGATTTCATTTGAGCATGTTTCAGAATCTTGCTAGACTTCCCCATATCCATCTCACATTAGAGTTCAACTCCTCATGATTTAGTTACTAAACTGAAATAACTTTAATTAACTCTTAATTCAATTTTTTTGCTAGCTTTGACAGGGCCGTATTCCGATTCAATTATGAACGGTTTATGTTGGTTGCAATTGGTTCATTTCTTGTAGCTAATTAGTTTTAGTTTTGATTTATAAACTATCCTTGGTCTGAGGCCAAATATGACCTTCCCTTTGAAATTCTTCATGGCTTAAATTTCAGCACAATGTGGTAGAGATGGAGCTAGAGAGAAGAAGCAATTTCTTCAGCAGCCTTATTCAAAGGAAAAAGGCAACCGAACAACAACTTCTTCAGTTTCTTAATGTACATGTTAGAGCTTGTGATATGCTTTTGGCTTTGCAAAATAAGGCATTTCAGTGTGCCAGAGACCATCTTGATTTCATGCCTCCCAAGAAGCTTGATAGTAAACGCTTAGCCCTCGCTCTCAAGAAGGTTCCTTTCTCTTTTTAACTCTTTAGTCTTTAAAACTTTTTATATTAAGTGATTTTTAGTGGGTCTTGCTAAAAATCTGAAATTTCTAAGTTAATTGTTCAATGATTGTGCTTGTTATTTGATAGCTTGGTGTCACATTTTAGGTATACAGATGCATAATGATGCTAAACATTATGCAATTTCGGCTAAAATACCCGAGTTTAGCAAGAAGAACAGGACATTGGCGGTGTATTATTCAGTGAGGTTTGAAATTTCTAAGTTAATTGTTCAATGACCTTCCCTTTTTGGTTAACTTCAGTGAGGTTTGAATAGGACATTGACGGTGTAATATGACATAAGTATACACAGAGAGATATGTTATATTCTTAGTTTACCTATGATTGAGTTGCTCTTAAGCCTTATCTATTATAAAATGGATGGTCTTTAACTTTTAGCTTTGGTGTCTTAATTCCTTCTTACTTCTTAATCTTGAAAGGGGCTAGGTTAAAAGGGAGAGAGATTTTTATTAGAAAGATCTTATCTCAGTTTTGGATCTTCCCAAAATATACGGGAGATCATCACGCCTTTTTCTTGCTAGTTCACAATTATGCAACATCTGTGTTTACCATGCATTCTAATGGATTTGTTAATGTTAAATTTGATTAAATAGTCTTCATGTATTGGCTGAATTGTAACTGATTGTATTTTGCTACTTGTGTTCGAATTACATTTCTACTTATTTATCTGAATTTCTGGTGTTGATGTGCATCAGGGAAACCTTCTGTGTATTTGCAATATGTTTTCATCCTATCATGCTTGCATCCAGCAGTTATTTTCAAGGACATTGCTGATGTTTCACTTTCAATGATTTTAACATCCGGGTAAGCAAAGACAAACTATAACAGTTCAGTGGAGATGTTTTTTTTCTTTTGTGAATCATAAGTACTCTATGTTTTCATGTAGTTTAACACTGTTTTTATAACCACCCCTACCCCCCCCCCCCAAATTTGTCTCAGTTTGAATACTAAGCTAAAATCTAAGGTTCACTTTTCAGTGTATTATTGCAAAACGAAACAACTTTGAAACCACCTTATCTTGTTTTTGTGCTGGCAGTATTGAAAATGAAGGTTACTCTTAGAGATATAACAAATCTTTTAATTATTGTAGAAAAATAGAAAATGCAAGCTTACTCTTAGAGATATAACAAATCAACTTATCTTTTTGCTTGATTGTTGTGTTGCAGCTACAACTTGAGACAAGCTTATCTTGCTCTTGGAAACTTCAACGAACTATCAGTGATTAATCTCCGGAGATTTTTCGCACACAATGGCTCAAATTTCATGGACTTGCAGATTGTAGAAAAAGCAGTCCTAAGATGAGCTTACTACTTACACAATCTTCCAATAAGGGTTAGTGTTCATTCTGTGAAGTTCAACTGCACTTCAAGTAGTACAAGTAGAAAGGAGGGTGTTCATTCTGTAAAGTTCTACTTTGACTTTCGGGTTATTGAGAATGACGATGTACACTTTATGCATTTGTATTATTTATCTATGGATTATCATTAGTATTTTATACTAAATTTGTATAATTTATAAATTATCTAATTAATTGTACACATCAGGTATTGTGGTAACAATTGTAGATCATATGGCAATAGTTCTATATGTAAGGTGATCGACAATTATCTACGTTTTGTAATGGTTGTTCCTTGGTAACGGGTCTATCAATATTGTAATGGTAAGATCTATTGTAATAATAATTTATTTTTGTAATGGTTTTACCTATAGTAATAGTTATGTGTCTATTGTAATTGTTTTGGACTTGATTTTGTAAACCGTTACAGTAGAGTTCATGTTCGTTGCTACATACCTATTGCAAGGCAGGCTATTGTAGCGGAGCATAATCCATTACTAAAGCCGTACTGTAACATAACAACCCTCACGACTATGCCCGTCAATTTCCAACCGCCATTGATGAGCCACATAACAACCCTCACGACTATGGAACAATACGAGGTAACCTTATTTCTACTCATGTTTTTCAAAATAATTGCTTGTGCAATGAAGATTTTGCAGTGGGACTTGAAGTGGCGCAATAAGAAGATTTTTGAAGGCATGAACAATGTGGGTAACCGGGCAAAGTTTATACAAGGTAATGTTAAGGAGTATGCTATTGTTTGGGCTAAGAGTAATGCGAAGCGGTAGGGCGAGCGTTGTGTGTTTCTTCTTGCATGCTTGGGAACCTCCACATTCTGAATTTGCGAAGATCAACACCGATGGGTCACGGAGTAATGATGGTCATGCTACTACTACTACTAGTGTTATTCGGAATCTTGAGGGAGCATAATTGATGTGATTTGGAGTTAATTTTGGGTTATGTAGCGTGTCAATGGCCGAGATGTGGGGTGTATTACATGAACTTAAGCTTTATCGGGGAGGTGGTTTCCGAATGGTTATTCTGGAAACAGATTCTCAATTGGTCACTTCTCTCCTAGCTTGATCTCTTCCCTGTCACCATCCTCTTTCAAGTCTTATACATAGCTGCCAAGATTTTTTTTACGAAGGGATTAAAAAAATCCACTACCTTCATGCCTACCACGAGACGAATAAATGTGTGCATTATCTCCTGAGTGCTAATCACTTAGCCTACCTTACTTTTTTTTATTTATGGAATGCGTGACTAAATCCGCGGAGGGTACTGGACCTCTTTCTAACAAAATAAATAAATAAATGCTCTATGTAACTATTCATATCTTTGAATTATGGATATGGTTGTTTGTTTCATCCTACTCCAAATAAAGATGGATTTGAAATGTATACAAAATTTTGGTTATTCATTACCAAAAGGGTGCCCATAAAATCTCACAAGAGTCGTGGTGATATTAATGTTAGAACAAAGGGAAGTATTGTCACTCCACACACAATCTATGTCAAGTTTGTTAAGATGGTATCTAGATAGATAACAGAATGAATCAGATGATTTATTCTTGAGAAACCCAAATTTCAGTTTCCAGTCTCGATCATATGGTAATCTTGGATGATGTATTCTTCTCATACAATTTTATTGAACTACGTACTTACACGCATCTGGATTGCTATTTCGTAAGGGTCACTTTCTAATGCTATAACACAAATGCAAAGTATACGTTGTTTCCACGTAGGAAGTGTTCATTTCCTGTCTAGTGTTTTGCATATCCAAATATCCGATTTGAAGCGTCAGATATCCGATTCAAGTAATTATTATCGGATCTGTCATTTATATCCGATCTGACTTCATTCTCAAAACCCTACTCTGTATTCGATCGATCTAATGATCCGAAAAATATTCCCGGACATACCATACTCGTATCATCATTAACGGATATTTTCGGATTAGTATTAGTGGATCGGATAAGATGCTTTCCTGCATTGAAACCCTAGAAATTTGAAAGAACCCTAAATTACCTTCTCTTAGTCCTCATGCATCCTACAGTATGTATCATTTCGGAAATTTGATGGGAATTTATTCTGAATGATTGAAAAAAACAATGCAATGAAATAAATATTCGTTGTGAAATACACGATTAAAACCAGCTCTTCAGTTTGTTCTTGATAAGACAGAAGATGCAAAATTGGGATATATATTCAAGTACGTCCTTAAAACTAACGGAAGAGAAGCTACGAACAGCGAACATATCCTTTTATGAAATTGATTAAGCTCTTTAAGATCTATGTGCTTTAGATTTGATTCATTTGAAGGCATCGGCAAGTGAAGCATCAACACTTGGAAAGTGCCCTTTGAGGACAAAGATAGTAATAAAGGGGCAATCATAGCAATTATTCTAATATTTCGTCCCCCGACAGAAAATAATGATTTACTGGTGATAAGGGATTCCGATGCTACGTTATAGTATTTGTTCTCACACAGATAATATAAATTAACAGGCACTACTACGTCTACAACAGTAGCAACAAAATTAGTGTTTGTCTGAAGACTTATTCCACAACAAGACTCTATCAGTGCAATGATAGCTAGAAGCATCGTGAAATCATCGAACAGTGGATTCTGAAATTGATCTCAATCTATATGTTGCAACTCTCAGGTGTAATTTTGTTGCCATAGTTATGGTGATGTTACATGCAAATATACACGATATAGGAGACGTACAAGTCATGAATAGTGACGATTCCCAGCATAACAAGAAAAGTGACGATAATATGAATATATGATATGATGTTGCATGACTGTCTTCAAGGTCGATGGATAATTCTCAAGACATATATACAAAGGCACGTACGACAAGATAATAATTCATATTTTCTCAACTTTTCTTCTTCTTTTCTAACATGTTTTTTACCGTACCAAATTCAAATTTTGGGAGCGGGTCAAATACGTAGGGATTTGTAAACTCAAGAGTTGTTTAACAAATATAAAATAGATAACACGATAAACTAACAAATAAAGAATAAGTTCAATGTATGATCCAATATATTAGATTTATTATATTGAGCCCATACTCTAACACTCACTCTTGGAGTTGTTAAGCTTGAACGGTAGAAAGTTGAAGGTTTTTGTTTTTTGATACTCCTTATTACTTGCCTTTGAGTCTTCGGCGCGAAAATTGTTCATGAAGCAAAGAGATTTTGGAAGGACTTAATGGACCTCCCTTCATTGATCTTTGTTTTGTTGACGTCGATATGACACTAGTAGGATGGGCCTAAAACATAGGTAGATTAATTAGTGTCTAGGTTGGGGCCTAATACGTAGGTAAATCAACGTCCTAGGGTAGATATGGTCCTAGGACGCAAGTTGATTACCGTCCCAGTGTAGGTTTGGGGTCCTAGGACGCATGTTGATTAGCATCCTAGGGTAGGTTTTGGGCCGTAGAATGCAAATTGATTATCATCCTAGGGTAGATTTTGGGCTCTAGGGCATAGGTTGATTAGCGTCCTATGGTAGGTTTTGGGTCCTAGGAAGCATGTTGATTAGCGTCCTATGATAGGTTATGGGCTCTAGAACGCAAGTAGATTATCATCCTAGGGTAGGTTTTGGGTCTAGGATGCAATTAGATTAACGTCCTAGGGAGTAATAAGAAGGGATGAAACGAGGACTTGATGTACACTCCTCCCTTTTTGGTCTTTGTTTTGTTTAGGGGAAAGCGTGTTTAAGGATAGTAGGCTTTGATATCATGTAGAAATTTGTAAACGTTTGTTTATTTCATCAATCAAATATTATTTGTTTATAGAAACATATATAAAGAGATAAATCGATAAACTAACAAATAAATGATAAACCCAACATACGACCCAATATACCGGACCTAATATACTGGGCACATATTCTAACAAGAGAAAACAGGTTCTATCAGGCTTTTATAAGTGCGGAGTGATGAATCGTGCGTTGATATATAAAGCATGAACAATTAGAACTAAATGTTCAATTTTTTTGAAAAATAAAATTATACTGGATTATTAGTGCAAACAATATGAACTAAGATGATATATGAATAAAAAAAACTGTTTACAATTTGTTTTAGTGTATGTAAATAATCAAATTATCTTTTTCGAGTAAAAAAATCAATTCAAATTTTCTATACAAACAGTTTAAACTTTTTTTAATTTAGGTCACATGTTTTACACTACTACCAGTTAATGTGTTTTTAGACTATGCTCAAGTAATGTTTATGGTGCAATTAAAAACTCAATGTTTTGTAAGTTGATAAAATTAGTTCATGAAAAAAGTTCAAACTATTTACTATAAATATAAAAAAAACAAGATCAACTTTCAAAATCTCCAAAAAATAATACAAATTGTCGAAATTTAGGAAATTAAGGTAAACACAAATTTTTTTTAATACGTATGGTCTCTAAAATATGTCGTACCTCATATGAGTTGATCTAATATATCAATTTATTTTATTTTAAAAAGTTTTGGAATTAAAATTCGTGTATATTATTTTTTATAAAAAGGAATGAGATCACAATGGATGTTTAATTTATATAAAATTATTTAATTTAATTTTAATTATAATGGAATTAAAATAGAATTTAAATAGAATTATTTTAATTTTTATGAAAAAAATAAATATGTGTCTTTAACTCTCAACGCGGCACGTAGGCGAAACGAATGTCGGCTCCACATCTATGTTTTATTACCTCTACTTTAGTATATTACTAGTTTTAATATCCGTTCCCTACATGGGTTAGATGGTAATTGTGTTTATAAAAAAATAATTGTTAATTCATCATGTTAAGAATTGTCTTACCTGTTACGTAATGCTTGTCGTAAGGTTGCATATTTTTCATATTATGAATGAAAATCAACCAATAACCAAGCTCTGCAATAGTAGTCGTGAGAAAGGAACCCAAGACACTCATTGGGTCCGTTCAACAAGCGCCAATTATTGGATTATTGGAGGGATTATTGTACTCGGATTATTTTGACCAAAAAAAGTTACCAAATACACTTGGGTTATCGGTTATTGGAGGGACTATTGAAAATAATAATCCCGTAGAATAATATGTTGGGCTTGCCGAACGGACCCAATATCATTTGAGCTACTTGGATGGAAAAGTTTATATCGCTCCAAGAGAGCATTAAGGTTTATCATAATAAGAATTGTATTACATATTATGTGATGTTTGGTGTAAGGAAAAATTTCTTACTATACGAATGGATGAAAATTAAACCAGAAGGTTGAGAACGATCTGACCATTGCAACCTTGCAATAATAATCGTGAAAGAGGATCCTTGGGCACTATCGCCGAGATTCCTACAATGTCAAAGTCAATATTGATCTAAGCATACATTATGGTTATATATTTGTAGCAAATTAATATTGATCCAAGAGAGTATTATAGTTGATTACATTAAAAGTTGTATTACCTATTACCAAGAACCTTATTTTGGTGGTTGTGTTACATTTTAAAGGTTTTGAATTTAACATTAAAAATGAAAAAAAATTTATGTTTGTAAGAATTGTATTTTCTATATTGTGTTGATTGGAGTAATGGAATCTTTGTATTGAATCTCAAATCAAAACCTTATATCATAAAAAAAAAAAAAAAAAAAAAAAAAAAAA